>OY728153.1:1881234086-1882436586 GCA_963277665.1 Viscum album
TATTGAATTAAATGAATAATTCACATTGAGGATCTTTTCAGGTTTAGAGTTTTAGAGAATTAGGACATAACCATTACATCTCAAAGATTACAAAGTAGACACATCTACTAAGTTTCCATTTTTTTCACAAAATAAAAGCTATTGAACAAAAGTGTCATGTCTAGTTCCATGTTTTAGACAACATGAAATTTCCTTGATCCCATCCTTGACCCTATTCCACTTTATGTCCTGTGATTTTTTTTTAAAAACTTGGGATGAGCATAAAATTCTTAGTATGAAATACACAAAGAAAGAAAACATTAGATCATCAATATATACATAACATAATATTTTTAACATATCCCATGAAATCATAAGATTTGTGAAATACACATAGAAATCATAAAACATAAAGGTAACTTGAGAAATTGATAACATTCTTACGTAGGGAGTAACCCTCATGGTTACATTTGGAATACCCATCACAGTATATTCCCTAAATCTATTTGGAGAAACCTTAGCATTTAACTCCTTCACGTTACCCAATGCATTGGAGAGCTATCTCAGGCTCACCTGCCCTAGGTTTATCACAGAACCACCCATATACGTAAACAATCCCAAGAACAATAACATAATCATAACACATAACATAATCATAAGGTAAAGATAACATTTACACATTGAAATCACAATATATCAATTCAATATATTGACACAATCAATGATTTATCAAAACCATTTTCAAAACCATTTAAAAAAGATATTTTTGAAACAAAGTGTCCCATACCACTTTGAAGCTTTTAATGGAATTAATATTTTAAAATAGTAATGTCCATATAAATAAATCCTTAAAACCATTTTAAAACATGGAAATTAATAAGAAATATTTATAAGATTAAATCATTAAGACGATATTTTAGTTAAGGAGTTATTAACCAAATAGAAGATGCTTCAATACAAATAATTGAGGGATAGAATTTAATCAAAACTTTATAATATCATGAGAATAAAGGTATTAATGATATAATATGACAAAGGAAAGTATATACACCATATCAAAGTGAATTGGCACATATCAACAATGAAGTCTCAATGGAATGTAAATTTAGATGAAATCCATTATAAAGACAATATTTTTAGATTAAGGATAAATCAATTACATAATTATGTGTGAAAAATAAGAATACACCCAATATAATTGGATAGTAAGCGTAGAAAAATCAGAGTTTATTCACACATATTCATAGCGTGACATAATCAATAAGTATATGTTTAACCCAAATAATTGAAATTAGGTTAAGAAGTTCTCTTACAGAAATTCGACAGCCTAACGACATCACTTAAAATTTCAGAAAAAGATTTGATGAGAGAGAAAAGGGTTTCTCATCACTTGGATATAAAATTTACATCAATAAGGATATAGAAGAACATATCCCAACATAATGAGATGTAAATTAAAAGACATAACAAAAAGGAGTCTTTTAAAAAGAGAAGGGTGAAAGGTTCCCTTACCGATTTGGTAACTTACAAAACATACATCACTTGAAAGAAGGACCATAAAATGTTGATGTAAATACCCATAAATAAATGTATATTACACAAAGAGTACAATAATTGGAAGTACATAAACCAATCAAAGTAGATAGTGACAAATATAACATGAATCTCATAGGAATAAAAAGTGAGATAAAACCCCCTTATCTCGTTGTAATAAATCGAGCCGTATGACCAAAAGATAATAAACACCAAATGAATCACATAATACCATGAATATAAATAGAATAATGATAATATATATCAAATGGAAGTACAAAATACACCACATGCAATAAATAAGTGGTGAACAATGGAAATCTCACAGAATTAAAAGTGTGATAAGAAATCCCCTTACCTCAAGTCTGACTTGTCTTGTTCGCTTCTTTATACTTCTAAATAATAAACTTAGGTAAATTTATAATTTCTTAAGGAATTACTTTAAAGTTTATTATTCAATTAATATCACATATTATCATGTTATAATAATTAGTTAATTATGTGAGTTCATAATAAATGTTTTGTCGATGATCTGTACATGAGTCAAAAATGAACTTGTTTGAAAAGAATTGCCCATGTAGTTATAAGTACATCATCTACAGAATGGTATTAATGATTTAAATATCATATATATCCAGTATATATTCCTTTTATACTATTCCGTAACATTTGGAGATAAAAAATGAAATGCACCGTTCATGGAGACTGTAGGCCGTACGTACACATGAATGCTACTTTCATTTCTTTGTCATATAAATGGAATTAAAATTAAATGAGACATATATATATATTATAATTCCAGTATAATATATATGTTATATAGGTAACATAATTTCATTAACTACATTCTTTATAAATTCCATGTTTTGTATGAACGATTCACACCACCTGAGGGGGCGGTAGTCCACACTTCCTCATGAAATTATCGCATTTGCACAACATGCAAAGCATAAAGGTATGTTTTAAATAAAAATACAGAAGAATAGAGAAGATATAAATATAATATATATCATATATAAATATATTTTCATCATAATGGCCACCATGAAAGGTGTTAAAAGAATATTGAACAATCATCATTTCGTGAGGCAGTAATTCGCCACCCACATAAACAGTATGTTCTTTAACCATTAGACGGAGGTGTGTGTAAGTGTAGGTATAATCCTTATCATAAAAAAATACTAGTATATTGAGGATACTGGTGTTATTATGGGATCAAATAATAATAAGGTAGTGGTGAGTGAAGAAGGAAAATAAAAGAAAGAAACTCGAGAGAAGACATTACCTCTAAATTAGGTAATTTTTTTTGATTTGAGCCAAAGGATTCCTTGGAAAGAGTTCTGCCCAAAGTGGGGATTATAGGAGTGAGAGAGGGATGTGTAGAGATAATATGAGTAGATGTTGGATGATACAAGGGATTTAGAGGTGTGGGTAAGGGGGTATAGGTGGGGGCCTTTCATAAGAGGGAGGAGGGTCACTTTTGGAAAGTCTTGAAATGTTACTTTATTATAAAATGTTTTTTGGATTTTAAAGGTCCCACAATGATATATTTCTAGGATAAGGTGATAAGGGTTCGAAATACACCCATACAATATATTTTATACAAGTGTAAGTCTTATATTTTATCTTATCTTTTCATTTTATTTAAATCGTTCATTAATGAGGTAATCACTACATCATCATGGTGTCATAAATAAATTTATTAATTTAATGTCTAAAAATTATAAAAAAATACCTTGATGTAGGAAATATTTTCATATTTACAATGAATATTTATATTCTCATAGATCATTTATTTAAAAAAAATTAAAATTGTTTTACTTAGGATATATAAACCTTTGTTATATTTCTCTTCTTTTTTAAAAAATAATGTCATAAATGTCACTATTACACCCATGTGACTCCATGAGCCCTCAAGTTCGGTAAAAAGCTTTCCATGGTCAGCCATGACTCAAACAAGAGGATTTGGACACATGTTGGAGTCATTTTATATTATTATGATATTAATATATTACCCATAACTACCTGATTACTAATTAATCATGATAATTAAAAATAATTACCGTCATTACTATTCATAATGTCCAAAAACAAAAGAGTCTTAATTACATAATTTGTACGTTATGATTAAAAATATGGAATAAATTTTACCAAATACCAAACACAAAAATTTCAGTAATTAATTTAAAAATAATTCCCGTTGTCACAACCAAAGACGAGTTTTTAAGAAGTAAAATTTATCAAAAGATTGACTTGTTTTTACATCCAATTGAAAAGTGAAATTACTTCCAATGAACAAAATTTTATTAAGTGATAAGAACATAATTCAATTACACTTTAAAAATAATTAAAAGTACCATATAACTATATAACTAAATTAGATGAAAATGCAGTTTTGAAGTAAAATGCAGTATTTTTCACTATTTATTAAAAATGAACATTTGTCAGAAAAATACCAAAAATTTATCCAAAGTAAATTTGATATTCCAAATTCAAAAATTATGACCATTTTACCAAATTCCAAACATATAAGGTGTATTAATTAATTTTATAATTAATTCCGGCTATCAAAACAAATAGCGTGTTTTTATGAAACAATATCTATCAAAAGATTGACACTTGTTTATGTCCAATTTCAAAGTAAAATTAAGTCCAATGATCACCATTGGATTAAATGTAAAAAATTTATTTCAACTAAACTTTAAACCCAATTAAAAATATAATATAAACATATAAATAAATTAGATTAAAAGGAGGTTTTGAATAAAAATACAACATTTTCACTATTCATTAAAAAATGAACTTTATCAGAAAAATAACAAAAATTTACAGAAAGTAAATTTTGATGTCCCGATTCTAAAGAAGGATTTTATTTTTTTAAATATAACATATAAAATTTAAAAAAAGTAGTTTTAAAAGGGGTTCACCATCTAAAGGTGGTTAATCGACCTTTTAAAGAACATTAGAATATTTATGCTTAAAATCGAATTCTTTTCTTATTTTAAGCCTCTAAATTTTATTGGGTAAATGTAAAAATATTTAACAAACATATATAATCATTTTTTAGTTAGTTCTGTTCATTCCCTCCATTATAATGACTAGGTGTTAACTACCATTTAAAATAATATTATTATATTATTAGTGTGCAACGTAAGATTTCAAAGAAACTCGTTGTTGTGTATTGGGTACGCCATCGAACATAGCATTCCCTTTAAAGTAATATTAACATTTTATTCACAAATATTAATAAATATGAAAATTTCATATTATTTATTTACCTAGGATGTTACATCCTTTCCCCCTTTTTGGGAATTGCGTTCTCGCAATTTCAAAATTGGGCTTGGAAACTTCATTGAAAGCCCCACATCAGAAAAGGAGTAAATTAAACTATCACCTTAAAATAAAGAAAGAAAAGTACAAAGGTCACCCGAGACAAAATATACTAGGATTCCATGAAAACATGGATATGGAAGAGAAAAAAAAGGTTCAAGTTCTGATGGAGAGTGATAGAAAACATGTTTAGGAGAAAGTTAACCACCATAAAATCACAAACTTGTGATGGGTTAAACGGTATTTGATTCCCTAGTAGGAAAAGTTAACAAACAATGTTTTTGTTTTAAGTTACTTTTAATTGAGGAATTTATTTATGAGATTTACTAAATCATAAGGAAACATACTTACTTGTCATGTAGACTTTCATCTCTTACTAGATTTCTTACACAAACTCATATTTTCTTCAAAAGATGAGTATTTAGGATGACTTGTTCACATTAAGAGCGCTATAATCAACTTCTTGAGAATCACCTAATCCAAAAAAGATGAACTATATATTTCCCATGTCTTTAGACCTTAACCAAAACCAAAATTGTTAGTAAAAGATTAGATAATCCCTAAAAAGGATAATCTTCTACAAAAAGAAAAACTACTCTTAATCTCCAAAATTCAACAAAAAGAACCCAAGGTTCAAGAAAGAACATTAAATAAATAGTTATCCATAAAATTCTTCAAAGTAATCCAAACTAAGATTGAAACCCAAATCTCTGAAGGATTTAATCACATAGTCTTTCAAGGTAAATCTTAACATTTATCTCTAAATAACATAAGTTACTCTTAAAGTATCATATTAAAAAGTAATTAACCAAATCACATATCCTCCATGATAGGTTAATCATTTCCATATATAACCCAAAATCAACTTATTCCTGATTCATAAGATCATATAACTAAAAATAATTAGTCATACTAATCAGAGACTTCATGTAGTCCAGTGGTAGGCGATAAATACTAGTTGCAATTTGGTTGTGGGTTCGATTCCCACAGCTTCGTCCGACGTGACGGGTTGTCACACGGTTTTCATGTTTTCCTTTTTCAAAAAAACTATATAATTTTATAACATTACCAAAAGAGATAAATTCATCAAAAATAACCATAGAATATTTTAACCACAAAGGTTATCTAATAACTTTTTTTTTCATCCCAAAATGTATTAAACGATAATTGCCTCAAATTCAAGGATCATATAAACCAAAATGGTTCTTTATAACTATATCCACAAAAGAAAAGATAATTTTTCCTTGAATAAAATTTTCATATATCAAACATCAGGGCTACACATACTATAAAAAGTCTTCTAATGTAATCTCATCATCAAAAGAGCCTTAATAATTTTAAGAATTTTACCATCCTAAAATCTACCATAACTCTTGAATCCCTTATATGTTGACTTCTTACTCATTCAACTTTCTTCATGATCCATTAACCATTCCTTTCCAACTTATTCTGAAATACTTCTTTCCTACAAACAAAATCATGTATCATATCCCAAGATTTCAATAATAAGAAAACATATGTTAAGAAATAATCCATACCTTTCATTGGTCATTGTTAGTTTCTTCATCCTCAATCGGAATGGCATTATGTATTGGTAAACAAATATTTTTATGATCCTGGTGATCCCATTCCCAAAACTTCTTTGTAGGACATGTGTTTGCATAATGACCATTCACACCACATTTAAAACATTCAATTGATCCTTCAGAAAGAACTTCTTTCCCTTTCCTAGAGTCAACTAGATGCTTCATTTTTCCATGGTAGGTTCTTGCTTTATGACCTTCATTTCCACATATATAGCATCTTTCTGTCCCTTTAAAACATTTTCCTATGTGTTTCTTTCCACATCTTTGACACATAGGTTTTTGAACATACTTACCTTTATGATTATTACCTGAAATTCTGTAGAGATTTTCTTCTCGCATATATGATGCCTTATAAAAATCACTAAGGTTCAGGTGGTCAATCATGACTCCAGATAGTTGGTTGAGAATAACCACAAGAGTTCTCATTACAGCTCCCATATCATTCAGTTTCTCATTCAGAAAACCATCACAGTTTTCTTCACATCCACTGTTACTTTGTTTCCTTCTAGATCCAACCATTTACTAAAACCAAAAAGGTCAATGTGAGTATATCAGTAAAATCATCATATAATACTAATGTATAATTATTCATTTTATCTTAAACTCATTCACTTTATCTAAAAAAAACTATGAATCTTCCTGAAATCCTAACCATTATGGTAATGTCACTTAGGCTTAAAGGATACCCTAACCTATAAAGTTATCTAAACCGACCTTTGATACCAACTATAAGGACCCAACCTTAAAACATTACATAATATTGAATTAAATGAATAATTCACATTGAGGATATTTTCAGGTTTAGAGTTTTAGAGAATTAGGACATAACCATTACATCTCAAAGATTACAAAGTAGAAACATCTACTCGGTTTCCATTTTTTTCACAAAATAAAAACTCTTGAACAAAAGATTCATGTCTAGTTCCATGTTTTAGACAATATTACATTTCCTTGATCCCATCCTTGTCCCTATTCCACTTTATGTCCTGTGAAAAACATTTTAAAAACTTGGGATGAGCATAAAAATCTCAGTAAAGGATGCACAAAGAAAGAAAAAATTAGATCATCAATATATACATAACATAATATTTTTAACATATCCCATGAAATCATAAGATTTTTGAAATACACATAGAAATAATAAAACATAAAGATAACTTGAGACATTCATAACATTATTACGTAGGGAGTAACCCTCATGGTTACGTTTAGAATACCCATCATAGAATATTCCCTAAATCTTCTCGAAGAAATCCTAGCATTTAACCCTCATGGTCAGTTCAATATATTGACGCAATCAATTCTTTATCAAAACCATTTGAAAAAGATATTTTTGAAACAAAGTGACCCATACCACTTTGAAGCTTTTAATGGAATTAATATTTTTAAATAGTAATGTCCATATAAATAAATCCTTAAAACCATTTTAAAACATGGAAATTAATAAGAAATATTTATAAGATTAAATCATTAAGATGATATTTTAGTTAAGGAGTTCTTAACCAAATAGAAGATGCTTCAATACAAATAATTGAGGGATAGAATTTAATCAAAACTTTATAATATCATGAGAATAAAGGTATTCATGATATAATATGACAAAGGAAAGTATATACACCATATCAAAGTGAATTGGCACATATCAACAATGAAGTCTCAATGGAATGTAAATTGAGATGAAATCCATTATAAAGACAATATTTTTAGATTAAGGATAAATCAATTACATAATTATGTGTGAAAAATAAGAATACACCCAATATAATTGGATAGTAAGCATAGAAAAATCAGAGTTTATTCACACATATTCATAGTGTGACATAATCAAGAAGTATATATTTAACCCAAATAATTGAAATTAGGTTAAGAAGTTCTCTTACAGAAATTCGACAGCCTAACGACATCACTTAAAATTTCAGAAAAAGATTTTATGAGAGAGAAAAGGGTTTCTCATCACTTGGATATAAAATTTACATCAATAAGGATATAGAAGAACATATCCCAACATAATGAGATGTAAATTAAAAGACATAACAAAAAGGAGTCTTTTAAAAAGAGAAGGGTGAAAGGTTCCCTTACCGATTTGGTAACTTACGAAACATACATCACTTGAAAGAAGGACTATAAAATGTTGATGTAAATACCCATAAATGAATTTATATTAAACAAAGAGTACAATAATTGGAAGTACATACACCACTCAAAGTATATAGTGACAAATATAACATGAATCTCACAGGAATAAAAAGTGAGATAAAACCCCTTTATCTCGTTGTAATAAATCGAGTCGTATGACCAAAAGATAATAAACACCAAATGAATCACATAATACCATGAATATAAATAGAATCATGATAATATATATCAAATGGAAGTACACAATACACCACATTCAATAAATAAGTGGCGAACTATGGAAATCTCACAGAATTAAAAGTGTGATAAGAAATCCCCTTACCTCAAGTCCGACTTGTCTTGTTCGTTTATTTATATTCCTGAATAATAAACTTAGGTCAATTTATAATGGCTTAAGGAATTACTTTAAAGTTTATTATTCAATTAATATCACATATTATAATGTTATAATAATTAGTTAATTATGTGAGTTCATGACATACGTTTTGTCAATGTTCGGTACATGATTCACAAATGAACTTGTTTGAAAATAATTGACCATGTATTTATTAGTAAATAATCTCAATAATGATATTAATTATTTAAATATCATATATATCTATTATATATTCATTTTATTATATTCTATAACATTTGGAGATGAAAAATTAAATGCACCGTTCATGGAGACGGTAGGCCGTACGTACGCATGAACGCTAGTTTCATTTCTTTGTCATATTAAAGGAATTAAAACTAAATGAGACATAGATATATTATAATTACAGTATAATATATATATTATATAGGTAAAATAATTTCATTAAGTACATTCTTTATAAATTCCATGTTTGGCATGAACGAGTCACATCACTTGAGGGGGCAGTAGTCCACACTTCCTCATATGAAATTATCGCATTTGCACAACATGCAAAGAATAAAGGTATGTTTGAAATAAAAATAAAGAAGCATATAGAGGACATAAATATAATATATATCATATATAAATATAGTTCCATCATAATGGACACCATGAAATGTGTTAAAATAAGATTGAACAATCATCGTGTTGTGAGGCAGTAATTCGCCACCCACAGAAACAATATATTCTTTAACCATTAGACAGAGGTGTGTGTAAGTGTAGGTATAATCCTTATCATAAAAAAATACTATTATATTGATAATACTGGTGTTATTATTGGATAAAATAATAATAAGGTAGTGGTGCATGAAGAAGGAAAATAAAAGAAAGAAACTCGAGAGAAGACATTACCTCTAAATTGGGTAACCTTTTTGATTTGAGCCAAAGGCTTCCTTGGAAAGACTTCTGCCCAAAGTGAGGCTTCTAGAAGTGATAAAGGGATTTGGAGAGATAATATGATCAGAGGTTGGATGATCCAAGGTCTTTAGAGGTGTGGGTAAGGGGGTAGAGGTGGGGGCCTTTTATAAGAGGGAGGAGGGTCACTTTTGAAAAGTCTTGAAATGTTACTTTATTATAAAATGTTTTTTAGATTTTAAAGGTCCCAAAATGATATATTTAGAGGATAAGGTTATAAGGGTTAGAAATCCAACCATAAAATAGGTTTTTGACAAGTTTAAGTCTTATATTTTACCTTATCTTTTCATTTTATTTAAATCGTTCATTAATGAGGTAATCACTGCATCATCATGGTGTCAAAAATAAATTTATTTATTTAATGTATAACCATTATAAAAAAAATACCATGATGTAGGAAATATTTTTAGATTTCCAATGAATATTTATAGTCTAAGATATCATTTATGTAAACAAAATTAAAATTGTTTTACTTAGGATATACAAACCTTTGTTATATTTCTCTTCTTTAAAAAAAAATAATGTCATAAATGTCACTATTATTCCAATGTGACTCCATGGGCCCTCAAGTTCGGTAAAAATCTTCCCATGGACATAAATGACTCAAAAAATCGGATTTGGACACATTTTGGGGTAATCTTATATTATTATGATATTATTTTATTACCCTTAACTACCCAATTACTAATTAATCACGATAATTAAAGATAATTATCGTCGTTACTATTCATAATGTCAAAAAACAAAAGAGTCTTAATTACATAATTTGGAAATTCTGATTCCAAATATGGAATCCATTTTAACAAATTACAAACACAAAAATTTCAGTAATTAATTTAAAAATAATTCCCGTTGTCACAACCAAAGACGGGTTTTTAAGAAGTAAAATTTATCAAAAGATTGACTTGTTTTTACATCCAATTGAAAAGTGAAATTACTTCCAATGAACAACATTGTATTAAGTGATAAAAAAATAATTCAATTACACTTTAAAACCAATTAAAAGAACCATTTAACTATACAATTAAATTAGATGAAAATGAAGTTTTGAAGTAAAATGCAATATTTTTCACTATTCATTAAAAATGAACATTTGTGAGAAAAATACCAAAAATTTATCCAAAGTAAATTTAATAATCCAAATTCAAAAATGATTTCTATTTTAAAAAATTCAAAACATATAAGTTGAATCAATTAATTTTATAATTAATTCCCGCTATCAAAACAAATAGCGTGTTTTTATGAAACAATATCTATCAAAAGATTAACACTTGTTTATGTCCAATTTCAAAGTGAAATTAATTCCAATGACCACCATTGGATTAAATGGTAAAAATATATTTCAACTAAACTTTAAACCCAATTAAAAATATAATCTAATCATATAAATAAATTTGATTAAAAAGAGGTTTTGAATTAAAATACAACATTTTCACTATTCATTAAAAAATGAACTTTATCGGAAAAATAACAAAAAATTACACAAAGTAAATTTTGATGTCCTGATTCTAAAGAAGGATTTTATTTTTTCAAATATAATATATAAAATTGATAAAAATTAGTTTTAAAAAGGGTTCACCATCAAAAGGCGATTAATCAACCTTTTAAAGAACATTAGAATATTTATGCTTAAAATCGAATTCTTTTCTTATTTTAAGCCTCTAAATTTTATTGGATAAATGTAAAAATATTTAACAAACATATATAATCATTTTTTAGTTAGTTATGTTCATTCTTGCCATTACAATGACTAGGCGTTAACTACCATTTAAAATAATATTATTATATTATTAGTGTGCAACGTAAGATTTCAAAGAAACTCGTTGTTGCGTATTGGGTATGACATAAAACATAGTATTCCCTTTAAAGTAATATTAAAATTATATTCAAAAATATTAATAAATATGAAAATATCATATTCTTTATTTACCTGGGATGTTACATTAGGCATGGCCCGGGTTACTTGGATGACAAGGATATCAGACTTGAGCAGCATGGTCAAAGGGACACGAGGGGTTAGAGAGGTTGTGGCTTGGGAACTTACTTTGGTGATTACCGCTCACCCAGAACTTTGAGTAGTGTGCACATAGATAGACTCCGTTATGAGGTGGTTTTGACCACTCGTGTGGGTAGAGGCACCTGTTAGTTGCGGTTTAGGTACTATTGGTTTGGGGGTTCTTACCGTAGGAAGCCACGTGGAAGGTGATAAGCCTTCAGGGGATAGCATTAAGGCAATTGGGTTTAGGGTAGAGGCTCTCCGTTTGAGGGAATACATCGCTATCCCTCCGATTACATTATTTGAGGGAAGACATCGCTGTCCCTCCAGTTACATTATTTGAGGGAAGACATCGATGTCCCTCCGGTTACTTATTTAAGGATAGACATCACTGTTCCTCCGAGCTACTATTTCTTGGGCATGCCTTTGGGACGTCGGTACTTGAGACACTCGGTGTCAGGGGGCACATGGTGTCGGGTTAGATGATAGAGATTCTGGTGTTGGTCGAAGCAGGTGACACTCATAGTGGATACAGAGCACCAGTGGAGTTTATGTTTACTTGTGAATTGTACTGTTAACTATTTTCCTTATAACTACATGCCTGCTTAAATACTTATATTAGGTACACACCATTGGGTGGTATCCTACTGAGATTTATCTCACACCCTGCACGGGCCCTTCGGGATGCGTTCATACTTTATGGATTTATGTGCAGGAAAGAGGTCAACTTCAGGAGCTGAACTGCATTAGCTATTACATGGGGATGGTATGGACCTTGAGGTCTTTCCTAGATGGAGTTTATTTTGTTTTGATTTCTTTCCTATATCAACATGATTACTTGTTATGTAGCTACAGTTGGTTAGACATTGGATCCCTTTATATATATATGGATATGTATGACCTGCTTTGGATGAATGTTTTGTTGTTCAGTATTTGTTACAAGTGATCAGCATGCTGTCCTGTTTACTTTCCACTACTGTTGTTTATATTTATTTCTTCTGCTATTTATCGATATTGAATGTTCTTATGCTTTGTGGGTCTGGTTCGATTCTGCTGAGTCATTTATTCTGCTGCATATTTATTATTATACTCAGACTAGTACCATTATTATCCTCCAAGAGGGTATAGCCTTTCCACTATACCTATAAGACCCTCGCTTCTAGTCGGAAGCCATTGGCTTTCGGGGAGGTGTGCCTAAGGTAGTAACACCTGACCCGTTTAGCACTGTTCGGGTGGCTGTCTGGGTCCGGGTCATTACAAAGTGGTATCAAAGGAGTTCTTGATAGGGATTTAGTAGTAGTGTTTTGCTGGCTACTAATGAGATTGAGGCTTCTCTTTTTATTTCTTATGGTTTTAGTATTTGGGATATGGTATACTGAAGATAGGTTGTGACTGGAACTGAGTTTCTATCTTTTTATTGGGTGCTTATAGCCCCAGGTATGAGGGACGAACGAAGTCACCATGGGTGGGAATTGTTGTTTTCTTTTTTCTCAAATTATGGTTTATATTATTTCCACATCGATGGCTCACTTGGTGTGTGATGTTATTTATTTTGATATGTGACCCTTGACCCGGTGCGGTAAGGGAAAATTTGACCTTGGCCCGGTATGGAAAGGCTGTTGTTTGTTTGACTTTTGATAGGCACATTTTTAGGGTATTCCAATTTAATAGCTGCACGTATGCTTTGTGAAGTGATAATTCCATGAGAATAATATCAAATTGCCATGCTTTGTTTGATTTAAAATGGGAATAGGTGAAATTCTTGATAGAATTGCTTGTTGATTGCAATGTGTTATACCATGCTTTATATATTTGTAGAATTGCATGTGGAAGGGTATTTGGGTCTGGCTCTTGAACGAGTAGGCAAGTACTATGGTTGAGGTGATTTTGATCACTAGGATTGGGCAGCTCGGTCACCGGTTTGAGGCAATGTTAATTTTCAGGATGGACATGACTCGAGGTACTTTTGATACTTGGCTCTGTTGAGGGTGGGAAAGGAGACCATGAGGTCGGGATGCCATGGGCATGAGTTCTAATAGGGGAGAGTAAGGGTAGTTGTTTTATGCTGCCTCTTTTCTGCTTTCCATATCTGCATTGAATATATATTGTTATATATACATGGGTTGTCTTACCATTTATGGTATTAAGCGGGTTCCTTTTAGTTGACTCAGATGGAGCATCAGGTGGGAGATGGTATAGTGCTGTGGGAGCATGGTCTGGTTCAGGACCCAGTTGAGGAAGAGCATGAGCCGTAGGTACAGGCTTACGGACAGGAATAGGTCTGGGATCCAGTGCAGGCAGGACAATAGCAGAGTTTGGCAGCGTTCAGACCATGGCTCGACGAGCATCTCCGAGCTAGCTTGGTATATGTCTTGCAGGGGATTGAAAGAGGTGTGTAGGGTATAGAGCCATCTATGGAATATCTGACATGAGAGTTCCAGTCGCATCACCCACCACTTTTACAGGGTGAGGGTGGTCTGCAGGCAGTTGAGAACTGGATAGAGAGCATGAAAATGATCTTTGATCAGCTCGAGATGCCTCTAGGGTGGAGGGTCAAGGTGGCGACGTACATGCTATGAGGACCGGCAAAGCACTGGTGGGATGTGTAGGTTCAGGCTCACAGGCATGAGGGACTAGCATGAAAATACTTCAAATATAGGTTTTTTCGAGCACTTTTACCCAGATACATTGAGGGCAGAGAGAGATCGAGAGTTCTTGAGCCTTTAGTAGGGATACATGTCCATCATGGACTATGTATCTACTTTCACTGAACTGTCTCTCTTTGCACCTGGTATGGTAAGAAATGACACGACAAGGGTGGGATGATTTTAGGATGTCTTACGACACACCATTCAGATCCAGTTAAACATCTTTAGGCTGGGTTCGTTCTTGGAGGCAGTGAATCAGGCGCTCATAGTAGAGGTCAACCAGAGGGATAGGCCCCAGGTTGGCCAAGTGGAAGCTTTAGGTGATGGTTCAGATAGAAGGAAGCGAGGACGGGTTTAGTTCCAATAGGACAGTCAGGCCAAGGACTCAACTATACCACCTCGCAGCAGTTATTCAGTGGTTGGATTTCAGTGTGGGAAGCTAGGACATGTTCAAACTTAGTGTGATAGGCCTCCAACGATGTTTTGGGAATGTGGAAAGGTCAAGCATTTGGAGTGGTTCTGTAGGAAGCCTACTCAGACAGTCGGAAGGCAGGGACCAAAACAGACAGTGGCATCTAGAGTTGGTTCAGGTTTGGTACCAGGAGAGGGTATCCAAGTTTCAACTACATGTAGAGGATGTGACAGGGATAACGAGACCCAGCTGAGACGTCAGTGGCTAGTGACTGAAGCAGCACCACAGGGAGGTCAAGAATCAGGAAACCGTACTTCAGGCCAGGTGCACGTTGTGGAGCTGCTAGGGACTGAGCAGGCTGGTGAGCCGACGATGGTTAGAGGTACACCACGAGTGTGGTCATGACTTTCTTGTTTATTTTTATCATGACCTGTTGAGGCATGTCTGTTTTGAGTGCCGAGGTGCACAAGATTTATGTGGACTAACTAGATGTTGGTCAGTGGGATTGGCACCATATCAGGTGCGTGATATATTTATATATATGTATGAGATGTGTGGCATTGGGGAATCGAGGGTGCAGTTTACATGAGGTGCCTTGGGCATCGGGGAATCAAGGATGCAGATTACTTGAGGTGTCTTGGGCATCGGGGGATCGAGAATGCGGGTTACTTGAGGTGCTAGGTACCAGGTTTATTTTGAGCATCCATGGGATGTAGGACCTCGTAGAGGCAGACACCGATGCAATACGGGATATGTTTGGGGTGTTGGGAATGACACGGGAGCACCAATGAGGCACAAGGGTGACGATGAATCATGAGAGGACCATGAGTCCGGAAACAGGTTATTGAACCCTTGATTTGTTTAGTTTTGTAGGTTTGAGACCGAGTTAGGCAGTTCCTAAGGTGGGAAGCCCCTTGAGGAATTTAGCCAGAACCTTTGAGACGAGGAGATTCTGAGTTACTTTGATCGAGGTGGCATGTTCGGTGCCATATATGGTTTTCATTTGATATCTTGGGGATGGGCTATGTTAAGGTGGGGAGATTGTAAGAAACTGGGTTTTTTTAGAACAGGTCAAAATTCCAACCCTGTTTGAATTTTTGACTTGTTTCTGAGAAAAATGGGAAAATCTAGGAAGTTTTAGAAATTTTCAGACTACACGTTGTGTACTCTAAGGTACACACCCTTTATAGGTTAGGCGAGTACCAGACATGTGCTCACCGAGTACATTTTGTGTGATGACTGTGTAGGAATTTCCTACTACACAACGTGTAGTGTTGCTTGACACACTGTGTATCCTTTTTTCTGCGTACCGGTTGAGTTCAAGCCATGTGTTGACCCGTGTAGAGTATCCTAGCCATGTGGCTACCTCCGCTGAAGTCAGAGTATGAACAAGGCTACTACACGGGGTGTAGTACTTTTGTACACATCATTTATTGTTATTTTTATTCGGTTAAATGAAAGAGCGTCACGTCTTATTTCAGAAATCCTCTTCTTCTTCTCCAACTTTGGAAAATTTCCGTCTCGAAAACCTGAATTATATACCTTGACCTAGAATCTTCAACTGGAGTCTGTTCTTCAATCCATCGGTGGCTGCAGAATCGCAACAGTGAGGCTAAACCCACGCACCCTGTTCTGTTCTTGATCCATTGCCTCACACGTCACAGTTTCCATCCAAGTAGAATTGACGGGATTTGACGTAAGCGTAGATCTACGAAGATCAACTTTGAATTAGAGATCGATATCATACATGCCTACGTCTATGAGTCTCAGGTAGGTGGTGTATACCACTTTTTGTGTTTTCGCAGACTTTTGGGTGGCGCGACCTTTGGCGCATTTTTGGGTATTTTGAGCGTGACCCTGTTTTACCTATTATTTCCTGTTTAATTTTTATTTGACCTATGGAATGCCTTTGGGTATTCTTTGTTACCTATTTTTCTTGAGCGGGGTTTGGAGAATGGTTGTTTCTCATCGGGGCATTTTGGCTGGGGGATTCCAAAATGGTTATAATTGAATTATATTGTTTTAAATTGTTGAGTTTAGTTTATTGAACCTTGATATGAATTTTTGGAGACTTTAAAGACCTCAGTGCTGGTATGGGACAACACTTGGTTATTGCATTTCCACTATTTAGTTTTTTTTACTCTTTATAAGTGATTCTTTTGATTATATATGTAATTGATAAATTTGATATGCTGGAACCCTTATGGTTGTGTTGGGAATGACCCAAATATTCTTGAGTGATGCTGATCATAGGATGGGCTTGGACTGGGTTAAATTGGGTGGTTCGGACCATGGGATTGGGCATCATAGGCGTCAGCTTGAGGCATTGTGACTATCAGGTTGGGCATGGCCCATGTTACTTGGATGGAAAGGCCATCAGACTTGAGTGGCATGGTCACAGGGGCATGAGGTATCAGAGAGGTTGTGGCTTGGGAAATTACTTTGGTGATTACAACTCACCCGGAACTTTGAGTAGTGTGCACACAGAGAGACTCCATGATGAGGTGGTTTTGACCACTCGTGTGGGTAGAGGCCCCCATTAGTTGCAGTTTAGGTATTATTGGTTTGGGGGGTGATTGCCATAGGAATCCACGTGGAAGGTGAGGAGCCTTTAGGGGATAGCATTGAGGATATCAGGTTGGGGGAAGAGGCTCGCCGTTATTTGAGAGAAGACATAGTTGTCCCTCCAGTTACATTATTTGAGGGAATACATCGTTGTCCCTCTGATTACATTATTCGAGGGTAGACATCACTATCCCTTCAGTTAGTTATTTGAAGACAGACATCATTGTTCCTCTGAACTACTATTTCTTGGGAATGCCTTTAGGATGTTGGTACTTGAGACACGCAGTATCAGGGGGAACATGGTGCCGGGTTACAGGATAGAGATTTTGGAATTCACCGAAGTATGTGACACTTTGTGGTGGTTGCAGAGAACAATTGGAGTTTATGTTTATTTGTGCATTGTACTATTTACTATTTGACTTATAATTACATGCCTTCTTAAACACTTATATTAGGTACACACCATTGGGTGGTATTCTACTGAGATTCGTCTCACACCGTGGATGGGCCCTTCGGGATGCGTGCAAAATTTATGGATTTACGTACAGGAAAGATGTTAGTTTTAGGAGCTAGACTGCATTAGCTATTACATAGAGATGGTATGGACCTTGAGGACTTGCCTAGTTGGAGATTATTTTGTTTTTATTTCTTTCCTATATCAAAATTCCTACTTTTTATATAGCTATAGTTGGTTATCCATTGGTTCCCTTTATATATATATGGATATGTATGACCTACTTTGGATGCATGTTTTGTTGTTTGGTAGTAGTTACAAGTGAACAACATGCTATCCTGTTTACTTTTTGTTGCTATTGTTTATATTTATTGCTTATGATGTTTATTGATATTGAATGTGCTTCCGCTCTGCGGGTCTGATTCGAGTCTGCTAAGTCATTTATTCCGCTTAATATTTATTATTATACTCATACCAGTACCATTATTATCCTCTGAGAGGGTATAGCCTCCCCACTATACATATAAGACCCTCTCTGCTAGTCAGTAGCCTTTGGCGTTCAGGGAGGTGTGCCTAAGGTAGTAACACCCAACCCTTTTAGCACTATTCGGGTGGCTATTTGGGTCTGGGTTGTTATAATGATGCACTTAGTAGACTATAATAAGATGTTGTTTTAATTTTATGTAAACTGGAAAAAAATTTGTTGGCTTTCTCTGATTCAATGGAACATTTGATAGTACATTTTCCTCATGCAGAAAAATTTGGAGGGCCGATATGGTTTCAATGGATGTATCTATATGGGATATATATGCAGAAACTAAATAAAATGGTACGTAACAAATCATTAGTTGAAGTTTTAATTGCAGAAGCTTATTTATAGGAGGGATTTTTTTTCTTCTCCAATTATTTCCAACCTGAATATCCTTCAAAACATAACTGAATGGTTTGTAATAAGGGAATTATTGATCACACATTGAATATTCAATTATAATTTTTTAATCATCCTAAAATTTGATTTTGTGGAGTTAATTAATGATGGATTTTAGATGATAAGCATCACACGACTCATACATATGTTTTGATAAACTATGAAGAAATGACATGATTTGTACAATGTGTG
Organism: Viscum album; assembly: GCA_963277665.1. Classification (NCBI taxonomy): domain Eukaryota; kingdom Viridiplantae; phylum Streptophyta; class Magnoliopsida; order Santalales; family Viscaceae; genus Viscum; species Viscum album. The sequence continues at coordinate 1,881,253,158 of OY728153.1, forward strand.
ATACTACCGCATATTATTTAATTTTTTTAATAATTAAAATAAAGTAATATTATTTTTTTAGATTATATGATGATTTTTCAAGAAAACAATTCCACAAATTATAGCAGCTACACTTGAAGAAGGTCGATAAAATATTTTTTCCTACCAGTTTATAATTTTGTTAAAGTAAATTGTTTGTGGTTTAACATATGAAATCAATTTATTATTTTTTATATTGTTAATTGTTTTTTAATTTTATAGGTATTGAAAAAATGCTGATAAAATTGATAATCGTTTGTGTATATTGAGTAACCACTAGTAGAAAAGAGGCCTTTAGACACCGCAAAAATCCGTCACTAATGGCCTATAGCGGCTGCCCAACATCCCCCAAATGGAAGACACTTTAGGCCCATCATTGTTACCTATAACATTCTCCATTTGAAGGATACTATAAATAAGTCCTGGATGATCTATAATAACCACCATTTGGAAGCCGCTATAGATCAACACGACATGAACTATAGCGACTTTCAAATGGAAGTCTCTATATCCTAGTCTGATATGACCTATAACAACCGCCATTTAGAGGTTGTTATAGATCAACATGATGTGACCTATAGTAATCACTAAATGGAATCTGCTATATATATTTTTATTTTTTTAAAAAAATTCCAGCGACATTTAAAAACCCACTATTTAAAAAATACAAAAAATATTTCCAAATTATCTATAACCATGAATATCTTTGTATCATCATCTTCCAAGCTCTACATCCATATTTGAATAAAACTACATGAAAATATTAAATAAAATAATTAGTTCTGAAAAAAAATATCTCACCTAATAATTGAAATATCAAATAAAATTTTCAATTAACGCTTAGAACAACTCATAGAAATTATTTGATATTGAAAATATATTAATAATTTCTAATCATTTTTTAAAAACTTAAAACTGTATATTTTTTGTTCTGAGAAAACTGCACGTCTAATTGATATGTTGACTAATCTCACATGTCAAAAATAATATTAAATCATTTATCCTATGATTTCAAGTCATTCTGAGGTCATTAGCTATGGATATGACCATTAAATTCATATTTTGTTGTTTTATGACACTCAAAGTGAATTTTTGTCCATCCTTAGAAAAAAAACCTCTGATTGAAGTTTTATATTCTAGAACATTTCACAATTAATGCTATGATTATTTTCATCTGATTTCATGGCATTCAAATGTCGTTCGGTTGGTTTTTACCCCCGAACACACATTTTTAAAGGGAGTCAAACCTTTAAAAACCATATATTCATTAGTTACGGGCTGACCACACATCCTATTAACATTATGTATACTCTTACACATTATGAATAATAAAAATATGGTTTTCCTAGGATTTCAAGTCATTCTGAGCTTGTAAGCTATTGATCTAACCGTTAAAGGTGTGTTTTGGTGTTTTATGACACTCAATGTTTGATTTCAGCATCCCATAAAAATGAAGCCTATGATTGAAATTTTTTCTACTATAACATTTAAAAATTAACTATATGATTGTTTCTATATGAATCTAGAGAATTTTGATGTCATTCGGTTGGTTTTTACCCCCAGACACACCTTTTTAAAGGGCATAAAACCTTTGAAAACCTCATATTCGAGAGTTACGAGCAGACCACACATCTGATTGGAGTTTAGTATGATTGTACACATCATGAATAATAATATGGTTGTAGTATGATTTCAAGTCATTTCAAGGTTGTTATCTATGTATCTAACCGTTAAACGCGCGTTTTGATGTTTTATGACACTCAATGTGCTTTTTCGGTCATACTATGAAAAAAACCTCCAAGTGACATTCTATATGCTCAACCATTTCAAAATTTATTCAATGATTATTTTATACTGATTTCATGGCATTCAGATGTCGTTCGATTGGGTTTTACCCCTAGATACACCTTTTTAAAGGGCGTCAAGCCTTTAAAAAATGTATATTTGATAGTTCCAAGAAGACTGCACATCTGATTGATATTTTTTCTACTCTTACACATCACGAATAATAATAAGATGGTTGTACTATGATTTTAAGTCATTCCAAGGTTGTTATCTATGGATCTGACCGTTAAACGTGCATTTTGGTGTTTTATTATGCTCAAAGTGTGTTTCCAGTCATCCCTGAAAAACAGCACCTTCGATTCATGTTCTGTCTACTCGACCATTTCAAAAATCATTATTTGATTTTTTTTCATCTGATTTCATGGCATTTGGATGTCGTTCTGTTGGTTTTTACCCCCAGACTCACCTTTTTAAAATCCATTAATCCTTTAAAACCCACATATTTGGTAGTTTTGGGCAGACCGCACATTCAATTGATGTTCCTTCTGCTCGTCCACATCAAAAATAATAATAAGATGGTTTTCCTGTCATTTAAAGTCATTCTGAGGTCATTATCTATGGATCTCACTGTTAAACGCGTGTTTGGGTATTTTATGACACTAGAAGTGCCATTTCGTTCATCCTGGGAAAATTTCACCTCCAATTGATGTTTTGTTAACTCAACCAATTCAAAATTCACTCTAAGATTGTTTTCATCTGATGTCATGGAATTTGGAGGTCGTTCGATTGGTTTTTACTCTCAGAAGCACCTTTTTAAAGGGCGTCAAACCTTTAAAAACCGTATATTTGGTAGTTTCGGGTAGACTGCACATCCGATTGACATTTTTTCTACTTGTAAACATAAATAATAATAATAATATGGTATTCCTTATGATTTCAATTCATTCTGAGGTCATTATATATGCATCTGACTGTTAAATGTGCATTTTTGTGTTTTATTACGCTCAGCGTGCATTTTCGATCATCCTAGGAAAATGATCTCTCTGATAGACATTCCATTTGCTTGAACATTTCACAATTCACTCTATGATTATTGTCATCCAATTTCATGGAATTTAGAAGTTTTTCAAATTGGTTTTTACACCTTTTAAAGGCCGTCAATCCTTTAAAACCTGCATATTCGGTAGTTTTAGGTAGACCACACATAATATTTACATTATTTATACTCTTACACATCATAAGTAATAATAATATGGTTTTTCTATGATTTCAAGTCATTCTGAGGTTATTAGATATGGATCTGACCATTAAATGTGTGTTTTGGAGTTTTATGACACTGAAAGTGCGTTTTTTGTCATCCCAAGAAAACAAAATATCCATTTGGCGTTCCATATATTTGAACATGTCAAAATTCACTCTATATTTTTTTTATCTAATTTCATAGAATTCAGATGTCTCTTGTTTGGGGTTTACACCCAGACACATTTTTAAAGGGCATTAAACCATTAAAAACTATATATTCGGTAGTTCTGAGAAGACAAAACATCTGACTAACATTGTTTCTGCTTGTAGAAATCAAAAATAATAATAAGATTGTTTTCTATGATTTCATGTCATTACAATGATGTTAGCTATGGATATAACCGTTAAACATGTGTTTTGGTGTTTTATTACGCTCAAAGTGAGTTTTCAGAGATCTCGGGAAAACGACACTTCCGATTGACATTATGTCAACTTGACCATTTCAAAATTCACTCTATGATTGTTGTTGTCTGATTTTATAGCATTCAGATGTTGTTAGGTTGGTTTTTACCCCCGGACGCACCATTTTAAAGGACCACAAACCTTTAAAACCCACATATTCAGTAGTTTTAGGCAGACCTGATATCCTATTGACATTTCGTCTGCTCACAAACATAAAAAATATTAATAATATGTTTTTCTTGTCATTTCAAGTAATTATAAGGTTGTTAGATATAGATCTGATATTTAAACACGTATTTTGGTGTTTTATGACATTAAAAGTGCGTTTTGGATCATCCCAAGCAAATGACACCTCCGATTGATGTTCCTTCTACCCAACCATTTCACGATTCACTCTATGATTGTTTTCTTCTGATGTCATGACATTTAGATGTTTTTTGGTTGATTTTTACCCCTAGACACACCTTTTTAAAGGGCATCAAACCTTTAAAAACTACATATTCGATTGTTCTAGGAAGATCGCACATCTGATTTACATTTTTTCTACCCGTACACATCAAGAATAATAATAAGATGGGTTTTCTATGATTTCAAGTAATTATGAGGTAGTTAGCCATGGATCTGACTGAAAAAACATGTGTTTTAGTGTTTTATTATGCTCAAAGTACATTTTCGGCCATCTCGGAAAAATGGAACCTTTGATTGACATTTTGTCTACTCGACCATTTCATAATTCACTCTAAAATTGTTTCCATCTGATTTTATAGAATTCATTTGATGTTCAGTTGTTTTTTACCCTCATACTCACATTTATAAAGGTCGTCAAACCTTTAAACCCCGCATATTCGGTATTTATGGGAATACCACACATCTTATTGACGTTCTATCTACTCATAAACATCAATAATAATAATAATATGGTTTTCTCACTATTTCAAGTTATTTTGAGGTTTTTAGCTATGGATATGACCATTAAACACGTGTTTTGGTGTTTTTGGACACTAAAAGTGAATTTCGGTCATCCCGAGAAAACATCACTGCCAATTTATGTTTCATCTACTAGACCAATTCACAATTCACTCTATGATTTTTTTGTCTGATTTCATGGAATTCTAGTGTTGTTCAGTCAGTTTTTATCCTTTGATGCACCTTTTTAAAGGTTTTTAAACCATTAAAAACTGTATATTCTATAGTTCTGGGAAGACAGCACATATGATTGATGTTTCGTCTACTCATACACATCACGAAAAATAATAAGAAAATGGTTTTCTTGTGATTTCAAGTCATCTCAGGTTGTTATCTATGGATCTGACAGTTAAATGCACACTTTGGTGTTTTATTATGCTCAAAGTGCATTTTCAATCATCCTAGGAAAATGACACCTCTAGTTTATGTTCTATATACTCAAAAATTTCACAATTAATTCTATGATTTTTGTCATTTTCTTTCATAGTATTCAGATGTCGTTCAGTTGGTTTTTACCCCTGGACTCACCTTTTTAAAGGTTGTTAAACCTTTAAAACCCACATATTCAGTAGTTATGGGTAAACCACACATATGATTGACATTTCTCCTATTCGTACACATCAAAAAACAATAATTGGATTTTTTTACTACCATTTCAAGTTTTCTTAAGGTCATTATTTATAGATATGACCGTTAAATGCGCGTTTTGGTGTTTTATGACACTGAAAGTGTGTTTTCAGTCATCCTATGCAAACAACACCTCCAATTAACATTAAATCTTCTCTACCATTTCAAAATTCACTCTATAATTTTTTTCATCTGATTTCATGGCATTCATATGTCGTTCGGTTTACTTTTACCCCCGGACACACTTTTTTAAAGGGAGGCAAACCTTTAAAAATAGAATACTTGGTAGTTTCGGACATACCACACATCTGATTGATGTTTTTTCTACTATTACACATTAGGAATAATAATAATATGGTTTTTCTATGATTTAAAGTCATTTTGAGGTTGTTTTCTGTGGATCTGGCCATTAAACATGCATTTTGGTGTTTTATTACGCTCAAAGTACGTTTTTGGTCATACCAAGAAAAAAACACCTAAAATTGATGTTTTTTCTAATAGACCATTCCAAAATTCACTATAAAATTGTTTTATTATAATTTCATGGCATTTAGATGTCGTTCTATTGGTTTTTACCCCATGAATCACCTTTTTAAAGGCCATCAAACATTTAAAACTCGCATATTCGGTAGTTCTGGGCAGACCGTACATCTAATTAACATCCTGTCTGCTCTTACACATAAAAAATAATAATAATATGGATTTTCTATAATTTAAAGTCATTCCTAGGTATTTAGATATGGATATGACCATTAAACACGCATTTTGGTGTTTTATGACACTAGAAGTGTGATTTTTGTCATCCTAGGAAAATGACACTTCTAATTAACATTTCTTCTATTCATACACATCATAAATAATAATAATATGGTTTTATTATTATTTCATTTCATTCTGAGGTATCTTTCTATGGATTTGATCATTAAACACGTGTTTTGGGTTGAGGATAAATCATGATATGGACTTTCAGGAGGAATGTAATACTAGAAGTGCTAGTTTTGTTGGGAAAGAAAATGGTAAAAATGTGGTTGTTCAGAGGATGGATTATGATGGAAAGAGTAATGAATTTTTTTTGTGGTAAGGTCAGGCTTAAACATCATTGTGATTTCAATAGAACTAGGGCATTGGTGAGGTTGGTAGGAATGTCAAGAGGCCTGTCGAGTCTCGGATTCAGGAACAACCTATGCTTAAGCAGGCTTCCTATCCCAAGAATCTTGGGAATCATCAATCTTATCTTCAATATATTAGTAAGATTAATGGAACTTGGGTTGATTCTATGGATAAGGGGTTGGATACTACAAGGGATTATCCAATCACAGTCTTTGAAGTGGAGGAGGTTCTTGATCATCTCTTGGATGGTCAATCTGACTTTGAACATGCTATTCAGGTGTAAAAATGAAATTAAATTTTAATGATTTCTATCTAAAACTTTAATTTTTTTCATGGTTGTTCTAAAATTTCTCAAATTAGTAGCATTCCACAAATCTAAAATTTCTTTTAAAATAATAATGATAATAAAAAATTTAAGTGAGGTATTATGTTCGCTAAAAACTATATCCCCACACTTAATATTCAAAATATTTTCCCACTGTTAGAGAAAAAGAATAAAAATCCTATTATAAAGAATTATGCAATGAAAATTTACTATGGTGGATTTGGAAACCTTAATTCAACTATGAAAAAAGGGATGTGAGTCCTGATATACAAAATTCCTGCACTCGAAAGTTGTGAGTTCAAAAAAGATAAACAATAAATCACTTGAAAGGAGGGTGAAAAAATGGGTCCATATACTCATTAAAGGCATATGAAGCATCTATAAAATAAGAACAAGAAGAAATAAGTACATGGAAAACACAAGTAGTTCAAAAATACACAAAAATGGGGATCACGGAAATCCCATAACTCTAGATTTCCATACCCAATATCCCTCCTAATGTCTTCCACGTGAGTGTGATGCTCATTGAAAGTGGGCTGCTCAATCTTTCCATCAATATCAATGGAATAAATAATACTCTCATTTATAAGAGGTAAAGCAAAGGCATCTTCTAACTACTAATTTGTAACGGGCTTCTCCAAAACTATCAAATTAAACCTAAATAAAGATAAATCTTAATAAATTGAAGAATTATGTAATATATCATGATTAACAATCAAGTAAAAATTAAAAGAATTAATTAAATAACAAGAATTAAAACAATAAAACACATAGGTGAAAATTGAACTAATTGTTTGGGAATAATTATTAATTCCTAATTCATGTATGATATTAAAAAGGTAATGTAAATTACCTCATGCATGAGCTTCATACTCATATATATCACTATTCTCACTATGATGTCCACCAACTATATTTGAAGCCTAAAATATATATAATGTCATGACCCATCCCAGTGGGGCCCGCGCCGTGACTCCCCACGCCCGCCTCCAATAGGCCAGGGGCTGGTGACTAGCATCGAGTAGGCATATTACTAACATGGGAGGCATTTCCTAAGTACCTATACACACGCACACATCTCCAAGTCCACAAATGATGAAATGTAAAAAAAACACTAAGGAAAAAGAATGCATGCATACAACTAAACCCAAACAACAGAGTATGACGAAAGGTAGAGTACTAAAAAGTAAACTGGGCCAAAATACAAGCCCAACAAAAACAAACAAACAAGATTCTGAAAACTGCAAAGTATAACCTGTAAGCACAAAAGGTACTGGGACTGCTGCTCGTAGCCGTAGGAACACCTCATCCTGTAGGGAACTCAGAAATATCGGTCCTGTCCTGCTCCGCCCTGGACTCTGTCAAAAGGCTGCTCGTCTGCACAAGACACCAGACGTGCGGGCAAAGCCCGTGAAGGGGTGAGTATAACAATACTCAGTAGAGGACCCCGAAAACCACAAAGAAGTAAACAAAGTAAAGGTACAATCAGCTATGCACAGTATATGTCTACAGAACATATAGAACAAACCAGATATACTCAACACCCAGACCTGTGGTCTATAGACAAGTCACACAACCATATACCCCCATTAGGGATTCTATTTTAAGATTCCGAGATGCACTCGTTTCGGGAGAACACGCTCCACGAGTCTTATAGATCTGATGACATCCGTCCGAGAAGTGCTGTTCATCGGGAACCGTCACAAGAGGTAGCTACACTCATTATGAGAGACACACTCCTGAGTGGAAAGGCTACGATAGATAGAAGCACTCATTACGGGAGACACACTCCTGAGTGGGAAAGATCACGATACAGAGATGAGGATCACTACCAGGGCCATGGAGGATACCACAACTCATCCGAATTCACTAGTTATTTGATACACTGTCTAGGTAGAGGATCAACGCCCAGTAAGGTTGGTCACGTCGATGCCTGACTCTACCTAGGGTCAGAAATGGATAGAGGATCTCGATCTGGGCCTCTCGAATGGATTCTTGACTCTATCACAGAAAGTCCTACTGAAGGGACCATATTCCTGCGTGAGGGAATGTTGAATGACCTTTAGGGGAACAACAAGAAGGGTCACTAACCCTAATTAAAGATTTACGAGGAATAGTGAACGCAAGGACCATTCCATTTTCCAAAAAGTACACGGCGTATAGAAAAGGTACACTCCGTGTTGTATGACCCCGGGTACTTCCCGTGTACAACGACCCGCGTTAAAGGCTGGTCGTGTAGAAAAAACATAGTACATGACATGTAGTACGATGTACATTCCATGTCCGAGTAACTGGGGTTGGCTCTGTGCACTCTGGCCATGTGCCCGTACACGGTCATCAACCCGTGTACTCCAACCCGTGTAATACGCACACGGGGTGACCCACACTGCTGTCCTCGCCTAGCCGTGTGATGGAGTACACAGTCGTGTACTCCATCCCGTGTCCGCATATCCGCGAGATACATGCCGAGCCGCTTTTGCCGTTCTGTACATGCCATGCCGCCTGAAGCCGTGTAGCTCATCCCGTGTCCATGTACTACCCAAGGTACACGCCAAGCTTCGAGGGAATTCCAACACGCCGTGTGACCGAGGTCACATGCCATGTTATTTCTCTCTGACCCCGAAACCCTAGCCGCTGCCACCAGTACTACACGGCGTGTTCTTCGGAAGTACACGCCGTGTATTCTGTAAATTTCCAGAAACAACACCCTTCGCCGGTGCTCCTCCCATGGTGCTCCGATCATTGATCCGGCCATCCGATCATTTCAAAACTTCCAGGTTCTGGTCGCCCCGACACCACAAAGTTTCTTCCGTTGTTTTCAGGCCTCCGATCGGCTCTGAAAACATGTTCCGATCTTCCCGCACGAAGAATGCTCGAAGAACGCTCTTTCTGATCCGGTCCGATTCGTCGTCCGCCATCATCACCGCACCTCCACAAGGTCGTTGTGGTGTCGAACCTTCGATTTGGGATCATTGCATCATAGAACGGATGCTCAACGATCTGTTGTTCATCACCCCACGAAGAACGTGAAGAACGCGTGAGGAAAGAAGGGGGAAGAAATCTAAATAAACAAATTGACGAACAAACCTCCCCCGTCGTTTGTCACGGCGTTGATCCGATCCCTTTAATAGGCTTAAACAGAGCAAGAATAAACAACAACATAAAGCATGGATCAATTCCCCATAATCTTCCCAAAGAAAATCCCTCACATAAGAACGTACAAATCCTCGGATCAACATGTTCGTGGTTGATCCACATTTGTCATTTAAACTCAAATACGGGGAAAAGAAATTGAAATAATAACCCATACCTTTTGAAAGGATCGATCGTTGATGAAGGCTCCACACTGCTGTTGTCATCGATATCCTTCAATGTTATTGGCATAGCGATTCTTGACTTCGATCCGTCGTCGTTCGTCGCCGAGAGTTTGCTCCAACTCGCCGCGGATTCGACAGAGGTTCATCTCAAACGTCGCCAACGATCAACAATTGCTTAACCCATTAAAAAGGGAAACATGTTGTCATTTAATTACACGGCAACATTAATGATGTTGACTCACCATTTTGAAGTTATTATGAAGCGCCATTAATTTAGGAAACAACTGTGCCGTTACTGCGCTGCAATGGATGTTTCCTTAAATGAAATAAAATAAACTTGTTAATTTAATTTATTTTATTTTACTTAAAACGTCCAAAAATTAAATTTTTCCCTCGACCCACACCGGTCATGGTTAGCCTCATTCTTAGGTAAAGTCATCATCCTGGACGCAACAGTGCGCTCATATTTTTAATCCGGGAATCCGTTTGGAAACTACCACAACCACGCACAAGCGCCGACTCACTTAACTTAAAAAAAGTTCAAACCACCATTCCGGGCTCACTGCGCCTCAGAATGATGTTCCAAATTCACGCCCGGTCTCAAAATAATTCCATATAATATTTAAAAAATAATAAACTGAAAATATGAGACATTACATTCTCCCCACCTTGGGGCTTTACGTCCCCGAAAAGTCAAAACAAAGGCTAATCAAAAGGATGAGGATACTGGGCATGAATCTGGGCCTCCCGCTTCCACGTTCTCTCCTGAAGATTCCTGTGCTGCCACCAGACGCGCACCAAGGGAATCGATCACCCACGAAGGATCCTCTCCTACCGATCCTCGATCTCCACCGAGTACACAGTAAAGGCCCCTCCATCCTCGATGTCCAGCTTGCCCCAGTCGATGACGTGCGATGGGTCATGCACGTACCTCCTCAACTGTGACACGTGGAATACATCATGTACCCGATGAAACTGTGGCGGCAGAGCTAGGCGATACGCCACCTCTCCAACTCTGCACAGAATCTAGAAAGGTCCGATGAACCTCATAGATAGCTTGCCACCTCGGCCAAATCTCAGTAACCCTCATCGAGGTGAGACCCAAAGAAAGACGCGGTCTCCCTCTTCGAACTCTAGAGGTCTCCGACATCTATCGGCATAAGACTTCTTCCGGATCTGGGCAGTCTTCATCCGCTCTCGGATGATCTGCACCTTCTCTTTGGTAGCTCTCACTAACTCTGGATTCATGAGTGATGACTCTCCGGGGTCGGTCTAGCAAAGCAGTGACCGGCAGGGTCTCCCATACAAAGCCTTGAACGGTGCCATACCAATGGTGGAGTGGTAGTTGTTGTTGTACGGAAAATCCACCAGTGGTAGGTGGTCCTCCCAACTGCGACCAAAGTCCAGGATACAGGCTCACAACATATCCTCTAGAACATGAATGTTCCTCTCCGTCTGACCATCCGTCTAAGGATAAAACGCTGTACTCAAGCATAGCTGAGTCCCAAAAGCCTCCTTCAATCCCTTCCACAACCGGGATGTGAAGCGGGTGTCTCGGTCTGAGACTATAGTTGAGGGAACTCCATGAAGCCAAACTATCTCCTGCACGTAGAGGCGTCTCAAGCTCTCTACAAAACTCTACTCCCTAATAACTAAGAAGTGGGCCGACTTGGTGAGTCGGTCAATGATCAACCAGATAGAATCATGCCCCTTGGACATCCGTGGTAATCCCGTCAAGAAGTCCATCGATATTCCATCCCACTTCCACTCTGGAACTTCCAGGGGGTGAGCTAATTCCACTGGAACCTGGTGCTCAGCCTTCACCTGATGGCATGTGAGGCATCGAGAAACGAACTCTGCTACTGCCTTCTTCATGCCTGACCACCAGAACTGTCATCGGAGATCCTGGTACATCTTTGCCACTCCAGGATGTACCACCAAAGGGGATATATGAAACTCCCTCAGGACCTCCTCCTGGAACGCCACTGGTACAACAGTGCGTCCTCTGAAAAGAAGTAGGTTCTCCCCACCTTGCGAATATCCATCAGGAGCATGTCCTGTGGATAAATGAGCACGTAAAGCCACACAGTCGACATCCCCAAGCTGTGCCTCCCTAACTCTCTGTAAGAGTGGAGGGGTGACAACCATCGACTATAGGTAAGATGTATCCTCTCCATCCACGAAGGATAACTGTAACGCGGCCAACTGCTCTGTCGCCTCACTCAACAGCTGTGAGCTCGACGTTTTGCTAAGGGAAAAAGGTACTGGGACTAATTCTCATAGCCGTAGGAGCACCTTGGTCTGTAGGGAACTCAGAAAGCTCGGTCTTGTCCTGGTCCACCCTGGACTCTTTCAAAAGGCTACTCGTCTGCACAAGATACCAGACGTGCAGGCAAAGATCGTGCAGGGGTGAGTATAACAATACTCAGTAGAGGACTCCGAAAACCACAAAGAAGTAAACAAAGTAAAAGTACAGTCATATATGCACAGTATATGTATACAGAACATATAGAACAAACCATATATAGTGAACACCCAGACCCGTGGTCTGGAGACAAGTCACACAACCGCATACCCTCGTTAGGGATTCTATTCGAAGATTCTGAGATGCACTCGTTCCAGGAGAACACACTCCACGAGTCTTATAGCTCTAATGAAGTCCTTCTGAGAAGTGATGTTCGTCGGGAACCATCATGAGAGGTAGCTACACTCATTATGGGAGACACACTCCTGAGTGGAAAGGCTACGATAGATAGAAGCACTCATTACAGGAGACACACTCCTGAGTGGGAAAGATCATGATACACTGATGAGGATCACTGATGAAGCTCATATTTTCATATATTTTATATTATAAATCATTTTTTATAATCCCACCATAGTGTTATTATATGGGTGATTGTCACATTTTTAGGTTTTAGTGTTATTTTGAGCCTAAATGTGAAAAAATGACTAATTCTAGATTTTTGACAGATTTTTATGTCAAGGGTATTTTGGTCATTTCCTGAAAAATATTATTCCAAATTTTCTGATTCAAATTTTTTTATAATAATTATTTTATTTCCTACACTTTTTTCTTCTGGACCAGGAGATGATTAGGTCATATAAAGCGACTAAAAATTCATTGAACTTGGAAAGTTTTCCGGGCGGACAATGTGGACACCACCAATGTAACGGAACCAAAACACGGCCTACACACATCCAAATGAGGTGTTTCCACCTAGGATGGTATGATGACATCTAGAAACGACTGTAAGAGAAATTTGGGGATGTTTTGAAGTCATTAATGTGTAAATTAAATGACATACTTTTGGAGGAACCATCCCGGAAGCTTTGTCCAGAAACATAAACTGAGAATTAAAAATTTATAACTCCTTCATACGGTTTCAAAATTATCTGAAATTTGGAGGAAAGACGACCAAGATATTTATGAACAACATTAATTAATGCTAAAACACGTGAAGAGGTCATTTATGGGGTCTACAACGTGCAAACTTTCGGGGGTCGAATTCTGCCTATAAAAGGAGGCCCTCACCTCCTTCTCAAAGCATCCCACTCTCCATCCATTCCTTCAAGGAACCAAGGAGGATATCTCCACCGAGGGAGGCCGACCGCAAATCTTCCCCCATTATTTTTAATTTATTTCTTTTCTTTATTTTTAGTTTTCAATTGTAATTTAGATTTCTAATAAATTCATGCATTGTTTTTATTTTTGTGTCCACTGATTCACCCTCTTTTCTTCCTGTCATCTTACCATTGTGAACTATAATACTCATGATCATGAGTAACTAATATGAGGAATATACCAAAGGATTAATCAGGTTTTTGAACCCAAGACCATGTTTTTAATATTCTTTGATTTAATTATAAGGATAATTTATAGTGGGTGTAATCCTCACTATGGTTGTCTAAAGATTAACTTCTTAATCTACAACCACTTTCCCTCGATTGAGGAGGTGGATGGAGGGTGTGGTTGGAGATCACTAAGTAGAATTTTCATTCATAACCAGTGTAGAACAAGGTGTGCACACATACGATGGAGTGTGTACACTAAGAATATTTGAAACTGTCCAATGAAGGTGCTCCCTGAAAATTCTCTCAGGAGAACTTCCTTTCTTCCATAATTCCATTCTATTTAGCATTGCATGGTAATTTATAATTGAATGTCAGTTTCTTATTATTTTTCATTTCAATTATTTTATTTATTTCATAAAACATAAAACAACAAAAATAATTACTTCTTAGGTGAATTAGATTAAGTGAGTGAATAACTGAAAAGGCTCCTCAAGAGAACGACCTAGGTTAGCCCTTGTGCTACACTTAGTTATAAATATTTTTGAGAGCACACACGACAACGATTCATCAAATTGGAGAAGTTTGGAAGTCATTAAGGTGGCAATTAAATGACATACTTTTGGAGGAACCATCCTGGAAGCTTTGTCTAGAAACAGAAACTGAGATTTAAAAATTCAGAACTCCTTCATATGGTTCCAAATTATCTGAAATTTGGAGGAGAGAAGGCCAAGATATTTATGAACATAATTAATTAAGGATGAAATGCATGAAGAGGTCATTTATGGGGTCTACAATGCACAAACTTTCGGGGGTCGAATTCTACCTATAAAAGGAGGCCCTCACCTCCTTCCCAAAGCATTCCATTCTCTATCCATTCCTTCAAGGCACCAAGGAGGAGATCTCCACCGATGGAGGCCGGCCACAAATCTTCCCCATTTCATTTTATTTATTTATTTTATTTGTTTTTGTTTTAGTTTTCATTTGTAATTTATATTTCTAATAAAATTCATGCATTGTTTTTATTTTTGTGTCCACCCATTCACCCTATTTTATTCTTCATCTTTTCTCTTTTTCTTATTTTATTCTTCTCATATTCTCCACCGTGACCTCTTACCCTAAAATATGAGGGGTTAACCTGAGACTTGGCCCGGGGGAGGTATGTGGAAATTTCATTTATTCTGTGCTTAAACTCCGATGTTTTATTAAGTTTGTGATGAGCAAGAGTGATGTGCATAGGTGTGACGATCTTCCACCACGACACTGATCTCAAACTCATTTCTATTATTTTATTAAATATTTTCCCTCCATTCTACTGGATACAAGCTCTTCATATGATTGAGTTGAGCCATTCAGTGGTTGAAATGGCAAACGATGGAGCCAGGTCTTGGAAGATGTCACACTCTCGATCAAGGTGTGCCATCATACTTGATTATTGAAGGATGTGAAGTTAATATTGCTAAATGAATTCAAGATTTCACAACAATAAATAAAATAATTGTAATTTATGAATGAGATCTCATAATTGAATTATCAAACTTAATTTAAATACCAACAAGGAGAATGATGGAACCCACATACGAAACCATAAAGGACAAGTTCTCTCTTCATTAATTGCATTTTGTCATTTCATGTTAGTTTTACCTTTTATTTTAATTTAATTGTATTCCATTACTAGATAAAATAAAAATAACAAAAAGAATTTGTTTAGTTAAATTATATTAAGTAAGTAAACGATTAAGAAATCTCCTCATGTGAGACGACCCTGGTCAGCTTCTATGCTGCACTAGGAAAAATTAAATTGCTTTTGCCATGCCCTACGACAGGCGTGCGTCAAAACTGGCATCGTTTATGGGGAGCTAATTGGTTGTTTACATTACTTTTTCTATTTTAAAATTTTAGATAGTTTCCATTTAAAAAAAAACTTCAAAAAAAACTTTTTTTCCATGATGCATTTAAATTCAAATTATTCTGCATGGAACAATTACTCACAGGTGCAGGAGGAAGAAACAGACTATACTGAGGAGGCCCTCCAACGAAGAGATGATGCCCTAATAATAATGTTCAAGCAGGTGGAAAGAGGCATAAAAACATGGATCTCACTGGAAGATTTGATGGCCATGTCCAATGAACTCCAAGTTTACTTAAAAAGATTCAAGGCCAAGAAGGAAGTGTCTCTGGTCTTCCCAAATTTCACTGAAAACATCCATGAAGTTGAAGCCAAACTTGAGGTGGAGGAGCCTGACTACCTACCTCCATCCATTGATGATCTACTCCAAGAGGAACTTTCAATTGAATAGGATATTAATGTCGAACCAAATCATGGAGATGATACATTCTTAAACTCAAATTATTTAAATTTTGCTGAAACTAATTTTAGTGTCTCTTCCAAATATATTGAATTTTTAGATTCATCAAACTCATACTACGAGGATGATGTGAAAAACAAAGCACCTATTGAGGAACTTCTGGAGCTCCCTAAAGTCATTTAATATCTACTAGAGGAGCCCCATAATGAAGAGATCCAATTTGCTGAGCCTAAGGAAAACAGACAAGAGGCTGAAGCCTCCTTGAAGCTGGAACTGGAAGACAAGATGGTTGCACAATTAGCAACAAAATAAGAAGAGGTTCCCTACTTCATCCAACCCCCGCCATGAAAGCTATACCAAATTTAGAAGGGGGTGGATCTGGTATACTCTGTTTATGGAGTCCTCCTCAACAAGAACAAAGAACATTAAGCTGGGAAGAGGCACATGTGGTGGTTTAAATCAAAGAAGCTTCATCCAGCGACAGATTATGGATAAAATATGGTACTACCCTCTGGAGGAAGTAAAAGATTCCAGGGCCCACTTGGGGGATCATACCAAGATTTATCTTTACATTCTTTCTAGTAATTTAAATTTCAAATTTAGTATTAGGAAATAGTCTAGCATGTGGACCCCTCCCTCTTTTTTTTAGATTAAATGAAATGATCCTTGTGATTAATTGAGTAATTTCTCTTTTGTAGGATCATGAAGGCATAAGGAAGCCCTGAGAATTATAGGAAGATGACCGAATCATTATTTCAAAAGGGAGTTAACTGTTTATGATTATCATTTTAACTCCTTTCATTTTTTGGACCAAAACATATTTTTATATTTAATAAATATTCTTATCACTTTTCACACATCAATTGATTTTGAAAGAGCTGAAATTATTTTTGAAATAATGGATTTTAAATTATTGTTGATATGAATTCTTTTACCTTGAAATGGATTTTCAATCATTTTTATGAGTTTGACTGATTTTTGAAATCCATGACCATGAAACACTGACTCAAAATATTTTTCCAATCCTATGAGGTATTCTAAACCACTTTTTCACATTCTTCCTAATACCCACACTTTCTTGAGGGAAACTTGAATTTTGTGTGAGAACCAGAATTTGTGAATAATTCTCTTTCGAAGATTTGGATTTCATGGAATGTATTTAAAATGATTGAGGAATCTCTTTGGCTAGCCAAATTTTATCTTGAGACCCACCTTAACATTTATCCTTTATAATCCCTTAGATGCCATGAATTTCCTTATAGGTTTAAGCCACATTACAAGCCAATTTTTCCTTACGTACCCACACTTTTAGTATTTATGCATTGATATTTCAAGTTTAAGTGCGGGGGAATTGCCTTTAGTGTGAGTTCATTGGGATGTGTATCATTTATGGGTGATGCGAGGTGTGTGTCAATACTTTGGGCAGTGGACAATAAGAGAATTGGGCATGTCTCGTCATTTCATTGTTATTTATTTATTTCATCCATTTCTCCTTCAAAAAAAAAAGAAACAAAATGGAGATGAGATTGAATTGCTCATTTTACATTATTATATGACTCTTTTCCTTCTCAAAAATCAAGGGCATGAATTTTCATTCATTCATTGTATTTAATTTTCAGCTCATCCTCCATGAAAAAAAAGAAAAAGAAAATAAAGCTGTGCCTTTCTGGAGCTTTAAAAAAAGGAGAACATAAATGATATCATTAATTATAATCACTTCTCGGCTCATGTACCATGTCATAAAAGTGGGGTGGTTTTGTTTTTCATATTTTCAAGCGGGATTGAGTGAGGAATTTCCTGTGTTTTCACTTGATTTAATCATGCATTGTACTTAAAAGTCCAACCTTCTCTTTCTAGCCTGGAACATTTTTCAATAATTTTCCCACCAACCCTAAGCCACATAATCATTTGAACCTTAAATTAAATCCCTTATTATTAAATTTCATTTCATGTTTCACGCTGTGTAGAAATGAGAATTTTCACAAACCTATGGTGATACATGCGATTTTCAAGTATGATTATAACCCTAGATTCAATTTCTCTTGAGTGAAGAGTGAAATAAAATTCAATGTGAGGTAGGTTGTGATTGGGCCATGGATTGATTTATAAGGTTGAAAAAATTTTAATGATTGAAATTAAAATGATAGAGTCCTGTTTTCATATATGATACATGATGAACTTCTATTCTGGATAAGATCATTGATATTTTCTCATTTTTGATTGTTGAGTGGAATTTGATTTGGTTGTAAGATGATTGCCCAGGAGTGCAATGTTTAAGTGTGGGGGAGTGATGAAGCTCATATTTTCATATATTTTATATTATAAATATTTTTTTATAATCTCACCATAGTGTTATTATATGGGTAATTGTCACATTTTTAGGTTTTAGTGTTATTTTGAGCCTAAATGTGAAAAAATACTAATTCTGGATTTTTGACAGATTTTTACATAAAGGGTATTTTGGTCATTTCCTGAAAAATATTATTCAAAATTTTCTGATTAATTTTTTTTTATAATACTTATTTTATTTCCTACACTTTTGTATTCTGGACCAGGAGATGATTCGGCCATCTAAAGGGTCTAAAAATTCATTGAACTTGGAAATTTTTCTAGGCGGACAGCGTGGACACCACCAATGTAACGGAACCCAAACAAGGCCTAAACACATCCAAATTAGGTGTTTCTACCTGGGATGGGACTAGTACATCTAGTAAAGACCTTAAAAGAAATTTGGGAATGTTTGGAAGTTATTAAGGTGGAAATTAGACGATATACTTTTGGAGGAACCATCCTGGAAGCTTCATCCAGAAACAGAAACCGAGAATTAAAAATTCCTAAATCCTACATAAGGTTTCCAAATTATATGAAATTTTGAGGAGAGACGTACAATATATTTATGAACAACATTCATTAAGGCTGGAACGCGTGACGAGGTCATTTATGGGGTATAAAATGTGCAAACTTTCTGAGGTCAAATTCTGCCTATAAAAGGAGGCCCTCACCTCCTTCCCAAAGCATCCAAATCTCCATCCATTCCTTCAAGGCACCAAGGAGGAGATCTCCACCGAGGGAGGATGACCAAAAATATCCCCCTTTATTTTTAATGTATTTCTTTTCTTTATTTTTCTTTTTCAATTGTAATTTAGATTTCTAATAAATTCATGCATTGTTTTTATTTATTTGTCCACCCATTCACCCTGTTTTCTTCTTCATATTTTCTCTTTTTCTTCTTTTTTTCTTCTCATATTCACCAACATGAACTCTTACCCTAAAATATGAGGGGTTAACCCCAGACTTGGCTCGGGGGAGGTATGTGGAAATTTCATTTATTCTGTGCTTAAACTCCGATGCTTTATTAAGTTTGTGATGAGCAAGAGTGATGTGCACGAGTGTGACGATCGTCCACCATGACACTGATCTCAAAATCATTTATATTCTTTTATTAAATATTTTCCCTCCCTTATACTAGATACAATCTCTTCATACTATTTAGTTGAGCTATTCAGTGGTTGAAATGACACACGATGGAGCCAGGTCTTGGAAGATGTCACACTCTCAATCGAGGTGTGCCATCAACCTTGATTATTGGAGGAGGTGAAGTTAAGATTTATAAATGCATTAAAGATTTCACACCAATAAATAAAATAATAGTAATTCATGAATGAGATCTCATAATTTAATTATCAAAATTAATTTAAATACCAACAAGGAGAATGATGGAACCCACATACCAAACCATAAAGGCCAAGTTATTTCTTCATTAATTACATTTTGTCATTGCATGTTAGTTTTATCTTTTAATTTAATTTAATTGTATTACATTACTAGATAACATAAAAATAAAAAAAATAAGTAGTTTAGTTAAATTATATTAAGTAAGTAAATGATTGAGAAAGCTCCTCAAGTGAGACGATGCTGGTCATCTTCTATGCTGCACTAGGAAAAATTAAATTGCTTTTGCCACGCCCTACGACAGTCGTGCGTCAATCACTTACAGGGCCATGGAAGATACCGCGACTCATACGAATTCACCAGTTAGGTGATACAACAGCTAGGTAGAGAATCAACGCCTGGTAAGGTTGGTCACGTCGATTCCTGACTCTACCTAGGGTCAGGAATGGATAGAGGATCTCGATCCGGGCCTCTCGGATGGATGCCTGACTCTATCATAGAGAGTCCTGCTGAAGGGATCATATTCCTGCATGAGGGAATGATGCCCGACCTTCAGAGGAACAAAAAGAAGGGGCACTAACCCAAATGAAATATTTCCGAGGAATGGTGAACGAAAGGACCATGCCGTTTTCCAAAAAGTACATGGCGTGTAGAAAAGGTACACGCCGTGTTGTCTGACCCCGGGTACTTCCTGTGTACAACGACCCGTGTCAGAGGCTGGTCATGTAGAAAAAACTTAGTACACAGCGTGCAGTATGATGTACACGCCGTGTCCGAGTAACTGGGGTTGGCTCCGTGTACTCTGGCCATGTGCCCGTACACGGTCCTCAACCCGTGTACTCCAACCCATGTAATACACACATGGGGTGACCCGCGTTGCTGTCCTCGCCTGACTGTGTGATGGAGTACACGGTCGTGTACTCCATCCCGTGTCCATGTATCCGCGAGATACATGCTGAGCCGCTTCTGCCGCGCTGTACACACCGTGCCGCCTGAAACTGTGTAGCTCATCCCGTGTCTGTGTACTACCCAAGGTACACGCCGAGCTTCAAGGGAAGTCCAACACACCGTGTGAATGAGGTCACAGGACACGTTATTCCACTCTAAACCTGAAACCCTAGCTACTTCTGCCAGTACTACACGGCGTGTTCTTCAGAAGTACACGCCGTGTATTCTGAAAATTTCCAAAAACGGATCCCTTCGCCAGCGCACCTCCCATGGTGCTCTGATCATCGATTCAGCCATCCAATTGCCGCAAAACTTCTATGTTCTGGTCACCCCGACACCATGAAGCCGCTTCCGTCGTTTTCGGGCCTCCAATTGGCTACAAAAACATGTTCCGATCTTCCCGCACAAAGAACGCTTGAAGAACGATCTTTCCGATCCGGTCCGATTCATTTTCCGCCATCGTTGCTGAAACTCCACAAGGTTGTTGCGGTGTAGAACCTTCGATTTGGGACTGTTGCGTCGCAGAATGGATGCGCAACGATCCGTTGTTCGTCGCCCCGTGAAGAACGCGAAGAACGCGTGAGGAAAGAAGGGGGAAGAAATCCAAATAAACAAATTGAGGAAAGAACCTCTGCCATCATTTGTCACGGAGTTTATCTGCTCCTGTTAATAGGCTTAAACAGAGCAAGAATCAACAACAACATAAAGCATGGATGAATTCCCCATAATCTTCCCAAAGAAAATCCCTCCCGTAAGAACGTACGAATCCGCAGATCAACTTGTTCATGGTTGATCCACGTTCATAGTTTAAACTCAAATACGGGGAAAAGAAATTTAAATAACAACCCCTACCTTTTGAAATGATCAATCGTTGACGAAGGTGCCGCACTGCCATTGTCGTCGAGATCCTTCAACATTGTTGGCGTAGCAATTCTCGACTTCGATTCGTCATCGTTCGTCGCCGAGTGTTTGCCCCAACGCGCCACGGATTCGGCAGAGGTTCCTCTCAAACGTTGCCAACGATCAACAATTGCTTAACCCATTAAAAAGGGAAACATGTTGTCATTTAATTACGTGACAACATTAAGGACGTTGACTCGCCATTTTGAAGTTATATGATGCACCATTAATTTAGGAAACAGCTACGCCGTTACCGCGCTGTAGTGGATGTTTCCTTAAATGAAATAAAATAAACTTGTTATTTTAATTTATTTTATTTTACTTAAAATGTACAAAAATTAACTTTTTCCCTCGACTGGCACCGGTCGAGGTTAGCCTCATTCTTAGGTAAAGTCATCGTCCCAGACGCAACGATGTGATCATATTTTTAATCCGGGCATCCGTTTGGAAATTGCCACAACTGCGCACAAGCACCGACTCAATTAACTTAAAAGAAGTTCAAACCACCATTCTGGGCTCACTGGACCTTGGAATGATGTGCCGTCTTCGCGCCCGATCTCGAAATAATTCCATATAATATTTAAAAAATAATAAAGGAAAATTTGAGACATTACATATAAATATTATGTATCTTAATTATATCAATAAAATTCAATATGAGTATGGTTTATTTTATTTTTTACCTATGGAACCACTTGTTTACCATCAAAAGGACGTCGCGTCATCACTCTATCGATATGTGCTAATATCTGTGATAAACTATCCTCATACTCTTCACATAACTGCTGAAACTATTCATCTGTACTATGCGGAGTAGCCTGCAAGGAAGTATCTATCTCATTCTATATTACCATACCTATATCTCTGCATTCACCCATAACCTTTTCTCTAACAACTGCACATCATGGGACACCACTTCCATAATTCAAAGAATAACCGTGACCGTTATGCCCCATGACATGCTGAAATATCTCATCTCTGGACACAGTACTACGACATTGATCCTATGGAATCTCTACTAACGCTACATTAAACTGAGCCTATAGCATATACATAATGAATTAATTAATAAATTTGAATAATTTATATGAAATAAAAATAAATTTTTTACTAAAAAATATTCTTACTATAACACCGACAACATCGGGATCACCCGACCTACGAGTCCTCACCCATATTGACATCTGATAAGTCAACTTACATCGCTGGTGTAAATATAATAAATGGGCCCACCAAATACATATTTATATTCATGTTATACTATAATATTTTTAATATATGAATGAATAGTGAATTCTAAACTTACATCATGTCTGAGATGTGACACATGTCGAGTACCAAGTCTGGAAGCATGCCCTGCATCACCTGATTATGTGAATGATGAAAAGAATCAGACTACATTCAACATATTTAGTTAATATACATCTGAAAAATTACTCATTTATAGATTAAAAGCAATAAATTTTACCATCGTCACCTCACTCGACCAAAACGCAACCAAATCCTTCCACTGCACAGGAAGAATTCCTGGAGGGACTCGTTGTAAAATGTCTATCACAACCAAAAATGGTATCTATTGATCTATATTTAGCCATCTCTTATAATACTTCCATAATTTTAAAAATTTTGTGATACATACTCCCTGAAACTCGTCTGTACAGGATGTCAAATTATCCTGTCAAAAAAATAGCCAGTAGCTACAATCATAATAAAAACAATGTCATGAAAAATTAAACATTGAATTTACCCGAACCCCCACCATAATCTGTCAATCATATCCTGGGGTAAATAAGTCTAATCATGAGTCTTCAAAGGGAATCTGTGTGGGTCTCATGTTATATTCCCAAACTAAGGAATCAATAAACTTTCCCCTTCTCCAACTAGATAAAATGTGTCATCAAATAAAACATCCAATCTGGCTCTAGAGTTCTAGGATCTAACCCCTCTACCAGGACCCCTGCATTTCCTAGAAGATTCACCAGATCTTGATAAACAGAAATTCATAATTCAATAAAAATATAACTATATTTTTAATTAAAAATTAGAAATAGTTGGGTAAATTTAAATAGAAAATGCTATAAATTAATTTAGAAAAATGAAAACATACATACCGACAACATCAAGTGAACCACTCTGACCAATCTGTGACATTCCAACATTAATAAAAAATATAGTTAAATAAAAAATTTTTATACATATAATTCATAAATATTTTTACAAACATTAACTAGGAAAAAATTAAAATCTTTCATTGATCATTAAATCCTATCATATCTCTTTAAATTGTATTTATATCCCATTGTATATCTTATTATCATATATCTATAGTTTTCTGGTCAATATTTTTATCCGAAAAGGCGACAACATCTGGTTTCCATCAATCAATCAGAAAAATCCCTCTTCTAGACATTTTCACCACAAATTTCCAATTAGAATCAATGCTGACAAAGTAAACTTGATTTTCTAGTGATGTCAGTATGAAGGGCCCATTGCTTACTTAGTCATATTTATAATGCATATTTTTAATGTTTATTGATAAAAATTGGAATTGATCAACTTTCGTTCCATGAACTGGATTGACCCAATCACAACTTAACAATATGTGTTTAATCCACGACCATAAATAAACTCAATAATATCCCTTAGTAATCCATAATAATAACATAAATCAACAAATGAACAACCAACACCACTATTCTACATGTATTAGTTCACTTCAACATCACTAATATAGAATTAGAATCCATTAGCATCCAAAGACTTGTAGTGATGAACTGTAATAAATGGGCCATCAGCTAGTTGGTTAAGTTATTCGCTCATAGTATGAGAACTTAAATCATACATCTTTTGAATATATAAATTTCATAAATTTCAATAGATAAATTATTGTAAAAATACAACTAAGTTAAACTATAAAAATTTTAAATCAATTATTTATACATACATGAGTCTTGAACCACTCAGGAAATGTGTTGAAATGATGTTTTTGGATTTGATGGTCAGTTGGATAGGGCCTTTCAAATTTTAAATCAGCAATATGCATCCTAAATCACAACATAATAAAAGGTAAGTAATAAAATAAATATAGAAACATAATATAGATCAACTATGAAACATACTATATCAATGGCATAACCAATGGAGTGTTGAATAACACATATCAATGATCTTGAACCCACTCATCATTGTGCAGATCAAATTTTATCCCTTCTGTAATTGGACCCTCATAATTCTGGGAGGGGTTATCTACCTTTATTTAAACCTCATCAATATATAAAGCACAAAAATTATTACACTCATACATTAAATATCCCTTGGAAATTTAAGCATCCGAAGGAGATTTTTTGTGCACATACTGTTTCGATGTATTTAAGCATCTCTCTATTGGATACATCCACCTAAATTTCATGGGAATACCAGCAATGACTTAATAAGTTAAATGAAAATTTAAGTGGACCATGATATCAAAAAAAGACGGTGGAAATAGTTTCTCTAGGTGACATATTTCAAGTATAATCTTATCCTACTATTTTTTCAAATCACTCATACGATGATTCCTTAAACAGATCTTTTCTGAAAAAAATTAGAAACTTCAATCAATGGATCAAAAAACTAGGTATGTAAAAAATCACAAATTTCTATAGGTATTAACTATTGATGAAGAATATGGTTATCATGACTTTTAAACCCCTGAAATTTCATGCTTATCATATTGACATGCTTGGAAATATTAGAGAAATAATCACATGGAACCTTGATGATCTTAAAAATTTATAGAAATGTTTTTTTCTATTTTTTACT
This sequence comes from Viscum album, assembly GCA_963277665.1. Classification (NCBI taxonomy): domain Eukaryota; kingdom Viridiplantae; phylum Streptophyta; class Magnoliopsida; order Santalales; family Viscaceae; genus Viscum; species Viscum album. The sequence continues at coordinate 1,881,278,432 of OY728153.1, forward strand.
CATTGGGTACTATGTAGAAAGAATGTATTCTCCATTACTGTAACCCAGATGGAAATGTAAATATTTTCTCAATCGCATTCCTTGCAAATCACGTCGTGTGTTGGCATTGTCCTTTGATTTCCCCTTGATTCCTAAAATGGTGTATAGTATATTATCGCATACATTTTTTTTCAATGTGCATCACATATAAATTATGTCTTAAAATATTATATTTCCATTAATGAAATTAAAAAAAATACTGTGTTTCTTCCAATTATGACTATGTTGTCAATTTGTAGTAGGAATAGATGGCAATGAAGGAGCCAATAAATCTTGAAAATCATACATTTTATGGATGTTTTCTTGATCAATTTGTGCACAAATTTCAACCTCAGACATTATTTATGGTGATGATTCATGATCTCTATTCCCATAAAACCACACACGGTCTTTTCTAAGCATGTGAAATGGATGATGAAATTGTATGTGACCAAGATATGCCCACTATCTACCATTATTAATGCATTTATATTTCTTACATTTATTATAAAAATGGTTGGTGAATTCTACTTTTGTACTCCAACCTGATAAGTTAGAATATACTAGGAAGTCATTAGTTTTCCATAAAACAGCAGACCAAAGACTAAAAATTTCATTAGCCATTGAGTCAAAAGTCATTACACCATATGCCCAAAAGTTTTGCAGTTCATCAACCAAATTTTGAATATAAACATTGATTTTATCACCAGGTCCTCTCGGTCCATCAATTAGAATTGAAAGTAACAAAAATGGTTGCTTCTTACATACCCATGGTGGGAGGTTGTATACAACCAACAACATTGGATTCTTACTATGTGTCACACCAACCATGGACCTAAATGGGTTAAAACCATTTTCTTCCAAACCCAGTCAAACATTACGATCATCTCAAGAAAATTATAGATGCCTTTGATCAAACACTTTTCATGCCAAAGAATCTGGTGGGTGAGTTAATTTATCAACCTCTTTGATTCTATCTTAATTCCAAGTCATAAATTTAGCAATTTTTCCTAACATGAATAATCTCTTTAGTCTTGGTTTTAGTGGGAAATAATGCATATTCTTACCAACAACTTATTTCACTTGATTCAAGACCCTACCAGGAAAAATCTGACTACCTTGATTAATCTCATTTTCCTTTCACCTGGATGAATATAAAATAGTACAAATATTTAATTGCGAATTATCTATTAAAAAAAATACAATTATTGTGTCATTCATCAATTGTCTCGTATGTAAAACCAATGTCATCGGTCTACTTGTGATCTTGATAGAATTACTTTGTAATCTTCACTCTAGGAAGGAGTACTTTCTTCATCAACACCAACAACATGTAGAATGAGGTGTCTAACCATTTATTCAAGGTCTTCAGGTGTAATAATTCAATAATGAACGAAAATGTACTAAATTTCATGCATCCATGATATAATTTAGTATGCGCATCATCAAGGATTTTAAAAAATTTCAATAATTATCCATCTGCAGAATAATGGGGATTACTCCATCTAATGTCATCATTTACGAAATTACTATCTTTAGGTTGAAACTAACACATCATATCATTGAGAATTATGTTCATTATATCAACTATTATCAAATCAACATCCATTCTAATACTTTCTAATTGGTGAAATGAAATATAATCTTCTATATGATGTGTTTATATCTTATAGTTTTTCAAAAACCCATTCAAAAACAGATGTTCTCTAACACTATCTCATTTAAATATATATCTATTTTCACATTTTCTACATGGAAAACTAATAAAATCTCTTTTAAATCCACTATTGAAATCTATAAATCACTTAATCCTCTCATAATATTTAGCAGAAAACCTATCTGGCATATCAATCCAGCTCTTATCCATATCTGTGTTAAATAAAAAGAAAATAATTGAAAAATCTTATTTAAATTATAAAAAAATCATATAATTAAAACTTACAAACGAACATCTTCAAATATATTTTTGAAGAAAATAAATGAAATAAAATAAAGGGATATTGGATAAGATATTTGAATATAAATTATATACACTTCAAGAAGATAATAGTTTCTATATCTTAATATTGGATATAATTGTTTTGGAAGATATTTATCATGCATTGAATGAAGATATCAAAACTGAAATTTAAAGGTTTTACAATATTAAAAAATATAAATTATTCCATTTTATGTTAATTTATAATATTTAAATGATGTTTCATTGAAGAGGATATAATAATGAGAGATTGAGAAATACCAACCATGAATAACTTTTAAAGAAAAATGAATTAGTATTCTTGAATAAAGGATACTATACTTGATTATATGAATATGAAGGATCATGGTATACATTATGATCAAGATTTATTTTAGAAAATAAATTTATAGAACTCATCTATGATTAAAATTTGGGTAGATGATAATATCAATCTATTAATGATGAACCCTATTGAAGATTCATGAATATCCTTTTCATTGGGTTTTAATTCATATATGTAAAAGATGGATCTTGTATAATAAATGATGCCCCTATTAGCCTCACATCTATTAATAAATATTGTCCCATGAAAATTAATGGAATTCTATCATGGTTTCCCAATAAATAAGTAATTTTAATAAAGTTAATGTATTAAAGTCTATAGAGTATATTTTGAATAATCTTGAGAATATCCATGAAACAAATGTTAATGAAAAACTAAAAACTAAAAAAAGAGTGATATGTTTTAAGATGTGAAAATGGATAATGATGAAGCCATTTATAAATTTTTTAAAAAAATTCATTCAAATTTTATCAAACATCAACAGATTTGGAGAAAAATTAGAGGACACCACCATGTCCAAATAATGGGTTGTTGGTAACGATACCCACCTTTTATTTTTATCCAATAAAACCTAGGAGGTAAAGAAGAAATTTTCATTTTGACACAAATTCAAGAAATAGTTGGATGCATCATCACCAGAGTGTATTGATCAACACATGAAAATATCCCAAAAAATCCCCAAGAGCCATATTATCACTAGGTTATGGAATAGATGCGATGGATACTAGCTAATCGCACCAAACCACTATATGGTGTCATGTTTCATGTGAAAGTATAATGTCCACTTATGGAGATAGAAATGGAAAGAACTAGGGGAATATAATGAATGTAACCAGGCCCTTTCAAATCCCTCTTCATTGGACAACTGGATGAGAAAATGTTGAGATTCAATCAACCCCACCGTGTGATGCTGACATGCTTATTGAAGACATCCACTATAGGTAGATTATTCCTAAAATGCATGATCAACGAAGAAAAAATCATAGATTTCACTTTATAAAATTCAATACGTGAGAGAACCACTAATTTATTACCATCAACCACCCCTATAACCATAAAGAGATGTTTTATTTTTGGAATATCCACTAAGAGAGGGGATAAATCAGACCCTATAGATATGACCAGACCCTCCCCTGATAATAGAGGAAGGAACTCCATTCCCATACAAACAATATTTCATACAAGGAATAAAAGAAAAGGAACTATCATACATACCTATATACTAATAAAACCTATATAAATAGATTTTCAAATTATGATAGGTGTAAGATATAAAAGGTGTATTGTTCTCTATATTACAACGGGTGGGAAAAAACCTACATATTTCCTTTAATAATCAGAATAAATTCAACCAATCAATCCCTTGAAAATTTAATGTATATAAGATATAAATCATTTCATAGTGTTGGAGGTTTTAACTCTTGATAATGAATTGGGAGGCATAACCACAAAATATGTGCACAAAAAATCTCATAGAGGATTTTTCTCCTAGTCAGATATAACTAGAGTAATGAACAATATATAGAAATGTATATATAGTTAAAGTATATTCAAATGTTTTATTAATAATAGGATACCTTATTAAGAACACTCCATAAAACAAGGTTTAGAAAATATTAAAAAAGGATTAAATAGGTTTAAAATGATTTCCTGATACTAAACCTGTGTTTTAAAGCTTAGGCTTGGAGGAAAAATCTATAATGTAATTCAATATTAGGTTGGAATATTACCATAACCACTTAGGTTTGGTTTCATTTTCACTTATTGTGGTATTTTCCATATATTTCATTTAGTTTTGGAATCATGTGACATTAGTTACAATGAATTTATATAGGAAATAATAAGATGTGATAAATATAAATGGATTTTTTTCTTATTGTTACTGATGAGTCAATTAGAATAAGTGTTCCCTTTATGTTTCTTGAGAAATTTAAAGATGATTACAATATTAAGAGTGAGGGACCACACCCTCTTAGCATTGATGATGACGATGATGATTTATTTTAAGAACTAGGATTGTATACAACCATGAAAGGGAATTTAGAGAAATAATTTAGGATCATATGTTGTATTATAGTAACCATACAAAAGAAATGAGTAAGTTTTCTAAATTAAAAATGCATATTGGGGAAGTCAAAGGAGCATTGAGAACAACTTACATGGAGGGGATTCGACTGTCAGTAAAGGGGGTGACCAAATTAGAGATCCATGATAGGGAGTAGGGGATCAACAACAAGGGTTTAATAGTAGGGATTGATAGGGGCTGGAAAACTTGACTAGGGTGGGATAAATCAATGGAGGTGAGAGGGTTGGATGGTGGGACGCAATGAGGTTGGTAGGGTTCAATGGCGGCGAGACATGAGGTCTTTATGGTGGGTCACGAAGGGGCTAGGAGGTTTATATGGTGGAAGGATGGTATGACGGTGGCATGATGGTCCGATGACACTGCGTAAGGAGGGGGTGGGTGTCACGGGGTTGTGGAAGGGTTGTAAGGTCAAATCATGGTAGAGGATCACATGGTCATGAGAGGGGAGAGAAAAAATTGACATGGGGGGTTAAAAAGTATTGTGACCGCTAAATAGAGGTATATAATAAGGATTCCATCATACTCCTCCACCATCACTAAAAACTGAAATCTCATGGAATCTTCTGCTCTATGGGTAATATTATCCAATAGATAAGGAAGTATCTATAACCTCCTACGAATGACATCATCCTACCCTGCTCGAGGATAAATCCTCATAAAAAGAGGAAACCTATGATACAAAAAAATAGAAGTAATGCTACACTCATTGGTCTAAATCATATGATCATGTATGGTCAATGACTAGCCCATACTGTGTAAAACATTATCGGATCCCACTGCCACTACATAAAGATTTCATGTGAGGATCTCTCTTGTTACATAGTTGGGTCGCACTGTCAGAAGAGATGGGTGCATTGATCTTCTCTACAGGATCCTCAAACATAAGGGTAGAGAAAAAAGGCCTCTAATGGTATCACTATGTCTTAAATATGGGTTATTTATAGAGAAATGTGGCTTAAAACTTTGTGCTATAACTATAGTTGGAGTAGTGGAGACACATGTTGTGCTTAGAACCACACTTAAAGCCATTGAGACAAAAGATCCTATTACCTAAAGCTATACATTCCCTTTCCCAACTTCTCTCCATCATCAGGGATTTCTAAAACACAGTAGCACATCAAAACTACCTTAAACACACAAGTCAAAGGATCTAATCTACCACACCTTGATACTGTATAAATTGGGATGGCACTAACTCACCCACATGGTTTTAGACCGCATCACATGAATGCGTCTCAGTGGTGGAAGTGTTCTTATTCCTTGCATGTCTGAATCCACATAAAAAATAACCAACATAGAGAACTAATGACACCCCACATCAACTTTTAGATTTATCACTGCCAAGAACACCATTAAAAGGGGTCCTATCCAAGCAGGATATTCACACCACAACCTCTCTCCAATCATATACCACTTGAGAAGGGGAATCCTGACTCACCATGAAACCTAAGTGATCACTATATCTGAATCCCATGATGCACACTCAATATAGTTTCATCATATTTCAGTACATAAAGAGCGAAAATATGTTCCATGGAGAAGACTGATAGCCAACACAACCGTTTAATTATTTATGGTTCACACAAACCGAAAAAATCGAACCGTTGCCTTGAGTAAAACCTATATTGTCTGAGGTTATATCTCATCATGGAACCTCAGTGGTCTCCATTGTTAGAACTTGAGGAGTGATATAATCCTATACACATCCTTAGCCTACTCTTATGGTACCATCTTATGCTCAATGGGAGGGGGGTTCTGCTACCTTCCCACCTTGAGGAAATACCTAGTGTGATAACTCCTAAACTGAGGCCTCATCACTCATCGGATTGTCATCAAGATCCTGAATCAATAACCCCATAGTCTTTCTTTGTGGAGACATCTCAAAAGTGATCAAGATGTACCACAGTTAAATGAGAATATATATATGGTAAGATGACTCAAGAAAGATATTCAAAGACTCAATCCTATATAATGTATGTACCATTGTACCCTATAACCAATAACTCGGTATGCTAAGTCTAAAAGCATGTTCTAAAAGTCTTGATGCATGGATACATCGGTCATTTCACTAACACTGGGTTACCTATTGGAAAGCTTCACTTGAGACACTCTATCACCTTTTCCCTATATCCCAACCAAATCCTTGTAAGGGGACTAATCCAAACATCGTTCCAAGGATCGAACCAGCTCTAAAACCAATATTTTATAACCTAAACCAGCGGCACATGATCTAAAACTACCCCAAGCCCGCTTCTATAGTTCAGGGGATGGCAACAAGCACCAAAAGGCATAACTAATTTGGGAGGCCTTTTCCTAAGTACATACACACACACACACACCCAACCATCACAATGTAGAAGCTCATAATAATAATAATAAAATAAATTAACATCAATAGTATAATCCATACACATAATAACTTTTAGGGAATATGAGAGTATGATAATATAAACTAAAAAGTAAAGAGGGAAAAAATACATGCCCATCCAGAAATGTGTCCCAACTTGATAAAATTGGAAAATTAAAACTTCTAAGAGATACCAACTCTAAATCTCAAATATTTGACCATTATATGTGGTCAAATTTACCAAGTATCCCTAAGATCCCCTATAATCACCGCCAACCTGTCCGACATCTGCATAAGACACGACATGTGTGAGAAAATCCCATGCAAGTGTGAGTATATACATACTCAGCAGGACACCCCAAAATATGAAGTGGAAAGCAACATGATACATAATAGAAGTATAAAAGATTGTAAATAGGAAATAAATCAACCCAAATAAATAGAGTAACCTCATCCAACCATAAAGAGATCAACAAAGCATATAGGTGGACTTCATGTCAAGTTTTTTTCCACCCATATCAATAGAGTAACAAGATCCAACAACCTGGATATATATATATATATATATATATTATCAAACCAAATAAATCCAAATAAGAGAGAAGGGGATATCCATATCACAACCCAATTGAGGAAAAGAGTTGTCATCGGTTCTAAGAAGCCCATAAATGATGATAAACATATTGCGTGTCTATCCAGAATTAACTGGGTGGAGGACCACACCTTTCCATTGTTCCTCACAGTCGAGGGGGGCATAATCTCTAAGTAGATTAATGTCACCCTAGTTCATCAGGGGGTTCCACTCAATAAGTATCTGTAGAGGACCCACGACCCAATGCATCAGGGGGTTCCAATATAGTGTCATGTGGACCCATGCCCTATTTGATAGGGGTACCACTCAATATATAGAAGACCCACATCCTGGGGAATTAGGAGGGTTCCACTATGGTGTCTCAAGGACCAATGCCCTATATGATATGGGGTACCACTTGGTGGATAGAGGAACAATGTCCTAGTCCTTTGGGGGGGTATCATCTCTATCTATATAATAGCTATGAAGGGCCCATTCCCTTATACAATATGGGGGTACCATATTTGTGGATAGAGGACTCACACCATGATGCAACAGGGTGGTACTATCTCTATATGTATAACCTGAATGGATGACATGTGCACTGATACGATAAGGGGGTACCATATCCATGGATAGAGGAACAACACCCTGGTGTGATGGGGGTGTACCATCTCTATCTATATAACAATCATGGAGGACACACACCTTAGTATGACAGGGGGTACCATCTCCATATATGTAGTCTCTAATGATCTTTTTTGATCACTTTCATTCCCAAGCACCGCTTAAAAAAGCATTACGCTCAAAACATCTCTCATCATATCTCAAAATACACTATGAAGGTATCCATCATGTTCTACATGAAAAAAACTTAGGATAGGCTACTCGTAGTCCAAAATAGGAGCCCAAACAAAGGATATATGAGAGGCAGAATATTCATAAAAGAGTACAGGCATGTAAGAGATCCACACAACATCTGGTCCCACTCTATTTTCTAGTCATATCCTTGATATCCCATGGATTTTTGGACATGTATTAGTACACGACATGTAAGTGTATTGCATGGTGTGTCTCAGCCAAAATCCTGACAAATGTATGAGGCTTATAATCAGTCCAAAGGAAAAAAAATAAGTCTATTGATATTCCTCTGCAAACAACCCCAGATGGCCAAACAGATCACACTATTGAAATCCTCATAGAAAAAATGACCAGATAGGCTATTCACTACCCAAATCGAACACCCATTGATAAAGTCACATTTCTCCCTTTAACACCCAAATAGTTCTTCATGGGAATGATCCATGAACCCAAATTAAATACTCAATATTGGTCATGAAATATCCACCTCAATATCATGGTCACAATACCACTAACAGTACATAATTTAGACGTCGTATGAAGAAGATACATCTAACACAATATTCCGCAACATTATTATTATTATTATAAATAATTTCATTGATGCAAGGCATGAGTCTAAAAAATTTATCCAAAATTGCTCATAAAATGATTGTCTTGGTTCTAAGGTCATACTACCACTGATGGTTCATTAATCTAATGTCCTGGTTAAAAGATATAACTTATACAAGATTTGACAATCAAAATAAATAATAATAATATTTTATATTATTATTATTATTTTTACCATATATGAAATGAGGGGAATGCTCAAATTCTCCCTTCAACATGCACATGGATCCCTCCATTCTCAAACCAGCACCCCAAATCTCTCATGAATAATGATTTTAAATTAATTCCAATATTATTATTATTAAAAAAATATAATATTAGCACAACATTATTATTTTAAAATTAATAATAATAATAACAACAACACAACTTTCATTAATTACACCCAGATATAACTTTGACCACACTCCACACCATGAATCATCCCTTGCACCTTCGAATTACCATCACATCCATGCCGAGTAGCCTCCTCTATGAGACCTCGCACATGACCTCCAATTAGAACCCATCATATCATACCGCATGTCATCATCACAGGTCAAGTAGAAAAATGGGGGTCCTTGATTTGACCTGAACCACCTCTGATCAACATCTATCCTCCTCGCACCTTGATCACTAACCCACACTGTGGTAACAATATTATCCATTCATAATCACTATCCTGCTCATTTTTTTTACAAAACCTTCATAATTTCAAGGGTTCGATCTCACTTGAACCTACCTCGACAATGTTGAACTGCAGCCCCATGGTCCAACAGTGAAGAACACGAATAATGGTGGGGTAGATTCATAAGAATAAAGGAGAAAACATCGATGGTCAAGAGTTCTTGGAAAAATTTAATATATTGGGAATATCCATGGTGAAAACATGACACAAAAAAGAATAAAACAAATTAAATAAATTTAAATCATCTACAAGACTCATATGAAGAACATGAAGTCACAGAATAAAAATAAGATAATATTCCATCCTTCAATATTTTAATAAAAATGGAAATAAACCACAATTTATGATTCATAACTTGATTATGGATTTATTATTTTGGAAGAACACATCTGCTAGTGATGAAGGTGGTCTACTACATCTGTTGCATTTTGATTCACCTCAATATGATCTTCGGTTGTTGTTCGATCTTGATCTACCAATGAAGATCATCAGAGATTCTCTCAAAAACCTCTAAGGGTTATGTTACTAACCCTGGTTAAATTTCACTGTGAAACATTTATAGAGTATTTTTAGGTTAGGCACTTTAATAAAATAATTAAATAAATATTTCATTTTATTTAATTACTTCACCCACATTAGCGCTAAATTAAAACACTCGATGTATAATAAGGTTATGTCACATGTATGGTAAAATCCATATTCTAGAATCAAATGTGTCATTATATTTTCTATTTGAGTCTTTGTTTAAGAACTATTATACATTTTTTATGACAAACACATGCGCGTAATATAATACATATTTAATATTTTTATAGAATTAATTATGTGCTCACTGGGACTTGAAATAATGCACTGTCTCAACACCTAGCTCTAAAAATATTTCTAAGAATATTCGAACATCTTACATGGAAAAATTTTAGTCTCTACATAAAAAGGTTTGGTGACACTGTATAATTTTAATAAGGAATGGAAGTTATAGAGATCCATTTATGAATTAATACCATCATGATCATGAATATTCATTTGGATGAAAAGTATGATAGGTGTATTCAAGAGGTTAATGGGAGAGCTATTATTATCTTAGAAAAATATATTTGATAACATATGGAAAACAACTAATTAGTTTTATGGTTAGTTAAGAATAGATTAAAAGTAACTCTCCAAGAATGACTTAAAGTAGAAACCTTAGTTCTAAAGAACATGATCTCCCGAGGTAGATACAAGGGTTTCTTAGACCAATTCAAAGTATATATATTGAAAAGGTATTGAAAAAAATACAAGTAAGAACAATCTGAGAGATAATTTTTTCCAATGTCACAAGTAATAAATCACTCGAAGCAGACATGTATAATATATAATAGGAGATTAAAATAGTTATTATAAATCTATACACTTAAGAGATAGATATATCACATATTCCATGAAATTTATAAGATATGATATTTACAAAACATACATTGTGGTAAGAAAATATTAGATAAATCCCATATAACTATATGGGAAATAGTCAGAGTTATCTAATAATACTTGAAAAGTACAAGAGATATGTGTCTGTTATTTGGAGAGGAGGGAACACTTTTTATTGAGGGGTTATAAAACTAGTATTCATATTGATCAATTTCTCTAATATTGTAGTTAGGCTAAGGAAATGTGAAAGATAATATCATTAAAGCCAGTGGTATCCATATCTATAAATGCAAATAATTTGTCATCTTTTGATGAAACTAAAGAAGTAGTATGAAATATTAAATAATTTTTTCAAGTTCATGAGTAAATTATTATCATAATATAAATTATTATAATATTATGATAAGGGTACTAGCTAAGAATTAAAGGTTATAGAAGAGTAAAAATTTGATATACTCAGGGATATCATCTCTTGAGGGATTTTTACTCTATGAGGTGAAGTTTCAAATAACAGAGTATCCATGAAGGAAAATGTGGCCAACCCTATAATTAAATCCATAACTATAATTTATTTTGTCATTAATATTTGATAAAAGAAAAGTAAATTTGATTTTGTTTAAGAGTTTTGATGGGGAAATGGTAATTCCCTTGGAATATGATCTTAAAAAAATATTTTTACTACTTTTTTGGTTCTATAATAGGGTGTCTACCTTAGGGATAGAGTGTGGTGGAGTTTCAATCTAGACATATTTTCCCAAAAAAAATTACTATCTAATTAATAAATATTAATTAATTTCATGAATGTTAATTTTCATATCTTGAACAAGTTCTCAAATTAAAAATTTTATTTTTTAGTTGAGTCTAGAATAGGGGGTTTTACTTAGGCAACATATAAAATAACTTCAGGTTCTAGGGATCAGGATAATATTTATTTAGATTTTCTTTTTCTTTTATTTTCTTCTTATTCTTTACTCACCCATTTTTTCGTATTATGTGCACATGAAGTATATTCTCCGATGGGTGTTTTGAGAATTATAGTTAAGGGTGAGATGGAGATGGGATTTTCACTAAGGAAGTCCGATCAGTCCTGGATCAAGGTGTGTTGGTTGCATGGTGTAGATTTGAGAGAGGCTTCATAATTTTTTTCCCTAAGGTAGGTAGTTTATTTAATTTTCCATAAATATATCTACATATGTGTTTTTTTAAAACCTTATATGTCTTGTTGGGAGACCCTAGAGGGCCATTATAGGGTGTTTTAGGGTGAATCAGTGGTTTTAGGTGCTTTGTAAGGGTTTTTTATGGGAAATCCCATCACACTTCATGTAGATCAAGAACACACATTGTGATTTTTTATTTTTAGGAGAAAGGTAGAATATGTTGGCTACATGACATGTGTTATCGGCATTTTATATAGGGGTTTCTCAAGGTGTGTTTGGGTACTTGACCATACACCCCGTGTGAGGGTACATGGTTGGGTAATGTACATGGCCAAACCCTACATAAGGTACACAACCAGAGGTTATATATGGTACTTGGATTGACCCTGTGTTGAGTACATGACTAGGCACCCCTAGTGGCATACTTGTTATGTAGTATCGTTATACATCATGAAATTTGGTTTTACAATCCATGTGTGGTTGAGGCACATGTCCAGAAAAATATTTCGGGGGGGGGGGGGGAGGGGGTACACATCATATACATGAGGTACACATTGTGTACTTCCCTTTTTATTTTTTTATTTTATCGCTATAGATTTGGAATTTAACCTATAAGCAGTCTATTATAAGTGTTTTTACACATTGTACATAATCATGGGGACCTCATGATTATCAAAGGTTATTTTTGAAGTTTTTTGGGTTTTGTTTGTCTTAGTGGGAGGTTCATCTGGTGGTTTTACTTTGAGAGTTCTCAAGTGGGAGATGTAGTATGAGGCCCAAGTGAGGGTTGAGAATTTGATGGATTCCTTTTATTGGGGTTTCTAGGGGTTTAGTTTGGGTTTTTTCATATAGTTCTCAAAAGTTAAGATCAAGTAGTGGTTTGAAGGAGGTTGTCTGGATGTATCTCAGATGCCAAGACTGGTTTCTCAAGGTTTGAGTAGTTAGGGTTTGTAGGCTGGTTTCTTGAGGTTTATTTTGGATAGAGAATTTAGGTTGGGATGACACTATAGGGAGTTTAGTATGTCTAGGTGTCGATTAATAGAGGATTAATTGGTTTTATGGGACCCTAAAAGATGTTGTTGTGGATATAGTGTCATTTAAGGATGGGTTGTGTGTTATGGAGGTGATTTTAGGGTTTCTTATGATGAGATTGGCCTATGGGTTGATTATAATGATGGATCCTGATGCAGTTAATCCTGTTTATAATGTTTTATATTGGATCTTCAAGGTTAACCTATGTTATGTTGACCTCAAGAGGGTTGGTGTTGGTTTTAGCATCAATGGTGTTAGGATTGGGTGTTAACTGACCAGGGTTTGTATGGATTGTGGCTATGATGTTTGAGATTATTCTTGCCTGGATATTGGATGTAAGAGGATAAATTTAGGATATTATTGGATTGGGAATTATCCTTGAGACTAATCATATTCTCTCCTCCATTTATTAGTGTTTGGAGGGTTTATGGAGCTAATGGACGATATGGATGAGTGAAACATTTCCCCCTAGTTTAGTATTATGATATAGACAGGGTTTGGTGTATTTTTTATGTTTTTACACTCTTGGGATACTTTTGTGTGTGGAAATATAAAAGGATATATTTTGGGCCTAGTCAAGAAGTGTGAACCAATAGGTCATATTAGATATCCCATCTTTCTTTATAAGACTACTAGGACACGAATGTGTTCTCTACTGTTATCCTATAGGTTATAGTCTCCATTTTAAACTATACTATTAGAGTATTTGAACCTAGTAGTTGTTCATGTTATTGATTTGGATTATAATGGATAAATTAAGGTTTGAAATTCATGTCTTCTAGTGTGTCAACATTGTGGAGCTCCCTTAAGTCTGGCTAACATGCTTGATATTATGTTGCTTGGAGATCCACATGCTTTGAGTCTTCTGACTCTAGTCAGAGAAAATTTAGAGTAATCTTAGGTGGATTTAGAACCTTAATTTTTTTTGTTTATTCTTTATTATTTATTTTATATATTTTTTACTTTTTTTCATTTATTGTTATTCAGTTAGTCTGGGTATATCACATATTGGATTCACTTTTTATGATTGCAGATGGTAGTTCCACCATATGAGGTGGCTGACTAAGAATTATTTTTTCTTCCCATGTACACACACCTTGATGGACATGTAAACCTTATGTTTTATTTCAGGTTGAGCATGAGACACACAATAGATCAGGTAAAGGCCCAATGTTGCATGATCGAGCGAGATCACTTGGATAGAGTATGAGGATCAGGTTGGAGAATCTTGAAAAACATTGGTTATTGGATTGAGTTATAGATAGAGGATGACGGTTGAACCTTTTGTACATTTTTTTATATATGGTTTATTTAGTGGGTGAAAAATTGATGTGCTCTCGTATTAAAGTGTGTCTATATGATTTATTTCATTTATTATAGCATGTTACAATTTTTTTCATGCTATTATGTACATGGATGTGTATGTGTTTTGTTAATTTATACTGTTATTGCATTCTAATATGAGGTTATAATATCCCCATGGTAGAAAGAAACATGTTGGGGATAAAACCCTTTATTAAAAAATAGAAAAATATAAATTGTATTGGGTTAAGGGAGAACCCATTACAAGTTATAGATACCAAAACACATAAATCTATATAGCCTAAATAAATCCCAGCCTAAATCCTAGAGGAAAATAGCCTTAAATTTCAGTGGCCCAAGATCCCATTGGTTCAAAGACCATTACAAGTAAACCCATTTTAACTTTCCCAAACTAACTAGATGGACCAACCCCATTTAATACTTTACAAAAGGCCTTTTCTTCTCCTATAACACCTTTACAACACCCATTCATCATCCATATGATTTTCTCTCCTATCCCCTATTGTCAACTATAACCGGCCACCATGACTCATATCGTCAATACCATTATACTGAAGAAACCAGAAATGCATCACAATGGAGTGTTGAATGAAAAAATCTTCCTCCCACTCACTTACAACCATGGATACATCCCAGGAATGTAGAATGATGATAGGAACCCAAATATGGACCACTAAGAGGAGATGAAATGATAGATCTGGTGGATGAAAGTTGAAGTGTCAATGATCTTCGCTCACCTGGTCTGCCTAGTCTCACCCACTATCAGCCATGACCAATTGTCCTGAATCCATTATCTATGAGAATCATACTAAAGAAACTAGTATAAATCCAAACTTCTGACCTGGTAATCCCATACACTTCATACCTATCACCACCCAAATGTCATGTCATCACCCTAGGCAGCCTGTGGTGTACGGGGAGGCATGCTCGAGGTTTTATTGCATGTAGGATTTGGTGATGTGTTAGGTCAAACTCCGATGGTTCATGATAATAATTCAATGGAAGAATGTTATTATTATTTGAAAGAAAACAAGTAGATGGTTAACAAGTTTCCTTTAGTGAAAATGAGAGTGTTGTAAATGTTTTTTTCTCTATAGACAACTTGAGAAGTATTTTTTTATTACCATATTATGCATATAGAGAGTTATGCATGATTTTATAATTCCATAATAGCATTGTTTCTTCTTTTTACACTATATACATGATAATTTCCTTGAATTATTTGTCGTATCAAAATTTTATATCTATTCATAGCTATAATAAGATTCTTGAGATATTATTACAATAATTTTAAACATATGTCCTATAGTCGAGATATATCATTTTAATGGGGAAAAAATGATGTCTAACTATCAGGTGTTGGGGGCTCATAATTATAGAGATGTTTTTTCATGAATTCCATACATGGTGATCTCAAGTATAGGAAAGTATGAGGACTAACCCACTAATTGGAACAACACATATTTTCAGTGGCATTGGATGTTCATGTCTATGCGCATGTATATTTGACTCTCAACTTGAGGTTATTATCAATGTGTATCATTTGATTATGTACTTTGATATAATATTAAAACCATGAAATTTATTTTGTGGCCTGACAACTTTCATTGGGTGTGTCATTAGTTGTATGGAATTTATTGAATGATTAAGATAAAATTTCTCACATATGAAAAGAATAAGTTATCTTTTGTCACTTGGTTGGGATGATAGTGCCTTGAATAAATTCATGGTCATGGTAGATAAAGACAATTACATCTGATAATAGTCAAAAAAGATAAATAAAGCATTAAAGAAAAACAACATAATGTATGCATCATGTTTTATGAGATATCATGAGATATATATTATCTTACATTGAGTCTGTTCATGGGATGTAGTCATAGTTATGGATATCCTTATCGCCTAAAGGGCCATGATATGTCACTAGATACCTCTCTTGGTATGTGAATATGACTCACCACCATCAAGATAAGGGTCTATAAGGTCAAACACAAAGTGTATCTACTAATTACACCAATTTGGATGAATTAGAGTTAAAGATGAAATGGACCCACATGTGGGTCCCACATATGGGCCAATGAACATTTGAGTGTGAACGATAACAAGTAAATTAATTCAATTATATTATTCAGGGTTAGAATAATGATGATTAAATTTATTTCTCAAAGTATTTTCAATTTATTAAGTATAAACGTGAATACAGGAAAAATATTATTTTTCCTACATTCATTGTGGGTTCAAGGTTTGCTAAATAATCAGGGGAGGAACGAGCTAAGTTAACAACTCATATTTTATCACGTGAAACTGTTGAATATCAGCTAAGACACACACACACACACATATATATATATAAACTATGATATTATATATATGAGTTTATATTTAATAATATGAATTTGATGCAGGTATTATTATGATTATATTAAATACATGCAATAATATATATATATATATGATATATTTTTATTTCTCCCAAACAATTTTATTATCAATTGAAATATATGATGAAAGGATTAAATGGAATGAATATTCATTTAATATAATTCAATGAACTAATTTCAATAGGAATAAATGTATATGGATATATAAATATGGTCAACATATTTCATTTAATGAAACGCGTCATGGATGGCAATATAAAGAGATGTGATCACTCCCATTGATAACATCTGATTTTGAGTAAGAATATCAATTCTCTCTTCCTCCAATACTAATGTTTATCATCTGAGATAAAAGCGCTATCACCCATTTAGCATTCTAGTATCCTTTATATACGATTGTGGATCCCTTGAACAATGTTACCCCATAGGAGGGAGGGTGACTTAGTTCACTATTTTGTGATCTTCATCAAGAATTCTTATTTTTCAAGGAAGAATAATATTTTTACTATTGAAATGTTCCATGTACTCTATTTTACCTATATATTTATGAATTTATTATTTAAGATTGATCTTCCTGTGTTTGGGTTATATTCCATTGCATATAATGATATAATGATCATACAAAACTCATCAGTGGTATCCGAGTAACGGCTTCTTTGACGAATCAATGTGTTTATTCTAAAAGTCACATTTTAATTATAAAATGATATTTTCAAGCTTGGAAATAAATATGAAAAGTTCACATATATTATTATTGTTTAGGAAAATAAATAAAGTGTTTATTTTAATCAAGAAAATTCAATTTTGAATTGATTCATATTATATATAAATTGTTTATAAATAATGAAAAAGATATTTTGAAATATTTATATAAATTTATAAAAGTGTTTTATAAATTTATTAATGTTTTTTAATTAAACTGTTTTAAAATATTTATCAATTAACCATAAAAAAATTTAATGAATTTATAAATATAGTTAATTAAATGGCATGCTTTATGATATAGAAATAAATGGTTTATTTAGAAATCATAAATGGTGATTTATAAAGAGTTTATAAATTACAACATATATGATATTCATATTATATAAAAATATTTATATAATAGATATTTAATAATAAAATGTTTATAATTCATGAAATATCATATAATATCTATTTAATATAAAATATTAATGTCTTCATATTGATATGAATATAAAATGTTTATATGTGTAAAAATTTATAAAATGTTTATAATTAGCATAAATTTTTTATTAGTTCATAAAAGTATCATATTTTCGTAAATTAATAATTTTTTTATTTATTAAATTTCCTTAATTTTTTTTCATAATTAATTAATTTTAAATTGTTCAAATTAAAGGGTATTTATTTCTATATTATTTAGGCCACATAAAAAGGTGTTTTAATAATTTATATGGTCAAGGTTTAAATAATAATTAAGTATATGATATTTAGAGTATGTAAAAGGTTTATATAATAGAAATTAAATTATGAATAGTTTATAATTCATATAATATCATATATTAAAAATTAATTTCCTTATTATGATAAATATGGAGTAGTTTCTATTGGTATAATATAAAGAGTTTATATTCAAAGTTATGGAATGTAAATAATGTTAAAGATGAAATTATAAAAGGGTTTATAATTAGATTTTTATTTATGATTTTTTTATAAATGTTTATCTCGTGCTTAAATATTTGAACTGTTTGTTAATTTAATGGTTATTAAATGTTTTATTCATAGTTCTAAATTATTTATATAATGAATGACTATATGTAAAATTTTATATGATAACTTGCTTCTAAGATAGATCCATGTATATCATGCTAGGTTTGATATAATAAAATTTAGTTTTCATCTACCTTGACCTCAGTTTTTAATATTAGTTATGAGCTTGAGAACAGTTGTTGGGTATAGTTTGTGCATATTAGGTGTTAGAGTTTTCATGAATTGAATTCTCTCATGAGTAAATCCTCCTCGGTTAGAGAGACTTGGGCTGGACCACCTTCTTTCTTGGAATCTTGCCTTTGATAGAAAAGTTAATGGGGGTTGATATCTGTTTCTCCGTGCTTACTCATGTGAAGTTTGTCAATATTATATAACTCCACGCCTTTACATGAAATGTTCATGTACCTTATTCATGCGATGTATTTGGATATATATGAATATACTTGAATTATATTTTTTGTCATTAACAAAGACTTGTAGATTTTGTAAATATTTTCATATCAATGTGGGGTGAACACATTAATTTGGCAGTTGGGATTGGGATTCAAAAATTAAAACATTAAAATCATGAATACACAAAAATGGAATAAAAATGAGAAAATAATTATTATATAGGTTTTAGTAATTGTAAATTTAATATCCATATAATGTATATTAAATTAATGAGACTTTAAAAATAAAAAACCCCTTACATGGTAAGTGTGGGATTCCTTCAAAAGAAACAGTTTTCAATACCTCAATCATCCAATATGGTAGTTTTATTCCTATTCCAGATGCCCTTGAAATATGATTTGTAAGGCAAGAAATTAATGACTGACTTTGGATTGTCTTGTTGGGTAGTTTCATGATTATGCCAGGTTCCATTATATTTTCCTTGGTTAATGTATTTTTGATGTTTTATTTGGGTTAAACTATATAAGAATACCTAACAGTTATGATACCAAAGGAATAGAGTTGAGTATATCTATATAATGGATTTGGATAAGTGGTTATCGGCTCAACTATCTAAGAATCATAATTTTTTTGATTAGGATGATTCTTTGTTTAAATAACTAAGTGGTGAGATTAACACCCAAATGGAATCATTGCTTAATGAAATATGAATCTTTTATCACTAAATGGATTTGATGTTTAGGGTCATCAATTTTAGTGGTAGCACTTTCATTAAAACCCCTTAATAAAAAGATATAAGGCATTATATTCATCTGATAAAAATTTATTTTATAGATAAATGAATCACCATCTTAAAACTAAAATTTATATTAGTCCTTGAAATGAGAAGCTTAAAGAATATCCTAAAATTTGAACCTTAAGAAAAGTTATGAAGTAAGTGAAATAATTTATGTGTTAGTGAACTTCCTTCCCAAGTAACCAGCTATTGAAATTATTCGACAAGTGAATCTAGATGCTTATGGAAGCATGACATGATTCTATCAAGGTTTCAAATACATTAAATATAACATGATCAAAGTAATCTTATTCTCCAATCATATAATCAATATTATTAGGTACATTAATTATTTTAGTCTCATATACTCAATATGATTGGGTATGTCAATTCATATTTAATATGAATGAATATATTAATGACTTGGTGAGACTAAAAGTTTCCTTAAAGATTTATTGGTTATATAAATAAAATATATTGTTCTAACATATATATGATATTTTTTGTATGTTTTAATTTTTTTTTGTAAATATACATAATTTTTTATGTTGAAAAATAATTAAAGCTTGAAGTTTGTTTTCAAGTAATGGAAAAAAGGAGTTTCTACATTTATAACTTGGATGCTTCAATCTTGGATAAACTCATTATAAGATGCTTATTTTATCTCATTTATCTCTTGATAAGAGATTATAAAAATGAATATTTAAATTAAATGGGATGATTTTTTTACACATGATTTATGATTACTTTAATTATATAACATGTTTTAAAGGGGAGGTTAAAATGAAATGTTTTGGTTAGGGAATTTTTTATATTTTCATTTATGGAAATGTTCCGAAAATTTAGTTGAATACAATGAAAAGTTTACCCAATATTTTCAAAGTGTTGAGAATGAATGAACTGTACATATGATGTTTGGATTATGGTATGGTATAGTTGGTACAAGTAGGTAAAAGTTAAAACCATAAGAAAAAAAATTAGTTGAAAATTTCAACATTGTTTCTTCAAGAAGAAAATCAAGGTCATTGAAACTAGGGGCTATCAGGAAAGAAGCAATAATAATTCAATATGATTGTAATATCAAAGATACACTTTATGGAGTTTTTGAAACTCTATAAAATGTCCATATCAATTAAGTATGTTATAAAAAATAATTATTCAATTTTTGAAGGGTATGTGATACCAAATGTATATTTTAAAAAGTGTTTTAAATATACATGAGTTCAAAATAAAAGGAATAATTTATCAAGCTAGTATCTTATATTCATGAGATGATGTAAATAGTTACTAAATCAAGAATTTGAATGTAAATGATTTTATCAATCTCAAATGAATCTCAGTAAAGAAAGTGCATCTTTATCTCATTTTTCTTATATGATAAGAGGATGTTAGATAAAAAAGAGTTTTTATGAGAAGATTAAATTTATAAACATGATTTATGATTAATTGGATTATATAACATGTTTTGAGATGAAGATATGGATAAAAATGTTTTATCTGGGATAAAATGTTTATCCAAATATTTGTTAAAATGTATGGGAATATGTTCCTTCCACCCATTGGTGGTATATTTTAATTGTCTTATTTTATAGAAAGAATGTTACAAACACATAGATTACCATATATGATATGGAAACAATAATTTATTTGTTTAATATTCATAATAAAAATAAATAAATGCTATTTCTTAAAACACAGTATAATTTTTGATGATTCTTAGAAAGATATTTTGAAGATAATATGATTTATAAGAGGCTTGTGGGAGAATGTATGGACTTAGAGAAAGTTTGAAGTTGACAAATAAAATATTATTCCAATATTAGTTTGAGTGATTTTTCACTTAATATTCTAAAGAGATAGTTCATGTGACAGTAAAGAAAATATTTAAATAGTTACATTTAGTTACTATGAGAAAGTGAATATCATTATTGACTAAAGGATTATACCGGTATAATATTATAGTGATTATCCACTTAATTTACTAAATTGTTTAGGATGTATAAAGATAAATAAAGATAAATAGTTATATTTAGTTATCTTAAGAAATTGAATTACACTTGATATCCTAAAAGAAGTTTTAGGATATGATAGTAATGAAAAATGTAAATTGTTACATTAGTTATTGTTTAGAAAGTGAAATTCACTTGATATCCTAAAATAATTTGTAATATAATGGTAAAATAAAAGTGTAAAGAGTTTCATTTAGTTACCATAACAAGTGAACATCACTATTCCATAAATTATTATACCAGTTAATACTCAAAAGTATTACACTTTATATATACTAAAACTTTTTGGGTATAATGATAAATATAAATGTAAAGAGGTACATTATTTACTGTAACAAAGTGTTATCAATTTATCCTAAAAGAGTTTAGGGTGAGACATTAAAGAAAAATCTAAATGGTTACAATAGTTACCACAGAAAAGTTGATATCACATTATCCTAAAAGATTTTAGGATGTGCTGGTAAAGTGATAATTTAAAATGTTATATTATTTACAAAATATTTCAAGGAAAAAGTTTGATGGAAAGGGTTCTAAGGATGATGATAATGTACTTAGAAAGAGTTTAATGAAGAAAATAGGATAACATTATAACATTTAATGTTATGAAGTTAAAGAGTTTGAATATAAGTTGAAGGATTTGATCTTAAGGAATATGATTTCTAAGTCTCACAATTATTCAAACTTTCTTTCTTCATAAATGATACTCACTAAGAGGTTAGTTAGAGTATTTTATCAGATGGTCACATAGGGATATGATGGAAATTATATTTGGATGTAATGTTCAGAAAATGAAACCATTACTGCATCAACAACATGAGGGTTATGTAGAATCTCTTAAGATATTGTTTATAATGGTTGTAAATGTATTATGTTGTCATAATAAAGTATATCTCCCTTTATCATTCAATCACATGTGCTGCAATTTATTTTACATGAATGGTCGAATGATAAATATACCCTCAAAGTACAAACATTGAGTTTGTCCTTAACTAATGAACATAATGGAGTATAATGGTTTATAATGATATATAAAGTTTAGCTTGAATATATTATTATATTCATTAAAAAAGGGTTGTATATGAGATATTGAAGAATAAATTCTAGTGGCAATAAGTGGAGACTTGTTACTTGGATTGATCTGCTAAAGTATATCTCATGGAATGTCATATGGTTATAGATATACTTAGGGGTTTATGCTTATTATCAGTATAACATACCTAAGGTTGGTGAGATACTAATCATGAGAACCTTTATACTTTGATACCCTACATATGCAAGTCACCATTTAAACTTATCTAATCAGGGGGTGGTTGGGTATGTTGGTGATCATGTTGTCAGTTGGAGTGCAACCAAGATGTGATTTATCCACTTGTATGGAAAGAAAAAACACATGTCCGTTGATTGAATTAGACCAAGTAAATTCAAGGTTATGATTATTTATTTCACATATGATGTGTTCAAATTACTTGGATAAGTGACATGTGATGTGTTTATCAGATTGATGAATGACATGTGATGTATTCATCCACTTAGTAAGTCTTTTCATAGAATCAAGAAAATGTTGAGAGGCCTATACTAGGTTTACATGTTCCATGTCAAATGTTTGGTTGATGTCATGGACAAAGTAATTATATAAGATACATATGATTTATATGATACATCTTATGGTGGACATGTTTGTATAGAGATATGAGTATGTTTTCATAGTAGTTGTTAATTTTTCTAAGGCATGAAGAGTAACACAATTAGGCCCTTGGATGAAAATATTTTTTTTGATAAAATCTTTGTTCAAAATAAAGAGAGTTTAATGAAAAATTGTATCCAAAAGAGTTTGGATAGATTCACAAATAGTTATGAAATTAGGCATAATGTCATTATGGGATTTTAGTGTGAGTGGGAAATTGTTGCATATTCTTTGTATACATATATAACATATGTTATTATACCTATAAGTTTATATTTAATAATATGAATTTGATGCAGGTAATAAATACATGCGATAATAAATAAATATATATGATATATATTTATTTCTCTCGAACGGTTTTATTATTAATTGTAATCCATTATAAATGGATTAAATGTATTGAATATTCATTGAATAAGATTCAATGAATTGATGTCAACATGAATAAATGTATATGTATTCATAAATATGGCCAAAAAATTTCATTTAATGAAATTCATCATAGATAACTATATAAAGGGATGCAATTCCTCCTATTGATAACATCCGATTGTGTACAAGCCTATCAATTCTCTATTTTTCCCATATATTTGTTCATAATTTGAGAAGAATGCACTGACACCCCTTTACCGTTCAGGTCATGATATGATTATGGATTCATTGGTCAGTGTTCCCCCACCCCCTCAATGGAATGGTGCTTTTATTCACTACTTTTTGATCTTTATCAAGCATTCTTATTTTCCAAGGAAGAAGAATATTGCTAATGTTGGCATTTTCCTAGTACATTATTTTACATATTTATTTATGTGTTGATTCTTAAAGATATATTTGTCTATGTTTGGGTTATATTTTACTATATATGATCATATAATAATCGTAAAAAACCCATCTAACACATGAGAGTGTCACAGGTGAGTGATGAAATATTTGTGACACATACAACATGTCAACTAAGTTGTTAGTGGTGTTAGAGATTAGTTTTTCAGTTAACTCTTTTAAGGGGTTAAAAGGTAGTTTTTAAAGAGTCGAGCCTAGGTATAAAAACTATTTTATGACTAAAAAACAAGCATGAATGATTCTTTCTCAAATTTTCAATCCCATCAAACTCTCTCTCAAGTTTTTCAAATGAAGAACAAATCTAGATCAATCCCACTTCAAAAATTGGTATCCCTTTCTTCACGCTATTGATGGGACATCGTGAATCACTTCAATTTCCCATGATAGCATCTGAGAATTGAAGAATGATGCTTTTTGGAGGTGTGATTCAAGTTTGGTTTTTATAGAGGGTGCCTCATTTGGAATATTCAAGCCACAACAATTAAGAGACAAATAGAGTTCCAAATTTGATGATTGGGCGACTTTTTTTAATTGTTCCTAAATATAAAAAAAATTAAATGTTGATTTTAATCCCCTTTAAAGGGAATTTATTTAGATATAACTAATTTTATATATGAATGATGTTAATGATTGGAATTTGAATTGGGATTGAGTTTTAAAGTAGGGTTGAAATTTGTTATTTGAACCGAACCAAACATTCAGTTTTCAATACCATTTTATATTGGGAAAATGACAATACAGGATCAAAACTAACAGCTAATTACAGTTTGGGATAAAAAAAATGATAAAATCCAGTTAAGGACTAAAAATATTATGGGTTTTTAAGTGAAATGATATTTTACTTTGGTCAAAAAACATGATGGTCCTTAAGTAAAATTAACGGGCTATTTTGGTCCTTAAATGTCATCCCCCCATATTTTGAAGTTTATGTTAGACAGTTGTGGGTGTGTTTTTTAATTCGGGACCTTTCAAATGCATGCCACCTCTTTATTTTTTAATGATCAATAGAAAGGAGTGGCTAATCCTCAAAATTATGAATTTGTGGCAACACTTTACATCTAAACTTGGGTGCCTGCGATAATTATATCTAGGTAACCTCAAAACCTTTCATTCTCATGCTTGTGATTTCGAGTTTCATTTATAGAATATCTTACTCTTCCATACTACTCTAGTGGTCTCGTGTATCAATCTCTCACCGTTTGTGTGTAGAATCCATTTTCGTAGTTGTAAATGGTTATATTAGTTACCATAAAAAAGATGATATCAATTTATCATAAAAGAGTTTGGAATGTTATAGTAAAGTGATAATGTAAATAGTTATATTATTTACAAAATATTTCAAGGAAAACTTTTGATATAAAGGGTTCTAGTGATGATGATAATGTACATAGAAAGAGTTCTAAGTGGAAAATAAGAAAACATTATTATATTTTATGGTATGAAGTTAAGAAGTTTTAATATAAGTTAAAAAATTTGAACTTAAGGAATATGATTTACAATCCTCACTATTATTAAAACTTGATTTATTCATAAATGTTACTCACTAAGAGGTTTTTTAGAGTATTTTATCAGATGGTCACATATGAATATGAAGGAAATTACATTTGGATGTAATGTTCAAAAAATGAATTCATCACTATAAAAACTACACGAGGGTCATGTAGAATCTCTTAAGAGATTGTTTGTAATGGTTGTAATGTATTTTTTTATTATAATAAAGGCTATATCCCTTTATCATTCATTAATGTGTGAAAAATTTTATTTTACATGAAGGTCAAATGATAAATATCCCCTCAAATTAAAATTTTGAGTTGTTCCTAACTAATTATCATCATGGAGTATAATTGTTTATGATGATATGTAAAGGCTAGCATGAATAGATTCTTATATTCATTACAAAGGGTAGTATATGAGATATTGAAGAATAAATTCTTGAGGTAATAAGTAGATACTTGTTAATTAGACTGATCCTCTAAAGTATATCTCATGAAATGTTATACAGATATAGATATACTTAGGGGTTTATGATAATTATTAGTCTGACTTACCTAAGGTAAGTGAGATACCGAGCATACGAACCTTCATACTTTGATACCCTAATTATTCATGTCATTATATAAACATAGATAATAATGGGGTGGTTGGGTATTTTCTTGATCATGTCATCATATGGAGTGCAACCAAGATGGTATTTTTCCACTTGTATTACAAAAAAGACATTTGTCCCTTCATTGAACTAGACCAAGGAAATGCATAGTTATGCTTTTTTATTTCACATATGATGTGTTAAAATTACCTGGATAAGTGACATGTGTTGTGCTTATCAGATAGATGAATGGAATGTGATGTATTCATCCACTTAGTCAATCTTTTCAGAGAATCAAGAAAATGGTGAGAGACATTTACTAGGCTGACATGTTCCATGTCTAATGGTTGCTCGATGTCATGGACAAAGGGATTATATAATATACATATGATGTATATTATACATATTATGGTGGATATGTTTTCATAGAGACATGAGTATATTTGATAGAGATCACACCAGACTCCTTAGTAACTTGATTGGAATTGATGTTTTGATAGACGAAACTCTTTTCTTACATCTATGAAATATAGATTTCATAATTGTTTTCAATGTCGCTAAGGAACATAGAGTCACACAATTAGTCCCTTATATGAGGATAAAATTTTGGATAAATTTTTATTCAAAATGAAGAGAGTTTGATGAAAAAGTGTATCCCAAAGAGTGTGGATAGATTCACAAATAGTTGTGAAATTATACATAATTCCCTTATTGTAGGATCGAATATGTAAAAATGAGATGCTCAAATACAAGAGGGGGGTGAATTGTATACTTTAAAAATTTCTTTAGAACCTTTAAAGTTAATTTTAACAAGTTTAAACAAACATTCACAAGACCTCTTAAAGAAACCTTTTCTAATTTATTAAAAGAATAATTCTACCTTAAAGTGTACAGAATCTATAATATAATTAGAGTAACATAATTACAAAGCATCAGAAGGTTATACTTCCTAACTTTATAAAAGTTAACATACAACAGCGGAATTAATTTTTTTTTAATAATAAAAAAAATAACAATAAGATTATTTTAACCCAAAGAGAAGGGTATCTAACAACCTTAGATAAAGGTCCCTTGCTTTATACTTTCAAGAAAGTCTGTCTTACCAAAACCCAGGTAATTCCTCAACCCGAAGATCGGTATCTATCTTGCTATCCCTGCATGTAACACCCCAAGATTTTATGAAAAATATTTTTTTAATTTCATTGATGTCTTGTGTTGTACGCCACACCAAAATTAGCTTGTGATATACGCAACACTGTATTATCTTGTATAATATGCAAACACTATTCTTGGCTTGTGTTGCATGCAAGATCAACCTTCCTCAATAGTGTGTGTTGAACACAATACCGAGTTTCACTAAACAACGATATATTGTTATAATATTATTATGAACTAGATATTAGGAATAGTAGTAACTAAAATTTTAATTTTATGACATTATAACTCATCTTACACATTTTATAGAACATGGTATGAGAACAAAATAATTTTTTCGGGTAAAATCAGTATTTTTCAAAAAATGAAGTTTTGCCGCCTTTTGATGGAGAAACCACTTTAAATCTATTTTTTGACATGTTTATAAGTTAAATTTGACAAAATAAATTTATTCTTTGGAATTAGGATATAAAAATTTACTTTGGATAAATTTATGATATTTTTCTGATAAGTTTCTTATTTTGATGAATAGTAAAAACACGCTATATTTTAATTAAAAACAACTTTTTTCATCGTAATAATTTATATGGTTAAATTATAATATTGAATAGTTTTAAAGTATAAATAGAATATATTTTTACCATTTAATATAATTTATTGCATTAGCATTGATTTTACATTGAATTCATAGGTAAAATCATTTCAATCTTTTGCAATGTTTTAATTTTTAAAACTCGTTTTCTTAACAACAAGATTAATTTTTAAATTAATTTCTGAAACTTCTGTGATTTGAATTTGTAAAAATGGATTCCATATTTGGAATCTGTAGGTCCAAATTATGTTAATAGGCTAATTTTTTATTTTTGGGAACTATGAATAGTAACTACGGTAAATTTTATCTACCATAGTTAAAGGTAAATCGGGTAATTAAGGGTAAATATAATATTATAAAATTACCCTAACACTTGTATTAATATAATTTGATGGTTATATTTAGTCCTAATTAATATTTGGGTTTAAATGGAATCCATTGCAACCCACTTGGATGTGATTAAGACCTTTAATTTATTTTATTTTAAAGAAAGTGAAATATATCTCACTCAAACTTTAATAATTAAAGTATTTTTAATATAAGGTTATAAAGAATATAAATTCAATTATAAATACTAATTTGAAAGATAAAATGTTTTTATTTGTTATGGTAATTTATTTGTAACTGTTAGGAAATTTTTAATTACCTTAATAGCTTATTCATTAATGATGAAAAAATTATTTATATAGTGAAAAATCAATAATATAGTTTTTATTAAAGTAATAATACCCAAAAAAGGCCCAAAAACTTGACAAAAACCTATTGGTCGAGTATAGTTATATCATAAGCATCCAAGGTTCGACTGTGTAACCATTTGGAGGAGTATAAAAGATATTATGACATTTATATTATTTTATTTTAAATAATGTCAAAGTTTTCACCTTCATAACTTAATAAATATAACAATTAAAATGTTGTTATTTTAAGATGATCAATTCTAGTAAAAGTATTATTATGAAATTTTATAGATTTATATTCATCATAGGATTTTATTTTTAATTTTTATGCAAAAAATAAGTATATTAAATAATTATACAAAAATGTTGTAGTAATTCTTTTATTATGGGAAATATCAAATAAATATTTTTAAAAATATTAAAATAAATATTATATGAACTATTTAAAGTGCTACACGAATTTTATATATTAATATTAAATGTTAGGAATATATTAAATATTTTTTATCGAATATATATTCTATCTATATTTTATTTAAATTCAAATAATTGAATAGTGTCAAAATTCACACTATTGATATTTTATAAAAATAACATATTATTAAATTGTTTAATAATCATAAAAATATTCAAAAATTACCAATTGAAAATTATATGGTCTAAAATGTTATAATGTATCAAATTATATAAATTTCACAACACATAAGTAAGTATTTATAACAATTTAAAAATTAGAACTTTATTACCACAAATAAATTTAAATAGATTAATTAAGGATAAATCAAATTGATAAGGTTTAAAATAAATTCCAAACATGTATAAATTTTATTGATTGATGATATTACAACCCTATATCATCTCATATTCTAATGTGAGTCATTTTTAATGTTTTTATGTAGGGTTTGAGTTTATTATAAGTTAATATTTTAGAGGTTTCCAAAAGTGCCCCTCTCCTCCCTTATAAAAGGGAACCTCCTCCCTCTCCTCATTACACAAATTTGAGCCTTAAATATCGAGAAAACCCTACCAATTACTCTTCTCAACTTTTCTATTAATATTCTATAGGTTCTTTACTTCTCAAAATACCAACTCTAGTTCCTTAAGAGGAAGCTTAAAGGAGGTGCGTTGAAAAAGAGGTAATCTCTTCTACCGATTCTTTTAAGTTTCTTTCTTCTTCAACATCTTCTAATTTAGCTGTTTCATTATAAATTAATAACATCAGTATCAATAATATACTTATATGTTATTATAAATATGAAACAACCCCATTTCGCCTTCGATCCATCCTACGGAAAATGAAATCACCGCGCGTGCGTACGTACGAAATACCGTCTCCACGAACACGATGAGATTCATTTTCCATGATTAAAAATTCAAGTATGATTATAAAGTATATATAATAAATAATCATGAAAGATATTACATAATAATGATACTGTATTTATGTACATAAATGTTTCATTTACTTAATTTCATTCAATTCAATAAGGAAACGAAAACAGCATTCATGCGTACGTACGACCTACCGTCTCCATGAACGGTGTATTTCATTCCATTTATCGATCTATCATATATATTTATATGATGAATATATATTATATATAAATCATGTTTCAAATTCTGGAATTAAGTAAATCAGTATATAAGTAATAATATCAAGAACAACAAATCGAAACACATACGATAAATGAAACGATTTTACCCAAAACACTACTTTAACATGAAATTTACAAAAGAACGGGTAATATAAAGTCATAAGTGAACCATATATGATATCATAAAAATAAATATGATTCTGTAATAAGTAAATGAAAATATTTAAATCATTATACTGGAGGTTTGGATACATACAAAGCATATCAGACATAAGGTAAGGGATAACTTTTCCAATCTTGTTTTTATCCGAGATTATTTATTCGTAAGTATTTAATAGGGTTATATTTATCATCCATGTCCCTGTTTTATAAAAATGGTTTCATGTATGTTTAATGTCCTTTTTAACCATTTTTTACTTTTACTACATGGTATGTAAATAATCTTTCTTTTGTTTACCATACGAGGTTCTTTTTGACTTCTCCAGAAAAAGTACGAGAAAATGTTTTTTAACTTATATGACATGAACAGATTTTTACGGATTCATAACTCGTTATTTTCCTGAAGCTTACTCTACAATATTTAATGAATATTTTAAACAAAATCCTTTTAAAATTTCATGGAATTTTGTTAAAATAAAATTATTTTGAAGAAGAAAGGATATTTTCCTCAAGAACTCATTTCAAGTGTTTTATCAAAACCATATTCTATATAAGATGGAAATATTTCATATGTGTATGTTTCAAGTATAATGTCTCTATTATTTACATGGTTTCACTTTTCTTATGATGAAATGATATCCATTTTTTATATGGATTATGTTATGATGGGATGATGTTTATGAAACCCATTTTATTCTTTGGGTAATGATGAATGATTTATGTTCATGTTGTGGCACACGTAAGAATGATTTAATTATGAGATGGTTGGGACCTATATCTCCCTCTAATGCATTGGGTAAAGATTTATATCTCATTATATAGACATAGATAGAATGGTAATTTAATCCGGTTCAGTGATACAGGACTGGAACGAGGAGTGAACTCGATTCAGAAAGGGACCTTGTCCACTAAGATGGTCTTGAAAGCAATGCCTTGACTTCTATGTAAATCATATCATGTGCTTAATGGGTTTCCACAATTAAATGTTTTATTCCCATGCTATTTTATCATGATTTATGTTCCTTTATGATATATGCCTTATGTACTGCCAAGATTTATTTCACAACTCAAGATTTTGATGTTTAAACTTTATGTTCATGTTTTGAAGTTCAAATGTATATGGTTTGTTTTATTTTCTCCATGCTTACCATTACTGAGCATTTTATCTCACCCTTTATATGTTTTCTTTTTCCTAGGATATGAAGAAAGGTTTTAGGTAAAAAAAAGGATGTTCTTTATGGAAGATGTTGAATATCTTTCACCAAGATTAGAAGATTATGTTCCAAGTTTCCAAAGACACTAAACTATTACGGTCCATTGGTGTCTGTTTTTATTATGTATTAATTATTCCACAAAAGTAATTTAATGTCTATATACATAAAGCTATGGGTCTCTATAGTTGGTATTAGAGGAAATGTTTAGTTAAACTTTGGAAACTAGGATGCAAAAACATTAGTGAGATCCCTAGAGATATTTCTAAGATATGTCTAGGGATGTCCCTAAGGTTAAGTATCAATATAGGTTATAGTGCTAGAATTATGGTAAAGATATTATAATTAAACCTAAGATGTTAGATATTGAAGGTAATCCCCCTTTATTATGTTTTTTTCCTATCATGATTTTTCCTCTCACACTATTATTTTTGGGTTCTAGACGATGGCTGGAACCCGAAGGAACCGTGTTGACCAATGTAATGGATGATGAAATGATTGTCCTCATAAACAAACCAACGTTATGGAGATGGAGTGAAAAATCTTATTTCTATACTTACACAAGCTATGAATCATTTTGGACTTCCAAATGAGCAGAGAAGAGAACAATATTCTATTGATTCCTTCATGAGGCAACGTCCACCTTCTTTCAGTGGGTCTTATGATCCACTTGTTGCTGAACAATGAATCAGTACCATTGAAAAGATATTTTCCATACTTTTCTGTTCAAAATATGAAAAATTCATTTTATCCGTTTACCATTTAGAATGTGAAGCAGACCAGTGGTGGACTCTAATTAAGAATACAAGGCCCTAAGATGAAATTGAATCCATGTAATGGAACGAGTTCAAGAACTTGTTTTTCAATAAGTACATCCCTCGTATTCTTCGAACAAAGATAGAGAAAGAGTTCCTTGAGCTTAAGTAAAAGGATGATGAATATGTTCATATATACGAAGAGAATTTTACAAGGCTTGCAAGGTATGCATCTGGATTTATCAGCCAACCTGAAAGTAAAGCTGATTGATTCTTCAGTGGATTAAAACCAAGTCTCCGAAGGGTATTAGTGATAAGAGACTTTAGTAGCTATGAAGAATTGTGCGTTGTGCTATCGAGGTAGAACTAGAAGTTGGTGCTATATATCCATCTCATGGTTTTGACAAGAAATGAAAGATGGAGTTCAAGGAAAAATCTCAGAGCAATGGTAAAAAGAAGGTGAATTTTTCTTTATGATAAAAGTGTGGAAAGAAGCATGGTGGAGATTGTCTAAAAGGTAATAGAAAATGTTTCAAGTGTGGAAAAGAAGGTCATAGAGTAACTGAGTGCCGAAGTAATTTGAAAAAGGTTTCTAATGACGTGAATAGAGAAAAGACTATAGAGAACACTCCACCAACACTTCAATGCTTCAAGTGAGAGGAAATGGGGAATTATTCTAATCAATTCCCTAATCCAAGGGTTGATGATGATCGACGTGAGAAACCTATTAAGGAAAAGGAAAAAGGGAAGTCACATGTGATCACTATTAGCAATGTTGAGTATGAAAATGATGTGGTGGAATGATTATGTGTTTATGTAAAGGTATTCCAAAATAATGTTGTGGAGTCTCATTTATATTATTGTGGAACATTGGAATATCTATGCAATGGTTTATTGTGGTTTTCGATAATTATATGGTACAGGTGACCATGAAAAGTGATTGAAATATTTTTGGAAAGTAGATGATATGCTCATAATGAATGGATAAGGAGAAAATAATATGTTTGATAGTATTCATGAGCTCATGATTGATATAAGGACTGTGATATCATGGTTTGAGTATATAGAATTTTTGGGATTTTGGTATGTGGAAAGAGTTAACTTTTAACTGCATTCATGTTTTCACTAAGGTTCAATGGGTATTCATTTTTCAATAGAATACATGATTAAGTCATTTGAATGTTTGGAATGTGACCAACAAGACATATCTTATGATATATGGGGATAAATGACGGTTTTTACATGCTTCGTAGATGACCTCTCTATCAATAGTTTTCCTTATACTGTGAGTTTGCGCAAGCCTAAAGATTAGAATAGATTTAGTTAAACATCATATAGTATTGTTTAATGCTAGAACTTTTTGATATTATTTTTTGAATGTTATAATAGTATAGTTTTAGAAAAAGGACAACCCGTAGGACGGGCGACAACCCATCACGTCAGACAAGGATGCGGGAACCAAACCCACATCCGAAGTGTGACAGGCCTTTATCGCATACCACTAGCCTACAGAAAGTTCATGGTTAGTAGAAACTAGTTTTATTTTATTAAGATCTATGATAGATGAAGTATAAGTCTATTTTTGGAAGCATATACAATTAATCTCACCATAAGATGGACTTATAACTTTTTCTAACCTTATGTTTGAGATAGATGGAATGACCTATCATTCTATCGCATGATCTATTAATACTTCAAGGAAGAAAAATTAAACTTCATTTTTTAAGAGATGAAGTGGAAATTGTTCAAGGCACAAACCACAGTAATATTGTATCAAAATCAAGTAATTATTTATTTCAATTCAAAAATTCTTCAACATTAGGGAAATGATCTTGAAAACCAAAAATGTTGTCCTAGTGCCCTCATATCTGATGAATCATATGGTAGTTTAGACCATCAAAAATTTATGGCTTTATGATTGCTGGATTTTTGCATAGCCATGTTCTCTACCAATCTCCATCAGAACTTGATGGTTAGATTTCTCTTCCATATATTTTCACCTATGTTCTCCTATGTGGAAACCCAGTGATGAGTTAATTTTGGAAACCATTAGGTTTCATAATTCACTTTTTAAAATTAAGTTTTAGTATTCATTTTTACGATGTAGGTTTCTATGAATGAAACTTTCATGTAGTAAACCATTTATAACCCTGACAAATTTCGAGGGAGAAATTCATTTTAAGGTGGGTAGAATGTAACACCCTAAGTTCTTATGAAAAATATTCTTTTAATTTCATTGATGTCTTGTGTTGTAAGCCACACCAAAATTATCTTGTGCTATATGCAACGCCATATTATCTTTAATTATATTCAAATAATATTCTTGTCTTGTGTTGCACGCAAGAGCAACCTTCCTCAATAGCATGTGTTGAACGCAATACTGAGTTTCACTAAAAAATGATATATTGTTATAATATTATTATGAACTAGCCGTTAGGAATAATAGTAACTAAATTTTTAATTTTATGAAATTATAAATCATCTTAAAAATTTTATAGAACATGGTATGAGAACAAAATAATTTTTCAGGTAAAATAATTATTTTTCAAAAAATGCAGTTTTGCCGTCTTTTGATGGCGGACCCACTTTAAATCTATTTTTTTGACATGTTTATAAGTTAAATTTGACAAAATAAAATTCTTCTTTGGAATTAGGATATAAAAATTTACTTTGGATAAATTTTTGATATTTTTCTGATAAGTTTCTTATTTTGATGAATAGTAAAAACACGCTATATTTTAATTAAAAACAAATTTTTTCATCATAATAGTTTATATGGTTAAATTATAATATTTAATGTTTTTAGTGTATAAATAGAATATATTTTTACCATTTAATATAATTTATTTCATTAGAATTGATTTTACAATGAATTCATAGGTAAAATCATTTCAATCTTTTGCAATGTTTTAATTTTTAAAACCCATTTTCTTAACAATGAGATTAATTTTTAAATTAATTTCTGCAACTTATATGATTTGAATTTGTAAAAATGGATTCCATATTTGGAATCAGTAGGTTCAAATTATTTTAATAGCCTAATATTTATATTTACGCACTATTAATAGTAACTATGGTAAATTTTATTTACCATAGTTAAAGGTAAATCGTGTAATTAATGGTAAATATAATATTATAAAATTACCCTAACATTTGTATTATTATAATTGGATGATTATATTTTGTCCTAAGGAATATTTGGGTCGAAATGGAATCCATTGTAACCCACTTGGATGTGATTAAGACCTTTAATTTATTTTATTCTAAAGAAAGTGAAATATGTCTCACTCAAACTTTAATAATTAAAGTATTTTTAATATAAGGTTATACAGAATATAAATTCAATTATAAATACTCATTTGAAAGATAAATTTTTTCATTTGCTATGGTAATTTATTTGTAACTGTTAGAAAATTTTTAATTACCTTAATAGCTTATACAATAATGATGAAAAAATTATTTACATAGTGAAAAATAAATAATATAGTTTTTATTAAAGTAATAATACCCATCAAAAGGCCAAAAAACTTGACCAAAACCTATTTGTAGAGTATATTTATACAATAATCATACAAGGGTCGACTTTGGAACTATTTTGAGAAGTATAAAAGAGATTATGACATTTATATTATTTTATTTTAAATAATGTCAAAGTTGTCACCTTCATAACTTAATAAAAATAACAATTATGATGTTGTTATTTTAAGATGATAAATTCGATTAAAAGTATTATAATGAAAGGATATAGATTTATCTTTATCATAGGATTTTATTTTTAATTTTTATGCAAAAATAAATATATTAAATAATTATACAAAAATGCTGTAATAATTATTTTATTAAGGGAAATATCAAATAAATGGTTTTAAAAATATTAAAATAAATATTATATGAACTATTTAATGTGATACAAGAATTTTCTAGATGAATATGACATTTTAGGAATCTACTAAATATTTGGGATCTAATATATCTTCTATTTGGATTTTATTTAAATTCAAATAATTGAATAGTGTCAAAATTGACACTATTGATATTTTATAAAAATAACATATTATTAAATTGCTTAAAAATGAGAAAAATATTTAAAAATTACCAATTGAAAATTATATGGCCTAAAATTTTATAATGTATCAAATTATGAAAATTTCACAACACATAAGTAAGTATTTATAACAATTAAAAATTATAACTTTATTACCACAAATAAATTTAAATAGATTAGATAAGGATAAATCAAATTGATAAGGTTTAAAATAAATTCCAAACATGTATAAATTTTATTGGATGATGATATTACAACCCTATCACATCTCATCTTTGAATGTGAGTCATTTTATATGTTTTTATGTGGGGTTTTAGTTTATTATAAATTAATATTTTAGAGGTTTCCAAAAGTGCCCCTCTCCCCCCTTATAAAAGGGCACCTCCTCCCTCTCCTCTTTACACAACTTTGAGCCTTAAAGCTTGGAAAAAACATGCCCATTACTATTCTAAACTTCCCTAGTAATATTCTGGAGGTTCTGTTCTTCTCAAAAGACCAAATCTAGTTCCTTAAGAGGAAGCTTAAATGAGGTGCGTCGAAAAAGAGGTAATCTCTTCTACCGATTCTTTCAAGTTTCTTTATTCTTCAAAATATTCTTCTTTAGTTGTTTAATTATAAAGTAATAACATAAATATAAATAATATACTGATATGTTATTATAAATATGAAACATCCCCATTTCACCTTCTATCCATCCTACGAAAAATGAAATCACCGCTCGTGCGTACGTACAAAATACCGTCTCCACACCGTGGTGTAATCAGTTTTCCCACCACCATATGACTTGGATGGGTATAATGGTGAAGAGAATAACTATATATGGTTATTAAAACATCATAATTATTCTGAGATATTATATCATCCACTCCAATTCTATTCAATAATTATGGGAACGATATCATCGCTCGTGCGTATGTACGGACTACCGTCTCCACGAACACGATGAGATTCATTTTCCATGATTAAACATTCAAGTATGATTATAAAGTATATATAATAAATAATCATGAAATATATTACATAATGATTATACTGGATTTATGTACATATATGTTTCATTTACTTAATTTCATTCAATTCAATAAGGAAATGAAAACAACGTTCATGCATACGTACGACCAACCGTCTCCATGAATGGTGTATTTCATTCCATTTATAGATCTATCATATATATTATATATAAATCATGTTTTAAATTCTAGAATTAAGTAAATCAGTATATAAGTAATTATATCAAGAACAACAAATCGAAACACGTACGATAAATGAAACGATTTTACCCAAAACACTGCTTTAACATGGAATTTACAAAAGAACAGGTAATATAAATTCATAAGTGAACCATATATGATATCATAAAAATGAATATTATTCTATAATAATTAAATGAAATTATTTAAATCTTTATAATGGAGGTTCAGATACATACAAAGCATATCAGACATAAGGTAAGGGATAACTTTTCCAATATCGTTTTTATCCGAGATTGTTTATTCGTAAGTATTTACTGGGGTTATATTTTTCATCCATGTCCCTATTTTCTAAAAAGGGTTTCATGTATTTTTAAAGTCCTTTTTACCCATTTTTGACTTTTACTACATGGTATGTAAGGAATCTTTCTTTTGTTTACCATACAAGGTTCTTTTTGACTTTTCCAGCAAAAGTAGGAGAAAATGTTTTTTAACTTATATGGCATGAATGGATTTTTACGGTTTCATAACACCTTATTTTCATGAAGATTACTCTATATGATTTAATGAATATTTTAAACAAAATCCTTTTCTTTTAAAATTTCAGGGCATTTTGTGAAAAGAAAATGATTTTGAATAAGAAAGGATTTTTTCCTCAAGAACTCATTTAACGTGTTTTATCAAAACCATATTCCATATAAGATGGAATTATTTCATATGTGTATGTTTCAAGTATAATTTCTCTATGATTTACATGGTTTCACTTTTCTTATGATGAAATGATATCCATTTTTTATATGGATTATGTTATGATGGGATGATGTTTATGAAACCCATTTTATTCTTTGGGTAATGATGAATGATTTATGTTCATGTTGTGGCACACATAAGATTGATTTCATTATGAGATGGGTGAGAACTATATCTCCCTCCAATGAATTGGGTAAAGATTTATATCTCATGAGATATAAATGTCTGAAATGTTATGTTAATCTGGTTCAGTGATACAGGACTGGAACGAGGAGTGAACTCGATTCAG
This sequence comes from Viscum album, assembly GCA_963277665.1. Taxonomy (NCBI): domain Eukaryota; kingdom Viridiplantae; phylum Streptophyta; class Magnoliopsida; order Santalales; family Viscaceae; genus Viscum; species Viscum album. Next base: position 1,881,317,136 of record OY728153.1, read on the forward strand.
AAAGGGACCTTGTCCACTAAGATGGTCTTGACAGCAATACCTTGTCTACTATGGAAATAATATCACTTTATTAATAGTTTTACACAATTAAATGTTTTATTCCCATGATATTTTATCATGATTGATGTTCCTTTATGATCTATTCCTTACGTACTGCCAAGATTTATTTCACAGCTCAAGATTTTGATGTTTAAACTTTATATTTATGTTTTGAAGTTCAAATGTATATGGTTTGTTTTATTTTCTCCATGCTTACCCTTACTGAGCATTTGATCTCCCCCTTTATATGTTTTCTTTTCCCCAGGATATAAAGAAAGGTTTTAGGTAAAAAAAGGGTTGATCTTTATGGGAGATGTTTAAGATCTTTCACCACGATTAGAAGATTATGTTCTAAGTTTCCAAAGGCACTAAACTATTACGGTCCTTTGGTGTCTTTTTTTGTTATGTATTAAGTATTCTGAAAAAGTAATGTAATGTATATGTACATAATGCTATGGGTCTCTACACCGCAAGACCTCGATTTAGAAGGAAATCATAACCTCTGTCTTCCAATCCCAGAAGCCCATGATCAGCACGATCAGATTCTACACAAAGTAAGTCTAAACAAGTTGTTCATGCTCGAACAAGTTGTTCATGACATCCACACAAAGCACTGAGAGTTTCAAGAGCCTATCTATCTAGAAATCACTTCACAACTTTATTCTTTCTAAGTCAGCTGTCAAAGTTGAATTAATTTTCTCATTCAAATGGGCTTGTATTTATAGGAAAAATTTCCCAACGGTTGAATCCTCTCCAACGGTCACATTTTTCCTTAAACTTCAGAGGGACCTAGACACATGACTAACATTCAACGGTTAGTTTATAATAGATTTTACGATATCATTTCAAGTAACAAAAATGATGTTAAGTTAAAGATAAGTATTTGAAAACTTTGAATCCGATATCATTGGAATGATACATTTGGCTAATCTAACATTATCAGAAAGATGGATTCTTAAGAAAAATGTTATCAAGAAAACAGAATCATAAGGAAAAGTAAATTGGATTGTGAAATAGGTATCTCATTTGTTCCAAAATCGGAATCATAAAATCAGAGTCACTTATACATTGGATTCGGTATCTTGAAGATCGACATCATATATACACCGGAATAGGTATTGAAGATCAGAATCCTATATACACCGGAATCAGTATTGAGGATCGACATCATATATACATCGGAATTAGAATCATAAAATTGAATCACATATACACCAGAATCAGAATCATAAAACTGAATCATATATCATAATGACAGATCTGTAATTATAACATAATGGAAAATCAGAATGACAGATCTGTAAGTCTAACAAAATGAAAAAAAGTAATGATATATCTTTAAGAATAACGTAATGACAATTCCGGATCTTAAGAAAAATACAGAAATTGAAAAGTATTCAGAACTTAAGAAAAAGTGGATTTGATTTTCAAAACATAAAACCATAAGGAATAGAAAAGTCATAAGATATCCTTATTAACTCAACAATCTCCCCCTTTTTGGATAACACAAACAACTTTTCTAAGAAATAATATATTGACTTAGATAAAAAAATATGAAAAAACTTATCTCCCCTTTTGAATAAGATTTTGGATGAATACGACTAACTCCACCTTAGGTTATGTTTCCCAAGGATCATATTCTTGATCTTTGAAGTAGGGTTTTCTTAATGGAATATCTCTACCTTAGATAAACATTTATTCTTAAAAGAAAACTCCCCCTTAATTAGACATTATACTTTCTTGCCATACTCCCCCTTACTAGATTCTCCTTCTCAGAAATTAAATTCTTACATTAAATAAATTCTCCCCCTTTGTGATTTTCAAAAATAGGAAAAGGAATGGAGAAGTATAAGATGTACATGTAAAATTAAGCATGTATACATTTGAAAACAAAATAAAGACATGCAAGAAACTTTTTAAGAAACTTTTTAGAAATAAGGTTTACATTACAACAAAACATCGGAATGTAAAAAATCATCCATTCTTTTTCTGCTTAGACAACATCTTATTTATCAAAGCTTAGAGTTTCTTCACTTCATTATGATCTTATTCAAACTTTTTCAACAAGATCTCCTGATCTTGATTCTTCTTTTCTAAAGGCAATATCCTTTCTTCTTGAGCAGCCACCTTTCTCTCTAATTCAGCTCTAACTTCCTTCTCACTGCTAACAGATCGAGAAATAGAATTGAGTTGACTAGTTTTCTCAGATATTGATGTCTTGACCTTGTTGAACTTAGTTTCACAAGTATTAAAATCTCCTTTTGTTGAATCCATGAAGTCGCCGAACTGTATTAGCACTTCATTGATAGTTTTCGTATGGTTAAAGACTTTCTTACAAGTCACCTTTTAAGCTTTGTAATAAATCAAAATATTACTGAAGTCTGCTTCTTGCTTAACAACCATGTCCATAAGCATATTGGTTGATTCTGTCTTTTGATTCAGGGTCTCTTGCATAATTTGACTCCGAGCATCTATGTTTTTAAGAACCAAAATAGTGCTGACCGACTTTCTTAAAGATAGCTTGAAAAAGTCATTTTTGACAGACGAAGAGGACTCAGATCCTAAAACATATTTTCCTTTATCAAATCCCCTTGGATTTAAGGAAGCTAGTCTCTCTATTCTCTTAGAGGAATTCTGAGGTATTTTCTTGTCAGAAGAAGCATCCAAAACATTCTTTACTTTAATAGAGTCTCGAATCGGAGATTGTTCATATAAAACATGAAAAAAATTTAGATCTCCCTATTCAGATTTTTTATTTTTCAAACTCATGATGTTGAGATCCTCCTTGTCCCTCTTCTTCTTGAAATTCTTCCTTTTCTTCACTTTGTTGTTCAACCTGTTCTTTCTATACTTCTTCTTCTAGTTCAAATTCAACTTCTTCTTCATCTTCAAATTCAACCTCTTTCTCAACTTATATTTCTTCCTCAAGTTCTTATTCAACTTGTTCTTCGACTTGTTCTACTACAATAGATTTGGAAACTGAAATCAAAGGAGTTCCAACATAATATTCTAATTCCCTTAAAAAATAATCATCATCATCTTGGATTATCTGATATTCCATTTCTTGAACTGGTTTTGATAAAGCTAGGAATTTCTTAGCTTTCTAAATTTCTGGAGTGGCCATCGGTTTCTTATGAACAACTTGAGATTCTAGTACTTCTGAGATTTCTTTTCTATATCTTTTTGAAGAGACCAAAAAACTTTCTCTTCCAAAGATTTATTCTTCAACTTCTTCACCTTCTTTTCTTTCTCAAGATTTTAAGATTGTTTGATTTTTAGAGCCTTAGCCTCTACAGGATTTAGACCGAAAGAAGGATCTCCTTCCTTCTTAGTAGTTTCCATTTCTCTCCACTTTGCAACTGTTGCATCTGAATAATATTTTTGTTTCTTTGTAGGAGGAGGTGTTGAAAATAGAATAGAAGGAACTGGTATGGGCAAGCTCGTTTCATCAACTTTCCTTTTCTTAGGAATTGAATTTGAAGATTTAGGAACATCACCCTAGTTCTGGACAACAATTTCTTCAAAGATTTTGGATTCTGGGATAAACTCTAGTTTCATCCTCCTTAGAGTGTCTTCACTAAGAAACAAAATCTTGAAAGGTTTTGAGATTGATCAGAATGGAACATTCATTTCTTAAAGACACAAAACAATTATCCTGGAAATAGTTGCTGGATACATAAGGATATGAGATCTGATGGTTCCACTTTTTATTGCTTGGATGGTGAGAAAGATGTACTTCACCAATTTGATATTCCTTAGATTTACAAGAAAATCTAATAGAAAGATATCACATATCTTTAGAGAATCCTTATCTCCCTTTATTGGAATAAGAAATCCTTGCATCCAGAGAGCCACCATCTTGTGGTTTGTTGAAAGATTTGTAATCTTCAGATTCTTAACATACTTATGACTAAGAAAATTCATAGCTTTGACCTTCTGAAAAGAACCTTCCTTCTCAGGGAGTTTCTAAGATCAAAGAATAGCCTCCCCTTCATACGGTATGTTAATAACATTTGATGCCTTCTTGTAGGGGATTGTATATGATTTATCATAGCATTTGAACTTAAACAGATCCTTACCATTCTTTTGAAAGAATGTAATAGATTCATAGAATTGAATTAGTAGGTCAGAATAAACCGAATCCTGAGATTTCTCCTTATCCATATTGACACTTTCCTATCCATTAGATCTTATCACCTTAGAAATAAGGGATTCATAATTTTCAAAGATATTAGGGAACACTAACCTTTCCCTAAAGATTGACCAGTCCTTAATCTCATTACTAACCAACATTTGATCTGCTGAGGATTCCGGAGTCATTCAGGGGATGGAGAACTTCAGAATTAAATCATTGACGACAATAGAACTTCGACACTGAGATTAGTAAGGATGGTACGATACTTGAAAACGAGGCACCCCTTATATAGACATAGCTATGACTTTTCAACTTCCATAAGATAATCAAACGGCTGACGAAAACCTAATCTGATTTGATGGTTGAGAATAGATATAGAAAATATGAATTCAGATATTTTGAAGTAAGGTAAATCGAAATTTAAAAAAATTTTAAATACCAACAAGTAAAACTTAGAATAAAGAAAATAAAGACTAAGAAAGATTAAATTTTGGAATAATCTGAGAGATTTATTTGTATTATATGAATTTTTCTTGGAAGTTTTCAAATATGAACTTTTCAAATTCGAAATTTTCAAATCCGAACATTTCAAATCCGAAATTTTCAAATCCAAAATTTTCAAATTCGAACTTTTCAAGTACAAACTTTTCAAATCCAAAATTTTCAAATCTTAACTTTTCAAATCAAAACTTTTCAAATCTTAAATTTTCAAATCTGAAATTTTCAAATCTGAAATTTTCAAATCCAAACTTTTTAAAGGAAAGAAAAAGAGTTTAAAGAAATAAAAATAAAAAACATATGTACTACCCCTGAAATAAGGAGTAATTTTAATGTTAGGAAATGATTTAAACAAGAAGTACATATGAATGACTAACTTACAGAAATCATTCCTAGATTCTATTTAATGTATTCAAATCTATAGAAAGGTATAGGTTTTGTGAAAATATTAGCAAGTTTCTAATGTGGTCCGATGAATTGAAGAATAATATCTCCTTTAAGCGTGTGATCCCTAAGAAAGTGATGTATAATATCTATGTGCTTTTCATGAGAGTGATGTGCACAGTTTTTACTTAGGTAAATGACACTTGTTTTATCACACATAATTTGAGTCTTAGTAAAACTCATACCGAAGTCTGTGAGTGTGTGTTGCATCCACAACACTTGAGCACAACAACTTCCAACTACTACATATCCAGCTTCAACAGTGGAAAGTGATACAGAATATTGTTTCTTGAAAGACCAAGAAACAAAGGAATCTCCTAAGAAATGAAAAGTTCTGGATGTACTTTTTATATCCATTTCACAACCACCAAAGTCAGCATCCAAAAAACTTATAAGTTCAACAACATTTCCAGAGGAATAAAATAGTCCCAAATCTAAAGTTACCTTTAAATATCATAAAATTACTTTTACAGCTTTTAAATGGGATTCTTTAGGATTTGCTTTAAATTTTTCACATAAGCATACCGAGAACATTAAGTCAGGTCAACTAGATATTAAGTAAAGTAAGATTCCCATCATCCCTCTATAAGATGTTTGATCTATAGGTTTCCCTAATTCATCAATATCAAGAGTATTAGAGGTTCCAATAAAAGTACTTATACTCTTAGTGTTGTCATACCCAAACTTCTTTATAAGATATTTGATATACTTATATTGAGATATGTATGTTCCCTCTAGTTTTTGTGAAATTTGAAAACCAAGAAAAAATGTTAACTCACCCATCATACTCATCTCAAACTTAGATTTCATAATATTCACAATGGAATCAGTTAAGGATTACTGAGTTGATCCAAAGATGATGTCATTTACATAAATTTGAACAATCGAAACATCTTTATTATTTTTCTTAATGAAAAGGGTTGGATCAACAGTTCCCTTAACATAGTTATTTTGAAGAAAATGTCTGGAAAGTCTATCATACAAAACTCTAGGGGCTTATTTAATTTCATATAAAGCTTTGGTAAGTTTATAAACATGATTAGGATATTTTGTATCTTCAAAGCCAGGGGGTTTATCTACATATACTTCCTCCTGTACATAACCATTAAGAAAATCACACTTAACATCCATTTGATAGAGTTTAAAATTAAATAATGCTGCAAAGGATATAAGAATATGAATAGATTCAAGTCTTTCTATAGGAGCATAAGTTTCTTCATAGTCTATGCCTTATTGTTGGTTATAGGATTTTGCAACTAATCTTGCTTTATTTCTAACAATAACTCCATTTTCATCGCATTTGTTTCTAAAAACCCATTTTACTCCAAAAACAGAAGTTTGCTTAGGTTTTTCAACCAAGGTCCAAAATTGATTTCTTACGAATTCAATGGGTTAATATTGCATAGCCTTTATCCAATATTCATCACCCAAGGCTTATTCAAGAGTATTTGGTTCCAATTGAGAATGAAATGAAACATTTTCAACTTCATTACTTACAGAACTTATAGTTCTTACTGGTTGATTAACATTTCTAATGATATTATCACTGGGATGGTTCCTAAGTAACAACTGACTTGGATTTTGAAAAACCTGTTCATCAACATAAGGTAGAAAATATTTAGGAGTAAATGTTTCATAAACATTTTCTTGAACATTATCCTTGTTTGAAAGACCTTCTATCAAAGGTTGGTGATTAGTTTTAGAAAATATATCAGAAAAGGATTCAGGTTGTTTGAAAATGAAAGGATCATTTTCATCAAAATTAACAGGTACTATTTCTTCAACAGTGCAAGTGTTTTTATTAAGAACTCTATATGTCTTATTGTTAGTAGAGTAACCTAATAAAATTCCTTCATTGGACTTGGGTGAAAATTTATGTAAGTTATCCTTGGTATTCAGGATAAATAATTTGCAACCAAAAACTTTTCAGTAAGAAAATTTTGGTTTTTGGCCAGTCCACAACTCATAAGGTGTTTTATTAAGAAAGAGTCTTATTAAAACTTGATTTATAGTATAACAAGAAGTACTTACAGCTTCAGTCCAAAAAATTTTAGCTATAGAATATTCACTCAACATGGTTCTTGTCATCTCTTGAAGAATGTTATTTCTTCTTTCGACAACACCATTTTGTTGAGGAGTTCTTGGATCTGAGAAGTTGTGAGTAATAACTTTTTTACTACAAAAAGTTTCAAAATCAGAATTTTAAAATTCTCCACCATGATCACTATTAATAATTATCAATGGTAGGTTTTTCTCATTTTTAACTTTAGCTATAAATATTTTGAAATAATAAAAAGCTTCAGATTTCTTTTCGAGAAAATAGACCCAAGTAAATCTAGTGTAGTCATCAACTAGGACAAACACATAGTATTTGCCTCCAATACTTCCAGTTTGTGTTGGATCAAATAAATCCATGTGCACTAACTGTAAGGCATTAGAATTTGTAACTTCACTTACAGATTTAAAGATAGATTTATACTGCATGCCATATTGACAAGGATCATAGACCTTCAAAGAATCAAACTTAAGTTCCCGTAGATCTAGAAAAAGTTCTGTCTTAGAAATCTTATAAAGATTCCTTAAGTTACAATGTCCTAGTCTCCTATGCAAAATCCATGATTGATCTTCAAATGCACTAAGGAAAGGTAGATCTTAACTTTTAAGGTCGTCTAGGTTTAATGTGTTCACGTTCTCATGCTGTAGGGAAAAGAAAATAAACTCATCCTTGAAATTGTGAACAAAACATTTATCATTTCTAAAACTCACAAGGTAAACTTCATCACATAATTTTCTTATTCTTATGAGGTTGTGCCTAAGGCCTTTTAAAAAAAGAACATTTGAAATAATAGTTTTACCAAGAAGAATAATGTTACCTATACCGACAATTTCTCCTTGAGAGTTATCACCAAAAGTTACCTTTACACATTTAGTTTTTAAAATCTTCTTGAAATAGTCTTTGTTACCAGTCATGTGCCGGGAACATCCACTATCCATGTACCATAGGTTGTTGGTACTTCCTTCTTTTTCCTGAAAAAGAAATAGTTAGGCTTTTAGAATCTAAGCTTGTTTGGATCTGGAATTGTTAGACAATAAAATTTTGGGTATCCACATTTGTTTAGAAAAATAAGCTTTATGAAACCCAAGAGATTGAACATTATTCAATGAAATTTTTTTCTTCCAATGTCCACCACTTTTTCATTTAGTACAAAAAGGGGCTCTAAAAGGAACAAAATAATTATTTTTAAAAATAGGTTTTTCATGGGTATAACCTAAACCCTGATTATTACCATGAGGTCGGATCTGAGAATACATCTTGTCAAAATTTTCTTTACCATAAGTGAAAGTTGAAAGAAGTTTCTTCAAGGAAAATATTTCAGATTTTAGTCTCAGGACTAAATTCTTATCCTCAAGAATAATATATTTAGAATTAAATTTATCCTAATTTTTTTTTCTAAAAAAAGATTTATTAAGATCCTTAGAAAGTTTATCCTTATCAGAATTAACTTCCTCAAGTTTCTCAGAAAGATTTTTTAAAACATCATTTTTCTCATCATGATATTTGTAAAGTTCTAAAATTTGTTTTGTTAAAATAGATTCCCTAGAGTTTTCTTTATCAAGTTTATTAGAAACCTTACAATTTCTCTTTTCTAACAACTTAGAAAATCTAGAAACTTCCTCATAGAAAGGAAAATAATTATCATTATCTGATGAAGAAGATTATTCATCTGAAGAAAAACCTCTATCTAGAAAATTTTCACTTAAAGAAATATTGGTTAAGGATTCGGAAGTTCGTACCTTAGCCATAAGACAATGATTTTGAAATTGATCTCTGACTATTAGACCAAAATTCTTTTGCCCAGAAGATTCATAATTTGAAGAATCGTCAGTAGAATCTCCACCATTGGCACTCCAAGTTCATTGGCTTTCAAGAATTTATTATGCTTTGATCGGTATAACTTATTCTTGTTTCTCTCATAATTCCTGTCCTTCTTTTCTTTTTTCTTAAGCAAGGGACAAACAGGTCTAATATGAGCAGTTCTTATACATTCATAGCATGTCACTTATCCGTCTTTCTGATCTTTTCCATAATTCTTATTATATATATATTGAAAGTTCTTCTGCCCAAAAATCTTTTTCATCCTAAGAGAAGGATTGGATAATTCATTTTCTAAAGATTCACTTTCACTAGATTCAGATTGAACAATAACCTTCTTAGATTTAGATCTTGTAATTCTCTCAGGAGTCTTGGCTTTCATATTATTTGAAGTAGTTGTAAAAGCAACACCTCCATTTCCATTATCCTTCTTAATATTATTAGCATCTCTATTCATTATGGTTTCATGTTGAAGAAGGGTTCCAAATAGTTCATCAAGAGAAATATGAGTAACTTTCCTATTTTCATCTATAGCAGTCCTCTTGGATTCCCATTCGTTAGGCATGATGTCAATAATTTTTTATACAAGTTCTTCATCATCTAAACCTTTCTCACCCATTGATTGTAAGATGTTGACTATAGTCATAAATCTTTATTGTACCTTACATACAGGTTCTCTATAAGAAAAGCAGAAACCATGATACTTAGCTCTGAGCATAGCTCTTCTAGTTTTAATGACTTTGGATGTTCCGAAGTGAGTTACTTAAAGCTTCTTCCAAATACTATTTACAACTTCACATGATGAAATTTGCCTATATATATTTCTAGTCATGGAACATATCAAAGTATTACGTACCTTAAAGTTTATCTGATATTCCACCTTTTTCGGATTCGTAAAGGTTTTAAGTTCCTTATCATGAATCTTATAATCTATAGTTATCATAATGTAGTTGTCTACACTTGTGTTTATCACAAAGGTCTTAATTCTATCTCTCTAGTACTCATAGTCATTTCCATCGAAGATCGGTGGTCTAGTAGGATTGAGATTATCTAAAGATGCAACATGAATTCCTGCCATACTAAAAAGATATTTTTTTACACAAAACTTATTATTAGTAAAAGTTTAAAAATAAATATGAAGAAATTAAGAAAAGGAAAACTTGAACAAGAAAACTTATATGTGAATATAAGTATTTATATGACCCCCTATGATATAAATTGTTAGATTGATTTAGAGTATGAGGTAGCCAACCTATGATACCAATTGTAAGATCGAATATGTAAAAATGAGATGCTCAAATACAAGAGGGGGGGGGGGGGGGGTGAATTGTATACTTTAAAAATTCCTCTCGAACCTTTAAAGTTAAGTTTAACAAGGTTAAAGAAACATTCACAAGACATCTTAAATAAAACTCTTCTAATTTCTTCAAAGAAATATTTTACCTTAAAGTGTATAGAATCTGTAATATAATCAGAGTAATAGAATTACAAAGTCTAAGAAGGTTATACTAACTAACTTTAACAAAGTTAACTTACAACAGTTGAATTAAAACAACTTGTAATAATAAACAAGTAACAGTAAGATTATTTTAACCCAAATAGAAGGGTATCCAACAACCTTGGATAAAGGTCCCTTGATTTATACTTTCAAGAAATTTTGTCTTACCCAAACCCAGGTAAGACCTTAATCCGAAGATCAGAATCTATCTTGCTATCCCCACAAGCCCTGTATTTAGAAGGAAATTGGAACCTCTATCTTCCAATCCCGGAAGCCCATGATCAGAACGATCAGAGCCTGCACAAAGAAAGTCTGAACAAGTTGTTCATGTCCGAACAAGTTGTTCACGAAATCTTCACGAAGCAATGAGAGTTGTAAGAGCCTCTCTCTCTAGAAATCACTTCACAGCTTTACTCTTTCGAAGTTAGTTGTCAATGTTGAAGAAATTTTCTCATTCAAATGGGCTTGTATTTATAGGAAAAATTTCCCAACCATTGGCTCCTCTCCAATGGTCATATTTTTCATTAAATTTTGGATGGACTTGGAAACATGGAAAACATACAATGGTTAGTTTATAACATATTATACGACATTGTTTTAAGTAACATAAACAATGTTAAGTTAAAGATAAATGTTAAGTATAAGAAAAATTAGAATCCGATATCACTAGAATGATACATTTGGATACTATAACATTATCAGAAAGATGGATTCTTAAGAAAAACATTATTAAGAAAATATAACCATAAGGAAAAGTAAATCAGATTGTGAAATAGGCATCTCATTTGTTCCAGAATCAGAATCACAAAATCAGAGTCACTTATACAATAGATTCGGTATCTTGAAGATCAGCATCATATATACACCAGAATCGGTATTGATGATCAATATCATATATACACCGGAATCGGTATTGAAGATCAACATCATATATACACCAGAATCAGAATCATAAAACTGAATCACATATACATCAGAATCATAATCATAAAACTGAATCATATATCGTAATGAAAGATCTGTAAGTATAACAGAATGGAAAATCATAATGACAAATTTGTAAGTCTAACAAAATGATAAAACGTAATGATATATCTGTCAGCATAAAGGAATGACAATTCTGGATCTTAAAAAAATACAAAAATTGAAAAGTATTTAGAACTTAAGAAAAAGTGTTTGTGATTTTGAAAACATAAAACCATAAGAAATGAAGAAGTCATAAGATATCCTTATTGACTCAACACTTATGGGATTTTAGTGCGAGTGGGAAATTATTGAATATTCCATGTACATATTTATATATAACATATTATATTAAATATATAAGTTTATATTTAAAAATATAAATTCAATTTAGGTACTAATTATATGCGATAATAAATAAATATATATACGATATATATTTATTTATCTCGAATAGTTTTATTATTAATTGTGTGACGTCTCGACCCGGGAGACACTAAATGGTTCCCCAAGCCAGTTGGCCACATGCCCTTAAGCATGCCTCCCTGTATGCCAGAGGGTGCCAACTAGCAGCAAGGATCTGGTAAGTCAGTATTGGGGATACTATACCCTCTGTTATCAATATAAAACACCAGTGAAAGAAAATAAAAATAACCAAGTAAAGAAGTGTATAAATAACCAGAAAAATACAATGGCATATGATATTAAAAAATAGAAAATAAAATAATCAACTAAAAGGTAAAACATGCTATGGAAATTAATGTTCCAAGTGTCAATAATGAAACTCAAAGTAAAGACACAACGAATCTAAAATGGGTCCCGGACAATGTCCGTTTCCCTCTCCCATGCTCCAATACCAAACGAAAACCTATCCTAGGGACTTGCCCTTATCATGTCCTACAAGAAAAAATTATTCTTGGGTGCCGATCAGGCATCCCAAATAGGGTATTAGTACAAATCAATAGTCCACCACCAATGGTGTCTAAAACGAGTCTAGTAAAAAGATAGTGCATGCATATTTATAAAGCAATAAATACAATGCACAATTCAAACAGTTATCACATTGTCATTTAATCTTTAATCATCACATTAGTCCAATTAAATTTATGTTTTCTCATTTGAATCATCATTCATTATCATCATTCTTTTATTGTAGGTCTCCATTCCTAGAACCCGAAATATAAGTTGAAACATCATTCATTATTATCATTCATTGGGTGTATCGTTGAGTGTAGGTCGTCATGCCTAGCACTTCTTTTCTCATTCCATGTAGGTCGTCATGCCTAACACCCCATAATCTGAAGCTTGGATAACTATTGGAGAGGAACACCATTTAAAAATTCCAACTTCTAATCGATCTAGGACGCCATGCCTAGAACCACATAGACTCATCCATTTAGTCATTATTTAAGTCATAATAATTTTCCACATTATTCATTTTCTAATCCAATGATTAGTTTAAAATTTCAAAGTCCATACTTAATTCAACAATTAATTAAGCATACAACCCATTAATTAATTTATCAATTAATTAATCAATCAACACAATTCTCTTTCCATAATTAATTATTCACAATTAATTATCCAAATCAAAACCCAACAAGTCATAATTAATTATCTTTGATCGCATCATGGCACATAATTAACTCTCTCAATTAATTATATTACATAGAAAAACATAATTCCATAATTAAATTTCTCCCAATTAATTATATTATTACAATAATTTAATATATGAAGACAATATCTCAACCCAAAATCAATCTCCAAAACAAATATCAATTTAGGAAACCCCTTCGTTTGTTTTGTGATCAATTATCAATTAACCACCAAGGAATATCACAAGTCAATTCCATATTCCTAATTACTCCAATTTAGGAATTCAATTATCAAGGGAATCTATCAAATTCATAAACTCATACACATATCATAAATCCTGACTATGAGAGTTCGATTTAAACCACCCACCTCAGTTTCTTGATGGAAGTTAGCCCAACAGAAATCCACAAAATCTGTTTGGCACAACGCCGTTGATCAAGGTCCAGATATAAATACGTAAAACCAAAATTAAGATCAAAGGCGTCAAGAAATTTCAATTCTAGATTTGGATATACAATACTAGATCTAGTTATTAACTCATGGGTTTAGATTCAATCAAACAGTGGAGATCTTCAATAAAAAGATCTATAGGGATAAGAGAAAGAGCGAGAGAAGCATCGAGATGAAATCCACTTATCGAGAGGAGAGTGGATCTTTAATCCATACAATCAATCTTGAAGAACAATGTTTATATTGCAATGGAATCTACTTGGGAGGATTTGTAAACACCAATAATTCTTCAAGCTTGAGTCAAGGTCAAAAATATGGAAGTTCTGGGGGTTCGGGTGGTTTTAAAAAGGATTTTCAGAATTAAAATCCTGTGTGCATGGTTTCCTGAGCAGAGATGCACAGGTAGGAAAACCATTCAACAACTATGCAGAACTCTTTGTACAGGTTTTCATGGTTGTAATGGTTTGGTCACATGGGTTTTCAAGCCATGCGCAAACCTTGTAGACCTCTTTGTTCAGTTTCAAATGCTTGGTATAGTTTGGTCGCACAATTTTTCAAACCGTGCGCAAAATGTGTACAACCCACTATCCTTTTTTTTCCTTGAAAGTTCACCCAAATGCACCCCAAGACACTACTCCATGTTAAATGTACTTAAAATATTCAAACATTACTTGAAAACAGCCCAAGATGACTCTAGAAAAGGTTGGGATCTTACAATCTGCCCACCTTGTAGCAGCTCATCCCTGAGTTACACTCCCGAACATCTTTAAGATTCTGAGAAAAAAATATTGGGCCATTGAGCCCTCATGTATGCTTTCTATTCCCATGTTTCCTCTTGAACATTTACATGTTTCCATAACACATGAAATAATGGCACAGACTTTTCCCATAACTCTTTCTCACTGTGACCCAACACATATACCAGATGCTCCTGAAAGGACGCATCTCTCTCGAGGTCAACTTAATTCTATTAAATAACATAAGAAGGGTATGAGTGACACCTCTATAGTTGTGACACATGGAAAAAATCCTGCATATCTCTGAATTTCTATAAAAGTTTTAATCAGTACGCCACCGACCCGATTATCTCCAGCACCTCAAACGGTCCCACAAACCTAGGCACTGACATGCCCTAACTCTGTATCCTATGGTGACCCAATCTAGGCGAAACTAGAAGGAATACATGATCATACTTTGTAAACTCTAGGGGTAATCTCTATCTACTAGAATATGACTTATTCCTACTCTAAGTCGTAGCCATACACTTTTGAATCAACTGCACCTGGTCTGATGTCTTCTGAACAAGACTCAGTCCCAACAACTATGACTCACCCACCTCTAACCAACATAGTGGTGATCTACAAGGTCTACCATAAAGTGCCTCATATGGTGCCATCTGTGTAGTTTCCTAATAACTCTTGTTATAGGAAAACTCCACTAAATACAAGTTCTTCTCCCAAGAACCACCAAAGTCAAGCACACATGCTCGCAACATATCCTATAACACTTGTATAGTATGCTCTGACTGCCCATCTGTCTATGGGTGGAAAGTCATAATTAAAAGAACCTATGTACCATGTGCCTTTTGTAAACCCTACTAGAAGCATGAAGTAAATCATGAATTTCGATCTAAAACAATAGTCCATGGAAACCCATGCAAACGAACTATATCTCTCACGTATAGTTCTCCCAACCAATCTTCTGTAAAGGTTTCCTTGATAGGAAAGAAGTGTGCAATAGGCCTCTAGGTCATTGGTGTTATTCTTTCACCTGTTGATAGGTGAAAAATCTTATTACAAACCCTCCTATCTCCTTTTTCATGCTTGGCCACAAAAACTGTCGTCGAATGTCAAAATACATTTTTACCCCAGGATGCATCACCCACCTTGAAGCATGAAATTCTTGCATGAGTTCCTCTCGCATACTCCTAGTCACAACAACCTGATATTTCACATAGATGATCTCATCCTCATTTATTTTTTAGTATGAAGGTGTCTCACCACCTTCAAGGCTTTCCCTCAAGGATAAACACTCTAAATCCTCATATTGCCTATCCCTAATCTGTATCAAGCGTGTATACTCCACTTCTATAGAAACCAGAGTCCACCTATCCTGACTCTCCTGAACTACCACATGCATTTCTTCCAGAAGAGTCATAATCTTATACTCTACACTCTACTCATGTACCAATTAAGTTTGTATTTTCCTTCTCAAGGCATTAGCCACACTATTGCACTTTTTAGGTGCATATAACAGTTCAAAATCATAGGACTGAATATACTCTACCCATATTCACTACTGATGATTTAAGTCACGCTATGAAAATATATACTTCAAGACTTTGTGAACCGTAAAAATTGTAAACTTTTCACCAAAAAGATAGTGTTTCAATCACTTAAGAGCAGAAACCACAACTGCTAACTCAAGGTCATGCGTAGGTTAATTCCATTCATGTGGCCTTAAATGCTGAGACCCATAAGCAATGAATCTATCCCCTTGCATGAACACAACTCCATGTCCAACCCTAGAAGCGTCATAATACACCATGTACTCCTCACCCGACTCAGGTAAAACCAAATTTGGTGCCAAAATCAAGCGCTTCTTCAAATACTGGAAAGAATTCTCGCATGCTTCTGTCCAAACAAAATTTATTCCATTCTTTGTAAAACTAGTAAGCAGTGTTTCCATTTGGGAAAAGTCCTGGATTTGCCTCCTGTAATAACCAACTAATCCCAAAAATCTTCAAATATAAAAAACATTCTTGGGATTCTCCTAAGAAATCACTACCTACACATTTTCTAGGTCCACTGCCACACCTTCTTCCAAGATGATGTTCCCCAAAAAGTGTACCCTATCAATCCAAAACTAACATTTAGATAACTTGGAATATAGATAATTCTCTCTCAGTGTACTTAGAATGATGTCAAGATATTGGGCATGATCGTCATGAGTCTTAGAGTACACTAAGATGTCATCCACAAACACCACCACAAAATGATCCATTTATGGATGAATGATCCTAATAATTAAGGACATAAACACTACTGGATCATTAGTCAACCCAAACAGCATTACGACAAACTCATAAAGGCCATACCTGCTTCTGAATGTAGTTCTGGGTATATCATAAGTCCGAACTCTCACCTAATGATACCCTAATCTCATATTGATATTTGAGAACACACTATTCCCCTTTGGCTTCTTAAACAGATCATTGATACATGTAAGAGGATATTAGTTCTTCATATTCATTTTATTTAACTTTTGGTAATCGACACACAAGCGTAAACTCCCGATGCCCTTCTTTATAAACAAAACAGGTGATCCCAAAGGCGAAATACTTGGACGAATAAACCCTTTATCCTCTAAATCTCCCGACTTTGTTTTGAGATCTTGAAGCTCAGTCAGTGCTATTTAGTAAGGTGGAATAGATACTGGATCAGGCCCCGACATGATCTAAATAGTGAATTCCACATCTCTCTCAGGTGGAAACCCTAAAAAGTATTCAGGAAAGACATCCTAAAATAGTTCTACTACTGGTGGAAGGATATCTTGACCACCACCCCCATCATCTAACAAAAGACTAGAAACTTGGGCTATGATATCTCCCAATTGAAGAGTAATTGTCCCATCACGGCCTACATGGATATTCCATTCTCCGTGAAGAACATATTGGTTGCCCTCAGGAGATACAAAGGTTACTCTCCTATGGTAACAATATATATGGGATCGGTATGAGACTATCCAATCCATAAACATAATCAGGTTG
Organism: Viscum album; assembly: GCA_963277665.1. Lineage (NCBI taxonomy): Eukaryota > Viridiplantae > Streptophyta > Magnoliopsida > Santalales > Viscaceae > Viscum > Viscum album. The sequence continues at coordinate 1,881,334,405 of OY728153.1, forward strand.
AAGCCTGTTATATCAAGGACATAGATATCCCAAAGGGAATGACACTATCTGGTCTCTAGAGAACATCCCTTGCATACACAGATATCCCTAGACTGTGTTCCCAATGGTGTGTCGATATTCATCATCCAACTTACGTAATCCACCTCCAGGCTCAAGATATAAACAAGTTTTTCATATATAAAGGAATAAGAGTCACCAGTATCAAACAAGGTAGTATCTAAAGTAGAAGTAATTATAATAGTACCTCTTACTGTTGATGTACCAGCCTCACTCTCCACAAGCATAGGCTGCAATGCATGTAACTATCCGTCCCATCTTCCATGTGGTGTCGTCTGACTCCCCTGAGTAGCACCACTCTTCTAGTACGTGCACTCATGCCTTGAAGCACCAAGACTACTTCCCCTACCACCTCTTCCAGTAGAACTCCAGCTGCCAGACCTATATGGTGTAGAAGACCTCCATCCCACACTCTGACTCTAAGCAGCTGCTCCCTCAACAACAACCTGTCACTGATTCCTACAGAACCTCTGTAGATATCCCATATTTCCACAAAACTATCACTCCACTAGTGGTCAAGGACAATGTGTATGATAATGTCCCTACATACCGCCCTGGTGAAAAATCACATGAGAAAGATCCAGTGTAACTATCCCTCCCGACTGTCCACCTTTCTTTCCATTGTCCTGACTAAGATTCTCATAACGAAACTTCCTGCACTCAGAAGGACCACTCCCTTATTTTCCATCTACCTATCTAGTAATAGAATCCTCCTTCAGATTCCCCTATTAAATGAGAGTATTATTAACCACTTCTGAGAATTTCTTCAGCCTAAATATATTCACCTGGGACTTAATTTCACACTTAAGTCTATCCTGAAATTGTTTTGCTGAAGAAGCCTCATCTACCACAAAAGTTGGAGCAAAATGATATAAATCTTTGAAACGTCCAGCGTATTCCATTATAGACATGATTACTTATGTCAGATGAATAAACTATGAAGCCTTCTCTTTTCTCAGTGTGTCTAGATAGAAGTTCTCTAAGAAATTTTCCATAAATTCCTTCCATAACATCTTTTCAGTCTATCCAGATCGTACCTGAATGTCCCACTAGTGCTTCACAGAACCCCAAAACATATAATCAGACAATTTGACCCTCTTCTCAGCTGGAGTCTCCAAATGGTCAAGTATAGTCTCTTTGGATTCAATCCAAAATTTAGCTCCCTTAGGTCCACCCTATTCAGTAAAATTAAGAGGGTGATGCAGCTGAAACTCCCTTGTCAACTTAGACATTATTTTCTAAACCCACCATGGTTCTCTCTCCATGAATTTAATGAAATAAGAAAAGTTCTCTCAAAACTGTTCTCATTCTTCCTCTTCTTGGACCAATGGTGCCTCAAGTTCCCTGTCTGGAAGTTCATTCCGAGCCATTCCCCTCAGTATCTCCCTCAACAAGCGCCATGGAGGCATAATTCTACAAATACAAACACACATATCAGGTATCATAATGTAACCTTATAACATTTATGTAAGAGGATAAACTAACACAACAAGTTTCAACATGTATTTTTCCCCATTTTCTCACCACACGGTCAGCACCGAGGCCTTATCACTACCCTTAACCATCCAACTCCAAGGTCTTGGTTAACAAGGATATATTCATTATCATTAATTAATTAATTCATTAATTAATCACATTATATCAAATCAATTAACTCAACAATCAAGGTTCTCATTAGGAATCCATTTATTCACATTTTTCATCATTATTCCAATCTCACAATAAGAAAAATAGTTCAAGTTCAACAACTTACCCATAAACCATTTTCCTATGAGTTCATAGAATGATGCATGTCACAATAACCCTGAGTGCCTAGAATAATGCATGTTGACTCAAGTACCGTTCCTCCTTATGAATCAAATAAAATTCAACAATTTTCAAAACAAATACCACATCACACTAGAAGTGCATCACCCAAGGTGAAATAATATACTATTGCAACAAAAAATAGCCATCACAATAATATCACCCTGATTACTTAGATTTTCCCCCATAAATGGGTTTGCAATTCCCATACACGAGCTCATTATCAAGCCTAGAATCTTCCAAGTCTCCGATATACCTTTCCCAAAATAGTAATACAAAAAAAGAAGAAAGAAAGGAAAACCCCTTTGATACCACTTTGTGAAATCCTAGCCTGAGAGCCATTGAACGGTGCCCCGAGCCGGTTGGCCACATGCCCTCAAGCGTTCCTCCCCATATGCTGGAGGGTGTCGACTAGTAGTGAGGGTTTGGTAAGTCAGACTTAGGGAGAATATACCCTCTATTATCAGTATAAAACATCAACATAAGCAAATAAAAATAACCAAGTATTGAAGCATATAAATAAATAGAACAATACCATGACATATGATAGTCAAAACCAGAAAATACAATACTCAACTGAAAGGTAAAACATGTTATGACAATGCAAGTGCCAAGTTTCTACAATGAAACTCAAAGTAAAGACACAACGAATCCAAAACAGGTCCTAAACCACGTTCGGTTCCCTCTCCCATTCTCCAATCCCAAACAACAACCTATCCTAGGGCCTTTCCCATTATCTTGTCCTATAACAAAAAATTATACCCAGGTTCCAATCAGGAAACCCAAATAGGGTGTGATTACAACTCATTAGGCCACCATCAACAATGTCTAAAATGAGTCCAGTCAAAAGATAGTGTATGAATATTTATGAAGCAATAAATACAATGCATAATTTAAACAGTTATCATATTTTCATTTAATCTTCAATCATCACATTAGGCCAATTCAATTAATGTTTACCATTTAAATCATCATTCATTTAGTGTAGGTCATCATTCATAACACCCAAAATCTTAGTTGAAACATCATTCATTATTATCATTCATTGGGTGTAGGTCATCATGCTTAGCACCCCAAATCTCATTGAGTGTAGGTCGTTATTCCTAGAACTTCTTTTCTCATTCGGTGTAGGTCGTCATGCCTAACACCCCATAATCTCAAGCTTGGACAACTATTGGGTAGGAACGCCATGTCCAAGTCCCAAATTCTAATCAGTTTAGGACCCCATGCCTATCACCACAAAATCTCAACCATTTAATCATTCTTTAAGTCATAAGAATTTTCCAATTTATTCATTTTCTAATCCAACTATTAGTTAAACATTTCAAAAGAAATTAGTTAATTAAACAATTAACTAAGCATATAACCCATTAATTAATTTATCAATTAATTAATAAATCAACACAATTATATTTCCATAATTAATTATTCACAATTAATCATCCAAATCAAAACCCAAAAAGTCATAATTAATTCTCATCATTAATTATCTTTGATCACATCATGTAACATAACTAACTCTCCCCATTAATTATCTTACATAGAAAAACATAATTTCATAATTAATTTCCCCCCAATTAATTATCTTATTACAAAAATTCAATATCTGAAGACAATATCTCAACCCAAAATCAATCTCCAAAAAAATATCAATTTGGTCAACCCCCTTCGTTTGTTCTGTGATCAATTATCAATTAAACACCAAGGAAAATCAAAAGTCAATTCCATATTCCTAATTAATACAATTTAGGAATTCAATTATGAAGTGAATCTATCAAATTCAAAAACTCATACACATATCATAAATCATGAGTATGAGAGTTTGATGACCACCTACCTCAGTTTCTTGATGGAAGTTAGCCCAATAGAAATCCCCAAAATCTAAGTGGCACAACGTCATTGATCAAGCTCCAGATCTAAATACATAAAACCAAAATTAAGATAAAAGGATCAAGATCTTGAAATTCTAGATCTATATCTACAATCCAAGATCTAGATCTTAATTAATGGGTTTAGATCCAAGAAAATGGTGGAGATCTTCCAAGACAAGATCTAGAGGGATAAGAGAGAGAACATGAGAAGAATCAGGATGAAATATTCTTACCGAGAGGAGATAAGATCTTCAATCCGGACTTTAAATATCAAATAAAGGCGTTCAAATCACCTTGGAATCTCTCTAGGAGGCTTTGAAAAAAACCTAGAATTCATCAAACCAAAGTCAAGGTCAAAAATATGGAAGTCCCGGGGGTTCAGGTGGTTTTAAAAAGGATTTTCAGAATTAAAATCCCACATGCACGATATCTTGAGAAGAGGACCACTGTTAAGAAAAACATGATCCAACTATGTGGACCTCTCTATCTAGGTTTTCACAGTTGGCGCAGTTTGGTCACACGGTTTGTCAAACCTTGTGCAAACTGTGCAGACTTCTTTGTCCAGTTTCACACACTTGGCATGGTTTGGTCGCACAGTTTGTCAAACCGTGCACAAACCATGCATAACCCAATGTGCTTTAGTTTTCCTTGAATGTTAACCCAAACACACCCCAAGACACTACTCTAAGTTAAAGACACTTAAAAGCATAAAACATTACTTGAAAACGCGCCCAAGATGACTCCAGAAAAGGTCAGGATCTTAAAATCTACCTACCTTATAACAGCTCATCCTCGAGCTACACTCCAAAACATCTCTAAGATTCTGAGCCAAAAGGATTGGTTCATTGAGACCTCATGTATACTTCCCTTTCCCAATTTTCCTCTTGAACATTTCCATGTTTCCATAACACATGAACTGACAACACAATCTTTCTCCATATCACTTTCTCACTGCGACCCAACACACATACCAGATGCTCCTCAAAAGACACATCTCTCTCGAGGTCAACTTTTTCCACATCAATAATACGAGAAGGGTTCGGGTGATACCTCCGTAGTTGCGACAAATAGAAAACATCATGCATAGTGTTGAATTTCTGCAGAAGTGCTATCAGTACACCACCGTCCCGATTCTCTCCAGCACCTCAAACAGTCCCACAAACCTGGGCGCTAACTTGCCCTGCCTCCATATCCTATGGTGACCCAATCTAGGATACACCTAAAGGAATACATGATCACCCTATCTAAAATATAGGGGTCATCTCTGTCTATCAGCATATGAATTCTGCCTACTCTGAGCTATAGACACACGCTTTCAAATCAACTGCACTTGGTCTGATGTCTCCTGAACAAGACTCGGTCCCAACAGCTATGACTGACCCACTTCTAACTAACATAATAGTGATCTAAAAGGCCTACCATAAAGTTCCTCATATGGTTCCATCTATATAGTTTCCTGATAACTGTTTTTATAGGAAAAATCCACTAAATCCAAGTGTTTCTCCAAAGAACCACCAAATTCAAGCACACATGATCATAGCATATCCTCTAACATCTATATGGTACGCTCCGACTACCCATCTGTATGTGGGTGGAAGACCAAAATTAATAGAACCTGTGTACCAATTTCCTTCTATAAAACCTTCCAAAAGTGAAAAGTAAATCATTACTCATGATCTAAAACTATAGTTTGTGGCACCCCATGGAAACGAACTATCTCTCTCATGTACGGTTCTCCCAACTACTATAATGTAAAGGTTTCCTTGATAGGAAAGAAGTGTTCTAACTTCATTAGATGACCCAAAAAAACCCTAATAACATCATTCTTCCTAAGAGTCTTGGGATGTAATACCAAAAAATCTACAGTCATGTCATCCCACTTCCATTTAGGAATAGGTAACGACTACAATAGGCCTCTAAGTCGTTGGTGTTCTGCTTTCACCTGCTAATAGGTGAAACATCTTGTTACGAACCTTGATATCTGATTTTTCATATATGGCCACCAAAACTATCGTCGAAGGTCATGGTACATTTTTGTCACCCCAGGATGCACTACCCACCTTGAAGCATGAAATTCTCACATGAGTTCTTCTCGCATACTCATAGGCAAAACAACCAGATTTTTTTACATAGATGACATCATCATCAACTATTTTATAATATGAATGTGTCTCCCCACCTTTAAGGATTTCCCTCAAGGCTAAAAACTCCGGATCCTCATACTGCCTATCCCTGATATGTCTCAAGATTGTAGACTCCACTACTATAGAAACCAGAGTCAACCTATCCTGACTATCCTGAACTACCACATGAATTTCTGCCAGTAGATTCATCACCTTCCACTATGAACTTGACTCATGTACCAACTGAGTCTGAGTTTTCCTGCTCAAGGTATCAACCACACTATTCTCCTTTCTGGGTGTATATTACAGTTCAAAATCAAATTACTACATATACTCTATCCATCTTCACTGCTGAAGATTCAAGTCGCACTGTGAAAAGATATACTTCAAAATTTTGTGATCCATAAAAACTGCAAACATTCCACCCAAAAGATAGTGTTTCCAACACTTAAGAGAATAAACTACTACTGCCAACTTGAGGTCATTCATAGGGTAATTTCATTCATGTAGCCTCAACTGATGAGACCCATAAGCTATGAATCTATCCCCTTGCATCAACAAAACTCTGATTCTGAACCCAGAAGCATCACAATACACTATTTACTCCTCACCCGACTTAGGTAAAACCAAAATTGGTTCCGAAGTCAAGAAATTATTCAAATATTGGAAGGAATTTTCCCATGATTATATCTAAACAAACTTTATCCATTTCTTTGTTAAACCAGTAAGTGGTGCTTCCATTTGGGAAATGTCTTGGATAAACCTTGTGTAATAATTACCTAATCCCAAAAATCTTCTAATATCCAAAACATTCTTAGGCTTCTCCCAAGAAATCACTACCTGCAATTTTTTTGGGTCCACTACCACACCTTTTTCCAAGATTATATTCCCTAAAAAGTGTACCTTGTCAATCCAAAACTGACATTTATATAGCTTGGCATATAGATGATACTCTCTCAGTATACTCAAGATGATGTAAAGATATTGGGCATGATCATCATTAGTCTTAAAGTACACTAAGATGTCGTCCACAAAAGCCACCACAAACTGATCTAAGTATGGATGACATATCCTGTTTATTAAGGCCATAAAAATTTCTAGAGCATTAGTTAAACCAAATAAAATTATGAAAAACTTATAAAGGCCATGCCTGCTTCTGAAATCAGTTATTATTATATCAAAAGTCCGAACTCTCACCTGATGATACCCTAATTTCAGATCTATTTTTGAGAACACACTAGACCCCATTAGCTAGTCAAACAGATCATTAATACATGGAATTGGATATCGGTTCTTTACAGTCATTTTATTCAACTTTAGGTAATCGACACACAAGTACAAACTCTAGTTTTCCTTCTTTGAAAACAAAACAGTTGATCCCCAATGTGATGTACTTGCATAGATAAACCCTTTATCCTCGAACTCTACCAACTGTGTTTTGAGCTCTTGAAACTAAGTTAGTGCCATTATGTAAGGTGGAATAGATATTGGCTTAGCCCTCAACATGATCTCAATAGTAAATTCCACATCTCTCTCAGGTGGAAACCCTGAAAAGTCTTCAGAAAAGACATCCTAAAACAGTTCTACTACTGATGGAAGGAAATCTTTCCCACTACTCCCATCATTTAGAAAAAGACTAGAAACTTGGGCTGTGAGATCTTCCAATTACTGAGTAATTGGACTAGCTTGGCCTGCATGGATATTATATTCTCCAAGAAGAAAATATTTGTCACTCTCAAAAGATACAAAGACTACTCTCCTATGTTAACAATCAATGTGTGCTCAGTATGAGACTAGCCTTTCTATACCCATAATCAGGTCAAATCCCATTATATCAAGGAAATAGATATCCAAAAGGAAATGATAATCTCTGATCTCTAGTGAACATCCCTTGCATACACAGATATCCGTAGACTATGTTCCCAATGGTGTATTGATATTCATCATCCCGCTTACGGACTCCACCTCCAGGCTCATTCCATTAACAAAGTTTTCAGATATAAAGGAATGAGAGACACCGGTATCAAACATGGTATTAGATAATGTAGAAGCAACTAGAATAGTACCTCACAATGTCAATAGACCATCATTTCTCTCCACAAGTGTAGGCTACACTGCATGTAACTTTTCTACCCCTATTCCATGTGGTGTCCTCTAACTCCTCTGAGTAGAACCACTATACTAGTACAAGCGCTCATATCCTGAAGCACCACACCCACTTCCTCTACCACCCCTTCCAGTAGAACTCCAGTAGATAGACCTATATGGTGTAGAAGACCCCCTTCTCACACATTGACTTTGAGCAGCTACTCCCTCAGCAACAGCTTGTTGCTACTTTCTATAGAACCTCTATAGATGTCCCATCTTGCCAAAAAACCAGAACTCCACTGGTGGTTGAGGACAACGTGTATGATAATTTCCCTGCCTACCGTACTAGTATAAAAGCACATGAGAATGATCTGGTGTAACTATCCCTTCTAACTGTCCACCTTGCTTTCCACTATCCTGACTAAGATTCTCATAGCGGCGCTTCCTACTCTTGGAAGGCCCACTCCTTGATCGTCCAGCAACCTGTCCAGTACTAGAATCCTCCTTATGGTTCCCCTCTGAAATGAGAGCCTGATTAAATAGTTTTGATAATTTCTTCAGTCTAAAGATATTCACATAGGACTTAATTTCACACTTAAGTCCATCCTGAAATTGTTTTTCTGAAGAAGCCTCATCTTTCTCCAAAGATAGAGAAAAAAACTGTAAATATGTGAAACATACAGTGTATTCCATTATGGGCATGCTTCCTTGTGTCAGATGCAGAAAATATGAAGCCTTCACTTGTCTCAGTGTGTCTGGATAGAAGTTCTCTAAGAACATCTCTAGAATGTCCTTCCATAACATCTCAACAGTCTGTCCATATCATACCTGAATGTCCCACCGGAACTTTGCGAAACCCCGCAACATATAAGAAGGAAACTTGATGCTCCTCTCAGCTGGAATCTCTAAATGGTCAAGTATCATCTCTATGGATTCAATCCAGAATCCATCTCCCTAAATCCCACCCTATCCAGTAAAATTAGGAGGGTGCGGTAGCTTAAACTCCCTTGTTAAATCAGAAATGATTTTCTAAACCTACCCCGAGTCTCTCTCCATGAATTGCATGAAATGAGTAAAGTTATCTCGGAACATTTACCATTCCTCCTCAGCTTTCACCAATGGTTCCTTAAGTTCCTTGATTGGAATTTCATTCCGAGTCATACCCTTCGATCTCTCCCTCAACAAGCGTTGTGGATGCATACTCCTACAAATCCAAATACGCATCTCAGGTCTCATAACGCAACCTTATAACATTTACATAAGAGGATAAACTAACACAACAAGTTTTGACATATCTTTTTCCCCTTTTTCTCACCACACAGTCAACACTGAGGCCTTATCACTACCCTTAACCATCATACCACTCGGTCTTGGTTAACAAGGGTATATTCATTCTAATTAATTAATTAATTCGTTAATTAATCAATCAAATTATCTCAAATTAATTAATTCAACAATTAATTAATTTCTCATACTCAATTAAACAATCAAGGTTCTCATTAGGCACCCATTTATTCTCATTTTTCATCATTATTCCAATCTAAAAACAAGGAAAACAGTTCAAATTTAACAACATACCCATAACCCATTTTCCTATGAGTTCCTAGAATGATGTATGTCACAACAACCTTGAGTGCCTATATTGATGCATGGAGACTCAGGTATCGTGCCTTCTTAGTCCATGAATAAAATTCAACAATTTTCAAAACAAATACCAAATCACACCACAAGTGAGTCACCCATGGTGAAATAATATACAATTTTAACAACAAACAACAATAAAAAAAATCCCACCCTGAGTACTAGGATTTTCCCCATACATGGGTTTTCAATTTCCATGCACAAGATCATTACCAAGCCTCGAATCTTACTAGTCACTTTTATACCTTTCCCAAAATAGTAAGACAAAAGAAGAAGAAAGAAAGGAAAACCCCTTTGATACCACTTTGTGACGTCCCGACCCGGGAGCCACTGAATGGTGCCCCGAGCCAGCTGTCCACATGCCCTCAAGCGCGCCTCCCCATACACTAGAGGGTGCCGACTAGTAGTAAGGGTCTAGTAAGTCTATCATGGGGAGAATATAACCTCTATTATTAGTATAAAACACCAGTGGAAGTAAATAAAAATAACCATGTATGGAAGCATATAAATAACCAAAACAATACCATGGAATATGATTGTCAAAACCAGAAAATACAATACTCAACTGATAGGAAAAACATTCTATGTCAATGAAAGTGCCAAGTGTCTACAATGAAACTCAAAGTAAAGAAAAAAAAACTCCAAAATAGGTCCCGAACCATGTCCAGTTCCCTCTCCCATGCTCTAATCCCAAACAACAACCTATCCCAGGGCCTTGCCTTTATCCTATCCTGCAACAACAAATTCTATTCGGGTGCCAATCAGGCAACCCGTATAGGGTGTGAGTAAAACTCAGTAGGCCACCACTAACGGTGTCTGAAACGATTCCATTAAAAATATAGTTCATGCATATTTATGAAGCAATAAATACAATGCATAATTTAAACAGTTATCACATTGTCATTTAATCTTTAATCACCACATTAGGCCAATTCAATTCATGTTTCCCATTTGAATCATCATTCACTATTATTTTTCATTTAGTGTAGGTATGCATGACTAGAACCCCAAATATTAGTTGAAACATTATTCATTATTATCAATCATTGGGTGTAGGTCGTCATTCATAGAATCCCAAATCTCATTGAGTGTAGGTCATTATTCCTAGCACTTATTTTCTCATTCGGTGTAGGTTGTCAGGCCTAACAAACCATAATATTATGCTTGGATAACTATTGGAGAGGAATTCCATGTCTATGTACCAACTTCTAATCAATCTAGGATTCCATGCCTAGCACCAGAAAATCTTAGTCATTTAATCATTCTTTAAGTCATAAGAATTTTCCACATTATTCATTTTATAATCTAATGATTAGTTAAAAATTTCAAAGTCCATTAGTTAATTCAAAAATTAACTAAGCATATAACCCATTAATTAATTCATCAATTAATTAATCAATCAACATAATTATCTTTCCATAATTAATTATTCAAAATTAATTATCCAAATCAAAACCCAACAAGTCATAATTAATTCTCACAATTAATTATCTTTGATTACATCATGGAACATAATTAACTCTCCCAATTAATTATCTTACACAGAAAAACATAATTCCACAATTAATTTTCCCCCAAATAATTATCTTATTACAAGAAATCAATATCTCAAGAAACTATCTCAACCCAAAATCAATCTCCAAAACAAATATCATTTTGGGAAACCCCCTTCATTTGTTCCATTATCAATTATCAATTTACCACCAAGGAAAATCACAAGTCAATTCCATATTCCTAATTACTCCAATTTAGGAATTCAATTATCATGGAAATCTATAAAATTCATAAACTCAAACACATATCATAAATCATGACTATGGGAGTTTTATTTAGACCACCCACTTCAGTTTCTTGATGGAAGTTAGCCCAACGGAAATCCCCAAAATCTGAGTGGCACAATGTTGTTGATCAATCTACAGATATAAATACCTAAAACCATAGTTAAGATCAATGGAATCAAGATCTTACAATTCTATATCTATATCTACAATCCTATATGTAGATCTTAACTCATGGGTTTAGATCCAAGAAAATGGTGAAGATCTTCCATGAAAATATCTAGAGGGATAAGAGAAATAATGGGAGATGCATCGGGATGAAATACACTTACCAGGAGGAGAGAAGATATTCAATCTAGACTTTCAATATTTAAGAACAATGTTCAAATCACCTTGTAATATCTTTGAGAGGATTTTGAAACACGTAGCATTCTTCATGTCCAATAAAAGTTCCAAAAATATGGATGTCCCGAGGGTTTAGGTTGTTTTAAAAATAATTTTCGAAATTAAAATCCTACGCGCATAGTTTCCTGGGTAAAGGCGAATGGTTAGGAAAACCATGCACCAACTGTGTGCACCTCACTGTCTAGGTTGGCATGGTTGGCATAGTTTGGTCACACGGTTTGGAAAATCGTGTGAAAACCATGCAGACCTATCTATCCAGTTTCGTACACTTGGCATAGTTTGGTCGCACGGTTTGTCAAACCATGAACAAACCATGGAAAACCCACTATCCTTTAGTTTTCCTTAAAATTTTACCCAAACACACCCCAATCCACGACTCCAATTTAAATGTACTTAAAATTTTCAAAAAGTACTTGAAAATGCGCCCGATATGACTCTAAAAAAGGTTAGGATCTTATAAACTATAATCCTTTATGAATGGATTAAAGGGATTGAATATTAAATAAATAAGATTCAATGAATTAATTACAATGGTAATAAATGTGTATGAATACATAAATATGGTCAAAACCTTTCATTTAATTAAACACATCATAGATAACTATATAAAGGGTTTTAATCCCTCCTGTTGATAACATCTGATTGTGTGCAAGCCTATCAATTCTTTCTTCCTCCCATATTTTTGTTCTTCATTTGAGATGAAGGAACCAGAATCCATTTACCATTTAGGTATTCTCATGATACAATTTTGGATCCATTGTTTAGTGTTACCCCACCCCTCGGAGGAATGGTGCTTTTGTTTACTGCTTCACGATCTTCATCAATAATTTTCTTTTCTGAGGAAGAAGAATATTTCTACTGTTGGTGTTTTCCAAGTACATTATTTTATAGATTTTTTACGTGTTGATTCTTAAAAATTGATATGTCTGTGTTTTGGTTATCTTCCACTACATATGATCATATAATGATAGTAGAAAACCCATCAAACACATGAGAGTGTCACAAGTGAGTGATGAAATATTTGTGACGCATATGACATGTTAACTAAGTCATTAGTTGTGTTACAGATTAGTTATTGGGTTAACTATTTTAAAGGGGTTAAAATTAAGTTTTTAAAGAGTCGACCCTAGGTATTAAAACAATTTTATGACTAAAAAACAAACATGAGAGACACTTGTTTAAATTTTATCTCCCCATAAACTCTCTATCATGTTTTAAAGAGAGAAACCAAATGAAGAAAAAATCGATCAATCTCGCTTCCCAAATCAATCACCCTTTCTTCACGCTATTTAAGGGACATAATGAATCACTTCAATTTTAAATCTAGAATTTGAGAATTGAAGAATGATGTTCCAAGGGCTGTGGTGCGAGTTTGGTTGATCTATAGGGTGCCTTTTTTGGCGTATTCAATCCACGACGATTCAGTGACAAGTAGAGTTCCAAATTTGATGATAAGATGACTTTTTTTAATTGTTCCAAAATATCAAAAGATTTTACATGATCATTTTAATCCCTTTTAAGGAAATTTATTTAGATATAACTAATTTTAAATTATATATGAATGATGTTAATGATTGGAGTTTGAATTGATATTGAGTTTAAAAGGTGGGTTGATTTTTTTATTTGAACTAGACCAACCATTCTATTTTTAACACCATTGTATATTGATAAAATGATAAGGCATGATCAAAATTGATAGTTAATTATTGAATAAAAAACATGATAAAATCCATTTACGGAATAAAAATATTATGATTTTTTAAATGAAATGAGATTTTATTTAATCCAAAAATATGATGGTCCTTAACTAGAATTAAGAGGATATTTTATTCTTTAAATTTTTAAAAGTTCTGGGGGCCTTCCTTCATTTATCACCTTTAAAATCCATGTCTCCTCTCGAATATCTTCCTTAAATTTTATTTTCTAGAATATCTTCCTTGCCCATGATACTCTAGTGGTCGCTTTTATCAGTATCGCACCACTTACATGTAGAAGCCATTTTTGTAGGGGTACTTATATCTAGATAATGTGTAAAGGGACCCCCATGCCCCAATTTTCTTTTTCCTTTTAGGAGTTTTATTAAAAGAAAAATAGGAGTTGATATAGAATGGGTTCCTGGTCTCTCTCTCTAAGGGATAATCCATCCATACAGAGGAGGATCACAAAACCTCTATCAGATTATTTTTATCCTAGATCATGTTTGCAAGTTGGGGTTTAATTAGGGTTATTACAGAAATAAATTTAATAAAAATATCATAAATTCAAGCGAATAAAACAATTAAACAAAATTCCTTTATGATAAATGCACTCGCACAGTTTAAATTTCTCCTATGCGCTCCTTTGATAGACTGATTTTTTTTTATCAAAACACTTTTGAGAGAAAAAGTCAAAAACCATAGGGACCAACATTACAAATGAATATGACCATACCATAGAAGAAACCAGAACAAAAACTACAAGATCTACACTCCCTAGAAACTACACCCCAATAACCAATATTCACCATTGCATGACCACTCAACAAGATATCTCATGTAGGATTTCAGATGCACAAAACCAATGACATAGATATACCCTCTCAAACTACCAAATCCAAATGACATGCACTGGTGAAGGATTAATTATCTAAAACCCATCTGAAGCAGACCCATGTATAATGCTGGTTGCATACCACCGAAGAATCACGTCACATCCAAACAAACAGCTGGCCATAAGTATACTCGACCCGATCCAACATACCTACCAAACTAATCAACATGTTCCACCAATTTAAACATCATCATTGAAAAATAATTTGAGATTACTAGAAATTGATTCCCTACACAATTTCTAGAGAGATAGAAGTTACCTGAATGCTTGGTACACTCAACACTAGATTTTCAAATTCGGAAGCCAGCTGATCCCAGGACTGTATGTACTCCTCAAGGCTGATCCTACCTTTATTGAATCCACCTATAAGGATTAGGTCCTTCTTATCAATCCAGAAGTATTTATCCTCATTGAGGGTCGCCCTTATAGACCTCCCCATCATCTTAGATGCCTCCTCTTCAGTCGCATTAAGTAGTAAGATTTGATCAACCACTTCTTCTTTGGAACTTAATAATAGTTCCAATGGCTGGTCACTCATAGCCTAAAATTCAATTTTAGTGGCATTTATCTTTTTAGTAGATCGAGTCTCCAAAGGAGGTGGTAAAGAGGAGTAATCATTCCTACTTCTCCTTCCTCTATTACTCACATTACTCCTCGTCCTTGGGTATTTACCAACCGAATGACTAATATCATTTCCTTTGGGTTAATTCATGTATAACTCATCTGAATCCATCAACTTAGTTAGCTTAGGGCTCAAACCTAACTCTACAAGTCCTTCAAAACTGTTGCTCAACTGTATAGGGGTCCAGGTCGTCAAGTCAAAACCTCCTAGACTCCCATCTATAGTTAGAAAGGACACATCTCTAGCAGGCCACGACCCCCCTTACAGGAAACAACATTACCTAAATTAAACACCTCGACAAAATAAGTAGCGTCTAAAACCACCTTACCACCATCCCTCTGCTCCATAACAGTTGAAACCCCCTCCATCTGGTTTTCTGCAAGAACAACATCGAACTGGACCAATCCATCACCAACCCTAACACTCTCCGTGGGAATCAGATCATTTCAAGTGTAAGGGCCAACCAAATCCTACCTCAACCTGTTGAAAACCTCAAAAACCTTTAGATTAACCAGAGACACCGATTCCTTCTTCTCCAAAAAGTGACAGACCAAGCCTCCGATGACACAATGGGAACTACCAGAGCACTGGGCAACCGATTCTCCTCCACAGGCAGTGACGACTGGGGAACGCCCAAACCAATACACAAACTACAAGCATTGGCACCCTGACTAATGAATTCCATACACATAGTCCTTTTCTTCGACTTGCCAACCTCCTCATGGACCTCTGTAGCCTTTCCCATATCTCTAACCACCTTCCATCTAGAAGAAAGAACATCCCAATGATAGATAACTGAAGCATGGAACAACCATTTGTAGGTAGATAATAATTCCATCTAGGTCTCATAAACCACCAATTTCTTTCACCTTTACTCATCGATGATTTTAACCCAAACATACTCAAAAGGTATCCTCGACACATCCATCTACAAAAAAACCCGCGGGTTTATAGAATGGAATACAGATTTAGTTTGGATATCAGAATAAAGGAATATTCCAATGATATTTCCAAGAATCCTAATAATAGAAGAATTTTGAAATGGAAAAGGTAAATTGGGGAAACTTACCCAGACCACAACAGTAGGAGAATCACAACCCATATGGAAATCAAAAGACCATCATAACAAAAAGAACTGATAACTGTTGAAGCTATGGGGGGAACTTTACCAGGAAGTGATGAGGTCCTCCTCGTATTGGAACCGAATCATAATGTGATGACTATCGAGCAAACCAACTGTCACCCTCTTCTGCAAATTACTTGAACAGAAGACGACCCTGTCGTACAAGTCCAGTGATAGTCACCTCTACTTAAACTGAGAAACCAGGGTGAGGTTTAGAAGGGAAGAGGTTTCTGTGAACTTTGATGTCAACAACCAAATATTGGTAAGTCCATCAACAATATTCGGTACTTTAGGGAATAGGGAAGCTTTCAGTAAAGGAGGAAGTAGACCGAGATTTGAGAAGGGATAGAAATGAGAACATACTCTCTTGAGGGACGTCAAAGATCCCTCCTCCACCGAGGGGGGTGGGGGGTGGGGGATTGGATCGAAGGAAACCATTGATGCTACAAGGGAGGGAGAATCAACACCTAGGGGTTTCCCACTCTCCTTTGAATCCTTCCTTCAAAAAGGTTATAATCCTTCTATTATCTGGATTGTAAATTTTTGTGTGTAGGAATTTCAAATTTTTCTTGTTTTTGTTCAATATTATTTTCACCACTTCTTGTACATAATCTATTTATGTTTTTTGAGTCATGTTGAACAGATCAATAGTTTCAAAAAAGTTCATGAACTCATAAGTTATGCTATAGAGTGCATAATTCCGGGTTAAATGGTTAAATTTTTATTGTTGAAACTTTTGGTTTGATTAACAAATACATTACTTTTCAGGGAACCTATTTTTGGATTATTAAATGTAGAATTTTTGTTATGCATTTCATGTTTTGAAATAAATCATGCGTTATTCTATTGAATGACTCAATAGTGAATGATTCAGTATGACACTAACCATGTTTTGAAATTTTTTTGTAGGTATTTTAAAGTTTTGTTATTGTTTTTAAATATTACTTTTCATTTCTTATACAAATTTTATTTTTGTTTTCTATGTATCATTGAACTATTGTGATTTGTTGATCACCATAAAATAATGGAGGGAGATACCAGTCTTTATTTAAACATGAATGTTGACGAAAAGAATCACTGCCTCATGATAGGTGGATTCCAGAGAAGACCGTAGGGGTGGTGCTGATGAGGATGGCTCACCCAAAAGTTTTGGTGAATATTAGAGGATACCCACTACAATTTTTGGTACTTCCCAATAAGAATTGACAGAAGTTGGTGGCCATCCAAAGAAAAATTACAACGTCCATTTTCATCTTCTCCTCCATCATTACTTTAAATATGGATGCCCTAGTGTGGGAAAATTTATGAGAATTTGTAATTTGTGTATTTTTGTTTAAATAAGAATATATCTGTTACCTTCCCCGCGGATGTAGGTCACCCAAACGAACCATGTAAATCAGTGTTCTTTCCGTTCCCCATACTTTGAGTGCGTGATTGTGAGAGCGAGGGTGAATGCTTCCACACATCAAATTGGTATCAATGGGAGTGAGTTTTATTACTTAGATAAGAATTATAGCAATGCTTCTGGCCTCATTTATTCTTGAGTTATTTGTCTGCGACCCTCATTCCTGGTGATAACTTGTTTTATGCACATCCGCAACCTATAGTTGTTCAGGTCTCTGCACCCCCTTAGCGTTTTTTATTATTTCAGATTCATAGTGCAGTCTTTTTTTTTGAAATTTTGATTTTTTTTAATTGATAATCTCCAAGACAAAAGTAGTATGGTACCACCCAATACTTTTATCCTAATACACATACTATGACTGCATGTACTTCCAGACATAGATGTATGATGTCCAACACCAAATTTGTGGTGGAGAAATTTGACGGGACAAACATCTTTAATATGTGGCTATGTGAAGTTTTAGATGTTCTAACTCAACATGAGTAAGATATCACCTTAGATGGAAAATTTGATGACATCTCCGAAGGTGATTAGAGGATACTCAATCAGCAAGCTAGTGGTTTGATCCGACTTTGTTTGGATAAATATCCTAAATATAATGTGATGTGAGTGACCTATGAGAAAAGATTGTACAATATTTTAGAGAACAAGTACATGGAAAAAATCATTGAAAATTAGATCTACTTAGAAAATAAATTTTTCATATTTAAGTACAAGAAAGGTATGTCCAAGATTGAGCACCTAGACTGTTTTAATAATTTTTTACAAATTTAAAAAGTTTTGAAGTAACGATTGGAGAAGAAAATAATACCCTTTTATTGTTGAAATCTCTACCAGAGAGTTATGATCACCTTACTACAACATTTTTATATGGTAAATATGAGGTAAATTTTTTTGATGTATCAAATGTCTTAGTTAGTAATGATTACATACGTAAGGACAAGTATGATCATAAAGATTCTACATCAGAGACATTGATGATGACTAGAGAGAAACCATCTTATAGGAAACTTGAAAATAAACCGTGATCGAAGTCAAAAGGCAAGTTCAGCTATAGACATCCATTGAAAGATGAGTGTGCCTACTATCATCATAATGGTCATTGAAATATGGATTTCCCAAAAATTGGGAGTGAAAGATGAGTGTACCTATTGTCATCATAATGGGAAAGGATTGTCCCAAAATTGGGAGATTGAAGGCGAATGTTGTACAAAAATATGAGGATGTTGAAGATACCAATTTCCTTGTTTCCTTGACATTTAACCATTAAGAAGTTTGTATTTTTAATTTTGGTTGTTTATTCCATATGTGTAGAAATTGAGATTGGTTTTCAAACCTCAAGGAGTCAGATAAAGGTGTAGTGCTTATGGGAAATAACCACCCTTACCACATGAGAGGTATTGGAACGATGTTATTGATGATGCATGATGGTAAAAGTTGATGACTTACAGTTATAATATATGTACCAAAATTAGATAAGAACCTTATATCGCTTGGAGTCTCGAAAAATATTGGTTACCAAATAACCATTGAAGATTATTTATGAATGTTATTCATAATTCACTCCTTACAATAAAAGGTATTAGAAAAGGTGCCTTTTATTTTTTGAATGATGGGACTGTTATAGGTGGACCAACCATATTAGAAAAGAGTAGTTCCATTGGTAGAACACATAGTACCTTATGAATACCTTCCAGGCATGATGGTATGGTTAGATATGATATTTCTGTAATTGAAGATGATGTTCTAGACAACTATCAAGATGTTTTAGATAGAAAAGAGATGAACCAGTGGAAGTCTACTATGGAAGAAAAATGATTTTACTGCATAATAATATGACATGGGATCTTTTTCCTCCTTTGATGGACAAAAATGAAACTACATGTATCAAGTTCCAACATTATTCGAATGTGATAAATATCTCTCATACTTGAGATGCCTATGGGCATTAGGAAGGCAGCACCAACATGAAGATTTGTTTGAGAAAAAAAATGGATTTTTTTCTTCAATATAAAGATTGTTGAATGTTTACAAAAAGAATCAATATATCATGATTGGTGGATTCTAGAGAAGGCTGCTGTAGGGGTGGTGTCGTCGATGATGACTCGCAATAAAGGGTTGGTTACCACTAGAAGATACCCACTATAATTCTTGGTGCTACCCAAGAATAATTGGTAGGAGTTAGTGGCCATTATGAGAAAACTTTTTGGGGACACTTGCATCTTATATTCCATAACTAATTTAAATATGGATGCCTCAGTGTGGAAAAATATATGGGAATTTTTATTTTTTGTATTTTTGTTTGAATAAGAATATATCTGATGCCTTCCCTGTGGATGTAGGTCACCTGACCAAACCACATAAATCTATGTTCTATATGTTTTCCCCTTTCTTTGAGTGTTTAATTTTGAGAGCGAGGGTGAACGATTCCTCACAAAACTCACTTGGTTCAGATGATGAATAAAGGATATTCTGGCCCTCTTTTTTATCCATGGTGGGAGGTGTCAAGTTTGACACAACTCCCCCACCAACCCCAAACAAAACCCACTTTATCATAGATAACAAAGAAATAGGGGTGAAACATGTATAATGTGCAATGAACATTGTTGATGTCTTACATGGTGGGAAGATTAGGTGCTCCAACCACCCAACAATAGATTTTGGAAAAATCTCCATCAATTCTCCCCCTCCAAATGCAATCCACTAGAGTATCTACAAAGGCCTGGTTTCTCCCAAGAAACAACCTTTGAAAACATATCCACTGGGTTCTCCTTCACATGGATCTTCACAAGTCTCATCTGTTATTGATTCAACACTTCACATATCTAATGATAGATAATGTCGATGTGCTTCATCTGGGAATGATACATGGAGTTATTGCTCAAGTCCAACACACTTTGACTGTCACAATGAATTCTATACTCCTTCTAGGTGAATCCAAGCTCATGGGGAAATTTATTTATCCACAAAATCTACTTTCCATCTTTTGAAGCATAAATGTACTCTTTTTTGGTCATGGATAAAGAAACAAACTTTTTCAACCTTGACTACCATGATACATCTCCTCCTGCAAAACAATTGATGTATCATGATGTAGACTTCTGACTATCAGGATCTCCACCCATATCTACATCTGTATATCCTTCTAAGAGAGTCTCAACTCAAATATAGAATAAATATAGCCTTTAAGTACATTTAAAATACCTCAAAATTCATTTGACTACATCCCAGTGTTGCTTTTCAGGATTGGAGAGAAATCAGCTCATGATTACTACTGCATGGGAAATGTTTGGTCTCGTACTCACTATAACACATCTCAAGCTTCCAACTACTGAGGAGTATGGTAACATCTCCATCATTTTGATTTATTACTTGGATGATGAACATGAACTCTTACTCAACTTCAAATGGGTGGGATGAGGAATGCTCACTTGTTTGGATTTTCCCACATTGAAACATTTCAGAACATGTTCTACATATTTCAATTAAGGTATCTATAAAAACCTCCTATTTCTATCAAGAATGATATACATCCCCAAAATTTGCTGAGTTGATCCCAAATCCTTCATATTAAAGGGCTTGGATAACTACCTCTTTAAATGGATGATCTTCTCCACATCCTTCCCAATGATCGATGATAATTGTTTTTTATGCATACATTTTAGGATGTTTTAATGATTTGGTTTATGTATTTAAATGATCAATATTTCCAATTCATGGGCTGTTTGACTTGTTTTGTATTTTATGATAGGATACAATATGTATTTGGAAAAGTAGAAAATAGATATGGTTTTCATGAGTAAAATGCACGACATCAGAATTTGGATCCCGAATACCAACATTACATAAAGGTAGAATAGGCTTCAGAACTGAAAAAAACGTTTTTTCACATCATCTAAACATTACACGATGTGAAGTCATAAAGGGAGAATCCACCTATATTCATTTAAACTCTTGAATAAAATACATGCTGTAAGAATCCATTACACACCATGTACACTATATATGACTTGAGAGTTTCGATATAGGAGCAGTCTATAAGAATCCACGAATTTCACACTTTATACATTGTGTAATATTTTTACATTGTGATTCCATTGGAGATATGAACATTAAAGATATGATAGATAATATATTTTACATGGATATTTTATAAAGTCTAACCTACAACCGTTGCCTTGAGACATCCTGTGGAGAGCCTGGATGATAGACAAATGACTTCAAATTCACGCAGTGCCACTACAAAGCCCTACTTCACTGCCATTGTCTTCCACCATTCTTCTTTGGGTATCCATGACTCTTGTTATCATCATGCATAACACGAGTGAGTAGTTTTCTTTGTGTCGGGTTTTGTGATTGTAAATGGGATGTGATGTTAGGGATTATTTATATTTTCTATTCATGTTTTGGATTTCTAAAAATATGTTTATAAATTAAATTCTCTTTATTTTAAAATTTCATAACCATTATATTGAGAATTGACAATTAATTACTTTAGTTTGTGTATGAAAATTATCAAGATTGGGTTGATTATGTTTAAATAGGGTTTGGGTGGAATATTTTTTATGATTGCACCTAGTATATGACCATTCCAACGGCGCAATTATAATATTAGTGTAGGGTACCCTGACCATGGATCCCTGCTAACCCAATTTTGACACCAAACATGAATGAAAACAAAATCAATTAAATCCCTAGCATAGAAACCTGAAAATCAATTAACCTAACATGCCTCATCTTAGAATTAAATCCTTGTCTTTTATGAAATTTTCTCTTCCTCCAATCCATTAATCAATTGTGTTTTCAATTCCTTTAATTAATTTATAGCATATAGATCGTCTCTTTGGGTTCAACAATCAGGATTTCCAAGTACTACATTTTTAGTTTGGTTTTATGAGTTTTATATATTAGTAAGTTTTTGAAGTCCCGAAAGAAATTAATGACACCTTACAAGATCTTTTAATCAACATTTAATTAACCCAAAGTATAAGAGCAATGAAGTTTCCATCCTAAAATATCTGGAAGTAAACACATTGGACTACCTATGTCCGCTTATAGACATGAATCACTATGAATGAGTTAAACTTTATGTACCACTGTATGAGATCTTTTTTCAGTCCATATAATCTCTTATTCAATTTGAATACATGGTTTTCTTTTCTAGAAACCTTGAAACCTTCAGGTTTCTTCATATATATATTTTCATAGAGGTCATTCTGAATAAAATATGTCATCGTGTCCATATATTAAAGCTCTAAGTCCAATATATCCACCAATGTAAAAATTACTCTGATTGAATCCATCATCACTATCTATAGAAAAACTCAAGAAATTTAACTCCTTTCTTCTAAAGGAATCCCTTGTCTACTAACTGAGCTTTGTTATTGATCTCCGTTTTGCTGCCATCCTTCTTTAGCCTGAACACCCATTTATTCATTAGTGCCTTCTTACCTTCAGGTAGTTACACAAAATTGTATATCTATTTCTTCATTAAATACTCATCCATTGCATGCATCCACTTGAGTTTTTTAGGATGTTTCACTATTTCCTGGCATCCTTCTTGATCCCCCTCATCAGTTAACAACATGTACTTTGACTTTGAATATTTTATTGATGGAACCCTTCCTTGTAAAGATCTTAAAACCTATGAAATTTTATGTCTGGGAAGCACAACATCACCCAACTCCTATGATGGGTTTTTAACTTCTTGTGGAGAGGATTGAGTCTCCCCTAGCTTAATATCCTCTTCCACTACATCCTGGTCTGCTGTCGATGAGTCATATTTCACCTCCTCCTCTTCACCAATAGGGTTTTCTGGTACAATTGTTGGATCATGAATCAATTCCTTGACACTTTCCCTTTGATTCATTCTAAGATTTTGAATGTGCTCAGTCATCTGGTTCTCATAGAACATGACATATCTTCTTTTGATCGCCTTCTTCTCCTTTGGGATCCAAAGCTTGTATTCAAACTCCTCAACTCTATAGCCAATGAAGATGCATGAAGTAGATCTCCCATCTAGTTTCTTCCTGAGATCCTTAGATATGTGTCCAATTTACAAACATATAAATACTCATAAATGAGAGTAATATGGATGTATAATAGAACATATTTTATGTGGAATCTCAAAATTAAGAGGGATCGATGGTGATCTATTAATGAGGTAGCATGAAACCTGAACAGCTTCTCCCCAGAATGGATTAGGCAGCTTAGCCAAGGTCATAATGCCCCTGACATTCTACATGATTGTTCTGTTCATAATTTTCGCAACTCCATTATATAGTGGGTGTGTGGGGATGTCCTCTCATGTTAGATGCCCTAAATCCTTCAATTGGCATCAAATTCCTTGGATGTGTACTCTATTTAATTTTATGAACAAAGATACATAAAATTCCTTCCAGTTTCACACTCCACCATGGAATAGAACATCTTTAAGTAGTCCAATACATGGTCATTTTTCCACAAGAAGAACACCCACACCCTTTAATATGAATCATCAATAAGTTATAAGAAATATTTTTTAACTACTAGTAAATCCACCTCCATGGGTCCTCATACATCAGAGTGCACCAAATCCAGTAACTCTTATCTCATTAACAAAGTAGTATTGAATGAGACTCTATGTTGATTTACATATAATTAGTATTTTCAAGGATCAAGTTATGCATCCTTTTCAACACTAACGTATTTATTTTTTTAGGGTAGATAAACCTCATTCACTCATGTGGTTGAGTCTCTTATTCCACATATTGGTTTACTTCTCTTCTTCCACCATGTTGAGTCCATATGGACATATCTTCACATGATTTTTGTACAACATACCACATATGTGTCCTCAGGAAATGACAACAGATCATTTTTTCATCTTCCATACTCCATTACTGAATATTTTTTCATATCGTTATTGATAAAATTATATTCCTGATAATAGGTTGATTTTAAGACTTTGAACAGGTAAAATATCCTTTAGGGTGATCGTGTATCCAACATTTATTTTGACTTGGATATCACCCATGCCAACAATATTCACTGAACCGGTATTCCCCATCTTGACTGCACTAAATTCACTAGCTTGATAAGTCAATAAATACTCATGATGTGTAGTGATGTGGTATAATTTTGCAGTATTGACCATCCATTTCGTGTCCTGACTTGATGTACGAAAGCATGTTTCTTCTTCATCTTTTTAGAAAAGCATGATTTCTCTGGGATTGTCACATGTGCATCTCCATTTCTTTATTTTTAGTTACTACTTTGGCCCTTTTCTTATATCAACCTTTAATAGTTCTTCTTCATTCATTCCTCCATGCCACAATGGTATCATTTTTATGATTAAATCCTTCCATGTGTGGACCTTCCTATGATTTGGATTTGGATTTCATTTCTGACCCCTTAACCACCTCCCATGGATGATCTCTCCATTGAATTTCAATTCCATAAAAAGTGGTTTAAAATAAGGAAAAATTGAGGGTATCGCTGTGTCCAAAATGGTCGAAAATGGTGGAACTGACTCTTGAATATTCATATTTGGACACTGATTGATCAAGATACAAATAAATCACTATCAACGACCAAGATTGATTGATAAAGTGGAAATTAAATGACACTATTGTGGTGCATCTGAGCAGCATTCAAAACCTCATTGGAAGTGTTGCTAGTGCATGAAAAGTACTTTATTCTCTTGAAAGGGGGTACCATAGCACCCAAACATTGATTGAGCCTAGAGTTCTCATTTTATCTTTTTTTTCAATGCTGTTTATGCCATTGGAATCACCTTGACCTGAAATTTTAGAATCATCCTTTAAAACACAATTCTAGGAAACTAAAGTTTTTTGGTCCCTATAAAATATTCACTTCTCACCAATATTTCATTGCAAATGGATCTAATACCATTTATTTTGATTCACTGACCACAAAGAGAAAATAATAGTAGTAGAAATTCAGCTTGAATAATTGTTACAAAAGAAATACTCTCTACACCCATCTCTCTCTCTCTCTGTCATATGGAGCTCTCCTATCTCTCAAATATAATGGATCTCATGACTTCCAAAGCCACAATTGATGTACATGTAGAATGTGAAATACCCATTGTTAGAAGTATTCCATGGTGGGAAGAGTTGGTGCACAAACCCCCTAAAAATTGAAGATGGAAAAATATCCATCATGAACTACTCAATGGTGTCAAAAAAGATCATGAACTTAGAAGTAATTCAATAGAGTGCATAATTCTTTTATAAATGGTTAAATTATTATTGTAGAACGTTATGGTTTGAGTAACAAATAAATTAATTTTCAGGGAACCTGTTATTTGATTATTAAATATATAATTTTTGTTATGAATTATCATTATTTTACATCAATCGTGCATTATTCACTTGAATGGATCAGTGGTGAATGATTGATTACGACACTAACAATGTTTTTTATAACTAAGTTATTCATTATTACGACTTCTGGAACTTTTATAGGGGGAGGAAAAGTGCATGATCTTGTTTAGATAAATGAAATATGATATTTTCATATATTTTAGTTAGTTTAATCACAAATAAAGAATTTAAAAGTTATGTTACATGAGTTTTACATATTCCATGTCTTGTGTTTTATCTCGATGTCATTGAAAAAATAGATTTTATCATAATGAATGTAGTTGACTAGACCACACCAAATATTGTGTTGATTGAGTAGAATTTATATATTCTTTGATACCATTATTTTATAATGATTATGAAATGAAGAATTAATAATCATTGATA
Organism: Viscum album; assembly: GCA_963277665.1. Classification (NCBI taxonomy): domain Eukaryota; kingdom Viridiplantae; phylum Streptophyta; class Magnoliopsida; order Santalales; family Viscaceae; genus Viscum; species Viscum album. The sequence continues at coordinate 1,881,360,666 of OY728153.1, forward strand.
ATTTAAAAAAAACTCTCAAGGTTTAACTTGAAACTATATGTATATGAATTAATTTTGGAACAATTTATTTGTCCAATATTTGTTAAGGATTATGTGGGCTTTTCATGCATGGTAAAATCCAATTTGAGTTTGTGGTTTGGGTTTTCATTTGACACATGTGATGTGGAATAATTTAACTGTATTATTTAAATAGATAATATTTAAAAAATATAACATTTAAATAAATTGAAAACAATTTTTTTTTCATTTCTGGATTTAAACAATATATTTTTATCTCTCTTTATGTTAAGGGGTAACATGGGTAAATGCTTTTCCATACCAGAATTGAATATAATATGAATATAGGTTGTTTTTTATGCATTTTGAAATAACTCATGAAAGGGGAATGTGGTTTTTAAATGGTTCAACTCATATATTTATTACAAGTGTGGACTTTTTTTAATAACTAAATGATTTATTACTCCCTTATAACACTTGAATTATTTTAAAAACTCTTTGCAGTGAGTCTATAATTTATTTATTTTTTCATTTTCATGAGGAGTAACTGGAATTTTTTTAATTAAATAAACTGTATTTTTTTCTTGTGTAGATATTTGATTATTCATATCATCACTAGATACCATACAAGACTTAATTTTTTTGGTTGGATTTTGATTGCCTTCTATTAATCAAAAGATTCCCAATGTCTCTCCTTTATTCTATAATAAACCTTTTCCTTTTAAGATGGATATTCCCCTAGAATATATAGTTATTGACTACCAGAAATATTGGGAATATATTTATGATTGAGATAGGGAAAAAAGATGCACTAGAGTAAAAATGTATTTATAGTAGTCATAGGAGTTATAGTAGTAGGTAGGTAAAAGGATACAGAGAAACTAATGAGGTAGGAAGACAAATCTATGAAATGTTAACTTTTGAAAATCTTAGGAAGACCTCCCAAATCCAAAATCCCAATCGCTTCTAGCATTAAGTCCCAAAAATAATCATAATCCCTCCCTAATAGATGAAATCACTATTTAATACCCCACTAACCCAACAAAAACCCCCACCCACTCTAGCTAAACAATGCACAAGACCACCCTTAGAAAATTAATGACCACACATGACAACCCCAAAAATCCCAAACCTGATGGAAAATCCACTTTCCTAACATTTACCCCACATTAGAAGGCCACATTGTCTTAAAAGTGGAACTCCATAAGCTTCACATGACTTCTTGAACTCTGGAATAAAATCCCTCCCTTGAAGATGGAAACATCTGCTTCAACTCCAGCTACATTCCTATTCAACTCCATCTTCACTAAAGGATTAAATATTACTTTCAAGATGGTGCTTGAAACCATCCATCACTATATTTACATCAAATCTAATGTTCCATTTATCTTGATGGCAAAAAAAAACCACATGGTCACAATGCATCTCTATGACTCCCATCCAAGCTAACGAGTGCAATGTTTTGAGTAAAACCTTGGGGTTCCACAAGTTTCCCTTTCACGTGAAACTCTAGTAAAAGTAAAAAAAAAGAATGACCACTTCCTCCTATGAAAAATGATACAACATACCATTTTTGTAATCATTATGGTTTTGATATGGACCTTTATAAGAGGTATGTCTTCCCAACCACCCTTGAGTAATTTATTCAAGTCAAAAAACTAGTTTTTGATAGTCTCCATCATTAGTAGTGTACGCAATGGAATGTTTTATTCTTATAGAATGACAAGATATATCCTATAACCATATTTTGTGTTTATAAAATAGAAAATTGGTTATAACAAGCCAAGAGGGTCCTAATTTCTCTCTCAAACCAGAATGTTTTCCCTCTCTAATCCAATTCACTAATGTTTAGACATATCTCCAAAGTGACATTGATAAAAAATTGCCACTCCAAAATATAGAAAATTTGAAAGTAGAATCACTACCCAACATGTTTGGAAAATCTATACTATAATCAAAATGGTACTTTTATCCTCCATTTTTTAATGTACACAAACCAATATCTCTTGAATAAGTTGTATCTCCAAAGTCCCCTTCCTCAACATCTTCTTAAGGGATGTTCCAAGGTTCCTTGATTGCATTGCTATTCCTATCAGAAAAACCTTTTCCATCCTAGATAATTTACTTCCATGTACATTGAGGGAAACCATTAAATTCCACTAAAAACCACCATTTTATCTTTTGTGGTGTCATATGAATTATCAACATTAAAGATATTGAATCCTAAGCCTCCAAGATAAATATTAATTCTTATGTAGATGCATATTTTATTGATTTTAATTTCATTGTTTTCCCCTAAAACCTTTACTCCTTCTAGTTACAGAGAAAAAACTATTGCATCTATCTATCTATCACCAAATCTCCCCTTTAAAACCTAAATCTCCACCTTATCAATTACCTAATGCCTTTTAGAATCTCTGAGTGATAGCTACCATGCCTCTGAACTATCCAAAACAATGCATCATTCCAGAAATAGAACCATGTCCTTTAATTCAAATTCCAAGATATGAAAAAAATCTAGAAATCAAATATGGAACTTTACATGTAAGTGAAGTTTTTAATTTGATATAAACCTTAAATGAAATCATAGTGTGTGAATAAGTGTAACAAAAATCACATTATAATGAAAATAAAATTCCCATTCCTTTAGCGGTAAGAATATATATCACAATAGAAACCTTCATAAGGACAAATTTTGATGCTTTTTGCACATGTCATAGCACCTTTCAGTTCAGTGGTTTGTATCCCTCTACATAGACCTTCACTCTGCCACTCTCCTATGATACATTCCACAAAAGGGTGTCGACTAAAACATCAGACCAAAGTGAAAACTAGGACACCCTAACACCATTATAGAGAAAAGTTTCTTAATGATTCAATAGAGGATAATTTCTTGATAATGAATTTTGCGGCCCCATCACACCTCCTTCTGCTATAGGAAAACATCCTTTGGAAAAATTGTGTACACACTTTCCAGTTTCGAAAATATCTAATATAAACAATTTTGGTCGAAATTAAATAGATCGAATATACTCCTCAAACTCACTCTTACAGAGTCGGACCTAACATATATTCACAAAATCTTATTATTTCCTCCCATTTTATACCGAATCTATAATTTTTTGAACCTTCTTGTGAATGAAACTCAAAAAATACCTCATTTTGAATGAATTTTTTCTGCATTGGGGCCTGAAGTACTTTGGATAGTGTGGGTTTTTTGAACTTTCATCTACCAATACCCTCATTATGGATATCACACAGTTGTACCGCATGTTTGAAGGACCCCAGGACACCCTGAGAAGGGAGGGGTGAATTAGCATGTCAAATTTTTATTTTAAACTAAAAAATCTTGTTCCCATGTTGGTTGGAACCTATTAAACTTGTCTCAAGAGGAAGTGAAGAAAACAAAAAATCACATGAAAAGAAATGACAGAGTAATTTTACATGGTTCACCATTAAGGGTTACGTCCAAGGAGCATATTCCGATAGTGTGTCAGTCATATCCAAAAACTACTAATCTTCACATGTTGTGGTTTACAAGGTTTTAGCACAATCACTCTATTCCAGGTGCACCGCCTTTACAAGGTTTTAGGGATAACACACCGCGTACCTTAGATCACTTCCATAGACTCCCTCTTTCTCACTGTGTTGGGAGAATCTTCCCTCATTTTATTGACTTGAAGGTCGCTTCAATGGTTTAACATTAAATCATGCATCCTCAACTATGAATGGATTCTCTATTGAAGTCCAGTTATTTCCCATAGATGTAATTTACTTTCCTACACACCGATAGGTTATGGTAATTAATTTCTCAAACTGATTTGGTCAATTTTCAGGTTTCCTTGGCTGTTCCACGTACCACTTTACCTCCTCCGCGTATTGAGTAGTGGTTATGGTTTGCGGCTCACCTCCTCTGCGTACTACTACTTTTTTTGCGTACCATCCATCCCCACTGCATATTGTCCTGTACTAACACATACCACCCTACTCTTTATACTACCTACGCAAACCAAATTCTACAAACAACCCATACTTTGTGAACTACCTCTTCTTACTCTGTGTACTGCAAGATCTTCCTTCGCAAACTGAGCTCCCTTTCACGAACTATTTTCCTTACATGAATCGTTCTCTCTACGTACTATCTTCTCCTCTATAAAACACTTTGGAAATCACCATATTTCTTCTTGAATTTTTAATCTACAATCTAGCTACTTAATGAAGTGGATTATTTCTCATTATATAGTCAAAAATAGATCTGAAAAATCCACTAATCCAAGATTTACCAAATCATTGATTTTGGTACAGCCTCCACCATATACTACTTCTATCCCTTGAACTGTAACAATCCTAATAACCTCCAACATTCCACGTACCTTGTGGCATTTCTAAGAACTATTTCTGAAAACCATTTTCAGTTCCTTGAATCGCTTCGTGTACCATTCCTTCTATTCTGTATGTGGTCTGCGAACTATTCCTGTACATGGTATGCGGTTCATGTAATGGGCCATGAAATTTTGTCCCTTTGCTAAATTAGTTCTCCATTATTTATGATATACATTCCTATAAATAGATTCCCAATTTTGAGTCCCCAAAAATTAGAAAACACTGTGAAAAAATGTCATCTTCAATACTACTTTCAGCCTCAATCACAAGACCACATTCCTTACAAACTCCCTGGTCATCCATGTGTAGATTGAAAACAAACACAAACCAAAATCCATTATAAACAAAAAATAGCCTTAGTTACAACAGTGTTTAAAACCTATAGATAGTTGAGTATCCTAATCTGTACTATCATCCATCTCTCTATGTTACACACCACCCGAGCTATGATAAGTGAGACGCTTATACTTGGCACTTTGAGTGGGAAGTAAAGTGTCTTTCTTTGTACCTCGAAAATCCTGTGCAGTTAGTGATACACTATGTCTATTTTATACTATAGCTAGATCAGTGAAAATTTGTATTTAATGTAACAACATAATATTTATGATATATTTATCTTTAAATAAATTTAATTTTCTTTTATAGCTTGCGATACACATAATTTCGAGTCTGAATGAACCACAATCTAATATACCATTATAATCTAGGCTTTAAATTGGAAATATTAATAGGAAGAAACAAATTTAAAAAATATTTATAAAGGTTTTAGATAAAAAAATATTGATAAATAGCTACTCAATTTTTAATAATGTTTTTATATGCTTTAAAAAATTCTTTTTCTTCAAAAATAGTTTTTATTACTTTTTATGACCAAATAATAAAATTAATGTTTAAAACTTTTTAGAAAATTTATTTTATAAATTGAACTTTATTTTATAAATCAACATTTCAAAATTAGGTTAAAGATATTTTTTTTATAATTTTTTGAAAAGAATATTTTTTTTGATGAATAGTGAAAAATACTTATTTTTATTGAAAATTGTCCTTTTTTAAACCATTTACGAAGTTTCATTTTATTTAAAAATTATTTTAAAAGTAAAATTATTTTATTTATATAATTAATATTCTAGTTTATTTCATTTATTTTTTTAGTTTTTGGTATAAAAACATTATATACTTAAGAAAATATTTTTTTTGAAAACTGTTTTTCACCGGGTTTTGTGAGTTTGTTTTAAAATTAATTTATTACACTATTAGAAATTAAATTTTATACAATGAATTTCATATTTGGAATAATAATTTAAAAATCTTGTAATTATTCCACTTTCATATTTGGTCATAATGAATAGTAAAAATAGTAAAAAATTTCACCATAGTTAGGGTTAAAACATGTTTACTGAGGGGTTAAAACCAAAATATAAGGGTGAAATTTCCAATTAATTTTTTTTAAATATTATTTATTACCATATGTAGACCTAATACTATGTCACCATTGAGCCTTGGTCCATTTGGAAGCATTTTACTTTAGAATGACTTAATTATATTTTATTCTTTTAAGAAATTACAAGTGTGTTCTCTGCCCCACTTATAAATGGACGCTCCTAATTTTTTTTTCTTTACAACACTTTTTGAGACTTATAGATTGAAATAACCTACAAAATTATCTTCTAAATTTAATTATCTATGAAATTTATGTGTTGTTATTCTTAAAATACAATTCCAAGGGTCTTTAATAATGAATCAAAATGAGGCCTACCAAAGAAGAGGTAATTGTCTTACTCATACTATCTCAATTTATTTCTTCTTATTACTAATCTAAATATGTGGTATTAATTATAAAAATAATAACTTAAAAATAATAATTTTAATTAAATGTTATTATGATTATTAAACCATCAACACCCAACCTCTATTTCATCAAATGTGAAGTGAAATATCGCCCGTGCATACATGTGGACTACCGCCTTCACGTATCAATACAATTAATTTTACATCACCATATTTAATTGATGATTATTATGATTTTTTTATTGTTTATAAATGATATTAATGACATAACTATTCTTTTGTATTTATAATATCATATATAAATTCTTACCTTCCAGTCCGTTGGAAGATAATAATGTCGTTTGTGCGTATATGTGGATTATCATCTCCATGAAGCGATGTGATTTGTTTTTTGATTAAACTTTACATGAATGGAATTAATGATGTATTTAATAAATATATATGATATATATGATATAATAATGATTTTAAATGTGAATTAATCTTTACCTTTTTTCCATCCATCCATCAAAAAGTGAAAATAGCGTTCATGTGTACATATGACCTTCCATCTCCATGAATAGTGTAATTTATTTTTCTATATATAAATTTTATGAATGGATATAAATATATAAATAAATAATATATATGATATTATATCATTATTAAAATTTTATTTATGATTAAACCATGATCAAAGTACAAGTACTGGAACTATCGAACTAAAGTTTTTATGAAAAATGAAATAGTAAACACTTGAAAACAATGATTTCAATATGGAATTATTAATAAATCAGTGTTAAAATATTATAATTTGATCATATATGATATTATAAGTATGTATATGACTTTTTAATAATATTATAATGAATTTAAATTTATTATATAGGAGGTTAGGGTGCTTTCGAAGAAAGTGGAACTTGAGGTAATAAATTTATGTTATAATCTCATTATTTATTATGATTGTTTATGATCAAGTTTATAATGATGGAATTTTTTGATATAACTCTATATAATCTCATAAATTTTCTTATTTAGTTATTTATGTATAATACAAGTTTCCATTTCATTTTTCCCTCTTTAAGGACCAAAGAGATCGAAATAACGTTTTTAAGAAAAATAGACTTTATTCATCTGTTCAGTCAGAAATTCTTTTTCTTGTATGTCCATATATTCTAAAAATATTTTCAAGAATGTTTTAATATTTTAATACGATAGTTTAAATTGATTTTTATCAATGTTTAAAATTTTACAAAATTATTTAAAATAAATCATCTTATCGTTTTCCGAACAATGTACCTTTGAATTTTTATAGAAAATGTGAATGAAATATTTTTTTTGAAATACACATCATGAAAAAAAATTCTTAATATAATTATTACTCAATTATTTAAAACTTAATTTAAAATTTTGCAAGTTTCTTTTCAAATAAAATGTTTTTCATAATATTTGGGATTTTTTTAGATTTTAAACTAGTGATTTCAATGTAAAAAAGGATTTTTTTCTCAAGAAATGTTCAAGTAACCTTGTTAAAGGTATTTTTCATCTATGATAAAATCCTTTGATGTTAATTATGCATTAATTGTGTTATTATCCAATGATACTATCTACTTTAATTCTTTAGTTGTCTTATAATGATGATCTATGGATGATTTTATGAAACCTATTTATTTTCCATGAGTTACGATATGATGAAAGTTTTATGATTTGTGACACACACATGTATGATTTTCATTATGTTACAGGTTAGCCCAAAATTATATATACCTCCACTTAATTGGTTAAATAGGGACATCTCATTAGATAATAAGGATTGAAATGAACAGTGAACCTAGTTTAGTAAGGGACTCTGTCAACTATGATTTTCATGGGAGTGACCTTGATGAAGGATATGATGAAATGAGGAGTGAAACCAATCCACTATGATATTTTGGTAGCAATCCATGAACAATGAAATTATGTTCCATGATTATGTGTATGACATAAAATTTATGAAATTTTTTGTGCTCTAATGGATCATGTTCTTTGATTACTTTATGATTCATGCCTTATGTGTGGTAGTTGGTGTCTTAGGACCAAATTGTTGTACTTTGATTAAATATAAGTGTGATGTATTGAATATTGATAAAACTTATTATTATATATTGTTTATTTTTATTCATGAATCTAATGTAATAATTTCCTAGAGTATACATCACATTGATATGGTCGTATAAGTCCCCCACTTTGATGAGAACCTTGAAGTGCTATGGTTATATTCTTAAATATTGTTCTACGGTTGAATAACATACTATGATGTGACCGACAGTACCTAAACTATTATGTATGAGTACTCATAAGAATACGATGCTTCTTCTTATGAAGATATCACTTAGTAATCTCTAAGACATGATATTATGTGAACAAACACTCTAGTAGAAATTCCATATGAGTTTGTGTAATCAGATATTCTTATCTACGAGTGTGTGTAATGGTCCTTTGGATTTAACATTATCATTAATGCATGTCATGAGTCACACAATTAGATTTGATGATGAAAATTATGATGATATATATTCGAATCATGGTAGGTCATGTTGGGTTCATCATTATTGATATTCCATTAATGAATAAGTTAAGGAAGGATTTATCCCTTCCATATTTATGAAAGATGATATCTCAGCCATTTTATTAGAAGATAACCATTGTCCTAAAATCTATATCCATGGTGTAACAAAATTTCTATTTCATATATTCAAATAAATATGTATCAATCATATTGGTTAGTGACACATATGTGAAACCTTCTTGATGACATATTATAACAAAGGGATTATATTACATAGTGATAATTCATATGTGGTTGTCACTGTTGAGAAATTATGTTTTTCTCTTAGGAGCCTTAACCCATTTCTATATATTTATCTTGAACTTTAGGCAAGATCACCTAATTACAATGACAAATAATACCATAGGTTTACACACTACATGTTTACAATGATCTTGATTAAATTATATTTGAATTTAATTAATTGAATAAAATTTATTATAATGTTTGAGAGATAATTTTATTCATGTTTTATCAATCATAAATATTTATTGATGAATGATATATTTAAATTAAATATTTATTTGGGTGTTCAATAAATTCTAGAGGAGTTTGAATGGACCAAGACCATTTCAGGTGAAAAATATTAATTAACAAGATGGTTAAATAATATTTGTTATTGACTAAGTTAGCACATGCCAAATATTAATAATAATAAAAATTATTATTATCTGTAATGAGGTTTATTAAAGGTTATAATATAGCTTAAGGTTTGACCTGAAATTTAATAATATTTTAACATAAAACCTAGATAAAGAAATAGATAGTTATGTATATTGTGTAGGGTGTTCATTCAAAAATAGATAATTTTTTCCCATAATGAATTATTTCATGATTCCTCCTTCTCTATCCCTATTAATAATGATAATTTAAAGATATATTCCTTAAATATTGAAGGAAAACTGATCGAAAAAAATAATAGAAGATAATCAACTTGACAAACTAGCACCCAAAGATCGATTGGAATTACTCAGAGATCAAAGGAGCATGTGTGGATCACCACTAGAGGGATTATATCCTGGGATCCTCACATCACAAATAAGGAAAAATGAAAGGGTATTTTCAAATGATAGACATCTACATCAAATAAATAATCCTTATATTAGGTATTCATTTCATCCGATCTGAATAAATTAATTTTAAATTTGACATTCTAGATCCTCACTTAGGGTTTTCAGAAACTCAATATTAAAAGAAATTTTAATATATCACTCAACATCAAATGCTTCTTTAGTGCTTGGAACAAATAAGTGGCATCAGAGAATTCATGTTTAAGTATAAAATTATTTATTTGATTGTTGATCCATACATAATCATGGTTGAATCTTAATTTTGTATTATTTATTCTTTAATCCATTTTGAATTATAATTTTATGAAAACATTAGTCATGTTCTTACATTGTTTTATTTTCTTAAAGATTGAAGAACATATGAATAATGACTAGAGATTTCATCGGTAACTACCAATTTTGGGCCAGTAAGATAGGGTTACATGGCGTGTAATTTGAATACACACCATGTTCCCTAATACACTATAACTAGACTTTCCATGAGATACATGGACTGACATTAAGTTATTACACATGGTGTACTCCGTGTGTTAACCAAACAACTTGGCACACATTTTTTAGAATATAGGGCATGTATATGGTCTACATGCCATGTAGTCTACACTAGTTAGTGGCATAAATTACACAATCTGTGTGATCATTATACATGGTCAAAATATGTGAGACTGAAAACCTATAACATTTATGATATAAATGATGTGTATGCAGTGTACAGGACATGTATTTCATCAATTCCAGCATCTGAGATGCACATTAAGATATATGAAAAAATAGAATTAGAGATACACGGTCTGTCACTGGCGCACATGTCATGTAGTCTCTTTCCCAAGACTGCGCTGAGTCTTTCAACAGGTTTCACAAGCATGAAACATCCGTACAACATAACATGTATATGGCCTATACACACCATTTTATCCTTATGAGATACATATTGAAGACTAAGGAGAGTGTCTTGGGAATAAAAAAAGCAGATACATGATATATAACTAGCATGTACACACTGTGTAGTCTGGCCGAGTAAACATGTCGAATCCCCAAACACACAGTGTGTAGCTGAATAGTACACACAATGGAGTCTCCCAATTACTGGTAGAATTAAATAACATTAAATTGAAAATTGAATCGTTAAAACCACATTTATTTGATTAGAACATTCAATGTTTGACAAATTAATAAGGGTTTTAAATAATTTTAAATTCTAAATTAATTTATTGTAATAAATATGAAACTATTGGTTCTTCCATTAATGCCATTATGATGGTTATCTTCAAGAGGATTTAGATAATCATTTAGATGAAATGGAATTAATTAATTAATTAATTAGTGCAAGAACATTTATCTTAATAAATAAAGAACAAATAAGAAATGAATTTTAGCCATTTATGTTTGCATATACATTGAATGTATGATAATTCATGATCTTGACCATGACCTATGTATGTGTTGGATGTTTTAATTTAATTTATTTCATAAGTTTGAAATTATTTGTTATTATATTAAACATTATGGCCTATGATTCATCCCTCCCTCAATTATTATGCAGGACTTATATGTACAATGATATTTATGTAATACCCATTTAACTAATCCTCTGGTTCCCATCACCCACATGTGAGTTATAAATAATTAAAATTAATGTATTTACCCAAGTGGCATAGTGGCTATTCAATATGGAACCATAATGATTCTAATCTAGGTGTTACATAGGTGGAAACAAGGAATGATGCAACTCATTCCAAGACTAAAAATATGAGTTATTTCCCTTAGGTCATAGGTTGGTTTAATGTCCGTTCATTAAATAAACCATTAGATAATATAATGAGAAAATTATTTAATTAATCATTTAATTTTTTATATGAAATTATTTATTTTATGAATGCAATACCATGATAAAATAAATAAATGAATTAATGTACAAATGAAGAAATTTAAATAAATTGATTCTGTATAATTTTTTCATCCAACATGGTTTATTAATTAAGTAACATCCACTTAATATTAACAAGACATTTAAAGGATAAAACAAGATACATTTATGCATAATAAATTAAAATCCTTTAATTAAATATTAAGTCATACTTGGCCTTCCTTTACTACTTGATTTGGAATTAAATCCTTGAAAATATTTGTTTAACCAACTCTCGTTGGGAAAATTAATTTTAATATGAAGTTATTATGATGGTTATGGGTTGAATTAACCATATTACATAAAGAGAAGTAGCCCTCACAAGACTTGATGTAGCTTAAATTCAAGTGTTGAAGAAATCCAAGCCAAGGTTTTAGGATAGGGGAGTCCACTCAATTGATCAAGGAGCTATAAGCCCACTGCTGTCAAAGATCTGCCTATATAAATACATTCAAGTAGCTTGACCAACCCTCATTGGGGTTACGAGAAGGGGTATGTGGATCTTTTCCACTAGAATGTACTAGAAACTAGACATTCTATGTTCAATGACATGGGATATTATGATTTGATAAAATAGTGGGAGATTTAATAAAAATAAATTATTTTATTATTTATCACATAATTGATAATCATGAATAAGTACTAATAATCTGGTATTTAATTGTTGAATAAAATGGAAATCTCGTTATCCAAACAACCCCTATGATCAATGTTATAGAAAGAAAACCTCATCACTGTAAGTAACTTCCAAGAGTGATTTAGATTCCTTCAAGTTGTGCTAAACCATGAATGAAAATCTTACATGCTAGAATACTCAATGCCTCATCCACCTTCCAAGGAGGTGAGGGATGAAGAGTTCATTGTATATGAAAAATATTTGAGTGACATGATCAATGTTTAATGTTTCATTCTTTCATCTTTTTTAGTGAAATCTTGAAGTCTCATGAAAAAATGGATGCATATAACATGCTTGATCCCCTCCATGGTCTCTACCAAGAGAGAGGAATATAAGAACAATTTTAGATTTCCAAGTCTCTCTTTTTAGAGAAATACTGTAGAGGGTACCCCTACTAAGCCTCACATAGTCAAGATCATTGGTGGGATTGAGTTCCTATAGGTTCTAGGGTTTAAAATTCCTAAATAATTGGGAACCGATCTCATTTTGGAATTAATCCCTTAGTGTTTCTCTAGATTTTTTTTATAAATTTCAATATGAACAACATCGAGAAGTCTCTTCCAGATCTTACACTCTTATTCTACAAGTAAATAAGAATATGAAGTAAAAAAATACTTTAGTCCATATGGTGAAAAAACTGAAAGGTATAGAAAATATATTTGATCCCAAATATTCTTCATCCCCTTCCATGAAGAGGAAGATCAAAGGGTAAGAAAGGGAGCATGATTTTGTTTGATTCACATGTGGTAAGAAGGCCCACTGAAATTAAAACTGCACATATCCAAAGAAGAAAGTGGAATATTTAGGTGTATTTTTTTTTATCAAGGGTAATTTATCTAGTTCTAAAAATTGGGTTTTAGATATCGACTGTGGTGCTCAGATATGTATTCAAATACATGAACCAAGTAGATTAAAAAAATGACTGAGGGGAGACTGATCTACGAGCAGCAAATAGATCTAAAATTATTATTGTAGCTATCATAGACTACCACGTCATATTGTAGAGTAAATTTATTATGGTTTTGAATGGTTGTTATTTTATTACATTCATTAACAAAATATTATTTCTTTATCCAAACTCTATAAAAATGTATTTATTTTCAAATTGGGGAATAAATGTTTCTTATTTTATATAGATATCATTTTTATGGTAAGAACAATTTAAATAATGGTATTTATATGTTAGATTACATTAACTAAGTAATGGAAATTGATAACAATGTTACTTCACATGAATCATACTACACCCATCTATGGAATCACTAGAAATGTCATTTAGATGAAAAGTTATTGAATAAATTATACCAAGAGGGATATTTAGTTATTTTGATCTGAAACAACTTGGTATTTGTCAGACATGTTTTTAAGGTAAAATTAAAAGCTCAATTTAATGTAAAAGGTGAACGGCCTAAAGTGATTCTTGAATTAGTTCATACAGATGTGTGTGGACCATTTCTTATTGAGGAAATGGGTGGGTACTCATACTTAATAATGTTTTCTTATGATTTTAGTAGATATGGATATGTATACATAATGGGTTGTAAGTTTAATTATTTTGAGAAATTCAAGGAATACAAGAATATAGTTTAGAACTATCTTGGTATGAATATTAAGAAACACAACTCATATCAGGGTGGATAACAACTTAATCGAAAATTAATTGATTACTTATGGTATTTTTTAATATTATCTCAACTCACTCTTCCTTATAAACCTAAGTGAAAAAATGTAAGTGAAAGGAAGAACCAAACCTTGTTAGAAATGGTGATATCAATGATGAGTCATTCAATTATTCTATTATCCTTTTGAGGATACATGTTACAAACAATAAAAAAAAATACTAAACTAATTTTAAATTAAATAGGAAGATGGTATACCATACCATTTATGGAAGGGAAAGAAAATAGTGTTTTCATACATACATGTGTGGGGATGAAAAGTGTTTGTTCAGTACCATTCAGGTAAAAAATTGTACCACAAGGTACAAAGTGTACCGTTATAGGATACCCTAAAGAAAAAGGATATATTACCTATATGATCCCTAAAAAAGGAATAGTAGAAATGCATGACATATTACTTGAGAGAGAACCCATCTCTAAAATAGGTAGTGATAACGAGATATAAATTGATGAAGTTGAGGCTCACGTGCATAGGAGTTGGAAAAGGAAAAAATTCAACAAATACGTGTGGAAGAAGAATTTGTTCTAGAGACACAAGTACTATATATGATTACAAGAAATTTTAGATAATTAGATCATTCTGGTTTTCTAAACATTGAGGATGGTGAATCACTATTAGTTGATAATAATGATCCTCTAACCTAAAATGAAGTAGTAAGTGGCACTGATGTTTCAAAGTGGAAAGAAACCATGAATTCTAAAATGGATTCCATATACCAATACTAAGTATTGATTTTTGTATCATCAATTCGATGTAAACACCATTTATTGAAAATGGGTATTCAAGAAGAAACTAGAAATGGAAGGAAAATTCAGTACCTATAAGGAACAAATGTTTGAAAAAGGGTTTAAAAAATGTTAAGACATTGATTATGAAGAAACCTTTTCACTAGTTTAAATTCTAAAATCCACATGAATTATACTTTCCATTATAGATTTCCATGACCATGAGATTTGTAAAATGGATGTCAAAACAACCTTACTTAATGGAAACCTTTGGAAAGATGTCTATATGAAACAACCCCAAATATTTGTGACTCCAATGGATGGAAATAAGATACATAAATTTCAAAACCCCATTTATGGATTAAAAAAAGAATATAGTTAATGTAAAATTAAATTTAATGAATCCATAACATAAATTGGTTTCATAAAGAATGAGTGTGAGCCTTGTGTCTAAAATAGTTTAGTGGGAGTGCAGTTATATTATTAAGAGTATATATTGATGATATATTACTCATTGGAAATGAAATACGAGTCTTAAAATCTATTAAGGAATGGTTAAATAAATTCTTCTCTATGAAGGACTTGGGGAAGGAAATATATATTCTTGGGATCAAGATCTATCATGATTGATAAAATAGGTTGCTCAGCCTATGTCAAAGTACATACATTAACAAGATACTGCAAAGATCCAATAAGTAAAAATTCAAAATGGTATTTTTTCCAACATCACATGGCATTCATCTTTCTCGGTAAATGTTTCCTTAGATATAATAGGAAAGAAACAGATGGTAAATGATTCCATATTCATCAGTTATTGGGTTAGTGATGTATTTTATGCTATTTACTAGGATAGATGTTACATATGCATTAAGTGAGGTAGGAAGATATCAAGATGACCTAGGTGAATTCCATTGTATGGTGGTTAAGACTATCCTTAAGCAACTAAGGTTTCAAAAAGTTATGTTATCAGTTTATAGAGGATATGAGAAACTAGTCATCAGAGGATATGAGGATGCTAGTTTTCAAATTGATCAAGATGATATGAAGTCCCAAATTGGATACATGGTCACTTTTAATGGAGGTTTTATGAGTTGGAAGAGCTTAAAGTAGGCCATGGTTGTAGATTATACAATATATTTTGAGTATATTGTGGCTTCTGAGGTAGCTAAATAATAAGTATAAATGTGTATCTTCATCAAACAGATTGATATGGTACCTATAATTAAAGATCTTATCACACTCTACTGTGATAATACTACAATGGAGACTCTTGTTAAATAGCCAAGTTTACATAAGTAGATGAATAACATACTACAAAAGTATCATCTCTTGAAGTATTTTTCTCAGAGAGGTGATTTTAAAGTGATAATTATTTCCATTAAAGAAAATGTGAAGGAACACTTGACTAATTCTTTGACTCAATAGAAACATGATTATTATATGAGGTTTGGAGGACTAAAAGTCATTGACAATTGGATCTAGTTCAAGTGGGAGTTTAATTGAGTTGGTGTCATAAGACAAACTATTTTTACTTTGAATACCTGTATATTCAATTTATTTAATATTAATAAAAATTATCATTATAAATGTTTCATTTTTCTACATGACTCTAATGTAATAATGTTTTAGAGTATACATTCCATTCATAAGGTCGTATAATTTCCATGATATAATGAGAAACTTGAAGTGATATAGATATTTTATTAAATAATGTTCTGCGATTGGATAATATACTATGATGGGATACATAGTATATAGATGGTAATTTGTGAGTACTCATAAGCAGATGAGGATTCATCTCATAAATTTCACACTTAGTAATTTCAAAGATGGGATATTATCAGAAAAAACCTGCTAGTTGAAATTATACATGTTTTAGTGTCATCAGATATTCCTATCTATGATCATGTATAATGGTCCTCGGAATTTAAGATTATCATTAATGAATGTCATGAATTATGCACTTATATTTCGAGATGAAAACCGCGATGAAATATCATAGTGGAATGGTAGGGCACATTGGGTATGTAATTATTGGCATTTCATTAATGGATTAGTTTATGAAGGAATTTTCCCTTCTATATTTATGGAAGTTGATATCTCATACTTTTAATTGGAATAAAACCTGCTCCCTAAATTCCTTGTGTTGGATTTTGTTCCCTTGAAATAACTTTTGTGTAATTTATGATAATCTATATTCATTTTTTTGAATATTAATAAACTCCTTATCACATCATGATTTTTCTTCTGCATGACATAGTATGTGATAATATCTTAAGACTAGATATCACACTAAAAGGACATAACAATTCCCTAATATGATGAAAACCTAGAGTTTACATCAAAATATTCTTAAATATACATTATATATCCAGATAAAATAATTTTTGTGACATAAATCATATAGGTTATAAGTGGTGCAGACTCATAGGACTTTGTGGAAAATTCTCATGGTGTTTTCCCTTAGTAATATCAAGTGTAGGATATTATAAAAATGAGACATGATAATAGAAAATCTAAATTTATATATGTCATTGGATATTCCTATTTTTGGATGTGTTTATTGATACTTAGACTTTAATATTAATATTGATGAGTATTATAAGTCAAAAAATTTTATGTATTGATGAGAACCATGACGATATATGTTCATAAAGAGGTAGGATACATTGGGTGCGTGACGAGTAATATTGAATTAATGAATAATGCAAGAAAGGATTTTTCCATTCAGTTATTTAACACAAGTTAATATATTAGACCCTTTGATAGAAATGATATATATTAAATAAATCCATGGCCATGGTTTTCTATAGGCAATTTCAATTTCCAAAAATTCATAGAAAGAGACATCCATCACATAGGTTGATGACACAAGCATACGACCTACTTGATTAGAGATATCAAGGTAAATGGATTATATTACACTCTGGGAATTCATATGAGGTATTATGTCATTGAGGGATTAAATTATTTCTCTATGATTTCCTTTTCATATTTATAGATACAAAACTTGGACTTTAGGCTACTTCACCCAAGGATACTAAGAAAGAGGCATAGAGTGTCACACACTATGTGTATCCGGCACCCATGTTAAATTATATATTAATTTTTAATTATTTAAAAGTTTAATGAATATTATTCCCTCACATGGTTTAATAATTATTCATGTTTTCTTGATATCATATATTCTATCCCAAATTATTCGATAGAATATTATATGGGCGTAATATTTAATAAATATTTAATTTTTATTTTATGAATATAATATTTAATTAATTATTGGATAATAATGTAGTGATATTAATTTTTTAAATAAATATTAATTATTAAAGGCCTAATAATATTGTGGAGGGATGGTAGACCTAGCTTATTGGTTCAGTGATAAATAATATATATTGAATATTATTTGATTAAATAGTATTTAATTTAATTCATGATTTTAGTACATGTCAAGAAATAATAATAATATTATGATTATAGACAAGATGTTACATATTGATTAAATAAATAATAAATGTATCCAGTGTGATTATTTATTTCTAAAACCAGGGATATAGAAACCCAATAATATTATTTTTTAAGAGAATCAATTCATTATTTGTTGTGCACAATGAAATATAGAGAATCCTATAGAATCCCTAGAGAGATACCTCCTTTAAAAATTATCGCAAGATAGGAGAGCGATCTTCCTCATCCTCCCACTCTTGAGTTAAGAGAGATAAAAAATAATCCTATGGAATTGATTCTTAGGGAAATAAAAGGGGAATAATGAAAGAAATAGAATCTATCATGCTAGCACTAGGAGATTCCTACGACGATGTTCAAATATTCTTGGAACACTTGTGGATAACTACTAGAGGGAATGCATTATTGATTACTATAATGAAATGAAGGTACAACATAGATCTATTGTTAGATCCATCAAAGAAGAAATAATTTATAGCAAGGTAATTCTTTATTTTCTTAAATTAATTATAAATAATATGTGATGATCTAATGTTTTGGTTCTAGAATTTTATCCATTTTCTGTATTCTTTGAATCAATTATGTTGATCATGAAATTTATCATTGTGTAAATCTTAGATTGATCATTTATCAAGAAAAAAAGAAAAGTTGGACATAGACCATAACATGTTTTGGCTGTTCCTGGAACCTTTAAGTGGTATCAGATCGGGTCACATAATTATTTATAATTATTTAAATATCATTGATTTATTTACGAATAATTAATTGGTATTATATTAAAGTTTAATCATTATTTAATTGAAATTTTGAGATCTTATTCTTTATATTTATTTATCATAAATATAATCAAATTGTTTAATTTTATGAATGAAATAAATTTGAAGATCTCATCTGAAGGTGCCAAGGAATCTAGATGGACAACAGAAGAGTACACACCGTGTAACTTGGAGGTACACTCCAGTTACTAGTTTTTAATACATCAATAATTAATTTATAATTAATTCAACGTGCATGCATTTATTACATGTGTGGTATTTAATTATACACCTAGTATTTACCAGGACAACCTAGCATATGTTTAATGGGAGTACACACCATGTAACTTCCGTACAAGGCGTGTAGTAATTTACTCATAGACAGGACGTGTATCTTCTTACACAACCTACTTGACTGGTGACCATGTAACTCAAAGACCACATGAAGTTTACCCCATGTAAATTTCATGTACTCAAAATGTAAAGTTTACACACTTAGTTCCTAGGCATATTCCATAGATAGACGGTGAGAAAACATGCATGTCGTGTAGATCCAGTGTACACATCATGTACTTTTACCAAATTACATATAATTAAGATTAATTTATTATATTCTTTAAACCATATCAACTTGTACTCGAGTGTGTTCATTAATTTTATAATACATTACATTTTATCGGTATTAATATATATAAATTTTCAATTAATTTTTGTGTAAATTTCAGATCTGCATATCATCTATAAGTCATATTATAGTTATTAATCTATATGAATTGAAGCATAACACATGACATACAAATCATGTAATCCATGTAATCATTAATTTTATTGTATACACAAAGAAATTATGCGGTAAGTCATTTATTCCACATGTTTCATAAGTTAACAGTATACACATATAATACATGTTGGGTAGTTTGAATGAGTACTCATAGTGTTTCCTCCAAGGTACACTTTTTATTGTACACAGTTAATTTTAAATAAATTTATTTAATTTGTTTAAAATTACGATGGATGAGGATCTCAAGGAAATTCAGATGATAATTAAGATAAAACAATCGATTAATTAAATAACACAATTAATTTACTTGAGAACAATTTATCTTAAATAAGATTGATTATTAATTGAATGTTAATTTTATTAAATTCATAAATTTTTTCATGAATGTTTATAATCATAATCCTATATCAGACGATTATATTTTATTTGTTTCTTTTAATTTATTATTAAATTAAATTGTTGGAATAAGTTTCATCTATCCTCTTATTATGTAAGGGCATTCATTCCCATGTTTTCTTTTATATAAACCCCTCCCCTTCACCTACATGTGAGTAAAAGTATATTTAATGGATAAAGATACCAATCTATTGGAGGTGGTGTATGTTTGGGGACATGGTAAAACTAATAAAAGAGAGATACATAGGTGGGTTGGTGAAAAACTTCAACGTGAACCATATATAGTTCAAAGTGTTTTTCCCCTAGGTGAACTACTAGTTTATCATCCACTAAATAAACTAAGCACTGGTAAAATATCATGATCATACCACCTTATTATTTTATTTTCTTTAAGATTCATGGTTATTTCATTATAGATGTTTTATTGTGATCACATGAATTAATGAACTAATAAGCATCAAATATAGAACTAAAATAAATTGTATTATACATAATTATTATCTAAGACATGGTTAATCACTTAAGTAAATCCAATTAATATTAAAAATATTATAATAATGATAATTATGGGAAATTTATGTATAAAATATAAAATCCATTAATTATAAATATTAAGTTGGTATAGCCTTCACTAGTATAGTTAAAATTTAACCATAATTCAAAGTGATTGACCAACCAATGTTGAGGTGCTTTTAATTATTGTGGAATTCTAACTTGAATTTTTGGGTTGACTTAACTTAGTTGACATCAAGGGTTGAATTCCAAATCAGGACTTGGTGTAACTAAGATATAGGTGTTGAGGAAATCCAAATTAAGGATTTTATGATTAGGGAGTCTACTCAATAGATCAATGAACAATGAGTTAATGAAATTATAATTTGGAATGCCTACCTAAAACCCTTGATATTGCTTGACCAACCAAAGTTGCAGTGATGAGAAGGGGAATATAGATCCTTGCCACTAGAATTTATAAGAAACATGATATTACTAATCCATTGGTGAGGGATATTGGGTTTTGGTAAAATAGTGGTATATTAATAAATATAATATTTATTTATTTATATAAAATTTATCAAATAAAGAACTAAATATCTTCTCATCTTATTTATAGAAAAACATAATAAAATGTATTCAAAAATAACATTTCCATACATAATTGATAAGGATAACCATCTCACCATCACAAATTTCCAAGAGTGGAAAAGGAACTTGCGTGTTATCCTATGACATGAAAAGAAAATATATGTGTTGGAATAACCTATTCTTGATGCACCTAGTAATGAGGCTATTGTAGAAGAGTCGCCTCTCTATAAAAAACATTTGACCAATGATACAATTATTCAATGTTTCATGTTATTTTCCATGACTAATGAACTTTTGAAGACACATGAGGTCATTGATACATATAATATGATGTATCACCTTCAGGATCTCTATCAATAGAAGGCTAGATAAGAGAGATAAAATATATCTAATTATTTTTTTTACAAATATTCATGGAGAGTCTGTGCTGCTGGTCCTCTTGTAGTAATACTTATTTTCCACATTGATTCTTAGACATCTTAGGGATTAAATTACTAGATTAATTGCATATAGATCTCATAATTTCCCCACTACCCAAGACCTTATCCAATTTTATTGTTAATTATATCATGATAAATAATGAGAATATTCATTTAGAAATTATTTCATTGATTCTCCAAGTGGATAATGACATGAGGTATGACAAACACATGGTCCTTATGGTGAATAAGAAAAGGAATAACATGGTGAAGAAGACAAAGACTCATAACAAGTATAAATCCTCCAAGAACCATCCTTCTTAGAAAAGGAATATTGAGAGCTAGAGAAAGGAAAAGGAGGCAGAATGTTTTTCATGTGTCAAGAAAGTCCACTAGAAGATGAACTACACCTATAAGTAAGGGGAAGCTAAATTTGTGTTCACTATCAAGTGTAATATTTAAATATCTACACATTAGGTATTAGATACAACTTGTGGTGCTCACATCTGTATCCAAATGTAGAAATAATGTATATTCTAAAATATTTTTATAGGATAGGTAGATTTTGTGAGCAACCAATGGTGCAAGGATGGATACTCTAGCCATTGGTGAATACCACCTTTCATTGAAAACAATAATGATATTGGTTTTAAGGTTTTGTTATTATGTACCAACTATTACCAAAAATATAATTTATGTGTCATAGCTAGATGTAGATGGTTTAATTTTCATATTTTGAAATAAAATTTGTTTCTTTTATAAATAAAACATATGTTATACAATGTCACATTTAAATAATGGACTTTATGTGTTAAGTTATAAAAACCAAGTATTGTAAATAGAAAAAAAATCTTGTTCACATGAATCATTTAATAACTAGATATGGAATCACCATCTTGACCATGTAAACAAGAAGAATATGAAAATGAACTATCAAGATGGTTATTTAGTCTCTTTTGAGCTAAAACCACTTGAAATATGTCATGTTTGTTTAAAAGAAAAATGACAAAACCTCCATTTGATGGATAGGGTGAAAATGCCATAGATATTCTAGGATTAGTACACACTGATGTGTGTGGACCATTTCTATTTGAAGCTAGATCTGGGTATTTATACTTCATTACTTTTAATAATTACTTGAGTAAAAATAGATATATCTACTTGAGGAGGTATAAGTCCG
The DNA here is from genome assembly GCA_963277665.1 of Viscum album. Lineage (NCBI taxonomy): Eukaryota > Viridiplantae > Streptophyta > Magnoliopsida > Santalales > Viscaceae > Viscum > Viscum album. The sequence continues at coordinate 1,881,383,536 of OY728153.1, forward strand.
AGTCCATCGAGAAATTTAAAGAATTAAAGAATTAAGTAGATAATAAACTTGGGAATTAGATAAAAAATCTTTGATTGGATCAAGGTGGTGGATATCTTAACCTGGATTTTATTGAATTTTTACAGGAGTTTGGGATTCTATCTCAACTAACTCCACCTTAAACACCACAGTGTAATAGTGTTAGTGAAAGAAGTAACCATACCTTGTTAGAAATAGTATGGTCAATGATGAGTCATGCATATCTTACATTATCCTTTTGGGGACATACATTACAAACCACAATATACACACTAAACCGATTACCAAAAAAGTGCTAAAATGAAATTCCCATCGAGTTATGGAGTGGAGAGAAACATGTTTTGTCACATACACAAGTATGGGGTTTTAAGGAATTTGTTAAGGCCTTATAAGGTATAATATAGAACCCCAGTACACAAAGTGAATCATTATTAGACATCCTAAGTAAAAAAAGGGATACTACTTATACAACCCCTTAGAAAAGAAAGATAATGTGACAAGAAAAGAAATATTTCTTGAGAGGGATCACATCCTCAAAAATTATATTGGGATCAAGATTTAATTAAATGAATTTGATAATCAAGATACACAAGAGTTATACACGAATAGATTACACAGGTCCCAATGGAAGAATTAATTCCTAAAACACAAGTACTACATAGGAGTACTATATATGTAAGAGAACCAAAGACATATGGTTTTATACTCACCGAATATGGTGACTCATTATTGGTTGAAAATGATAAACCTATCCCCTATAAATAGGTATTTGAGAGCTCAGAAGCTACAAGATGGAAATATTACATGATTTCTAAAATGGATTCCATGAATTAGAACCAAGTTTGTGTTCTATTTTATGCTCTAGTTGATGTAAATATTATAGGGTTAAAATGGGTATTCCTGATACAACTGGAAATGGATGGTAAAGTAAATACCAATAAAGACAGGATAGTGGATAAAGTTTTTAAACAATGTGAAGAAATTGGTTGTGATGAAACCTTTCCACAAGTTTCTGTGTTTAAATCTACCAGAATCCTACTTGATATAATAGCTTACTTGGAATAGAAAATTAAAAAAATGGATGTCAAAAAAAACTTTCCTTAATGGGAACTTTCAAGAAGATGTCTATATGAAAAAACAAGAATATTTTGTGACTCTAGGTGAAGCCAAAAATATTTTCAAGTTACAGAGATCCATTTACGGATTGAAGAAAGAATATAGGCCATGGAACATTCGATTCTATGAGTCTATAAAAAAATTTGGTTTCATTTAGAATGAATGTGAGCCACGTGTTTATAAAAGGTTTAGTGATAATGTGGTTGTCATCTTAGTGATATATATTGATCACATATTACTTATTAGAAATGAAATAAAACTCTTAAAATATATTAAGGACCAGTTAAACATGTTTTTCTCCATGAAGGACTTAGGTGAAACTACCTATATTCTTGAGATCAAGATCATTAATTACAGATCCAAGAGGATAATTGGACTAAGTCAAAGTAAATATATTGAACAGATACTAAATAGACTTCGTATGGAACAATCCAAGTTGGGATTGGTTCCATTGTCACATGGTATAAATATTTCTGGGAAAATGTGTCCTCATACAACATAGGAGAAATGGAGAATGAGTAAGATACAATACGCTTCAATGATATTATCAATCATGTATTCCATGTTATATATTAGACTTTATGTTACCTATGCCTTGATCATGGTATGAAAATATCAAAAAGATATAGGGGAAAAACATTAGACTACTATTAAGGGTATCCTTATGTATTTGAGAAGAACTAAGGATATGTTCTTGGTGTATGGAGGAGACAAGGAGCTAGTCATAAGGGGTTATACTAATTCTAGTATTCAATTAGACCAGAATGATTAAAATCCATATATAGGATATGTTTTTTGTCTCAATGAAGGAGTTGTGACCTAGAAGAGTTTAAAGCAACCAATTCTCATTGATTCTATAGTAGATGTTGAGTATATAGCGTCTTCTGAGTCATCTAGGGAATTTGTTTGGATACAAAAATTTATCTAGAATCATTATGTGGTACTTAGAAGAAAATTACCTATAATGTTGTATTATGATAATGGATCTTTAAAAAGATCCCAGGTCACACAAATGGAAAAATTATATACTTCTAAATTATCACCTCTTGATAGATTTTTATCAAGGGGATGAAGTTATAGTAAGTAGAGTTACCATAGAAGAAAATAGAGAATAACCCTTGACTAAAGGCATATCCCAGCAGAAGAATGAGTATCATGTGAGATCTAGCGGGCTGAAGGTTGTTAGCAGTTGGCTCTAGTGAAAATGGGAGTCTATCGGAGTTAGTGCCCAAGAACCAACTTATATGTATTTTATGATAACATGTATTCATTTTTTTTAATATTAATAAAATACTTATAACATCATGATTGTTCGTATGCATTACATAGTATGTGATAGTGTCATAAGAGTAGCTGTTACACTAAAAGGTCATAGAAATTTTATTCTATGATGAGAACCCAGAAGTGCCATGAAAATTACTATTCAATATATGTTCTATAGCTGTATGAACTCATTTGAGGGAGACAAATTATATAGGATATTAGGGGTGGATACTCATAGGAATTTGAGGTACCTTCTCATGGTGTACTCCGTTGGTAATATCCAGTGTAGGATATTATGAGAATGATACCTTCCAGTAGGATATCCACATTTATATGTGTAATTGGATGTTCTTATACGTAGAAATGTATATTGATCCTTATAATTTAATAATATTATTAACGAGTATTATAAGTTGGGTACTTTGATGTATTAATAAAAACCATGATGACATATGTTCGTAGTGAGGTAAGAAATGTTGGGTGAGTCACGAGTAATAGTGAATTATTGAATAATGTGAGATAGGATTTTCCCTTATATTCTTTAATATAGGTCGATATCTCAGGACCTTTGATTTAAATTATATATCCTAAATAAATCTATGTACTTGGTGTTCTATATGAAAGTTTTATTTCCATAAATTCAAATAAAGAGACATCGAGAACATAGGTTGATGGAACTACCTTGCATCATGTTTGATTAAAGATATCATGATAAAGGGATTATATTACACAGTGAACATTGTTATAAGGCATTACATTGTGTAATTAACTTAGTTATCTATGGGTTTATTGGCATGTTTCTAGATGCTAACAGTGAACTTTAGGCTACTTTGCCTAATGCCATTGAGAAAGAGGTCTATAGGGCCACCACTAAGTATATCTAAATTCTCAGTTAAATAATATATTATTTATTTATTATTTAATAAGTTGAATAAATATTATTCCTGCACATGGTTTAATAAAAAATCATGTTTTCTTTATCACATATATTCCATCACAATTTATTCAAGAGAATATTATGTGAGCGTAATAATTAATAAATATTTATTTTCTATTTAGTGAATATAATATATATTTATTTATTGGTGAATAATAAAAAGATTTTTATTTATTAAATAAATTTTCATTTTTCAGGGCATGATAAATATTGTGGAGTAATGTTGGAATGAGTTTAATTTTCTGGTGAGAAATATTTTATATTTAATATTAACTGATGAAATAATATTTAATCTAATTCATGAGTTTATCCCATGTTGAGAAATAATAATAATATTCATATTATAAAAATGGGGTTCTATAGAGATTAAATAAATGATAAAGGGAACTTGTAACATTATTTATTTCTAACCCATGTGATATATATACCCAATTATATTATTTTTCAAGAGAGACAATTCATTCTTTGTTATGCACAAAAAAATACGAAGAATCCACTTGAAGCCCTAGAGAGATCCCTTCTCTAAGAATTCTCCTAAGAAATGAGAGCGATATTCCCCCACCTTCCACTCTAATGGTAAGATATATCAAAGATAATCCTTCAGAAGTGATTCTCATGGCGATCAAAGGTGAACGGAAAAAGTGATAAGATTTTCTATGCTAGCAACCAGAGATTCCTATGATGATGTTAATAGTTTTTTGAAACACATGTAGATCACCACTGGAGGGAATATATTCTTGATTCCTATAATTCAATGATGGTACAACATAGATCCATTTTCAGATCCATCAATGAAGAAATAATTTCTCGCAAGTTAATGATTTTTTTCTTAAATTAATTGTTATTAATATGTGATGAACCTACATTTTAGTTCCTATTTTTTATCTATTATCTGTATTCTTTGATTCAATTCCAATGATCATGATGTTTATTATTAGGTAAATCATAGATTGATCATTGATCATGAAAAAAATCAATGTTGGGAATGACGCATCACACACTTCTACTATGCTCGAAACCTTCACAACAGAAATGGTGTAATGACGTGTTTATTTCAAATAGTCATTAAAAGATGTACTGAGTATATATATTGGTGACATAGATGTGAAACCTGTTTTATGAGATATTGAAAAAATAGATTATATTACACACTGAGTATTCATACGTGATTTTTTGTTGCATCATTAAGTTATTTGTCTCGAGTGGCATGAACTGTTGCTAGACAGTAATCTCAGACTTTAGGAAAACCCACCTAATTCCAATGAGAAAGAATCCCATAGGTTCACACACTAAATGTTTCCACTGATCTCAATTAAATTATTTCATAATTTAATTAATTTAATAAATATTACTCTCAAAACCGATGGATAATTTTATTCATGTTTTACTTTTTGAAATATTTATTGATTAATTAAATATTTAAGTTATATACTTATTTAGGTGTTTAATAAATTCTAGAGGAGTTAGAATGAACCAAGACTATTTTTTCTGAAAAATATTAATTAATATGATGGTCAAATAATATTTATTAATTTTCAAGTTGGAGTACACCACAAAATAATAATAATAATAATAATAATATTATATATCCTTAGGTTTATTAATGATTATAATATTGATTTAAGGGATGACATGAAATTAAATATTATTTTAACCTAAAACTGAGCACTATAAATAGACAGTTATGTCTATTGTGTAGGGTGTGAAATCAAAAATAGATAATTTTTGTGCACAAAAAAATATCTATAGACTCTTACTTATCTTTCCTTCTCAAGAAAAAAAACAATAGAGATTCCTTTAAGACTAAAATAAAAGTGATCAACACTAATAAAAAAATACAATTGACTCACCGTGCTAGCACCTGGAGATCAATTGACGCCACTTAGATATCAAAGTGGCATGTGTGGATCACTACTAGAGTTATTCTATCCTTGGATCCTCATAGTACAATGAAGAAAAACCAGATGGGTCATTTTGGATGATCAAAATATATATCTAAGAAATAATCCTCATATTAGGTATTTGTTTTCTCCAATCTAAAAAAAATAATTATAAATTTTACTTGAAAGATCCTCACTCGTGACTTTGGGAAACTCAATATTAAAAGAAGTTTTAATATATTTCCCACCACCACATGCTTCCACTACACCCAAAACCAACATTATGAACTACCAGGATTTATCCACGACTCATTATTATGATATATGATATATATGTAAGGGTTTTAAAATGTTTTTCTCATGTTTAGATATCAATATGCTCATGTTATGTTTAAGTAATCATTTATATCTCTCTTGTTTACCCTTACTGAGAATCAGAGATAAATATTTCTTATGTTTTATTTTTCTGAGTTATGAAGGAAGGGTTTAAGTAAGATATGTCTATGTAGGGTGATAGTTATGAAGAACTTAGTGATATATGATATAGATCTCTTATGAACAAGTTGTTTATGTATCCAAGTTTCCAAAGGCATTAGAACTATATGATTCTATCATGGATCAAAATGATTTTTATAGAATATTTATCAAATAAGATGTAATATTTATGTATGAAATGTATAGGTTACTATAGTTGGTATTGGAGAAATGTTTAATTAACTTTGTAAAGTAGGATGATAAAACATTAGTGAGAACCCTTAGGATAATCCTATGTATAGGATAATTCCCTAAGTTATGGTTAAGAAATATGTGTGGTTTTCCTAGAAAAATATCCCTATCTGGAAAATAAAAGTGGAAATGATTTTGACACAAATACATATAGGGGTAATAAATACAAAAAGAGTTGGTCAAGTATATCTCATCCATTATTCTGGTGCACAATTAGTATGACCTTACTATTCACCTAGTTTGAAACTCTCAAGGATATGGTTGGATAAAATACATTTTCTTTATGAAAAATTATAAAGGATTTTAATTTCTAATAACCATGAATGAACTAAGTTAACCTTAAGGTTTCATAGATTGAAAATAATGTGTCATTATTTAGAAATCCTATAAATTATTTTTCATGATTATATTGTTTCCCACTATGATTATTTTTATACATACTTTGTATTTTTGTTTAAGTTAATGGATAGAACCTGAAGGAAGCATGTTAATACTGAATGTGACATACAATGTAATTACTTTCTTCTTGAGTAGAAAAATGTCATGGAATTTAAAATGAAAAATCTCATTGTTATGATTATTAATCTTTATAAAGCTGTGACTCATATTAAGATTAAAAAAATAAGAGGAGGGAACAATGTTCTGATGATTCCTTCATGAGGAAAAATCCACCTTTTTTAGTGGGCCGACTAATCCAATAGTTGCTGATTAATGGATCATTACCACTAAAAATATATTTTTTATTATCTAGTGTTCATAATATAGAAAATTTATTTTATCTATTTATCATTTTGAATTAAAAACAGATTAATGGTGAATTGTTACAAACAACCTGAGGAAAACATAATAAATTTAATCCATGGAGTGAGATGAGTTTATGTGATTATTTTTCAATAAAAACATTCGTTGTATTTTTTTGTACAAAAATGTCATTGAGATAAAGCATAAGTTTTATGAATCCATTAGTTCCTATGAGGAAAATTTCATAAGACTTTCGAGGAATTATTTTTTATCACCATCCAACGTGAAAATAAGGTTGACTGATTATTAAGTGGCTTAAAACCAAGTATCTGAAGATAATTATCCATAAGGTACTTTAGTTTTTATGAAGAAATATTTTGATGTGATATCAAGGTGTAAATGGATATTGGAGTTACCTGTCAATATCATGGTTTTGATAAGAATAAAAATACAGAATTCAAAGGAAATTATAAAAAACATGTAGTGATGAAGATGAGCCTTCCTTCATGCTAAATGTGTGGAATGAAAAATGGGGAAACTTTAATTAATGGATATAGTAAATGTTTTAATTTTGAATAGTAAGTTAATCAAACAATATAATGCCTATGTGATGGGAAGAATTTAGGTAATGATGTGAATAATGAGAATGCTCCACAAAATTCACCACCCACACTTCAGTGTTTCAAATTCAAGAAGTATGAGAATTATGCTAACCAATGCTCAAATATTAAGGTTAATGATGATTATCAATGTTATAAACCTCTTAGTACCAAATACAAAAGGAAATATCATGTGATCGTTATTTCCAATGTGGGGTATGATAAGGAAGGGATGAAAGGTATATTTTCCATTCACTCTAGAACTACTAATGTCTTATTTGATTTTGGATCTACCAATAGTTTTATATATGAATAATTTTATAAGGGTATATAAATTACAAAAAAATGATTATATGTTGAATTAAAAGTGAAAAATCATAATTTTATGATAATCCCAGCTTAAGTTCTTGATTCATCTCCAATTGAAGTTTGTGGGAATGTGATTCCTTTAAATCTCATTATTATTACTCTAGTAAAATTTGATGTTATATTAGGCATGGTTTGACTTTTTTTACATAAAACCCACATCAATGTTTGAGTAAGGGAAGTCACTTCTGATATTTAAATGAATCTATGATCATATATCAATGTAATGATAAATATGAACTTTTGATGAAAATTAAATCCATTATATGGGTTTTGATTCCTATTAAAAAGGGGTATTTATCTCAGATAATTGGAGAGAAACTCAACATAAAATATATGACTATTTTATGATAGTTTTTATGGTATTTTTGAAATAGTTTCCTATCCATTCTTTAAATCGTGAAGTTGAGATTTCAACAGAACTCATACCTAGTGATACAACTATTTCAAAAACACTATATAGAATAACCCTGACTGAGTTGCAAGAATTTAAGAATTAAATAAAGGATAATATTGAAAATGGATTTATTTGACCATGTGAATTACCATGGGTCACACCTATTCTTTTTTAATAAGAAAGATGAATCAATACAACTCTACATTGATTATCAGGAACCTAACAAGATCACAATCGAGAATAAGTATAATTTTCATCATATTGATTAATTGTTTGATTAAATGTGTAGAGATAAATACTTTTTGAAGATTTAACTTCATTTTATATTTCATCAATTGAGGTTCAAGAAAGATGATATACCCATAAAAACTTTCCACACAAGGCATGGACACTATAAATTTATAGTGATTTCATTTGGTCCAACTAATTCCCCTTATATCTTAATGGATTTAATGAATAGAATATTTATAGATTATATTGATCAGTTTTTGGTAGTATTTATAGATTATATTATTATATATTTAAAGAGTAAGGAATAACATCAATATAACATTAGGATTTTACTAAAGACCCTAATGAAGGAGAAACTGTACGAATTTACCAAGTGTGAATTTTGACTACAAAAAGTTTCATTTTTGAGTCATATAATCTCAAGGGAGGGTATATTAGTGGATCCAACAAAGATGGAAGCCATTTAATATTGATCTTGACCAAAAAAAGTGAGTGTGGTCCATAGGTTTCTTGGTTTTTTTGTATATTATTGATGATTTGTGTAGAATTTATCACTTATATCTAATCCAATCACTATCTTAACTAAAAAGGGTTCCAAGTTCATTTGGATTGATTAACGTGAGGAAAATTTCAAGGAATTGAAGTGAAGGTTAGTCATGACACCTGTGATTACACTTATCTATAGTGGATACGGGTTTGTGATATATAGTGATGCATCAAATAAGGAACTGAGATGTTTCCTCATACAGAATGATATGATTATAGCTTTTGCATCATGATAATTGAAGGTTTGTGAGAAAAATTATACAACTCATGATTTGGAGTTAGTATAATTTTTTTGCATTTAAAATATAGAGACATTATAATTATGAATAAAGGTGTGATATATATACTGTTTATAAAATTTTTAGGTATATATTCACTCAGAATGAGATGAATATGCTCTAGAGAAGATGGTTGGAGTTGATTAAATATTATGACTACTCAATTCATTACCTTCCTCGAAAAGTGAACAAGGAGGTTTATATTTTGAGTCAAAAGTATCATGTTATATTATCTATGATGAGGATAAAAAATATCAAATATTTATATATTTGAGAAGGATGGATTCAAAAATATTAAAGGAGGTGGTAAATTCATATCTTTCTTAAATGATTGTTCAACTATCTATCCAGGTAATGATTAAAGAGGCACATAAGGAAGATGTAGAGTTGAAAAATAAGGTAAGAAATGATCCTGAGTTCAACCATGATTATGATAGAATGTGATTATCCAACAAAAGATTCTAATATCCTTTGTTTATATTACAATTTTTATGTTATAATTTGTTCAGAGATACTAGTATAAGTTCATTTTATAATTAAAACTTTTTTTCTTATCATGTTTGAAATTCATTCTCAAATTCACTAATACTTGGTACATTTTGTATCACATTGTAAAAAAACCAATATTCTTGATTCTAATTTCATATTTAATTTTCAAGTCTCCCATGATATGTGTAACATTCTATCCTTTTGGATTTATTATAGATTCAATTAGGATGATGACCAAAGTAGGCCATGAATCCATCAAATTTTAGGCCAAGTACACTAGACACCAGTCTAATTAACCCCCTATATCGTACATGATAGAAGGCTAATGATGCTAAAATTTGATACGTGGATAGGGGAAATCCATAGTATCATTTTATTAAGAAACATATAGAGCTTATTATGAGTTTTTAATGGAGTTACATGCAGACTAAGATGAAGATGAAATTTTGGGCTAGATTATATGGCCTAGATTGACAGCCCACTATTTTGATTATATCTGAGAAACCAAAAATTAAATTGGTATTATATTTTATGGGATTTTAGAAAAAATCATTGGATTAAATTTTTTCTTCTTATACTTACCCTATTGTTTCCATCTATAAGGTCATTTCAGTGCCTCTGTTGGGTGGATTCAATATGGAATCTATTTCAGGTCAAGGGTGGATAATTCTATATTACACAAAATTTTCACCACTATTGTCCTACCATAATAAACTGAAAAGACTTGGAATATTGGGAGATCAACAAAAGGATTCCAAAATTATTATTTAAAGTAGTATCATTGAAGGACTAGAAGAAATTTGATTCATGTTTTTTGTAATTTTATGTAGCTAGTTTCAGATTGTACTCACATTTCTTATCTTTCAAGTTGTTATATTTTAGATTAGTTTCATAATAAAATGTATTATTATTCTTTTATTATGTCTTCATATCTTTCTAATACTGTTTCCTCAAGTTTTGAATTTAATTACACCAATTTTTATGAATTTATTCATACAATAGTGGAGTTATCATTATTTCATTGTTTTTTCACTTATTTAATTCCTCTCTCATGATTCCACTTCCATAATTCATAGAGATATTTGCATCAATAGAGGGATAAATATATTAAGTGTTTATACATGGATATTTCAAAGGGATGTATTGGATTTTATTTCTAATTATAATAATTTTTTTATCAATTTTTTAAATTGAGTTTTTTTCAATGATTTAGCTTCTCTTTCAACCACACTAATTCCATACATTACAAATTTTGAGTGAAATAATTATCCACTACATTGGATTGATCATGGAAATGATTCTACAAGTGTATAAGATATTAGAATTTGGATAGTAAAAAAACTAAATCAGTGAGTGATTTTGGAATTTCTCAATTCATTGAAAGAAATACTCTCCAATTTAAAACATTGAAACCATTTTAATAAATTCATCCAATCAACCCCTTTAAATAACCTAGGATCGACTCATTCTCTCAAATTGAATTCACATAGGCATTTTAGTGATTATTTAAAACCATCTAAAATAAACCAAGGTTAGACACTTTAAAATCAAAATAATATATAGAATTATTTTTTTAGGTTAATAATTAGGTATCTATGAATTTGAATCATAACAATACTACAATGACCGCTTCTTCTTATAGGGTAAATTTGGGTGAGATCAAATTTTAGAACTTTTGTCAGGGACCCAAGTATTTATCCTTAAAAAATCATTCTTTTCTCCCAAATTTCTTTATTTTCACCCCATTTCTCTTATCTTTTACCCTTTATTTTTCTTCAAAATTTTGTCTCCCCCAATTTTACCCTACAGGTATAAATGATCATTGTTTTACAGGTAGGGGTAAAATCCACAGAGACCTAAGAAGTAATCTACAAACAATAATTCTAAGGATTGTTTTGGATATAAACTGAACCACCTTGGGTTGATTTTATATGGGTTCAAATGAGAACTAAAATTCCTATGTGAATTAAATTGGAGATAATTAGTTGTTCCTAGGTTATTTCTAGGGGTTTATTGGATGGATTTATTAAATTGGTTTCAATGTATTAAATTTGGTTGTTTCTTTTAGAGAAATGAGAATTCCCAAATCAATCACTGATTTAAAATTTTCACTATCCAAAGGATAATAAACTATACACTTGTAGGATCATTTTCACGATCACTCCAAAATTGAGGACTGTTCTAGAACTCAAACTGTGTTGCATAAATAATTAATGAGGTCTAAGGATATGGTAAAATATTGAAGTAAAATTCCATTTAAAATAATTGATTATGAATTATTATAATGAGAAATAAAATCCAATAAATCCCCTTGAAACTTATATTGATTAACTAATAAGAGTGTTATCCCTCCATTGATGCAAATATCTCAATGAGAGACAAAATCAGATTCATGAGGGAATAATTGAAGAAGTTAAAAACAATGAAAAAATGATCATTCCACCATTGTGTGATGAATTCCACAAAAATTTATGTGAATAAATTAAAACCTTGAGAAAAAAATGAAGGATAGAATAAAATAAGAATAATAAATTTTTTTATTATGAAACTAATGTGAATTAGAACAACCTTATATTCGAATAAATGAGATTACAATCATAAACTAGAATTATAACATTACAAAAAAATGTGAATGAACTTTTGTCTTCCATTGAGATATTTGCATAAATGAAGGGATAACCCTCTTATGGGGTTCTCCATGGGATTTAAAAGGTACTGTATTGGATGTTATTTCTTATTCTAATCATTCTTAATCAATTAATTTAATTGTGATTTTCATTCAATGATTTACCATATCCATTGACCAGACTAATTATTAAGGGTACACATTATGATTTATAGAAGGATACTATACCTTGGAGTTCTCATGAAAATGATACTCTAATTTTATAGATGATTATCCTTGAGATAGTGAAAAAACTAAATCAGTGAGTGTTTTCATAATTTCCCATTTCATTTAAAGAAACACCCTCAAATTTATGGCATTGAAACCATTTTAATAAATTCATCCAATCAACCCTTATAAATAACCTAAGATCAAATCATTATCTCAAATTGAATTCACATATGTATTTTAGTACTCATTTAAACCGTCAAAAATTAGACCAAAGTTGGCCACTTCATAACCAATACAATCCATTGAATGAGTGTTCATAGGTTACTTCTTAGTTCTATATGGATTCGACCCCTACTTGTACTACAACAATCTATTCTACTCATTGGGTAAATTTGGGCGAGACAAAATTTTTGAACTATTTCCTAGAAACCAATTAAGTCACCTTATAAACTCATTATTTTCTTCCCAATTTATCAATTATCACCCATTATCTTATCTTTTCCCGTTTCTCTTACTTTTTTACTTTTCTTGGTGCATTTATGCCTATAACCATAACCAATAAAACCATCTAGTTAGGGTGTATAGTTATAGGGTTGGGTAGTCAAGAAAACCTAGGGGTCTCTTCACATTAGATCCTATCTTTCTAAGAATCCATACTCAAAACTTGATCCCATTATAATGGAGGGTCTTCAAATAAAAAAACTCATAAACCCAGGTGGGAATCTAAATTGATTACAAATGTGGAAGCCCCTAACTTGGGGAATGTAGTTGATTAAACCATGAATGGATAACTTGCACCTTCCTAGACTAATGCACCCTCAGGAATTAGGCATGTTTCTCTAGGAGATGTCTACTATGATTTAAAACCCCATGTATTGAACCTACTTCTAACCTTCTATGGCATGGAGTCAGAAATTCCATACCTTCATGTTAAAGAATTAGATGACATTGTTGAAACCATGTTCCCACCACATCATCTTGAGTCAGTTAAGATAAGTACATTTCCTTTCTCACCGAAAAATCGAGCCAAGAATTTTTTAAAAAATATCAGATCATCATCAATTCATTAACGATAAAAATTACAAAGACAATTATAAAAAAATAATTCCCCCATCACAAAACAATTTCATTTAAAAAGACATAATTTTTTTTTTTGAAAAATAAGGGGAGTAATTTTATAAAACAAGAGAAAGGTTCAAAGGCACCATCAATATTATACCTCACCAAGAATTTTCAATCCCATAAAAATTTCAAATCTTTTATAAAGGTTTGGGTTCAAGAAACAAAAAATTAATTGAAAAGATGTGTAATAGAACATTAAAAAACAAATCCCCAAATAATGCTTACAATTATCTAGAAAATCTTGTTGAATAGAAACAAACATGGGAAAAACATTACTATGAGAAGCCAAAAAAATCCGGTGGAATGAAAACTCATAGGGAGGAATAAATTATTCTAGGAAAACATGTTTCACTTAATATGAAGTTTAAGTAATCGATCTTAGGAAGGTATACAAATTCTAAACTTTTGACCATGTTTGCACAATATTTAAAAAATAGGACAACAAGGCTGATAACCACCCAACCATCCCTTCCATAAAAGATTTAATATTAGGAGGACTACAGATAGAGTTAAATTATTTGAAAATTAAAAATCCATAGTACCAAAACACTTTTAATACAAGGTACGATGAGCATACAATATTCCCTTGAAATGATAACCAACAACCCATCCAACAACCTAGTAAGCCACAAGGACCAAACCCTCACCTCCAATTTTTTTTACAATTCATAATTAGTTCCAACCAAAACTGGTACAACACTAACATCCACCTACCCAATTCCAAAAACACATCCAACATCCTATTCAATAGACCACCCAAAAACCTAAATATCTACCTGGGATAAACTAACTAACTCAAAACCCTACCTAATCAGTCCCTCTCATATTACATGAAAAATTGTGTAAAAATGGAAAGAATGAATTATGAAGTTTCATCCATAAACATGAATTCCAGACCATTAAAACTATAAAAACAACCATGTCTACTCAGGAATTATTATCCATAACTTTAAGGGGGAGAATCCAGTTACACACAAACCTCTCATGAACAACTCCATGCTATTACTATTTTAAGGAGTGGAAAAACCATTGAGAAAGCTAAACCAAACATTCCTAATACATATGATGTTTAAATATCTCAATAAAAAATGAATAACCACTAATTGAATATAAAAATATGATTATAATATGGAGGAATTACACCTCCCAATACTATCTAGTAACCTAATCCATTCCCTCAATGCATGAGAGGAAAATCTAAACCCGAACTGAATGAAACATTAAGGTAAATATTCTCACAAGTTAGGTTGAACAAACCTCTTCTCGATAAAATCCAAAACATACATGAATACTTCATATACCTGAAGGAAATTTGTACATTCAAAAGAAAATTTTTATACAAAAAAGACCTTTTTTATACAAATCTGAGCACCACCATCCAAGGAACCATTCCACCTAAGTTAATGGGTGCAATGATGAACTTGGAGAAAAAAAGTTTATAAATGACTTATGTGATCTAAGATCCAATGTGAACTACATTCTATATATATTTTATTGTAAGTATGGGCTTGAGAAGCTCCAACTCCCATATGTCACTATTTAACATACTGATTGTATCGATCGAGTTCTTAAGGAGATCTTAAAGGATGTTTTGGTGAATGTTGTAAATTTAATTTACCCTTCTGACTTAATTTTCCTTGACAATAAACCAATATTAGGTCATAGGGAGAAAACCACCATCATCCTCGGTCTGCAGGTTTTATTAACAATCAACTCATTCATCCAAGTTTGGAATGGGAACATGACAATAACCTTTGGAAACATGAGCCTTGATCACAACATATATAACCCTATATCTCATGTTAGTGACGTTGATGATGTTTATGAGGTAAATTGGATAGGTATCATTGAAAATTAACCCAAGGCTGATCATGTAATTGTTTATGGATGTCTAAGTCATGAGGAAATCAGTTTTTTATATTCACATGAGGGAAACTTCTATCCATGGATAAAATATATTTTAGATATCTCTAATAGAAAATTTTAAGATCACTACTTAATGAGACCTTGAGAGAAATAAACAACTTTGAGTCCATACCCACTATAGAACCTAGTCTATCAAATTTGGTGAGTGAAACATATCCTCTAAAGGAACCAATTATGTATGAAATTCTAGAAAAAGAATTTGAGTTTGAATGAAAATCACAATATCCTTCTGGATGTGTTAATTAAATTGATCTTGTATTAAAAGTCTCACTTGAATTATCTAAGTACGAATTATTAGGGGACAATCAAACCACCCCTAATGTTATATATTCTTCTCTAAATGTAAGATGAGAGATAATTATTTTGGATGTTGTGATTAGGAAAGATAATGAAATTAGATGGACCCTTTTTGATATTTCTAGGACCATCCCACTCTTTGGGATGAATAATACTATTCTTGAAACTAATTTTGAACCATTTTTCCAACCCGAGTGGAGGATAAATATAAAGATAACAAGAGTAATAAAATAAAAAACCATTTATATATTGAAAGACAGTATTGGGTAAGTTGGGGGGGGGGGGAGGGGGTCGAAGTCGAGTTAATGGCTTTAAACTAAGATTTGTTTGGGAGAAAAACCAATATCCACATGAATTTTATTTTATTTCATATTATTATAATTTTTTATATGTATGTGTTCTTAAAAAATCAATTTTAAGAAAATTATTATTATTTTTTCATTTATTCTCTTTATCTTCTTGTTCAATTTTTTTCTTTTTTTCCTTATGTGTAATATATGTTTTATTTTGTGTGTTTTTATTTCTTTTTAATTTATTTTTTTAAAAATTGGGAAGGAAAATAAAAATTAAAAAGAAAAAAATATTAAATAAATAATGTGTGTATATATATATTCCCAAAAGTATACCCCACATGTAAAAGGTGGGAACAAAAATACTCGAACCTGTAACCTTCAGGAAAGAGTTGCATGAGCCTTCTACTGACCTAGGTTGTAAACTTATTTTCACTTCTTCTTTTATATATATATATATAAAATAAAAATAAAAATAAAAACATTAATTAATAATAATACACATATATATATATATATTCCTAACATCATCTAGAATATATATATGTATATATGTAAATAAATATATGAAAAAAGGGAACACCATAGGTTATGGGGAAAATCCTGTCATGTCTGGAAAGGATGTGGGTATCTCATCTAGGATTGAAGTGAGACAAGGGAGTGTGCCTCCCACTGTCCTACAACCTATAGTTATTTCTTATTCTACCATATATATATATAAAATAGTGTTTACACACACACACACACATACTTATAGTTTTTTTCTTTTTATATACCTCAAGTCCGTGTTCGATATGCTAAATTAAACTATTATGTTTTTTTTCTATCTTTTTATTTATTTATTTATTTTTGATTAAGGGAACCAATTGAGGTTTTCATGGTTTCTTATTAGGTTTGTTTATTTCAAGTATGGGATACAAAGATATATGTATTTCTAGTGAAATAAAATTTCTAACAAGTGTAAAAAAAATCTATCATCATTGATGAGGAATCTTCGGGTGACATGTAGATCAAAGGAGGAATCAGAAGCATCTTGAACTTCAACTTCAACCACTAAGTGAATTTTTTCCATTTTTTATTCTTTAATTTACTTTTAGAACTCATCACCTATGTATCTACCCACTTCTAATTTTTTTCTTTAAATACTAGGGACAATGTTATTCTAAGTGGGGGGGGGGGGGGTGAAATAAATAAAAAATGTTTTTTGTGTGCGTAAAAATGAAAATAAAAAAAAATGAAAAAAACGTGTTTAATTAGAAAATAAAATTTCTTTAACCATTTACATGATAATATATTTTATAAACATTAAAACTGAATATCAAATAATTTTACATTTCTTGATTCTAATTTTAATGAAAGTTTATGTTTAGAAGCATAGATTTTGGAAAGTGTGGTAGTATGATGTGATTTTTCACTTTTAAAATTTTCATCATATTTAATCAAAATGTCACAACACATGTATTTTTTATTATGGGGTATTATTTTGAGTTCTTGGGGTCTGTTAATAAATTTTCTTGGTTTTATGATCATTTAAATTTTAACATGATTATTCAAAAAATAAAAAATAATTATAATAAATTTTCACTTTGAGTAATGGATTGACCTAATGTGTACATTTCAACACTTTGGGATTGCAACTCCAAAGTTATCCATGACAAGTTTTTGAATGCTATCTCTATATGTGGTTGTTTAATTTTGTTATTGATTGAGTTTACTCACCTGATTATGTGATATTCCCTTGGTTTCCTAAAGTCTTTGATCATGGGACTAATAAAAAAATTCTCATTACAAGGGTTGAATCCATTGAATTCATTTTATATTGCTATTAAAAAATTGAAAATAAAATAAATATAAAAAATAAAATAAAAAATAAAAACAAAAAAATAGAAAAAAATGGATATCTATCTTAATATTAATATGTGATTCCACCTAGTGCTTCCATATTTTCCCCCTTGAATAAAAATGAACCCCTATGTCTATTGCGATGCACAAAACATCATTATGCTTAATTGAAACATGATGAAATATATAGATTAATTTTAAAAAACTGAATGAGATTGATCTTGAGAAATTATTTATATACCTATCCTATTTAAAATTATTTGGATAGTTTTCATAATTGTTTGATGTCAGGACGAAATGGTAAGTTTTGTATGTTAAAATGTGTTTGGAAAATGGAATTTAATTTTTATATTTTATAGAAACCTTTTCCTCATGACTAGAAAAAATAAAGTTACAGGGTGTGATTAGCCACTAAAAGAGGATAATAATAATTTTTTATATTATAATATCCATGTTTTTATTTGTTCACAAATACCAATATAAGTGCATTTTATAATTTGAACTTCCTTTATTATCATATTTTTAATTCCTTCTCAGATGCACTAATATTAGGTACATTTTTTATCACCATGAAAAATACCCACTGGTCTTGATTTTAATTTCATATTTAATATTTAGGTCTCCTATTATTTGTTGAAATTATTTCCTTTTTGAGATATTATAGATTCAATTGGGACGATGACCAAAGTGGGCCTTGAATCCATAAAAGTTTGGGCAAAGCGTACTCGATGACAATCCAATTAATCCCATTTATCTAACATGATACATTCCCAAAAATGCTCAAATTCCCTATGAGGATAGGTAAAATCCATATGAACATTTCATTAAACAATATTTAGAGATTATTCTAAGGTTTTAATGGAGTTCTAGGCAGCCTAAAATAAATTTAAAATTCTAGGCAAGATTCTGCTGCCTAGAATGGAAACCCGCAATTTCAATCATATGTGATAAAAAAATTAAATTGGGATGAAATTTTATAATATTTTATAGAAAATAATGTTATTCAATTTCTTATTCTCTGTACCATAAAAATTCATCCCTCTAGAAGCTCATTTTTTCACCTCTGTTGGGTATATGAAAGTCGGATCCTATTTCAGGTCAGGGGTTGAGAATTCCGCATTCCAAAAACATTACACCCCCATAGGACTACTATAATAAAGTTATACAACATGGAATATTGGGGGATCATCGCAAGGTTTCCAAAATTCCTATTTAAGTAAGTGGTGTTGAAGGATTAAAAGGAAGTCATGCATGTTTTTGTTGTAATGTTATGCTTCCAATTTCTGATTGTAATAACATTTGTTCTCTTACAAGTTTATATAATTCACATTAGTTTCATAATATTATTCTTTTATTATGTACTTTATATCACATTGACACAATTTCTTCAACACCAATTTTTGTGTAATTATTTACACAACATTGATGTGATTATTTTTTCATTGTTTTTCAATTTTTCAATTCTGCCCTCATAATTCCACTTCCATCTTCCATTGCGATATTTTATTCAATAGAGGTAAGAACCTTTTATGAATTGATACATGAATTTTAAAATGGTCTATATTTAATATTATTTATCATTCTAAAAATTATTTATAAATTATTGTAGTTGAGATTTTCATTCTACGATTTACCTTCTCCTTCAACCTCACTAATTCTTATGGTTACAAATTATGATTTCTAGAATGATCCTCTACCTTGGATTTATCATTAAAATGATATTCAAAGTGTATAGATGATTAACCTTGTGGAATTTAAAACACTAAATAAATGAGTTATTTTGGAATTTATCATTTTATTGAAAGAAAGTCTCTCAAATTTAAGTTATTGATTTTTTTTAAGAAATTCAACCAATCAACCTCTAAAAATAACCTAGGATCAACTCCTTATATCAAATTTGATTCAAATAGGTATTATAGTTATTATTTAAACCCATATAAAATCAATCCATGGTTGGAAGCTTTTGAGACAAAACAATCGATAGAATGAGTGTCCATAGGTTACTACTTAGGTCTCTATGGATTCGACCCCTACCTGTACTACAAAAATCACTTTGACATATAGGTTAAATTCGGGCAAGACCAGAATGATAAAATTCATGAACCATGTATATTTTTTTTCCATGTTTCCTTTGGAATGTGTGTTCTGGCTAGGACTGACTATTTATGAATGGTTTCCAATGGATTTGTTTATGGAATTGGAAACGCCCAATAGTTTTGTATCCAAAGGGACATGCTTTCCAAAGGCATGAATGTTTTATGTTTGTTGAAATACAATACTAAAGAACTCGCGTTGGTCGAGAGGATGGGAGTTCGGGCTCATGAAACCCTTTTTTTCCTACTTATGGACTCCCTTATAGATTAAAGATATGTTCACGAATACTTATTAATTTACCAAGCATAATGTAGGTTTACCATAAAATGTGCAATCAATTATTAGCATGTGTGGAAATCAGAAACATCCATATGTATTCAAGGTTCTTCATTAATGGATATATTTGTATGTATTGAAGGTTCTATATCAATAGTATCCTCTTATATAATACTTAGAGCATCTTTGGTTGTTATTATGACAATGCTGGTTTTTAAACCACTTAGTGGGGAAATATGGAATTTATGGTCATCGAGGTAGATGAAAGTCACTCTGGAGTTTATTTTCATACTGGGAGATGGAAGTTTTCATTGATGTTGGGATCGAACCCATAGATGGGTTACCTATATATCCTCGTGAAAGGAATTAGAAACCTCATAGTTCAATGATTCTTAAGGGGACACATCATACCTTTTAAGGTCATGTGATAAGGACCCAACCATATAGTTTAACATCATGTGGAAAGGATATCTTGGAGGAAGGTTCCTAGTCAAGGCTTTGTGTGAGACTTATTCCTTAGAAACCTATGAAACATGGAAAGGATATGAGTTTATATGTTTGATTAGACCCTACTAGGAATATGGCCTAGAAATAATAGCGTTGATTTGGAGTGTTGGGTTTGAACCTCCGGGAGGCTTCCTACATATCCCATTTGGATAGGAATAAAACCCCACATTGTTCGGTAAATCTCACAGGGAAATATGACCCTTTCAAAGAACTAGGTTGTGGCTTACTCCTAATGAGGATTCCCTTGTAATAGGGTCTATGAGATATTTCTTAACTCGTAGAGATTTAAGGAGGCTTAATTAGGGGATTAAAATTAAGGAGGATTCCTAGATTAAGGAAATTATATTTAGACTCCTCAGGAGGATGTCTATTTAGCTCAAGCCCTAAGTGAAGGCTTCCTACACATCCTAGTTATGGTGGGAATAAAAGTTCTCATAGTTCATTCCTTCAGGTGGATTGTGAAGGTGTTGCAATCATTATAAACCTGTAAGCTGATGTGATTCATACTCAATGTGAGAAACAAGAGGGTGTGAAAGATTAAATAAACCACACACATTCTCCTCCACTAATGGAAGATAATGGGCCTATAGTGGAAGAGGTCATGGATATGAAAATTACCCATGTTCTCTTTATATTGGAGGAGGGTCTGATATAATGAAGTGGTAAAGGTGAAGGGTGTAGATAAGAGTGAGAATACAACCTCCTATGTGAAAGACTAGGGTATTACACCAATATGGATGCACTAAAATGGGTCCCATAGTGGGGATGTAGAATTTTCATTTGTCATAAGGAAAACAAGGTGTGAATCATACCCTCTGTACTAGGTACCGAAGGCTCCGAATCTTAGAGACGAGAAGGGGTAGACATAGTCCAATCCCTATATCAAATACCAGGAACTCCTCAACAATATACCTATAGAATGGGTCATCATTACCATGTATATCCAAATCCATTGACACCTTGAAGATCCTTACCATATGGTAGGATAAGTGTGTAAAACCTCTTACCATAGATATCCAAATCCAAATGGGAGACACGCTGATGTGCCTTTCCCAAAGGTCTAATAAACCAGGATGTCTTGGTGGAGGTTTCAACTTGGCCCCTTTTAGACAAGAGATCCAAAAAAGGATAAACCCTACCATGAGTGGATTAAAATAGGGCTTAAAGTATAGCTCGCATAGGTGGTCAACGTAGGCCTATCGTGCAGGTATTCTACATAGGTAGGGCACATAGGTATGTCGTGCAGGTCCTAGGAGGAACTCAAAAATTATTAACACAGGATGGATAAGACTAGGAATGATTTATATGCCTTTGAAAATGAAATACTTTGAAAACAACACTTGGGTGAGGTTTTAACTTAATCACCCTAGGTTTCCCTTGATGTCATTGGAAGAATCTCGCACAAGTCTTTTCTTAAGGAAAGGTCCTTGCGTTGGTAACTTCTTCTTATGGAAAGAGGGTCCTCAAACAAGTATCTGGTATTTTAGTCCCATAAGGGGATTCTATCTTGTTTATCAATTTCAATTATCTATTCTCTCATGGTTTAGAGATCTACCTGAGAAAATTTTGGGGAAATGGTTGAAGGATCCATGCAATGAGAGTTTTGAGAGATCTTATGACTTTTTCAGTTATCGGAATAGAGAGCCCAAGGGTCCTATTTATAGGTAAGGGTGGAACCTGGTCAAAGTGAGATTTTCAGCATAGGTCATGGGTGTATATCCACAGTATAGACCCCGACGTAGGGGTGTAAAACATATAGAACTGCTTAGGTCCCCAAGTATAGGTCCTCTGCATAGGTCCTCAGCGTAGGGGCTGTGCCTTTAGGCTGCACTGGTTAGAGCTATGCTATCCTTCTTGTGCATAGGTATGCTACGTAGATACCTTTAACAAAATTTCTTTTATTCCTTTAAATTTACTTGACACATTAAGATATCTAAAGTTCTATTCATATTATTTTTTCCTTCCTTATTAAAAAGGGAGTGTCAATAAAATCCCCCGCTTCGGATTGGATCCAACTGAAAAGAGGGTATAGTCCTGAGGTAAGATTATGGGGAAAATATTATGGATAATTAATACTAGATCTTGCAGGTCCTCTGCGTAGCTATGTTTCATAAGGTGTAGGTGTATGTAGTTTGACATAGATTTGAAGCATATGCCAATGGTTTTTATAAATACCCCCATTCCATTTCCATTTTCTTCACTTTAATTTTTTTCCCCTCTCTTTTCATATCTCATTCATCTAGCTCTGTTGCATTGTTCTCTCTCCAAGGACCTTTGAAAACTTCCCAAGGTATATCCACATGATAAATAGAGCTATACAAAGTTATTTCATCGATGGATCTGCATATGAGGACCTCTTTGAAGGATCTATGCTGGGTACCTTGTCGAAGGACCTATGCGGGCGACCTTGTCGAAGGAGATGTGCAAGTATTTTCATTTTACAAATTCTTGAATTCATTTAAGTTAAAATTTGAACCTTCGTAAGTCAATATTCCAACTTAGTGATTTTTTGTGATTTTATTATAGGAAATGACCCACTTGATGAATTCAACTGAGGAATCTAAAATTCACAAAAATAAAATGATGAAAGCTGTTAGACCAGACTATTATGACATTGTTGAGAGCACCCTTCTTGAGTTAGAGAATGGCTTGATTCCATACCAATGTGAATATCTATGATGAAACTATATGAATCTATATGGGCACGAGATTTTGAAAGACACCCACATTCCATAATATAAGAATTTTTCTCCAAATACTTAGTTTGTAAAACACCTCAACTTTCATTGTATGAATATTACTATGAAGGGTGTCCCTATTCATGAAAGAACATTCCCTATTGGATGAATACTACATCACAATGATTGTACTCATAATATGAAGGATCATGTTTTATATCCAAGGACTCATTTCTATGATTCAACCTCTAATTCATCTAAAATAATCAATGTAATGGATAGAGAAAAGACTGGGAGCTTCACTCTAGAGGAAGAGTCAGGCCTGAATAGGCGTGGGTGTTTTGGGTATGCCAGACTTGTGTTGAGTTCAGAAAAGAGTTTCATGATGTTCACATTTATGAATATATCTGGGTAGGACATAATTATGTTTATACAAACAACATCAAACCTAAATTACTAAGCCTATGGAGTCTACAAACAAATTCATTCCATTTGAATCACAGTGAGGTCGAAATCAGTTTGTGGGATGTCTAACAAATATATGGGGATCCCATTATTAGGGAGATGTATGATGAATTCATTCCACCAACAACAATATGGCATGATGCTGATAAGACACCACCATTGGCTCAATAACTATTCAAAATAGTAAAGAATTTTCAGAAAGAAAAGGAAGATCCTTGTCATAGGTCTCATGTTCTTGAAAAAGCATGGATTGAGGGTTTTTATAACCAGTTAAAGAGAAGGGTCCTACTTGCAAACTTCCTACCATTTTCCTAACTGTAGATAATTGGGGTACCTTAGGAATGTTTTATCCCACATTGGAGAGGGGTGATTACAAGCATTGGGGTTACAAGGTTAATCCCAAGACTGATTCAAAGGTATGCTTAGCCAGATTCCTTACTATGTGGATATGAATTTATTTTATCCCAGTCTATTAGTCTTATAGGGGTGTAAGGCTAGGGAATTTTATTATTTCAACCATGTTGGTAGAGGGGAAATATATCAGGTCCCCACATATTAACAAGAATCTATCACTGCCTATTGGATTTATACAATGGGAAGACTATATTTAGAATGGGAGGACCATTCCAGGGGTTATGGGGATGTACTGTGGCATATTTCTATTAATATTTTATTCTGAATTTATTTAGAGTCCCCAATGGTTGTTTTACCCTATTTGTGAAGAAATTTTCTAGGATTTAGCCTCTTAACATGATGTCTGATGAGGTGATGAGGAAACTGAATGTATCAGGAGAATTTAGCTTCCTTCATTTTGGTAACCCAAAAACTGGAACATTTTTTGATGATGGTAAGGAAAATAATTATGAGTTAAGTTTGTACATAATGGAATTCAGGGATAGTTAATTATCAACTAGTATTGATGGTGAAATCATCTATGAGGCTTATGTCCATTATAGGTTTGCTCGCTAGTTAAAATGTCTTCGATAATTGAGCACCTTTCCTCCCACATATGTTAGGCATGAGAAGAACCCAATGGTAGCTTGATAATTATAGATTCTTATGGATATAGAGTCATAAAAAATGTCTATTCTTCTACCCCCATCAAATGCATCAATTGTCTTAGAGGCTGGATATGCTAATTCTTGGGTTTGTTTATATCCTGAGGGGGATTTAACAAAAGGAATACATCTGGTAGAGGCCATGAAAACTATTGTTTGTTGAAATAATGGAAAAGGTCTAAAACTAAAGATGATACAGAGGATTCAAAGGCCTCAAAACCTTCAAAATTTCCTCCTAGAAAATCCACCAAGAATACCGAGGCTAGGGAGACAAAACCTCCGGCACCGAGGCGATCTAGTCACCATCATCAAAAAGAGGTTTCCATCTCATCTACTAATTATTCTAAAGGGAAAGGGAGGCTTGGGGGGGGCATAAAATATGAGAGTTTGAGTTTTCCCCACAACCAAAAACATCAAAGCCAAACTATGTGCAACCTTTTGCAATTGAGTATTGGGAAATCATGACCCCTGATCTTAGGGATGCATAAGAGTTTCTCCAATCTGGACTTCGAATACCAGATTTGGGTGATATTAGAGTACCCTCAGATTTTTATCTAGATAGAAATTTGGATGAGGTATAGTAGTATATGAATATGTTGGATATTTTTATATATGAAACTGATGACTAGGTCCTAGCCTCAAAATGAGTATAAAACATGTTAGATCGAGGAATATGCAAAGGGATAATTTTTTTCCTTGAGGAAGAATGGTATATTTATGTTAATACTGATAATGTATTTCCCTTTTCATTTGTTTTAGTTTTCTCCTTCATCCACTATCTCTAATCTTTATGGGAGTTCATTTTCAGCTTGAAATCAGAGAAGGAGTAGCACCAGGAAAGGTGTTTGAGTCACCAAAGTATGGGCTTACAGGCACCCCAGTCGATACATTGGATGAAACCTTTGGGTCTCCAAAACATTATACATGAGGGAGAACCATGATGGAGGTAATGGAGATGAAAAATTCTCATCCATTACCTCATCTTTCTATTTCTGAGAAACATAGTACAATATCTCTATTATCTTATTAAAATAAATGAAATAGAGCATTAAAGATGGTCCATCAAGTACACCAAAGTGAGTATTCACACTGTCCTCTGGTATTACAACCTTCTTGACTTACTTTTCTAACCATGTTTACTTTTTTTAAAAGTTCTACATTACTTTATTCTCTTAATGGATTTTATACTGTTCCCTCAAGGGTTGATAAGGAAACCCAAGAAGAAGTACATATTCATGCTGATTAATATGTTAAATTAACAAATGAAGTGTCAAGGGATGTGGCTGAATCTGCTCATGTTTCTACAGAGAGAGAGGAGGGTCATTTTAATGTACAATTAATTTCTTCTGGGTATCACATAATATTTCAAAAATTATTTTCTCCATAATATTTCAGATCTGTTTCCTGTGCTGAAGGATTCTGAGAAAATCAATTCTTATACTCTTATTGGTCCAGAA
The DNA here is from genome assembly GCA_963277665.1 of Viscum album. Lineage (NCBI taxonomy): Eukaryota > Viridiplantae > Streptophyta > Magnoliopsida > Santalales > Viscaceae > Viscum > Viscum album. The sequence continues at coordinate 1,881,409,971 of OY728153.1, forward strand.
TGAAGGAGAAAGGATCCTCGGTAGTCTAAGGTAGGTGTTGGTGCTGATCCTGATTTAGCAAGTCCTGATGATGTTACACCAGTTGAAGAGTTGTTAGAGTATAATGATAGAAAGACCAATTTGGGCATCGATCAATTTTTTGGATACCTTATGATGAGGGTGATATTATATATAAAGATATATACAATGATATGATGAACACTCTTAATCCATACATTGATATTCTAGGTTCCATCAAAGAGTTTGGGGAATTCAATGAGGATCATAATGGATATAGGTTCCCATTATTTCATTTAACATACATAATTGTTCTTTTATTTGATATTTCATATCAAATATCAATTTATGCATCCTTGTTTGGGGAGAATGTTGTAAAGGACCTTCAAGAATGGGGAATCCCACTCTATCCTTCTTCTATTGAAATTAGATAAGTACTAACTAAGAATCCAGTGTTGGGAGATATTCTAGAGCCTCTAGTTATGACCACTTATAAAGCTCAAGATAATTACCTTCCCCAAGAAGTACTTTCTCAAACTACTAAAGCTGAGAATACTAGGGTAGAATCTACTCAAGCATTCGACTTATTACATGGAAACTTTCATTGAATATCTTGATCATTATTTGTTTTTGCTATGATTTTGGAGCTAACAATCCTTCTAATTCACCATTTAGGGATATCCTCTCCCACAGTTAGGTCCAAAGGTGAAGCCTCTGCATTGGATCAATTAGTAATGAAAGATGAATAATCCTCTACTTTGAAAGGAGTAGGTCTAGGCACCTATTTGTGTGATCTGATTCTAGAATATGTTCTACCTCATGGAAGTGGTTCTGATTAATACTTAGAGGTACAAGTTTCTCTAGGTATCACACATAAAAAGGCATGATGAACCATATGGAAGATAATATCTAAGAATCCTTTAGATGTTCTACCCTCACATTTTGTCCAACTTTCAACACTGTTTAGTATACTGGGATTTTGTGGATTTGATTATCTCCCAATTTATAATGTGGTGAAAGAGATCGTTCGCCAGTGGGATAAAGAAAAAAAATTGTGGAAAGATCTTGTAAATTCCAAAATACTCACCAATATTGAGGGTTTTCAAGTTGAAATATCCAAGGAAGAAGAAAACCATAGAAATAAGTTGATTGAATTAAATCAACAAACTATGGATACAATGAAGGAAATGATGCATCTTCAACCACAAATAGATACTATTCAAAATAGGTTTGATCAATTCAACCAATAAATGGGAGAATACCAATAGGAAGGGATAAATACCATTTAAATTGCCAAATACACACTTCATCAGGCTGAGGAGGATGAAGTTTATCAACTGACTAAGCTTCAACAAGCAGTTGATAGGGCTCAGGAGGTTGTTAAACAAATTAAGAATCATGATAAAAGTTTCTTATAATATATGACAGATAGAATCTGTTCTACATATGACCCTATGATTTTTATATATAAATGAAAAGTATTTTTCTCCAACCATACATATATGTCTTCATCCCTACTTTATTTCTATAATCGCAATATCAAATCTTATTTTCATAACATTGCATTTTACATTAGATAATCATAACTACAATGACAGGGATGGGGGTGATCTAATTTTTACCTAAGCCAAGAGGCTTAGTAATAAAATTTGATTGTTTCTAGGGTCATATGGACAACCCTAAAAAATTTGTGTCTTTTGACTTTTATTTGTTAGATATTTCCCAAACCATATATAGTGTAGGTCTAGTAAGATGAGAATCAATTTTTTTTCCAATGATCCCTTTGAGGGTTTTCAACCTGATGAGTGATATGTATCTTTTAATGGGAAGTTAAATTTCATGCATGTGAAAATAATAAAGTTAATCTTTTAGGTCAAATAGATTTGACCATGAATTTTAAAATTATAACCTAAACAAAGCTTGATGGCTAAGAAGGTGCCGATATTCCTTAGATATGTCCATGGGGAATATTGATTCAAGATTTTTATGATAAAAAAATCTAAAACTTAAAGTATAGAAATAGAGGGAGTATCTTCCAAGAATAATGTTACCACTATTTGAAAAAACTGTTATGGGGGATGTATTATACAGGGCCAACTAGGGCATGTTATTCATAGCGAAACAGTGGAATCTTTAGGATGAAATGCATTTTATGTTGGAAACTTATGCCTGGACAACTGGGGAACACACTGCATTGTCAGGTAAAGGAGTTCCTAGGAGTTTTGATATTATATCACTGATAGAAAAAAGGGTTTAATATCTAGATGTCTCAAGACCACAATGGGTGACTTTTCTAAGGAAATATGTCAGAGAATAAAAAGGGGCCATCTGTGCCGACATATGCCATGAATGAGAAACCACTTTTACATAGATTTGATATGTAAAGGAGGGTACATTTTGTTAAATAACTAATGTTAGAAGGAGATTGTTCTTTTCCAACAAAGGATGATGGTGCTGTGAAGTTTAATATCATGTGGAAAGTACATTATGCCATTTAGTTTAAAGTTGTGAAACAAGGACATTAATAAGTGAGGTTTAATGTCATGCAGTAAAGACATAAGGGATTTTTAGTAGTATGCTATGCCGTTTAAAGTCATGTAGAAAGGACATTATGGGAGATATAATTTTAGGTATTTAGCTTTACCTAATGTTTTATGAGTCTCCAATTTCTTGGTAATTTTTTTGGAAATGTTCTACCATATTCAAGTATATAAAGAAAGAATTCTAAACTGTGATTTGGAAAATTTTGGATCCGGAGAATGACATGGTAAAAGGGATAAAGGTATTAATGGAGGCCTCTTCCAATAATGAAGTTACCACTATTTGAAAATCCCATTACAAGAGAATTATTATGTAAATCCAATTAGGGAACATGTTTCATATTCAATAGTGACATCCTTATGCTAACATTCCCATCATGTAGGTAGATTTTATGAAAGGCCAACTGAGAAATGTATTGCATAGTTAAGTAAAAGAGTTCTCTAGAATTATGACAGTTTAATGCTAAAATATGACGAAAGTTTATGGATATTTGGATTTTCCCAAGCATATATTTTGGTTTATAGAGAAAATTACTTGAATATAGGAAGAGTATTTCCAGTTAGGATTTCCAAAGAATCGGAGGAAAAAGATTTATATAAATGTCTCTTCCAAATGTAGGATGTAAGGTTTCTATAGTTTTAGGTCATATGACTAGGACCATAATTTTATGGAAACATTGAATGATATGTGGTCAAATGACCAAATTTTATTCTAGTATGATTTGAAAAAGTGAATGGTTGAGAAGTAATCCATGGTCTTGAAGACCTTCAGGTTGAGATAAAGGATATGAGAAAAATATGAAATGAATGAACTCTTTAAAATATGGATTCCTTCATACCCTCATTAAATCTTAGAGGGGATAGAAGAGGCTTCTACCAAGAATTAATTTACCTTTATTTTAGAAACCCATTATGGGGTTCGTATTATGAAGGGAAAACTGGGGAATATGATGCACATCCAAAAAATGGCATATTTTGGATAATAGACCCATTATGTGGGAGACTTATGCAAGGACACCTAAGGTAATGTACTGCATAGGAAGGAAAAAGAGCTATTAGGTATCAGACATTCTGTCACTAGAAGCCAAGGAAGGATTATTAAGATCTCAACGTGTTAAATATTAGGAGTATAAAATGAAAAAGGGACAATGTCCAATACACAAGGGAAGTATTTTAAATGATATTGGCCATGAGTTCTTAGTCCCTTACATAGATCTAACTCATTTTTATAATGGGGAAATATTTTTTTTCTTGGTGGGATCTCTAAGGAGAGGATCCAAAATAAAAGTTCCTACATAGATTTTCAATTATATGTAGGATGGTTGAAATACTATTTTATCTCATGGTTGGGACTAAGATATAAGGCCTAGTATTTAATACGTATCTCAATGGGATGAGAATAAATCTATATGTAGTTATCCAGGTAATGTGTAGTTTAATGTCGTGTAACAAGAAAATTATGTTGTGCAGTTTAGAGTCCTTCAGCAAGTAAATTAGGGAATTTGATATAAAGAAAAATTGAATGTCGTGGATGGACTAGAGCATAGGGCCCAAGTGTAAGTACATATCTTTTCAATGTAAGAATCAAGCCATACATAGTTATTATCAGATAAAAGTTCATGTATAAGTTGAGAATGTTTATTGGATCTCCTCATGTAGATCTGACTCATACATTGGATAATAAAGGAATTTTTATATCCTGTTGCATCTGGGCCTAAGATTGAAAATCTAAATGTCACTACATTTATCATAGGGATGAGAATCAAGCTATAATTATTTCTTAAAGAACCATGCAATTTATCATCATGCGATGAGGATGTGAATTTATTCTAATGTGAAAAATAATATTGCAGATGGACTAGGGGATATGACCCAAGTGTCACTACATATCTTGCTAGGGTAAGAATCAAGCCACACATAGTTCTTAAATAAAGGCCCCCCACCCTAATTGAATTCACAAGTGGGGGATAATAGGGGTTTCTTGAATACAGGTTCACATATAAGATGAGAACTCATATTGATATCCTCATGTATATCAAACTAATACATGGGAGAAAAGAGGCATTAATTCGTGACGTTGTGGTTAGGTCCAAGATTGAAAGTCTGTATGTCACTAAATATATCATATGGATAAGAATCAAGCCATAAATAGTTCTTGATAGGGTTTTCCATGTAGGTCTGATCCATACAATGGGAATGGGGGATTTTAACATTACGGCTGCACCTGAGATAGGAGATTAGGGCTTCACTACGTATCTTATATAGATGAGAATCAAGCCACACATAGTTCTTGGTATTATATGAAGTTTAACATCATGTAGTAGTGAAACATTTTATATTCTTTAAGGTCTTACAAACAAGACCATTTATAACCCCAAATATGAGTTTAGATTATCTATTTATGTAAAGAAGGTCTTTTACCAAATCCTAAGCCCGCATTAGTTGTGCTCGGTGTGATAAACATGGCGTGGTAAAAGATTATTTTGCATCACAAAAGTAAAACAAGTGAAATATAAGGGTGTGATGATTAAATGTTGGTGAATAAAGGATATAGTTCCTGGGCATCAATAGATATCTTTCTAGGGGCAGGAATCAAGCCACACATAGTTCTTGAGATGGTTCCCCATATCATCAGGTTTTGACACGGGGAAGATGGATTTTTATAATTTCCAGGATAATGGTTGGGACGTAAGTAGGAATTCTAGGCATCACCATGTATCCCATTGAAATTATAATCAATGTAAAAATTGTGGAAGATGTACCTATGAAAATTTTATTTTTCCATGGATAAAATAAAGGTGGGTTTCTTTTATGAAATTATAGCTGGACCCGAGAAAAAAGGTATGGGTTTCACTATGTATCTCATAGGGATAAGAATTCAGACAAATGTAGTTCTTGAATTCCCATGCAATTCAACATCTTGCGGTATAGACAAATATGAACCAAAATGAAATGATATAGAAATTTTTTCTAGGCTAGGGTTAAAACTCAAGAATCCTTACATATCTTGTTAGAGCAAGAATCAATCCACACATAGTTATTAAAACATTCCCTATGTATGTTAGATTTATACCCACAAGGAATGAAGGGGATTTTTTTTCATGGATGGGCCCATGTTTGGAGATCTGGGCATCTCTACATATCTCATATGGATGAGAATCAATCCATACATAGTTATTTATGATATTTCTCACACCAACTAGGTTTTTATGTAAGGAAGGGTTTTTTATAGATAAACCCAAGATTGGAGATCTGGGTGTCACTACGTATCTCATTGGAATGAGAATCAAGAAAAATGTAGTTCTTGAAAAGATCATTCCTCACACCAACTGATTTTTTTTTGAGAGATTGGGGATTTTTATACATTCCGTAATAATGGTTAAGCTCAATACATAGGATGGTATGAGAATCAAACCATGTATTTTGGAAGAGTGCTCTATATAAGTTTGGTTCATACATAGTAAAAGGAGAAATAAATTTCTTTATGGTTGCGACTGGGCCCATGATTGGAGATCTGGGTTTCACTACATATCTCATTGAAATGAGAATCAATCCACACATAGTTATTGAAGAACTGTGCAGTTTAAAATCGTACAGTGAGGGTGTAAGTCACCTGATGTGAAAGAAACATTGCGGATGGACCATGGAATAAGACCCAGGTGTCAGTACATATCTTTCTAGGGGAAAGAATCAAGCCATGCATAGTTCTTAAAAAGGGGTCCCAATGTAGATCTAATACAAACATAGGGAGAAATGGGGCTCAAGTTTTACTAAGGAGTGGAAATGATGTGAGTAATTCTTGAACATGGAAGATAATCATGTTTTAATGGACCATAAAGAATACCAATTTTTGGTATATTGGGGTATTTCTTTATGTAAAATGAAGGAGATGTTAATCCTACAATTCAATGTCATGTAATGAGGAAAAATGATGTCATGCAGTAAGGAAAAATGATGTCATGTAGTTTAAAATTAAGCGACAAGGATGAAGATTCTATACAATGTAACATCATGAAACATGGATGTGTTTGGTGCTACGAAATATAACACTTGAGGCTAAGATGATGGTTGTTAGGCATTTCAATGTCATACAACTAAGATATACTCTATGTGATCACACACAGTAATTCTTTATGAACGTTGAATTAGTTGGAGTTGTAGTGAGTTATACATCCTTTGAGATTAAGTAATAATATTCATTAGAGTATAATTTATGTATAGAACAAGTTCCTTCCCAGTTTGGCTCATGTTTTGGAGGCTCCTTTCCTGGTATCATTGGCGTCCTAAGAACCAATACCAATTATCCTTAGAGTAATGAATGGAGGTGAAAATTCTTGTTAAAATATCATGATATTTGATTTTGATATACCTCCATGTAATTTAAGGAATGAAATATCTTTTAATACAATTGATCCAGATCATCTAGTTGCTTCTGCGACTACTCATCTGTAGATAGTTGATCACAAATAGCGACTCAGAGTGAAGGAAATTGAACATAAATGGGAAGAACTACTTCTGTCCCGTATAAAAATGAGTACGGGGTTGACCCTATGGTAGTACATTTAGTAGTAATATAATCCCATAAATCTTGTAGGATTTTATCAGGAAAATAATTTTTTCCATTATTAACCAAATTCTGAAGTATATTGTATTTTTTTGTTAAAAGCCTCTATCTTTCCCTTTTCCGCTATATAATAACGAGATGAATGGTTGAATTTGATATTGTATTACTAATATAACTTCCCTACCTTATCGGAATAGAAATTAGTGACATTTTCCATCAATATGGTATGAGGGACATCAAATATATTAATGATATTGGATTTGACAAGTATAATAATGATTTTGGTTCTAACTTATTTAATATCTATTTCCCCATCCCATTTGGAGAATAAATCAGTAGAAGTAAGGATGTAATTGAACTATTTGGTTGTAGCTAGAGGATAAGGCCCTACTACATCCATTCCCCATATAGAACGTGGCGAGGAGTATTTGTATGTATATAGAAACTTTGGGGGTTGATGAATGAATTTGGCATGAACTTGGTAGGGATGACACTTTTTAGTGAAATATTTTCAATCCTACATCATCGAAGGTGAAAACTATCCAAGCCTTCAGATTTGATTGGAAAACCTATACCCCAACTGGTGGAAACCATTGGATCCTACATGTACTTCTTTCATGATAGCCATGGGTTTGTTCCCATAAATGCATCTGAGAATAATTTCATCAAAGCCTCATCTATAAAGGATCTTATAGTAATTTGGGCCATCATAAAGTGTGAAATTAACTACTCATCATTATACTTTATCTTTTACATCTCTATATGGTGGAAGTACTCCAACTTTGAGATATTCTATGATGGGTGTCATCCATCTAGTGGTAGGACCAAATTGTTTGGGAATGGGACTAATTTCATTGATTTCCTCTATTCTTATTTGAATAAAAGGAGAAACCACATGATGTTGAGAAATTCTAATGACAGTCTCATCCCGATTTGGATCTTCTAGGGTTGTAGCTACATTTTCCAATGCATCATCTAGAGAATTTTGTGACCGTGGGACATAATACAATGTTGGTTCTGAGGGAAATTATACCATTAACCCTTAGACATAATCACATAGGGGTATTAGTTCTTATTTTCTAAAGGAGTAATCCCCATTAATTCGTATGATTACCAATTTTGAATCAATCTTCACCTCTAGGTGATCCACTGGTACTTGGAGTGATAATTCCAAGACAACAATGAGAGCCTAATACTTCACCTCATTGTTGGTACCACCTTTTGATAACAGGATATAGTATAGAAACACCTCCTTTTCTGGGGAGGTAAGTACAATTCCTAACCCAATTTTTTTAAGATTAGGGTCTTCCATTATCTTTCCTATTGAACTTATAGAAGCACCATCAAATTACATTTCCCATGTTTGGGGAATATACCGTATAGAAATTATTTATTTATTAGTAAATCCACTATTAGAGAATGTGTCTTCTGCAGATGGGTGTTCAGCAAGGAAGTCTACCAAGGCTTGGACTTTTACTACTTTCAGAGGCATGAACTATATATCAAAATAATTAATAATAACTTCCCACTATTTTATAAATCCTGTCAACATAGTATGACTAAGGATAAATTTGAGAGGGTTACTATGAGAGATCAAGTGAACTTCTTGATGCTGCAGGTAGTGACTCAACTTCTGAAATGTAAATATTAATTCTAGGAAGATATTCTCAATATATAAATATCGAGTATCTATGTAAAGAATGGTTTAATTGAGATAATAGAGGATATTTGCATTCCTATAATCATTGGTATGTGCAAGGAAGGCACCCAATGATCACTCCATGGTGGTCACATAAAGGATGAGAAACTTTCCTCAATAGGTGGAATCAATATTTGTGGACTCAAGAGGTATTTCTTAAGAGTATGAAATTATTCTTGAAAGTCATTGGTCCTTTTATATGTGATCCATTCTTTATTAATTTGGGGAAGGGGAAACACATTCCTTCCAGATTGGCTATGAAGCGCCAGATATAGGCCAAGTGTCCTTAATGTCCTCTCAACTATTTCAAGTTTCGAGGATGTGACATTCCAATGATAGATTTTGTCTTCTTGGGATCAACTTCAATGTTGCGATGGCATACAAAAAAATAGAGAAATTTTTATGAGCTTAACCTGAAATAACATTTCAAGGGTTTCATCTTCAGATTATGATATCAAAGCATGTTCAATATGGTCTCTATGTCAGTCAGGTGATCAAAAAATTGTCTATAATTAACCACTAAATCATCAAAATAGAATTCAAAAAATTTTCCCAATAAGTTTTTTAATATGTGGTGCATTCTACATTGATATGTCACACTATCATTCTTAAAGACAAAGGGAATTACCTGATAGAATAATATTCCTTGAGGGGATATGAAGGTTATAGATTTATAATCTTCTGTGGACATCTGGATTTGGTTATACCTAGATCATCCATCCATGAAGGATAGAGTTTCGTAGCCAGCGGTTTCATCAATCAAGAGTTATATGATTGGAACTTGGAAGTCATCTTTGGGAAAATACTGATTGAGATATCTGAAATAAATGAAAAATCTGATTTTTTAGTTATTATTCTCAACTAGGACAATATTGTCTAACCAATTAGGTTATTATACCACTTGGATGAAATTTGATTTGATAATCTTGTTGACCTCAGCCTCAATCTTGGAGGCATGAGTCGGGTTCATTATTCTTGTTACCTACTTATATCCCTGGAATTATTCTAGAAAACCCAAATGATGGGTGGCCACATTAGGGTCAAGTCCTAGAATATATGTGTTATTCCTGGAAAACACATCCCAATGTTTGTTAAAAAGGACATATATTCCTATCTCCCTTTAGAAGTCATGGCCACACTAATCAGAGTGGGGCGTAGGTATTCCTATATACCCAGGTTTATTTATCTGAGTTCATCCATATTAGTGGAGACACCTTCCTCAAATTCTAGAGGGGGCATCCATAAGGTATTCCTCTTCCTCATCTTCTTCATGTGTTTCTTCTTATGAATATACTTGAAAATTATGTGATTAAGCAAGACTTTCAGAGCTAGAGAAGGAGTTGGTATTTGGACATCTGGAATAGAAGGCAACCATCTCTGACTCAACCGATGATTAAGGGTCTTTTTAAAGTTCTTGAGGGAAGATTATGAGATGGTAATTGACATAACTATCTTTTTACATGAGTGAAATAAATTCTTCTAGCTTGGACGATGAAGCATTGACTTGTTGAAGCAAGGTGGATGGAATAAAGACATCTCTGTTTAGGCTTTCATCACTACTTGGTGAATCGATGATTTCTCATATATTATCAGGCTTAGTTTACACAACTTAAATTATAGAATTGACTGAATGAGTTCTTATATTTGGGCCAAACCTTTCAATTTGATTAAAGAGAAACAAATAATATTCACTAAAATGATCGAATGGGTTAGTTGGGATCTTTTTCATACCATTTAGAGAATTGATTCTAGTAACATCATTCTCCATGGAGTGTTTTACCTTTGTGTGATAGAACTCCACATCAATGTATCGAGATTCACACATTTTTAATGGGGAATTATCACGTTGCAATGTCCCAATTCAACCATTGAAAAAATATTGGAAAAATTGATGGTAGGATGAAGTAATAGCCTCATGCTGATGTACCCAAGGTCTCCCTAATATGATATTGAAAGCTGTGTCTTTCTAGAAAACCATGAACTCTGAATCAGATATGAGATCCCTTAACAATGTTTTGAGCCTAATTTTACATAGAGGTTATTCCTCATTCTTGTCATAACCATGTAACATCAATGTGGAGGGAGATAAGTGAGATTTAGTGAGGCCCAATCAGCGAAGTTTCTGAATGTGAATGGGGTTAACCCTTGAGCCATTATCAATAAAGGCTCATTGGATGTTAATATAATTGATAATTCTAGATAGATACAAGGGTTTAACATGTCCATGTATGACAACATCCTCATCTGGGTCCATGAATGATATGACTGCATGGAAATCTATTTGATCATTCTCTATATGGTAATCCACTATTGAAGCAACCTCAATTTCAAACTCTTAAGGGATTGATAATGACTCAATAAGTGCTTCCTGAAGATCCTTTTATAGATTCAAACCATCCATGATTGATAGTTTGTCTGGTACATGGTAAAATTTATTAAACACATCATAATTTTAATACAGAGGTCTTTATTTTATAGTATGGAGATGATGTTTTTCAGGTTCCTTGGAAGATGATGCTTTTGATGTGGGAGACTATTTATCGGGGTAGAAGCTAAAAATACTTATGCTCATGGTGGATTAAGCTGGCTAGGTCTGCCCACTTTCTAAGGAAGTGATGTTATAGACTCTAACTGGTATTCTAAGATAATAATATTATGGAAGACCCTATCATGTGTGGGAGAATTCCCTTGTTTATACAAATCCCACTAGAGGGCCCTCTCATGATTTTCTGCCGCATAAACAATTTGAGTAGTGGTGTAATTTAAATAATGGATTCTAGCATAACCACATCTTACTATGTATCCTTGACCTTGATGATATCTTCCCCAATTTACATAATAAAGTATGAGGAACTCGAGTTTATAATAAAAATCAACATTTTTATAGGAATCCATTAAGTGAATAACATTAATGGAACTGAAGATCAACTCCTCATCTGATGAAGATTCTGTCTGAAATGTTGATTCTTGTCATGATGTTTAGTGGGGCGGTGCTTGTGCTTTGGAGATAGATGGAATGAAATCCACTAAGGTCAAGGAAAACTTTTCCCTCAACAAAAAATCATCTTCTTCCACTTCTTACTTATTCTTCTGGCCATGCTGCTTCTTTGAGGATTGGTCCCCAGAGGACTGGGATTTTGATGAAGATGAATTTTCTATAATAGAAGTGGTTGGAGACATAGTTTGTTTTTTTAATTGTGTTTTTAGAATGGAATGAGTTTGTTTTATTGTTTTCATAACCATCCAATCATCAAATTTATTACCATTCTTTCATTTGAATTCCTTCCACTCACTTTCTTCATCTAGATCGGTAGTAGTAACACATGTTACCTAGGTTGGTGAATTTTTTAGCTTCACTTTCTTGGAGACCACCATATTTTTTAGGAGTTCCATAAAAATAAAACAATCCTAAATGGTGTGCCCCAAAATTTTATGGAAAGGGAAATAGTTTGGGACGTCCTCATCTCTTTTATTGTAAGGTTTATTTGGACATGGAAACTGAACTAAGTTGTTATCTAAATATGAGATGAAGTATCTAGGGACTTGGTCAATTAAAAAAGAATAGAATTTTTTTTAACTTCTAAAAATTTCTTTTAATTTGATATTTTTGATCATCTTGACATGTCATTCATTACATTTGATTCTCGGGAGGTGGATCCCTACAGTATGACGATAGATTTAAAGTAGGAGTGGGTATAGGTGATTGTGTGAGCGTAACTATCAAAACTTATGATTTTACTGATCTTCTTCCTAGAATTGATGGCTTTAGTTAGGATTTGGATCTAGTATATGTTATGGAGTTTTCCACTTATTGAGAAATGAAATCCAGATCTCAAAACCCTCCTATGTATTTCACAGGGATTAATGGTGTGCACAACTCATCACAGAGATTTGAAACACAAATGGGTATCAATTATTCTAAAGGAGTGGTATATTCAAGGAGTATTTTAATCCTTTACAAGAAGAAATGAAATATGAAACTCTTTAATTATCCCCTTTCTTGTAGTTTTTGAGGTAGAAGACTATTTTCTTATGCAGTGTTGAGCTAAAATGGAAAAGGAATTTCTAATGGAGATCTTCCCATACAATAATCAATTGAGACTGTATGCTTGTATATCATATGAAGGTGGAACCTGTAGTGATTGCACAAAAAATATATGTTTCACTGCCTTTTATTTATCAGTGGTCCCTATCATGGGATCACAATAAGTGAGTAAATGCATCAAGTTCTTCTCCAGATCATTTGAACCATTGAAGATGGGAAATGTTGGATTCCAAAAGTTTAGCAGAGGAGGGGTCAAATCCACCCATTTGGAATAAATGTTCTTTTCTAGTTATATTGATGCACACCATCCTTCAATATCATTCAATCAATTCTTCAATGACTCAATGGTATTCATAATCATTCAGGGAATATTTGGCTAAGCCGGGACCTTTATAGTTATAGCAGCTGGAGCCTGAACTACTGTAGCTACTGAAAAACCCACTTGTGGTGGTGCTGTTGGTATTTGAATTTGATAATCCATGGGGACATGCTATAAGTATGTTCTTGAACATTTTCTATCTGTGTTCCTAATCGATTTAATTCATTATCCACACCAGTTGTTGAAAGAAATCCTCTTTTCTTAGGAGCTCCTATTGGAAGTCCAAGCTGAGGATCTTCTTGTGGAGCATGTCTAGCAGGAATGATACTTTAGAGTAACTCTTCATTGATTCTTTGCAAATCCTTTATCTAAAAATCTCACTGAGAAAATATTTCTTTCAATTAATGAGTTTGACCTTATTAAGGGATAAAGTGGGATGTAGTCTGACCTTTGAATTTATCCCTGTTAGGTGCCATTTGAAATGGTGGAAGTGGATTATTTGAGGGGAAGCCTTGATTCTAGGAAAGCCTCTAATTTTTTGTATACACACCTCATTTATTTACATCAATGTGGACTATATTTTGAACAAGAAATTCATCTTCTAACTCCCCTTAACTAGAATCATTTCCTGGAAGATCTTCCATAATGGAATTAATGACATTTACCAATGCATAATGCATTAATGTGATTCTATTGGTATCTTGGTGAGATCACCTTCATCTTCACCCTACACAAGGCTTTGTTCTACTATTTGTTGGTTCCCTGAGAACATTTTGACAGATAGTAACATGAAGGGAATCCTTGGATAGTTTAGTCGTGCATTTATTTTGCGACTTCTTCCCTAATCAAGAGAATGATGACTTCTTCTAAGGAGGGGATTGTGAATGTAAAAAATCCCATAACCCAAAAGGATAGGGATGTTCATGTTATTCTTTATAAACCCTTCGAGCTCTATTTTTTGACTCTGGGGGTTGGGTTAAAAAAATCCCCCAGCTCTGTGGGATGGGGTGTATCCTAAATTTCTATGGATAATATCAGCAGAAATGCTCTTCTGATCTTATGAATTCTAGTTCAAACATTGGCTGGGTGTATTACCTGTCACTCACTTAAATCACCTACTTAGTAAGACCATTGTACTATTTCAAACATTTACGCAATATGATGGTTGAAATACCCTATGTGGGAGTATTTCTCTATGTCCTTAGATGTTTGATGCAAAAGTATCTCAATATCATTCTCTCTTTGGGCCTGACTTTGGTGAAAGCTAGTCAAGGCCTCTTATTGCTGAACATATCTTTGGTCATGAATAGAATTTATTTGTTTTTGCTGGCCTTGGGAAATAACATTTCATGATACAAATTTTTGTGGGATTTTCTAGTTTTGGAGTATAGTGAAATGAAATGATCTGTGTGCACCCCATCCTCTAATATGACCACCGGATGGGATTTCTGCGATCAATCATCGAAACCTCTTTAATTCATTGATGTATGCACATTAAAGGGCATCCTATTACTTCTCGATCTTTGGATTTCAAGAAACCTAGAGAGATACCAAGTCAATTTGGCACTGTAACCCTTATACTACATTTAATTGGCTTTTATATTCCTCATATGGTAATAATTTGGTATTAAAATAAAAAAGAGTCTTCTATATGTTGAGGTAGATATCATGAATATAATAGTTTGAAATCATCTCTGGAATGTTGTATTGAGAGGTGGACAAAGGCTAGTAACTGACTGGTATTTCACCCTTATCCAATTGTTTTCCTCATGTTTAACATATCCTATTCATATTTTTACAGAGTTTTCTTAACCTAGTCTGACAGGAGTGGACACCTCCCGAATAATTTACTAGAAGAAATGAGATCAGTTAGTGTTTCCTCTACTATATTATAAGGAAAATGACCCAAGTGAGGTTCGAAGAATGACCGTCACTTTATGTTATCTTTTGGATGAGAAATTATTTCACTTACCAGTAACAATGCATCAAACACGAATGGACTTATATTCCCTAGTGCCTCAAGATTATGGGATTTCTCATCCCTACCATGTTAGTTTGAGAATTATCTTGACAATGGGAAACCCTACTATGGATAGAAAACTTGCATAAAATGACATCATGGGGAGGACCACCTTGGTGGATTATAACAAGGGATAAATCCTCTCACTCCTTGGTCTTCTTTCCACATGTAGGGTTTCCTGGGCTCTCACCCAGAGATTGGTTCTCAATATTGACCGAATTGTCATTAACCAGGACTTCATGATGAAGTTTCTGATGAGAAAATTATGAATTACAAAAACTACTGCTATAATTTGGTAATGAGAGTGTATCATATTGAGATGAAATAGATAAATTTCTGAGGGCTTCAAGAACTCCAGCAGTAAGAGGAGCCAGATTGCAGATCGACTTTTGATTTTTCAATTGTTCTTGGTGAGACTTATTTTTAGACACCTTCTTAAACATAGTTGGAAATAATTGTTGGAAAAATTAATTATCATTAGTAGGCTTATGTGGCTGACTAGGAGTGGCCATTAAAATAGAAAAATTCCTCCAATTTTAACAAGCGTGTGTTCCCGATCCGTTTGTCCATATGATATGGGGGAGTATGCCCTATAACCCTCCTAAACTAGAATTGGGGTGTGTATCTACTATGGGATGGAATAATGATGAGTCATCCTTGGTACGGGGAAATTTTTTTGCATCCTTCCCTATGGTACTACTGAAGTTTCCATTATGATATTCTTACAGGCTTCCAGGATATGTGTAGGAATTTGTGTCTACCCTTTCACCATTTCCAAAATGTTCTTGGTGACTTTTGTAGATAGAATTAGAATATATTTCCATTATGTATTTGATATAGGCATATGTACCTGCTACTATCCTTCATTTCCTATTAATGGATACTGACAATACTCGTGTATGGGGAAAGAGAGTTGATTCCTCCCCATGTTTGTCATTGGAAATTTACGATTAAATTATTTGGGTTCTTCCAAATGATATTATTAGAAAGATTGATAGATGTTGGAAGGTGTATGTGCCTTCTGGAAATTTACTTCCAAGTATGTTTGGTGGAATTCTTTGTGTGCTACCAGACGAGACTGCTGGTAGGCTTGGTGGGTATAGGCAGCTGTATATTCCTACTTGCAAATTTCCGACAAGCATTATTGGAGTTATTCTTTGAATGTGTCCAAATGAGTCTACTAACTTCTTGATAGATTATAAGCACGTGTATGTGCCTCTACATGGAACTCCACCTGATTTGGATGGAGGGATTGGTTGGGTACCACTGGACGAGTTTGCTGGCTGGTGGAATTTGGACCGATGAGTGTATATGAATGCTCGCTATTTTACACAAAACTAGGTTAGTGGACTTCTTTGAAGCAGGAAAAGGTAGAAACCTTCTTCCTATTAGCCAAATGTTGTCCCCAATAGTTCATCTTGCATTCTCAGGTCTGAGGGACTTGGGCCGAACAGTCGAAGATAAAACCCTCCTCATGTTGAGGGTTTTCTTCCACATGGTGTTGGTAGCTGTGATTTCTCATTGGAGCCTTAGGGATGAGGCCATGAATGGCCTCTTGGCTGAACTCCTTTAATAGGGGAGAGATTTTTTATTTCATTCCAAGTATAAACTCCCAAAATGGTTGATAAGGATTATTGGAAATGTCTAATTCTGGACCACTGGTCATCATTGACCGGAATACTGAGGGTAATTCTTGATTTGGATGGCCTCTCGGGAAGCCTCCAAGGTTAGAAGGGTACCATATTGACGGTAATATTTGACTAATGAATTGTAGACCCAACATTGAATATTTCTATTCAGTGATAGTTTCATTCAGTTGGATGAGGATATATCTTGAGTAGTAGCCATAGCGTTTACAGGTGTAAACATAAAGGAATCCATTTGGAATGATGGTATTCCATAGAAGAAAGTACCTATATATATGAAAAATTAAAAAAATGAACTCCATAAAATAAACATGTTTTTGGATGAATGTATGCATGATTTATGACCTTTTATGGACCTCATTTATCAATTGATAGGGGCCTGAAAAATTGGAAACACTCTCATCTTGGTTAAGGATTCATGTTAGGTTCACCATTTTTTTATTTCCTCCAGAATGTGTGTTCTGGTTAGGAATCACTATTTCCAAATGGTTTCCTATGTATTTGTTTATGGAACCAAAAGAATACAACATTTTTATATCCAAATGAACCTTTTTTCCAAAGGCAAGTGTTCGTTAGGTTTGGTGACCTATGATACTTAAGAACTCACATTGGTTGAGAGGATGGGCGGTTGGGATCATGGAACCATTTTGGGGGGAAATATTTCCTACTTTGGGAGTCTATTATATATTTAATAAATGTTCACAAATCCTTATTAATTTACCAAGCATAATGTAGGTTTCCCTTTAATTTTTTAATCAATTGTTACCAAGTGTGGAATTCAAAATCATCATTATGTATTCGTGGTTCTTCATCAATGGAGATATCTATATGTATTCGAGGTTCTCCATCAATGATATCCTCTCATATTATAATTGGAGAGTCTTTGTTCATTATTATGAAAATGATTAGTTTTAAACCACTCACTGGGGCACTCTAGAATTTATGGTCATCCAGGTTGACAAAAGTCACTCTATAATTTATTGTCATCCAGGGAGATGAAAGTTGTTTTTGATGTTAGGATCGAACCCATAGATGCGCTACCTACATATCCTCATGAAAGGAATGATAACCCTCATAGTTCGGTACCGCTTAATGGTACACATCATACCTTTTAAGTTATGTGATAAGAATCCAACCATATAGTTTAACATCATTTGGAAAGGACATATTGGTGGGAGGTTCCTAGTCAAGCTTGGTGTGGGACTTATGCCTAAACAACACAATGAAACTGGAAAGGAAATGATTTTCCAATTTGGATTAGTCCATGCTGGGAATGTTCCCTAGAGATAAAAGGGTTGATTTGGAGTGTTGGGTTTGAACCTTATGGAAGCTTCCTATGTATCCTGTTTGGATGGGAATCAAAGCCTACATAGTTCCATAAATCTCACAGGAAAATATGAATCTTTGAGAGAAATCAACTAAGGATTAATCCTAAATAGGATTACCTTATAACAGGTTCCATGAGATATTTCTCAAATCATGGATATTTAGGGAGGCTTAATTAATGGCTTACTCCTAAGGATGATTCCAAGATTAAGGGAATTAGGATTGGACTCATGAGGAGGATGTCTAGTGAGCTCAATATCTAGGTGAAAGCTTCCTACATATCCTAGTTATGGTGGGAATCAGAGTTCTCATAGTTCATTACTTTAAGTTTATTTTGAGGGTGTTATAATCATTACAAACCTCTAGGACCACATGAGTCATGCATAGTGTGAGAAACAATAGTATGTGAAATATTCAACAAAACACACAATTTATCTTCCCCTGATGGAAGAGGTCGAGCCTACAGAAAAAGAGGCTGCGGATAAAACACTTCCCCGTATTCTCTTTACATTGGACGAGAGTCCAATATAAGTAAGGTGTGAAGGTGAAGGGTGTGTATAAGAGCGATGTTGTAACCTTCTATGTGAAAGACTAGGGGCTTACTCCAAGATGGATTCCCTAAAATGGGTCCCATATTGGGGAGGGAGACTTCCCATTTTTCAAAAGGAAAATCAAGTGTAAACCATAACCTAACTATTAGGGTCATAAGGCTTCATATCTTAGAGATGATAAGGGGCAGACATATTCCTATCCCCTGAATCCAAGACTAGAAACTCCTCAACACTATCCCTGGGGTAAGGGTCCTTATGACCATGGACATCCAAATCCACAAACACCCTGAATATCATCACCCTTTAGTAGTAAAATTGTGGATAACCTTTGACTATAGATATACAAATCCAAATGGGAGACACACAGATGTGCCTTTCCCAAAGGTCTGATAATTAAGGAGGTCTTGGTGGAGGTTTCAACTTGGTCCCTTTCAGACAAGGGAGAAAAATAAGGATAATCCCTACCATGAGTGGCTTAAAAGAGGGATTAAAAGATAGCTAGGATAGGTGTTCTATGTAGGTATTCAATGTAGGTATGAATTGTAGGTAAGCCAAATAGGTATGTCGTGCAGGTTCTAGGAGGAACTGAAAAATGATTAACACAGGAAGGATAATCCTGTGAAAGATTGATATGACTTGGGAAAAGGACTACTAGGACAACAAAACCTGGGTGGGTTTTAACTTAAGTACCATGGGTGTCCCTTAATGTCCTTGGAAGAATATTTTGTAGGTATTTTATTAAGTAAATGACCTTGTATATGTGACTTCTTCTTATGGAAGGAGGGTCCTAAAACAAGTATCTTATATTTTAGACCCTAAAGGGACTTTGATCTTGTTTATACCTTTAAATTTTCTCTTCTCTCATATTTTAGAGAGCTACCTAAGAAAATTTAGGGGACATGGGTGAAGGAGTTGCACAATGAGATCTTCGAGAGTTATTTTGACATTTTCTTTTATTGAAATGGGGAGCCCAAGGTTCTTATTTATGGGCAAGGAGGGGACTTGGTCGAAGGGAGTTTGTCAATGTAGGTTATAGGTGTAGCTCCTTAGCATAGATCCCCTACACAGGGGTGTAAAACATATACAAACATGTAGGTCCCCTAGTATAGGTCCTTTTCATAGGTCCTTGGTGTAGAGGATATACCTTTAGGCTGTACTAGCAAGAGCTACACTGGCCTTATTATGCTTTGGTATGCTACATAAGTCCCTTTAACCATATTTCTCTGCTTCCATTAAATTTCCTTGACACTTTAAGATATATAAAGTGATCTTCATAATATTGTTCAAATTTATTTATTAAAAATGGATTGTCAACAATTCATACCGAATTTAAAGTAACTGTTAGATGAGGATCATAGTTTCTCATTCTCTATTCATCTTGTAAGTAAAAAAGATATATAGAGATCTAAAATAGTACTTATGATAGAACAACATTAAGAATGATATTTTAGATTATGTATCTTCGTGGTTGGTATGCCATCAATTTAAGTTTAAGTGACATAAGTCTAATGGTATGTTACAACAATTACACATAATATAATGGAGATGGGAAAACATCACCATGGATTCTGTTATCAGACCCCCCAAACATTAGAAGTCCATAATACTATCTAGGTTGTATTAAATAAACTTATTAAACCAACACACATAATCTACATCAAATAATATTTCTCTCTTTATCATATATCCAAAATATATATAAAGGAAGTTGTACAGTTTCATGTATTATCACATTTTATTGTATCTAATTAGGATATGAGGTTTACCTCGATGTTCTGGATATGTCTTTACTAGGATCTATATACAAAGTTGAGTTTTAGTACTTCTTATCATATTCAGACATATAGTTAGTCTAAGGGAACCATTCAAACACTAGATTATATGTTGAGGTATTTTCCTTTGGATTTAAAATGTGGTTGGGATTAACACCTTCCTATAATCTAGTTTCTTATAAAAATAACAATCACCCAAGAATTATGATGATTATTTCTGAATAACTCTATGAAAATAACTGTAGGACTCAAATATGATAAAATATAGTTGGAGAAATAAAGTTATTGTAATCTAATATGGATGAGGAAATGATAGAGAAAGTTATATCCATTTTGAAACACATTAAGGTAGCTTAGATTAAATATAAAAGTTATATTGAAAATCATCAAAAAATATAGAATTAAAAGTTATTGATAAAGTATTTCCATGAATTTATTCATTAAAGTAGATTATAATATTCAAAAATAAAGGAAAAATGAGCCCTAGGTATATTGGTCCATTTGAGTGTACTATCCCAGACTCGGTTCACTCATAAGTAATTGAACCTAATTGTCCACATATCCTTAATCAGGCTTTCTAATATTCCAAAATATTTCGACTAGTAGTGAGGTTCTATGATGGTATGGTGGGGTGACTATACCCTCCTGATCAGAGTGAAACATAGTGGCAATATAAGAGATAAACCAGGAGAAGTGTAATATCCAGAATAATAATAAGAAGTGAATTATTATCAAAACAATAACATATCCACATCTAGTATCGTATAAAAAATAATTTCATATAAGTATGCAATACAAAATTGTAATACAAGTTAATAGAATAAAAGACATATAAAACATGCTATAAAACAATAAAAAGTCAAAAATCTCCCTCTAAAAGAGAATTGAGCATAAGTTTTGTACTCTTCTCCCATACTCCATCCTAGTATAGAAAATCAGGTATCCAATGCTAGACACTTCGCCTTTTCTCTACTTGAGTCCATAAGGTCTGTTCGGGTACCCATCAACATCCCGAATATGGCGTGAGTAAAACTTAGTAGGATACCAAAAAAAATGTCTAGAATCATCCAACTAGTGTATATAAAATGAGCAGTGCACACATAATGAAAGTAAAGTAACAATGCAAGATGTAACCAATTCGGACCAGGTTTGTAGAGGACACCCATCTAACTCTACTTGCTTTGGCCTAAGACAGAATTTCTTTGGACATATGTCACTCTGTATATATATATATGTAGAAACCTATACATATGCACAAGTAAATATATATATATATATATATGTATAATATAGGAATAACATATATATATATATATATACATATATAGATATATAATACTAGACATGACACAATGGGTGAAACCATGACACCCATGTATAATCATAATAGTCTGTATTCTAAAAGGGGTGTTAGTCATACATTCACCTAGGGATAAAAAAAATCATGTCTAAAAATTCTAATCAATTATGTGAGTCTCCATGATCAACATCCCATACTAGGGAAAATGAAATTTACTATACAACTTATAAAAAGATAATGTGGAACACCATGTCCAACATCCAATAAATAATGTGAAGCATTATGCGCAACATCACACATTAGGAAAGCATGAAGAGTCATGCACTACACTCTCCTTGATCGTGTCACAATGACCAACACACATATTCAGATAATAAAAATCATATATCATTTCAATCATCAGTCAATAAATGGTTTTGAACCATTTTAAATTCCATTTCAATTAGTTCTTAATACAAAACCCACTTAGGCGGTGGTTTGGTCATAAGGAATTTATAAAGTGATGAAATAAAATAAACCAACCAAAAGGGGTGACACTCATCGAGGTGGGAAAACTCCCACAATAAAAAGGTTCTATGGGAGTTACTTTAACAAGGGATAAAAATTTAAATTTATGATTTTTCATTTTTAAGTAAACTCATGGAAATATCCGTGTGTGACATAACGATGAATGATATAAAACCACTCAAATTTATGGAAAAGTACTAGACCACCTACCTTATAGATGACCCATAATATAGTATTGGCCTTATATTTGATCAAGAATATGAGAAATAAAAAATAGATAAATACCCTTAAAATAGGGAATATTACCCCACACGAGTTTAGCATTCCATATGGCATGATAACCACAATAAAGGAAAGATGCGGAATAAAGAGCTTACCGATAAACTTCTAATGAGACGAGTGATGAGTGATTCCAAAAATATATGAGGGAGGATAATCAAGGATTATAGAAGAGGATGAGGAGGAGTCAGAGTGACTGAGGGAGGTTCTATTTACAAATTTGGAAGAAGAAAATATTTAAGATAAAAGGTATCAGGGGAGAAAAGATAATTCCCCCCTCTTTTTAAGATATAAAACATATTTACAGGATAAAAAGAGGATTTAAATTGTAAATTAATTATTTATATGGTATTAATGATCCATTTATGGTTTAATAAAGTTTTATGTCATAAATTAACTATTTATGTTGTAAAGTAATAATTTACATCGTAAATTGTTCTATAGAAAGTCTTCTACAGCAGATTTTATTTTCTCACAGAAGCACCCCAAAGTCCTTAAAGGATATTTTAACAGGTTCCAAACCAACACAAATAAAACCAATAAAGGATTAAAATTAATTAAAATAAACTATACCTCTCTAAAAAGATAGTATGTTACAGCCTCCCCTCGTTAAAATAACTCCTCCCTTAGTTTCCCTTATAATGGTGGTTGAGCATCATCTGAAAATAATTCCATCCACTAAGCACATACGTCATCCTATCGCTCTGAGGTCTTGTACCATACATGGTTATACTACCATAACCCCCATAATAGAGGATCTTAATTTCCCCAGAGATCCTTCACATTAATATTAATGATACACACGGGATACTCCTCAAAAGAAGCATCCACATAAAACACATCCTCATTAGGATCAATTACATGAGATTAGTCTAGAAAATAATAATGTAATTGAAAATCATAGTGCATAGACCTATATCTGTGAGGGAGTGTAATATGATAATCGACTGATCCAATCCTCTCTAAAACTTTAAAACATATGAAGAAACAGGGCAATAACATACCCTTCCATCTAAAAATTCAATTCCCTAGTATATTCAAAACTTGTAAGAACAACCAATCCCCAACCTCAAACTCTAGAGGCCATCGATGTTGATTGAAATAAGAATTTTTTTTAAAATGATCATTATCCATTCACTTACAGATAATATATATCTTCTTCAATGTTTCCTAAACGAGTTGAGGTCCCAGTAAGACCGCCTCTCTTACCTTTGACTAGCACAAGGGTGAATGACATAGTATACCTTATATTTCCTCATAGCATTCCATATTTATAGGTTCTTGGATGCTATTTTATAAGAGAATTCATTAAGAAGTAAGTGTTTCTCCCAAGAACCTCCAAAATTAAGGATGCATGCTCAAAAAATACCCTCTAACACAGGTATCATATGCACAAAATTTCCATTAGTCTATGAGTGATAGTATTTACTCATAAGTACCTATGAATCCAGAGGGTAATACAACCTATTCCAAAACCATGATATGAATCGAGAATCCCTTTCCAACATGATAGTATGTAGAACTCCATGGAGGTATATGATCTCCCTGACATATAGCCTCCCTGGATCATCCATCAAAAAGGTATCTCGAATTGGAAAGAAGTGGGTGACCTTCATTATCCTATCAATGATAACTCATAATTTTTCACAACCTCATGGAGGATTAGGTAAACCTATAAAAAAATCCATAGTGACGTCTTCCCATTTCCACCTAGGCATAGGTAAAGGCTATAAAAGTACCACTAGTCATTGGTGCTATGACTTCACCTACTGATAGGCGGAACACTAAGTAAAAAAGTCATCTCTACCACATTTTATCTCTAGCCACTAGTGCTAGTGGTACAAGTCATGATACAAATTGGTAATAATGAGATGTACTACCCAAGAAGAGGCATGTGACTCACACATCAATTACTATTATAAGTCTATAGGCACCCAAAAATTAAAATTAATGTGAAAGACCTCATCCCCATTAAAAAAACAAAAATATGGTGGTCCATCACCTAAAATGGTCTCCATTATGACCAATACCTTAGGATCAGAGAGCTGAATCATCTTGAACCTATCCATACATGGACAGGTCACTGATAATGATGAAAGTACATGCTGTATAAGATGGTCTTGCACCTCCAAATTCATCTCATAAAATAATACCATCAACTACCATTCACTACAACCTTCCTAAACTGATTGTGTATGATTATTTTGGATCAGGGCATCAACCACAACATTTCTCTTCTAAGGAATATATGCAAGATCAAAATTGAAATACTACATGTATTCAAGCCACATTTTTTATATTAGGTTCAAGTCACAGAACATGAATATGTATTTGTGTATTTTTGTCTCGTATAAACCACAAAGCGCTCTCCCAATAAATAGTGTCTTCACAAGTACAAGGAATAAACCAAAAATGCTAACTTAAGATGATTTATCAGGTAATTTTGTTCAAGTGGTCTCAACTAACATGACCTGTACACTATGATTCGATCTACCTACATTAATAAATATCCCAACATGATGTCTAAAACATCATTATAAATGGAATACCTTCTTATCAGCTTAGAAAAAACCAATATCAATACTGATTTAAATGTTCCTTTTAGATCATAAAATTATTTCTCATAGGATTTATACTATGAAAATCTCAAAAACATTTTAATCAATCCCATAAGATATGATTCTAGTCATGAAAAGTACAACATAAATTTCCTATAATAACTAGATAACCCCAAAAAACTTTGTATATCAAAAAATATTTTGATTATCCTAATAAACCATGGATCTTAGATTATATAGGTCCATGGATACTCCAACATCTAAGATGATGTAACCAAGGAAGTAAATAATGTTGATCCAAAAGTTTCCTTTGGTGATCTTAACATACAACTTGTTCTATCATAATGAACTCAAAATGAAATTAAGATGTTTGGTATGATTGGGATGAATATGTTATTACACAAAATTTTTTTCCATAAAGGCTACCACAAATGAATCTATATACAGGTGTAAACCCCAATTCATTAGAGCCGTGAAAACTATTAGTGCATTTTTAAGACCGAATGACATAACCAAATTCCCATACAATACATATCTACTATAGAATGTTTTATATGGTATATATAATGGTCTAAAATTCACCTGATGGTAGCTTGAACTCAAATAAATCATAGAGAAAGTCCTCTATACTTGGAGATGGTTAAATAGGCCATCTATATGAGGAAAAGGATACCAGTTCATCCCCATAAGGCGATTCAATTTACAAGAATCCCTAAAAAGACTAAGGGTACCATACATATTAATGGTAAAAAGGATGGGTGAACCCCAAGGTGAGTTACTGGGTTGTATAAAACCCTTAGCTTTTAGGAAATCTAGATGCTTCTTGAGTTCTTGAAACTTAGTAGGTTCCATCACGTAAGAAGAAATATAAACTGGTGCTGCTCCCCACACTATCTAAATATTGAACTTCATATCTCTCATAGGAGGTAACATAGAAAATTCATCAGTGAATATTTACCTAATATGATCCTATATAGTAGGGAATTATTTCTAACATTTTCCATAATCTCTCATAGAGGACTAGAAATTTAGGCTGCCATTTTTCCCTCACCATGATGCTCTGGTCCATCTTGACTCTCTTAGACATCACATTCTACCTTATGAACACATCTACCACCCTTTGGTGAGATAAAACACACCCATATATGATATAAATAATATTTACAATGATAAGTTACTAATTATTCCATCCCAAGGATTACATAAAATTCTATTATGTAAAGAATAAAAAGATCCCATATGAAAAGATGACCGCCTATCTCAAGGGGGAATTCCTTACACTGGTGTACACTCTTGGATCAGATCCTCAATAGAGAATTGAGGGTCATTACAACACAAATTTACTCTATATCTAGTCCCAAAATTTCCATAATTACTATACGTATGAAAAAATGAAAAATTCCTATATCGATTAAGGCAGAAACTAAAGTAGGCATTACTAGAATAATACCTCAAAATGCAGAAGGACCGAAGCTCTGCTCTTCAGGTATCTACTACACTGCATATATTTAGAATAATCCATGGCCCTGAGATATATCCTGAATACCCTATATAGGCCCTTTCTACTAGAACAATGTGTCTTGAGTCTAGATATCTCGACCATGACCACCTCCTTAACTTGATTGATTGGTATCACTCTAGCTATCTACCTGATTTAGAGTTCATATTCCCTATCCTGAACATAGAGTTAATGAAAATACCCTCTCACTTGGAACTAGAGGAAAATATATATAGAAGAATTGGATATGACCCATCCATCCAAAACCTCATCATTATATTGGGGTTTGGTCGTATTGGGGTTTTATGTATCCCAATTTCCCACACTGATTACATACCACATAACTGTCAATGCCTACTGTCTGAATACCACTACCCCCATGAATGAACTCCAGAAATCAATTTATGCTACCAAAAGAACTAATCCCCTATGTAGGTGTATAAATTTCTTTACCTACACCTTCATCTTCCCTCAAATCCTGCTCAATGATGAAGGTCTGGTTTTCTGTCTCAAAAATAGTTGACAACTAAAATACATTGAACTGAGATTGGATTGAGAATACAAGCCTATCCTTGAATCATCTCATTGTCATCAAATCATCACCAATAAGAGTCAACATTAGATGATATATATCAGTGAAATGAGTTAAATATTTTTTCATAAACATTGATCCCTACAGTAGATGCATAAACTCTCAAGATCGATCTTCCCATAGTGTCTGATAAAAAAATTAGTCATAGAATACCATAAGGAAGTCCCCTAAGAACATACCCTAATGTTGATATTATTGGGTAATTAAATCCCACCATCACTTGGAAAAATGACATAACATATAAGTTTCTATCTTTACCCTATACTCTAGAGGCGTATCCAGATGCTCAAATATATATATCATAACATATTGCCATGTCTTAGTAGCCTGGGGGCCACCATTCTCCAAGAAAGTAGGTGGATGCTACAACTAAAACTCTTGTTTCAACTCTTCCATAGAGGGGTAAGATCACAGATCTCCTTTTATAAACTACATCAATCATTGAAAAAACTCTTAAAATTGATCATCAAGGCCTAGATTCGTAATAACATGAGGTTCTGTAAGTCGCACTACATGTGGTAATACTAGTAGCTCATGTCCCACCATATTTGGAGCATGGTCATCACCATCATCTTAGCACACAAATTGAGGACATCATGGTGGAATGTTTATATAATTTTCATATTCATGCCTCATAACATGATTCTAAATAGAAATGATCATAGATAAATAAACATGACAAGTACAAGCCTTCCTATGTAAAAGTCACACCTCTATGCCTGCACCTAATACCAGTCCTAGGTGACAGGGAAGATCATAAAGGATCATACGAGACACTCCCTACTTCTCTCTACTAAGGACATGTTAGGGACAAGGGCTCACATATCATATAATAGGATTAGATATATTGATTTTAAATTGAATGTTATTGAGAAAAACATGCATGAAGCTAAAATTGGGATCCCTATTTAGTGGAAACAATTTTGTTTCTTAATTATAATCTATAATATATATATATATATTATTAAGTTATTCGCATATACCATCCCCAAGTTATAACGTCATATGATTTACATCTTTAAATTGGTAATACATGTAATTATAACCATCCTTTTACATCTGGTCCCAGAATGTAACAGGTATTAAATAATAGCTTGATTAGATGAACCACCATTCCCAACCTATAGACGCTCCACCTTTATAAATTATAATGGGAATCCATGCAATCATAATCCACATATTTTTTAACCCCTGTAACCAATGGTTTATGTATTAAAAATGAAATAATTGGATTAATCAAGGTGATACAATCAAGATATATGAGAAAATCCCTTTAGTTTGATTCGTAAACTTTAATTAACCAATTATTTTTCACATTAATCTTATAGAAATGTTAGTCATATAACAGATATAGTAGTGAAGAAACTAAATCGTGCTGTAGGAAATATACATAGTAAAATAAACATGGAATGATATACGCATGACATGATAATCCTCAAGTTCCTATAACGATGAATGAGATAAAATTTATCTACTATACCAGATAAGGGAAAATGATAACTTCATAGAAATATAAAATGATACAAATCATGTGCATCACCCAATGGTGAAATCAATACAATGGTAATAGTATGAAACTAGAACATCAAGTCCCATCCTAGGTAATTTGGATTTTACCTATACATGGGTCAGCTACTCCTATGAATAGACTCATTATAAAATCCGAACACGTTCCTAGAATCTTATCTACCTACCCCAAATAGTAAGACTAAAAAAAGGATTAGATACCACTTGTAATGTCTTAGACCCAATTCACTCATAAGTAATAGAACCTAGTTGAAAAAATGGTCTCAAGTATTCCACCCCATAATCCAGAGGTTTTATATTTTTAGTAGGGGTCTACAATGGTATGGTGGGGAGACTATACCCTCATAATTAGAGTGAAAAAAGTGGTAATATACCAGATGAATAAACAGAATAATAACATTAATAATAATAATAAGAAGTGGAATAGTATCAAAAAAATAACAGAACCACATCCTGTATCATATATAAAATGATGTTAAGTATGTGTTCTACACAAAATGGGAATACAAGGAAACATAGAAACATACATATAAAACATGTTATATAAAAAAGAAAAAATGTAAAAATATGTTTCTTGAAAATAATCATGAGACTATGCTTAGTCCTAAACTCACATAGTCCATCATAGTACAAAAAATCAGGAATCAAAAATTGTATGCTTCCTTTTTTCCCTAACTACATTCATAAGGTCTATTTGGGTACCCATTTACTGTTTGAATAGGGTGTGAGTAAAACTCAGTAGACCCCCACCAACAGTGTATATAATGATCTAGAAAGTGTATATAAAATGAACATTGAAGGAAAAAGGAAATAAAAGTAATATTGAAAGATGTAACCAAGTCACCTTGAGTTTTTAGAGGATAACGGACTAACTCTCCCTACATTGGCCTAAACCGAAATTTCATTTGACGAATTTCACCCTATGTGTGTTTGTGTATATATATATGTAAATATATAAATATGTATGAGTATATATGTATATATATTTACTATTTATGAATAACACACACACACATATATATACGTAATACTATTAAAGAACTAAGGGGAGAAACCAAGGTGTATCCTCATGATCACAAGACATTGTATTCTAATAAGGGGAATTGAACCTACATTCATTTAAGGATACAAAGAATCATGTTCGAAAATCTCAATAAATTATGTCAGTCTCCATGATCAACATCCTATACCATGGAACATGAAACGTCATGTCCTATGTCCAAATAAAGGATGTAAAACATCATGTCCAACATCTAAAAAATGTTATGAAGCATCATGTACAACATCTCACATCAGGGATACCTGAAGCATCTTGTCCAACAATCTTCTTGACCATGTCACAATGACCAAGATACATGGTTGGATAATAAAAATGATATGAAATTTTAATCATAAGACAAGAAATGAGTTTCAACCATTTCAAATTCCTTTTCAATTGGTTCTTAAGCCAAAACCCACTTAGGAGGTGATTTGGTCACAATAAATTTATAAAGTCATGACATTTAAAAAACCCAACCAAAGGGGTGACAATCATCAAGGTAGGTAACCTCCGACAATAAAAAGGGTCTATGGGAGGTCCTTTAGCATGGGATACTAATTTAAATATCTAATTTTTATTTTTAAGGAAATGCATGGAAAGCATGGTGTGAGGCACAACAATTCATGATATAAAACTAGTAGACTTTAGGGAAAAGTAATAAAACACATACATTGTGAAGGTAGATGAATACTGACCCTGTATTGGCCTCAAATTTGGGCTATAATGGGATATATGAATAAAATTGATAAATAACATCAAAATAGGTCGTATTAGCCAACACAGACTTAATATTGTCTATAAATTGGTAACCACTGAAAAGAAAATAAGTGGAATAAAGAGCTATATGATACACTTAAAACAAGACAAAAACGAGTGATTCAGATTCTATATGATAGAGGAGGTTCAAATCCTATAGAATAGGAGAAATAGGATCTCATGTGGCTGAGGGAGGTGTTATACACAAATGGGGAAGAAGAAAAGATTACGGTTATAAGGTATTTGGGGAGAAAAGGTAATTTTACCCTCATTTTAAGCTATGCGGAATATTTATGACATAAACAGAGGATTTAAACTATAAATAACTTATTTATAGGGTCTTCCCTATCTATTAATGGAATAAGAATGGTTTACACCATAAATTAACTATTTATGGTGTAAATCACCAATTAACATAGTAAATTTTTCTGCAGTTATACTTATGCTACAACTGCTGCTTCCTCCTTGAAGCACCTAAATGTCCTTGAAGGATTCTTTAATAGGGCCCTAACCAACACAAACAACCCCAAAAAATAAATTAAAAGAAACCATACCTATATGAAAAGTCAGGATGTTACATCAAGATTCCTAATTGATTAGGGATAATAGCTTATCATTTGGCGCTTCCACCGAACCTCTTTCAAGTTCATGATTTGTTCCATGTATCACTCTTGAGGATGTACATACTTGATCCATCACATTTACTAAAATAAGAGGTCGTATTTCTAGAGAATGATATTTCCTATGAATAATAACTAGTAGAAATCCTAGATCATATAGATAAGGTGATACATAACAAGACTACTCACCGGGTTAAATTTATTTGGAGAAATCAGAAATCCGAAGAAGTTACATGGTAACCCGATGATGTGATGAAGAAAAGATATACTAATTTTTAATGGAGTGGATAAATTTAAAAGAAGGAATTAATTTTAAGGGGGGGTGGGGGGGGGGGGGGTTAAATATAACACTGATATTTTATGATATTTTTCTCCTTAAAGAAATTTAATTTCCTCAATAACATATGATACATCCAACCCCGAGTCTGAAAGAACCGTAATATAATATAACATTATAACCTAGCAAGTAAATTAGTAGTATGAATAGAAATAATAATATTTTTAAAATATTTATAAATGTTTTAGATAAGGAAAATATATTGATATATAAGTACTCATTTTCTAGTGAAGTCTTTATATGCTTCAAAAAAATACTTCTTCCTCACAAATGAGTTTTATTACATTTTTTGGGAAAATAATATAATTAATTTTTTACACTTTTAGAAAATTTATTTTACAAAATGAACTTAAATTTTAAATCAACATGCAAAAATTATATTAGAGTGAATTTTTGATAATTTTCGATTTTTTTTTCATTAAATAAAAAATACTTATTTTTATTGAAAGATGTCATTTTTTAAAGAATTTACAAATCTACATTTTATATTAAATTTGTTTTAAAATAAAATTAGTTAATTTATATTATTAATATTCTAATTATAGTAATTGAAATTAATTTTATTTGGATCTTAGTTTAAAAACTTTGTTTATGTAAGAAAACATTTTTTCTTTAAAACTATGTTTCACCGTGTTTTGTTAGTATATTTTAAAATTAATTTTCCCAATTTCAGAGATTGAATTTGATAAAATGGATTTTATATTTTGAATAAATATTTATAAATTAGGTAATTAGGGAGATACATATTTTGTTCATAATGAAAAGTAAAAACATTAAAAAATATGTCACTACAGTTAAGTTTAAAATGAGTTTACCAAGAGAGGGGGTTACACCAAGAGATAAGGGTGAAATTTCGAATTAAACATGTATAAATCACAATTATTTACCATATTTTAACCTCATACTAACCTAAATTTTAACCTATGTTCATTTGTAATAATTTTACTTTTATAATTACTTTATTATATTTTATTCTTTTATGAAATTCCAAGTGTGTCCTCTCCCCCACTTATAAAAGGATACCCATCCTTTCTATTATTTACATGACATTGAGCCTTATATATTGAATAAAACCCACCAAATTCCATTCTAAAATTTTCTATAAATGAAGTAAATGTGCTCTTATTCTTAAAATACCATTCCAAGGTTCCTTAATGAAGGATTTAAAGGAGGCCCACTGAAGAAGAGGTAATCATCTTACTCAGACTAAATTTATTTATTACTATATATTACCTAAATATATGGTATTTACCATAAAATAATATCTTAACTATCATAAATATAATAATATTTTATTTTAATTATTGAACAAATGATATCCACCCTTTATTCCATCAAATGCAATGTGAAAGTATTTCTCGTGCGTACGTGTGGACTACCGCTTCCATGTAGAAATACAAATAAATTTTCAACACTATATTTCATGGATTTTTATTATTATGGGTTAAATTTTTATAAATGATATTTATGACATAATTATTCTTTTAGAATTATAAAATAATATATAACATCTTACCTTTCTATCCGTTGTAAAATGATAATGTCACTCGTGCTTGTGTGTGAACTACCACCTCTATTAAGGGATGTAATTTTTTTCAATTACACTTTACATGGATAGTAATAAGGGTAAAATTAATAAACTATATGATATATATGATATAATAATGACACTATAATGGTGAATTATTATTTATCTCTTTTCATTCTATCCCTTGAAAAGTGGAAATAATGTTTATTTGTACATTCAGCCTACTATCTCCATGAACTCTGTACTTCATTTTTTATACCCACATTTTATAAATGAATATATATATATATATATATATCATTATTAATATTATAGAGACTATGGAACCATGATCAACGTACATGTACTAGAACAACAGAACCGAAATTCTCAGGAATAACAAAACAGTTAACACCTACAAACAAATATTCTAATAAGGAATTTTTAATAAATGGGTGTTAAAATATTATAAATAGAACATATATGATGTTATAAGTACGTAAAATAATATTATATATAAGTATAATAATTTTAAATTTATTACATAAGAGGTTAAATTTCATTGGATGAAAGTTGAACTTGAGGTAATAGATTTCTGTTACAATCTCATTTTTTATCAAGATTGTTTATGGTCAAGTTTGCAATGATGATATTTAATGATCTATGTCTTAATAATATCATTATTTTTTAAATCTAGTTTTTTTTTGAGAATAAATTTTTTCTTTTCATTTCTTTCTCTTTAATAACTTAATATATTGAAAGAATATTTTTAAGGAAAATATAATTTTTTTCTATCTTTGATCAAAAATAATTTTTCTTTGATGTCTATATTTGCTATTTTTTTCAATGTTGTTGTTACTATTCTCACATTTTTAAATTAATTTTTACAAATTTTTTAATTTTTTTAAAATGATTTAAATGGAATATTTTTTTCGTTCCAAACAAGTTACTTTTGAATTTTTACAGAAAATGTAAAATGATCCTTTGTTTTGACATAAATGGCATGAATGAAATATCTCGTTATCGTGAACTCTCAATAATTTGAAAATTTATTTAAAAATTTTCAAGGTTGTTTTGAAATAAAATGTTCTCTTTAATATTGTAGAAATTTGTAGATTTTAAATAATTGATTTCAAAGTGGAAATGCTATTTTTCTGAAAAAATGTTCTAGTGATCCTTTAAATATAATTTTTATCTGTGATAAAATCCTTAAAATGTTACTTCTGATTTACTAGTGTTGTGATCCAATAATACCATCAAATTTCATTCTTTTGATGGATTATGATGATTATCTAAGAATGGTTTTATGAAAACAGTTTCTTTTTCATGGGTTAGGCTATGAAGCTGTGATGAAAGGTTTATGAAACCCATTTCCTTTCCATGATTTATAATATGATGAATGTTTTATGATATTTTGAAACACATATCTGTGATTTTCATTTGGTATTGGGTGACCCTAAAATTATATATCCTTCCAATGCATTGGGTATATATTTATATCTCATGAGATAATAAGGATTCAAATAGGGAGTGAACCAATTCAGTAAGGGACTCTACCCACTGTGATAGTCTTGGGTGTAAACCTTGACTAAGGATAATACATAATAGCGAGTGAACCCAATCCACCATGATTGTCTTGGTAATGATTCTTGACTATGGAAATGATTTTTCATTATTATACATATCTCAAAAATTTATTTATTATGTCCACGTTATTATATCATATTTCATGTCATTTGATTCTTTTATGATTCATGTATTATGAATTTACAAGGTTTATTCCCTAACTAAAAATTATGATCTATGATATACAGGGTATAATTTTTAATTGTTATGGTCATTCTATCGTACCCTTATGCAAATGTTATACTTATGTGGTCATTGATATCCCCCTTTTTCCCTTATCGAGCATCAGAGATCACTATTTCTTAAGTTTCATTTTCTTAGGTTATGAAGAAAGGTTTTATGTATGATATGTATAATAAAGGTGATAGTTATTAATTAATAAGTGGGATATGATGTAAATATATTATATAAAAGTTGTTTATATATCCTGGCTTCCAAATAGATTAATTCTATAAAATTATGGTGTAGATGAAAATGTTTTGTGTTGAATATTAATCATATAAGATGAAATACTTATATAGGAAAAGTATAGGTTTATATATTTAAACTTGCATCTAATATGATTCCATACTTCACACTCCCACCCCCACTACTGATCAGAATATTAGTGGTTGTCTTACACTGCTTACCAGATTATATTCCCTTTTCTACTTATGGCTAGAGAACTTTGAATATCTCTGTCTGAGTGACTGAAAATTATTTTTTATTTTATTATCAAACCACTTTTAAGGGAAAAGTGGGAACCAAAAAATTCAGAAAAACAAACAAAAGAACCATTACAGAAAAACCCCATCAAAAATAAAGGTTCTTCCTCTCCCCAAAAACTATATCATGTTAAAGACCCTGACCAAAGCATGTCCACTTGGAAAACAGTCCTGTGAAAAGATGCACATGCCTGAAACCAATGGCCAAGCCATACCCTCTTAGTATTCTACTCCCAATGGCATGAAGAAGTAATGTACTCATGCTCTGAACCCCATCTAAAGTAGAACAAGATAAAATTCTCGAAGAAAAACACCCAAAAATTCACCTCAAGACATACAAAACACTAATCCACAAGAAAATTCCCTCCAAACCCAAGATAAATCTAACCCAAGCGTCAAAACCAATTTAACTCAAGACATAAAATAGTAATTTAATAATTCCCAAGCTAGTTCCCTAAACAACTGCCATAAGATAGAAGTTACCTGAATGTTTAGAGCCACCATTATTAGATTTTCAAACTCCCATGCCAGTTGGTCCCAAGACTGGATATACTCCTCAATGGTAATCATCCCTCTGTTGAAGCTACCGACAAGAATAAGGTCTTGTTTGTCAATACAAGAATATTATTCCTCATTAAGTGTCACTCTTAAGGGAATTCCTATCATTTTAGTCACCTCCTTTTCAGAGGCATTAAGTAGCAAGACCTGTTTGGACAATTTTTACTCAGGGCATAACAAAGGGTCCAAACCTTGATCCTCTTGATCCCCTAGACTTTGAAGGTTCACATCATTAATGATATCCTTTTTGGAGATTTCCTTCCTAGCTGAACGAGTTTCCAAGGTTGGAGGTAAAGAGGAATAGTCCTTCCTCCCCTTCCTTCTCCTATTGCTTATATAATTCCTTGGACTTATTTTTTTCACCAGAAAAGTGACCGTTCTCCTCTCTATTATTCTCATTCATGCATCCTATAACTACAACAGGTGGAAAATGGGCAGAGTGCAAACTGGCCTCTTCAAGTCCTTCAAATATATTGCTCAAAGGGAGTGAAGCCTGACCCCTCAATTCAAGACCCCATGATTTTTCAACAATGTTTTGATGTGACACCTACAAATCCAGACCCTGCCTCATCTTCCTCAGACCACCATGACCTGAGCCATCTACCTTCACTGGAACCTTCTGCTCACATACCTTCATCTGCTCAATGACAATCATGTTCCCCTCAGGATCCAAAACCTACTAAAACAAGTCTTCATCCCGCACACTATCCTTACAAAGCAGAGTGTTTCAAGAGGATGTCCCAGAAATATCCTGCCTCAGCCTATTAAACACACTAGACATTATCATATTCTAATGAGTCAACAAGAAATTCTTCATAGGTAAATTCACCTGAGGTTTCTGACCAATTTCAGTCTCAATTGACCCATCGCATACCCTTAGAGGAATAGAGGATCGACTTCCAACTCTTTTCTGATCAGCCAACCCAGGAGGCCTCTACTCCTCAGCCTCAAGATGTGCCACAACCTCTCTGCCACCGCCATATCCCATCTTAAAAACATTCATTTGAGAACTCCTATGACAAAAATATTTTGAATATACCAACCTATTATATTCAGAGCAAAAATCAGTCCATGTTTCATAAACAATGCATTGTTTGCTACAGTACTCTTCACCCACCGTGATCTGCACATATTCAAATGACACCCTCAACAAATCCATTTCAACACAAATGCATAGATTCACGGGATGACAAAGGGATACTGTGTGGATATTTGAAAACATGTATCTACCTATCATATTCACTATCATACAAAGAATCGAGGGATTTTGGAATGGTAGATAAAGGTTAGGAAGACTTACCATGGTCACTATTGAGGGGTAATAGCACTTCATATGCAAATCGAAGGACCACCAAAGCAGATAAAATCTAAAACCGTTGAAGTTGTGTAGAGAACTTGACCAGGCCTTGATGAGGTCATCCTCCGAGGAAAAATGGACCATAATATACTAATTTCCAAGAAGTTCCACCATCGAACTATTTTGCAGACCTCAAGCTTCGACCACGTGGCTGTCAAATGAGTTTACCAAGGGCCGCCACTGATAAAACCTCTCTAGAAGGGTTAGCTTCATAAGATCCAATGATTCCAAGAATTCCAACACCGATAACGAAAGATTAGGGAAACCATTGAGTAATTCCGATACTTTTGGGCCAATAAATATTTGAGGGAAAAGAGGAAGGATAAAAAGACTTGAGAAGGGGATGAAGGATGGGGAACCACCTTTAATGGATGACAGAGGTCCCTCCCCTATTGGTGGGGGAGGGTTCGATGTATCTGCCACCACTGTAATGAATAAGGGGCACCACATAGGGTTCCTCCCGAGCGCTCCCTAAGTGAGGATTATTTTTTGAATTTCTCAGACATTTTCTCCTCCAAACTATTACTCTCTAATATTTTCCAATAGCAATTCAAGATTCATACCTTCCCCTAATCTTGTATCAATTTACCATAGTTGGTATAAAATCCAGATAATCTATCAGAATCCAAAATTTTATCCTTTTTAATCAGTAGCTCCTGTTTCTTCCTCTTAAACTTTTCCCATCTCCTCGTATAAACATCATATTTTTTTGAGTCTCTTGTATCTTCCCACCTCAAAAAGATAAAAAAAAAATGAAAAAATCTCACTTCAATTGATTTGTTCTGATCATCCTCTCTCAAAAACATACACAAAATGATCCTGTATCACAATCAACCACCAAAAGATGAAAACCACTCTTAGTAGTCATCAGAATATCCTCATAATAATCTAATCATTTTCAACAATAGTATCAATACTCCAACATCAATCGTTTCTTCCCCAAAAAAATTTGACTTACCTAGATTCAATCATTTTCCACTTATATATTTTAATATCTTTGATCATATCCCATTATTGAATGTTATTATCTCAAGTTTAATTACCCATCATAGTCTCCAAACTAATAGTACAATTTATATGAAATAGGGAACGGAAGAAGAGATACACTGGAGAAACACTACACTGATAAAAACTATATGAGTTACAATAGTAGGTTGGTAGAAGGAGAAAAGAATGGGATGAGGTAGGAAGATAACTACATAGAATTTCCACTATTGAAGATCCTAGGAATACCTCCCATGTCTTGCCTCCCATCATCTTCCAACAATAATTACCAGAAAGAATCATAATCCCTCCCTAATAGATGAAATACTTATTTAACACCCCACTAAACTAGTAAAAAACCCCACCCACTATATCCAATAAAATTATAAGACTTCCCCTAGGAAATTAATATCCACACATGACAACCATGATTAACCCACACCTAAAAACCAACCAACTTTCCCAAAAATTAGTGATAGAAGAATATTCATTACTATTTATCCAAATAAGCATTTTAGTGATTGTTAGGTATCGAAACTAATGAGTATGTCACTTAGTAAAAATTAGGCTATAAAGAGTAGAACATGAAACATAAAATTCCTATTATTTTAGTAGGAGTAAGAAAAATTATAGAGGAAAGAGTTAAAGGAGAAACTGTAGAAGAATAAGAAGATAAAAGAAGATGAACTCCCTATGAAATACCACTCTCTTAAGATAAGGATGAACCTCTCAAGGTTTGAACCTCCCATATCCATATCCAATAATAAATGACCAAATTATTTTTACCCATCCTCCATCTAACATCTACGCTATTAATATCTCAAAACAATCCCACCCACTTCTACCAACCTAACAACAAACTAATACCACACACAATACTTCCCCTTAGTAGTTATTTAGTCCCCCTATCATATTCTACCAACTTATCTATACATAAAACCCCATAAACCAAAATTTTACTTCTATATAAAAATCACCTTGTATATAAGTGGTCCTCCAATAGGTATTGGCTTATTTAACATGGTAACAACAGACCCCTCCCCCTTTGAAAACAATAGAACAGTTGAAAAAAAACATGAAAAATAATGTTAGTGGATAGTGTTTCTAGTATAATTCCCATATGAAATATCTAATATTTAAAAGGTTTATTTTTCTAAATGTATGTTTACAATCACAAAATATGAGAGGAACATTCACTAGGTAAGGATCTCAGAGTTGATACCTCTATAGTTAGAGGATCAATAAATTGACTAGGAAGAAGCTTATGTTACTCTAAATGATGTTTAATAGAAAAATCTTTAGGTTTTTAGAATTATTACCTCATATTATTTTGGTCCTCAAGGGTATTCCTAATGTCCTAATAGTTCTTCATTGAATCCTCCACTATAAACTTAGCTAAGATTTTCATAGTTATTTGATGTTTTTTAAACTCACCCCCATGCGCTTTCATAAATAGTTACAATTATTTCTCTATTCCAATATGCAGACAAGAATATTAAATAAGGAATTATTATATTCCTTATTAAAATTATTATCCTCAGTAATATTTTTCAACTATAACATAATGATGTATCAATTTCCTTCTCAATGCACACATGTCTTAGTGAACTTGTGTCAACAACGAATGCAAGTCTCTTAATGATATCTCTCTACTTGAGTTTGACTCCACAATCAACCTCTAAGAAAATGAATTTACTCTCAATGAAAACTCAAATTTTTAGGTATCTAACCTAATTATTAGGAATCTCAGTATTAATTATGGTAAAAGGAATATAACAATGACACAAAAATGCCTCATATTTTTGGTGGAGTAGGAAAAATTATAAAGGGAAAAGGTAGAAGGGTAAATAGTATTAGATGAAGAAGAATATGAAAGAAGTTGAAGTACCTGGAGAAGATCACTTTGCTGATATCCAATGTCGAACCTCCCAAGGTACGAACCTTCTAGAAGCTACCAAACAAAAATGCCCAAATGAGTCATACCCCTCACCTATATAACATCTCCCCAATTAGTATATATAACCACACCTAGCCATTACTGCCATCCTAAAAAATAACTAAAAAGTATAACACTCCCCAATAATAGTAATTTATTCACTCAATCCCAAGTTTCCATCTTCCCCACACAAACAACTCCCACATACATAATGGTGATGATAATATTTTATAATTTTTATTGATTTACAAATTTCTTCCTTGGTTCTTGCACTAATCCTTTTTGAAATTAACTTGTTTAAAATTTATCACGAGCATTCATTCATATCAAATGTGTTGATGGGAAGCATTTCAATTTGTGTCTATGGTTTTTTTGCATGTTATAAATATTTATACAAATTCCTAGTCCAAAAAAAGATGTTTAGATTTCGTGAAAAGTTGAATGTTGGTTAGGATGTTGCAATCTAATTTATTTACTATTATATCAGATATTTTTATTTGAGAAAAATGATGGATAACGACATTATATACTTAAATTTATAAATAAAATGTTAAACCAACCCATAAATTATTATTTTACATGGTTGGAATTTTGATTGCTTAGATTTTTTCACGGAGTATAATGGAATGAAGAGAAAGGTTGCTATTACAAAATTTTTGATGGTACTGAGAACAATACCCATCTTCTATTAACCTTCATGTTCTAATTTTATAATAGTTTTTTTCATTTTTTTGACCTTAATAAATTTGGTAATTTTTCTTATTTATTTTTATCCTTGTATTATGGGGGTTTTAATTATAATTTTATTGAAACTTTTCTATTGATATTTTTTCTCCATGGTTTGTACTTTATTGATTAGAGTAATTTCCCCTTCCAATTTTTCTAATGTCTACATAGAAGAAAATGTGAATAAAAGTTTTCATTTAATGAAATTGGATCTATGGATCTATGATATAGTGAGAATGATTAATCTATCTCAGCACCATTCTCAATTCACGGGATGAGGGGTAGGCATTTTGGTATGCCATAAGCTAAATTTAGGCCATTTTTAATGAAAGAATAACTATTTTATAAAAATGAATAACATGGGATTGAAATAATGGCATGTGAATAATTAATTTGATATGCATGAAAAATTGTGATGTAACTATGTTTGAAAAACCATGTGGATCTTAAAGATATCCTTGACACACACTCAAATGTATCTCAAAACATTGTTTGATGTAACAAGAGGATGATATGAAACCTATGATATAAAAAATGAAATCCTATTTGGTTCATTCACAAACTAGAGGCTCATGCATACTAGTTTATCTCAATTTTGAGTGAAAATTTTATTATAAGTTTAATTTAAAGTTGTAACATGACCCTCTAGTTACCAGAGAATATAAATTTATCTTATTTGAAACCATGAAGATATTTTTTTAACACTTTATATATGAACTAGGAAATCCATGAAAATGACATCTAGATCCCCTCCATAGACTATAATACACAATTAAAATACCTATAATCAAGAGTTAAGTATCCTTATTCAAATACTTAGTGGAAATTTATAGTGAAAATTGTACTGAAAAATGAAATACAAATGAGATACTTGATCGAGTATTGGAATTTTAGTATAATTATATTGGGAATAAAAAAACATTCATTATCTTTATTTTGATATCAAGTTTCATTTATGAAATATCTTTCTAGCTCACTCTGGTCTAGTGGCCTGTCATATGGAACTGTGGATTGGTGGTTTCCAACCAATTTCATGTATAATAAATTATCTTAGGATTCATTTTCTCCTGCTAATGGGGAAAGGTATGAGACAAAATATCCCTATACCTACCTTTTCCTTTCTTCTTTTTTAGTATTTAATTATTCAATAATGTCATACTTAGTAGAATTATTATTATAAAACATTCTAGGTTGGTTAACAAATCATTATTTTTTAGGAAACCTATTACTAGATTCAAAACATGATAACTAATTTTATTACATTATCTAGAATCTTTTTTATTTCATTTTTTTTCTATTTAAAAAAAAATATTTTTGAAGATTGAAATTTTAGAGATATCTCTTTGGACATTATTTAGTATGTTTTGACATCAATCCTTCATTATTCAGTTGAATGGTTAAATAGATAATGATTATATCACCAATAAGTACAATAGTTTACATATTTATGATGGTATCTTTCTATATTATTCGTTTTACTCATGAATCAAGAATTAACAAGTTAGGATATATGAGAATAATGAATTTTATATCTCTTATTTTTTTTCAATATTGTGAATATATTTTATTAGATTACATTAAATTAATTTGTATAATGTGTATCATTAATGAGTTTGATATCATTTTTTTGGCCCCAACATGGCCTCCACATTCAACAGTAAATGAACATACTAATTATTTTGATTATTATTAAAATATGAAATAAAAAAAATTAAGCAGTAATGGTGGGACTGTGTTGATTGGTAGGGAAGAAGTGTGGTATCTTTGATGTTTAATAGTACGTTATGTCCTCGGTCGGTGAGTTATAGGGTTCCGAGTTGTGTGGTTCTTGTGGTTTTCACTTTCTTTCTCCCGATGGGCCTCAATCTCTCTGCCATTGACAATGTATTTCCCTCCTTGGATAATTTTTGAATGACTTTCATTGTTTTCTTAATATCTCCTATGTTGTTATTGTTTTATTACATTCCCACTAATATTTAAGAAGTGTTGTAAGGTTCCGACTTCCCAATTATCCTTAAAATATGGTTTAAGGTTCATGTTTTCTTATATTTGGTATAGAAACCTTAACCCCTTATTAAAATTCAATCACTTTATATTGAAGTCCTCCCTCCACCAAAGAAGTTACTAGACCTAGTGTCTTGTATATCATTTATGGTTGAACTGGTTAAAACCAGATAAATAACTAGACTACGGAATCGTTTAATCACCATACATATGATTGTAACAAAAAAACAAATCCTAAGTGTAAAAACCAATCTTAAGGATTAAGTTCCCAAACCTTTCCACTGGATCATCCCATAAGGGGAAAATGTCGTCAATCATAAAGGCTTGATAAACACACACCTTTTACATTCCGAGAAGGGCATGTCCCCAAAATTTGTAGTGGGGTTGTTTGGGTTTTTGTGGGGTGATGGGTAGGTCGTAGTGTGAAGACATTGTGCCTATATGTTTATTTCATTTTTGACCTTGCATCATGTTCATATGTGGTGGATATAATGTACCTTTACATGGAGGGGGAATTCAATTCCATTAAAAGTAACATTTTAATAAAAATTTTAAAAAAATTTCTTCAAAAATAAAACAAGTAGTTTAATGCAGAAGAATTAATATGATGTTTGACATAGAAAGACAAAACATAGAATAGTAATGTATAAGTTATGTGCTAAGTCGATAATAAAAAATTAGAAATTTATAAAATAAACTATTTTACATTCTTTAGTGTGTTTTGGACTTATACATACAATAAAAACAACATAATGATCTTATTTATTATGCAAGAAAAGAAAAAGAAAAATAAAATACAAGAGAGTAAAAAATACACTATGAAATTAAGAAAACCATAGATAATATTTGAAATATATCTCTTTCTAAAACAAAGGTAAATGATCACACAAATCATAAGGAGTTAACATACGTTATCAAATTATAATATCTCACACAATGAATGTTATAATAGTGGGTGACCTAGATCCAAAATGAACAATAATTTTAATTACCATATAATATATATAGCGAGTTAAGCATGATTCCTACTTACCATAAGAGTGTAAATAGACGTACATCCACTATTAACATAGTAAATCTCTAATATTATTTGTCATATAAAAAAGTCATAGCAGTTTCCATGAAATAATACGAACCACGAGATACTATGAAATTAACCTTAAACATATTTCTTATGGTCTAGATACATCATATTTACTTGGAAAAGATGATATATGACCATAAAGTGTTAGGGGATCATAATCATTGAGACTTCTTCTCATGAAGTTCATACTTGGTGATATTGAGAAGATGAGATCACGAGGATTGACCCGCCAATAGAAACCACACATGTTTCTAGTGTCATATGCAGTTATTATATATAAAAACATTTAATTATATACAAAAATGATATTATTATCAGTTTATACTATTTGAACATGTAATTTTATGTAAGAAAAAAACTATTACATTGATGTTTAAGTGAGGCATCTTGCATTGGGTGTGTCATTTATTGAATAATCAATATATAATTTGTTACTTCTAAAAGGAAGTGATATCTTTGGCCTAGTTGATCAGGATGGTTTTACCTTCACTAAATCCATGGAAATGGTAGAATAAGGTAAGTCCGTCTAGTTAGGTCAATGAATAATAAAGTAAGAAAATGATGATGGAATGAAGTGTTTTCTTGCTTTATGAGATATCAAAAGACAATGAGATTATATTACATGGTGTGTGTTCTCAGGAAAGTTTGTTGTTGATATGAATCTTCCATATGTTCTTAGGGTTCTTGATGAGTTTCTAGAATGAGATTCTTGCCAGTGAATTATATTCACTATTATCGAGATGAGGGCCTAGAGTGTCAAACA
Source organism: Viscum album (assembly GCA_963277665.1). Lineage (NCBI taxonomy): Eukaryota > Viridiplantae > Streptophyta > Magnoliopsida > Santalales > Viscaceae > Viscum > Viscum album. The sequence goes on from OY728153.1 coordinate 1,881,454,712, forward strand.
CAAAGAATATTCAAATGTCTAGGATATTCAAATGAATGGAAGTATAGGACATGTTTGTCTATACAATGTGTTCTAAGATATGTCCAATAATATAGGATAAAAAATTTATAAATGAATTCATTTTTAGTTGATTATTAAATAATTGAAGTTTAATTTATTTATTAATGCTTTCACAATAATTTAAAGTGAATACATGGAATACAAAAGAATTCTATTTTAATATCTAAGGTTCAATTAATATTGGAGGTAAGGAAAAGAGGATTTAATGGATCAATTATATCATGTAATATATTTTATTATATTACAAGTAAGTGGTAAAAATATATATAAGGTTTATATCCCAGTTAGTAGGTCATAACACATTGTTTATGGATTATTTAGTGGGTAATAAATTTCTGGGGGTCGGGGAGCCTTTTATGAGAATTATTCACCTCTCTCTATATATGTGAGAGGAGTATCACATGCATGGTACTATTAAACACATGGTTTTCAGAGCTCATCTATCCTCTATCTCACATCCTTGGGAGAGAATATCTTGATCTAAGTATACATACCATGCTCTTCTTCATTGATTGAAGTAACATCGATGTAGTGACCATTATAAAGTTGAAGGCATCATAAAATCTTAACAATAGCACCATAAACCTGATAAATAATGTTCCTATATAGTTTCGAACCTTGAGAAGATGATCTAGAGGGACCCAGATTCAGTTTTTTCGAGTAACGACCACTGGTTATGAGTGGTTGTTGAGAATTCCTTTAGATCGAATGGGGAAGTTATTTTATTAATTTTCATACATAAAATTATTCATACGAGATCCTTGAAAATTCTACAAGTTTGAACTTCACCAGTGATAATTCGGTTACGTCTATCACCAGTGAAAAATTTTAAACCCCCAACCCATCTGATTCTATTGAATTCCTTAGTACCCACAATTGGTATTAGAGAGAACACACGATTTTTCAATCCAAGAAAAATTAAATTTGTATTAAATTCAGGTAGATAGAATTTCCACGGTCCTAAATCCATAGAAGGAGATCCAATATGATATCATATGGTTTTGATATGACCATATATAGATCATATGTTGGATTGAAATAGGTATTTTTTGGGTTTTAAAAAGTTAGGAACATATTTATACATAGGTTAATTTTATCTAAAACCATCTGTGAAAGTGATTTATGATAAAATTGTATATTCCGATTAGAGATCGGATGAAAAGAATAGTGTTCTCCAATGATATGTTATTACTATATGGTTTGTGGAAATCTTAAAAATTATTATTTTTAATTCATTTTTAAAAGGCCTAACAACTTTGGCTTGAAAAATAAAATAAAAAAGAATATGGAGCTACCAAGCCAACAAAAAATGAAAACAAAAATATATAAAAAGGGGTAAACCATAATCCTAAAACTATTGACACTACATGATTTAAGAAAAACATGTCAAAAGAGGGGCCAAGTAGGGCATGGTCGATACCTGAAAAACTACCAAAATAAAAAACAAACAAGGACACCATATCCAATACCGCCAGCCCTTGGCTCCTCACTCTATCACATTGTCCAACCTCTATCTTTCCCCCACCGGTTAGCTGCCTCCTCATGGGACTCCACCCATTGTAGCCAACCAACCCCAAAACACCACTGATTACCTCTTCACATGACACCACCAGTTGTAGATAGCCACCCCCTCAGCATTTCCATCCCCTTGTTCGGTTTCTGTGACCACCACTATTAGCGGCACTTCATGCACCTACCACCGTGGTCCCTCACCTCTCAACTTCCCCCTAGATGCAAGATTTTCCAGTCATGTTTTCCTTTCCATCCAAACCCATTGCACTGATCCACCATTGTAAAACCTCTTGAAAATCAAACCCTGCTACCAGACCCATCATGGGAGTCTCCTGATGTCCAACCATATGAAAAGACATGTCAACCCAACCTGAGCAGGGGTGGGTTGGGTCCTGCCTGACCCTCTATGCCCATTTTAGGCCAGTTAATGACCCAAAATCCATTTTTGGGGTTTTATGTACTAGATTAGGACTGAAGAAAAAAGTTTAAAAAATATAAATATATTTTAATAATTAAGTTGCCAATATTATGATAAAATGAATTAATTGGGACCAAGATATAAATTTTTATTGATTTAAAATTGAAATGAATTATTTTTATTCATTACAATTTTCCTCAACATAAATTCATTGCAGGTTTAATTCTATTTTATATTTAAATTACATATTTATTGATCTTGATCATCGACCATCCAATTGTTGTATGAGTTTTTTTAATTAATTTGTTATTTCACGTGGTTTATAATTGTAGTAATTAATTAATTAATTTGATGGTTTTCACAATTTATATCTTCTTCGTTACATATATATTGGACTACACACATAGATAAAAGTTATTTACCTATATTTCACACTCCCAATACCCTCTCTCCCACGTGTGGGTATTTTTGTATTATGAAAAATACTTTATAATATTTGGACCACACTAAGAAAAGGGAGTATTCTATAAAATATGTATATACATTGGACCGGGGTGTGAGATGCAATGAGAGTATGAGATAAATTGGGTATTTAACCCCTAGGGTCATGGTTTATCCATTGAGAATAAATGGACCAACCAATATCAAATTTCCATGATTAGTCAGATTTTTTAATTTAATTTACGAATTGTTTATTATTTTTTAAAATATACATGTATATGTGAAAACATAAAATAATAAAGAAATAATTCATAGATTAAATCATATTAAAATATGATGAATATTTTATATTTATTTCATAGTAATAGTTTGAGTGAGATGACATATCATGTTCATATCAGATAGAAAATTATTTCATTTTTTTGTGGAATAATTTAAAAACCTTAATGAAAGAGTAAGTCATAATGCATTATGTTAATTGAATATGAACAAAACTAGGTCTATGGAGTGATCTTCATCCCTAGTTAAGGGTGACTCCTACTACTGATGTGTATTTATGAATAGAATAGTCATCATAGCTAAAGATGAAAACAAAAAACAAACCATAAATATCTAGTTTTATCATTAGACACAAAGTGTCGAATAAATGAAGATTATTATTTTTAGAATTTGAGACTTCAATTAATAGTTCAAGGATCCATGATTCAATGAAGTTGGATAGTTATACACTTACCTTGAGACTCTTTGATTGGTGGTGGTTACATATCTTGGACTATGAGGAGAGATTTTGTGGATCCTTTCTACTAGAATACCCAAGTGACTGAGTATTCTGAATCTAGTAGGGATGGATACTAGGGTTTGATAAAATAGTGAGACACATTTAATGATTTATTTATTTAGAAATGTCTAATCTGTAGTCAACATAAAAGTACTAAATTTCCAATGTTTTATTTTGTAAAACAATAGAATGTAATACTATAGACAGACTATGATTATTATTGGAAAAATAATATGACCACACCAATAAAAACATCTAAGAGTAATATAGGAACTTGTATAAAGTACCATGATATATGAAATTATATGTTATGGAGTCCCCAATACCTATTGATCCACCTCAGGTAGTGAGGGTGAGAAATATTCTTATAGTAGACTCATGTATGATGAATTTTGTTTTTTACATAATAATTCTATCATTAATGTTTAATGAGTTGGTGTAACAACATCAAGACATGAATAGTTTTACTTTAAGTCTCATCTCTAATAATCCTACAAGGAGAAACTGAAACGAGATATGAATGGATGATGATTACATCAAATACCTTTAAATTGAAACATGGATCATGATATCTCAATACATCCCTTTATAATATCTTTATCACCAAATAACTCAAATTTAATTTAATATTACAAAATTAACAATATGAAGATTTTTTTTACATTTTGGGTATGGTTTTCCAAGTGAATAATGACATAATGAAAGTTCAATATCTAATTCTTATAGTAAAAAAGTTGAAAGAAAATGAGAAAAGGATAATAGAAATTTTGATTGCAAAGGATCCTTTACAATGTCCATCAAGGAAAATAGGTTGATAATTATACATAAGGTTTTTTCCTTTTCATATCATGAGATAATTCCGCAGAAGATTAATTGAAATAAATTTAAGTAAAAGAAGAAAGAGGCTTCCACTTAGTGGCTATTCAACAATTATAAGTGATGTTTCTATTTTACTTCTTTTTCATTTCACATATGTGTATTTATATATAGTAACCATGTAAGTATAAAAATGTTATACAAAGTAAAGCATGTTATCTAAGAGTATGAGAATGGATGATTCTTATGTTATCTATGTGATGTACCAAAATTCTAATTTCTATGGTTAATGATTATTATTGAACTTTTGTTGGGTATTAAAAAAGCATTTATCTCACATGTACATTGGATTCAAGGATACATTATTATATTTTGGAATAAATTTTGTTTGTGGTATCTCAAAATAAACTAATAGTTCAGTAATTCTTAAACCATTGAAAATAACAAATGAATATAAAATAGAAGACTCATTTATACCTAGACGTTGAAATATAATTAATCATCATGAAAACCTGAGTGGATTTCAAGGATATACTATGTATAGAATTTATACTCTTTGAAGATAAATACCTTAGGTATTATCAACACATTGAGTTATATTGTTTTAGACTAAGAAACATTTAGAAATAATGGTATGCCATAAATCATTATGAATTAGTTTAGTTAGAGAAAAATAACTATTACAATGTTATGCTAGTGTTAAATATACTTCATGAGATTCCTTTATGAATATTAAGGAATATAAAGTGAATCAATAAATATGCATGCTCTGAATATATGTGTTGATTCGGGATCATGTGATGAATAATATCCTTACCAAGTGTAATTATCTGGCCTGGGTTCCACTATAGCAGGTGCTCTAAGACAGTTCATTATAGGTTCTTAGGAATGCCTCCTCATATGCTAGAGGCTTCCAATTAGAATTGCACGTCAAACGTGACACATAGGGATACTACACCCTATACACTAGAGTGATCTGCAATAGATGAAATGATAAATTATGTAAATAGTATTAAAACATAACATGAATCACAATCCATTTCCCAAAACTGGGTACATTCCCACAACCAAACAGTAAAATTTCCATGTCATGTCATATAGTGACAAGTTTCAAAGAAAACCAAAAAAAATACAAGATAAAGAATACCAAAAATATTTCCCATAACATGTTTAGTTCCCTCATCCATGCACATCCCAGATCCCCAAATCAATCATCTAGCACAGGGACCTTGCCCTTACCCTGACATGCAATCATAAAATTTTCTTGGGTACCCAACAATGGCCTGAGTAGGGTGTGAGTAAAAATCATTAATCCACCACCAACGATGTCTAAAAAATATATTGTCTAATAAAAAATTGTATATGCAGAAGTATGATACCACAAGATAAATAAAGAATAAGATAGGTTACATAAATTAATAGTCACATTAACCCCTTTCATCTCTAGTTCTATGTGATGACCATAAACATTAAAAAATCCTAAACCTATTCTGTTCAACTTAACTACACATAAGGGGGTACAATTTTCCCACATCAAAGGAAAAATCTTTTCAAAAACCACATATAACCACTTTACTTAGATCCTCGGTCCAGGTGACAAAACCACTTTCATTTGTTAGGGACATATAGCCTACATGTGACACCCTAACCCCTAAAGTACAGGGGTGGGTCCTAGTACCTCAGTTAAGCCTAACCCATGGATTGAATCCTCAGTACAATCCCCCACACATACCAATTATTCATGTGCATATGGTTCTTTAATTAGTTAACACATTTACCATTTACATGCCATAACCCATTCAAAAAACTCAAGCTTGACCAAATACCCCCTTATGCCATATTCAAAAATTAAACACAATAATCATTGGTATCATCTCATAAACCATATTAACAAGATAAACATACTTATCATTGGTTCTACCTCATAACCAATTAATTCCTTATTTAATAATTCAGTTCCTTGTACACAAATGTGGCACACCCCATGGTTGGCCTTTATCTCGATCTATTCAACCTCAATAAATACCAAGGGATCATGAGGGGTACAATAATCATTCAATCAAACCATATTTCATTTCCTACCAAGGATACCAAATGGAAAACATAACAATACCCAATTAGAACCACAAACACCCAAATCAAACATCAATATTATGGGATATAACTTTTAGACCACTTACCTAAAGTTTATTGATTAACACTTGGTTAAACTTAACCATTTTATCAAAACTAAAAAAATCCTTCAAATCCCTAAATTATAATCATATGAAAAAATATGGGTTTATAGATACCTAAGGTTAATAATTATTTCACCAGTTCTTTTCCATAAATAGAAGGAATATGAGTGTTAGACTCACATGGAACATTGATTTTTCACACAACACTCGAAATGGACAATAATCAAAGGATAATCACCTCTTGGAATATTGGGGATAATGGTTTGTAACCCTTTCTACTATAGGGTAAAATGAAAGGAAAATATGGTCAGATTTCATAAATATTAATTGGGAAAAAATGGGGAAATCACCCTTTTTTAATGGGGTGCATGGTTTGGACCTACGACTGGATAAACCCTAAACCAACCATGTGACAAACTTTGTCTAATGAGACATGGGTATCATAGTATACATGTAATCCCACATGGTTTATAAAACTATTTAGAGGCTATATGGGATAGGTCTATCCAATCTCACATGTTTTCGCCCCCCTTCATGTATGATTTTACCAATCATGCACCACCACTCTCTACGGGACACAATTCATGGGCATGGTTAGTTATAACATATCTCTAACCATTCCACATATACTGGATGGCCTTTTCTCCTCATCTTTCACATCCCAAACCCCCAATACATTCTCAATATTCCTCATATTCTCCAGAAAATTTTAATTAACTATTTTAAGGTATTTAAACAATAAATTTAAACAAGGGAGTGCCTTCACAGAAGGTTGGGATCATACACCAAGAATTTATAGATCATTATAATATAGGATGGAGTAATTAACAATTTGTTCCCTATATACATTAAAGCTATTATGTTTGTAAGGATGATCAATGATGAGTCTTTCATTAAAACATTGATCAATAAAATGTAGCTGGGAATAATTCTCAATTCAGATTTCCTTATACACATTAGAGTTATGATGAATGTAAAAGGATAATAAATGTTAATATTTATATTTATTTTAGATACATATATTATTTTTCATGAAATAATTTTCAGATAACAACATTATCCCCTAACATTAAGTGAAATATAATAATAAAGGGATATCATATGAGTTATATAATGATACAAATATATTATGTCATAGGAACATGTTTTTAGATGCAAAGTGTTGGTTAAATATATAAACAAACTTTCATCAAGAAAAACACAATGTGCATCTAACGTATTTATCATATTGTTTACAAAGGATATCATAGAAAAAACTTTGATAGAAAATTTATAGTCAAGTAATAGACTATATTTCTATAACGGGTGAACTTATCTATTTGGGTAGTGGGAGAAAGATTTAATTAGATTTAATATATTTTGGATATTAAAAAATAGTTTTCATATGAATAAAATAAAAAATATCATTTGAAAGGAATGTTCTAGAGTCACATACTATGTAGGAAGGTTAAAACCATGGAAATGGATTTATATTCACCATTACAGGTGATATTTTATTCATTGAGTGTAATAAATCCTACAAGTTGTAAATGAAAATGATATAAGATTGAAAATTTCAATTAAAATTAAATATTTTATTAAATGTATAAAAATATAGATTCTTATTATTTTGAATACTATGATAGGTATTCATGTGAGAATATACATGAGTGGTGAAAGCATTGAAACAATGAGGTTCGATTGGTAACACACAATTTTTATGTCTAAATACATTATAATTTTACTTGTTATAGATAATTTAAATGATAATTAAATTAGGAATTGAATGTCAAGACCAATAATATTGGAAGTAATCTATATGATATAACTAGAAAGTGTTGGTGACACCATAGAATGCAAATAAGTGGTGCATGTTTCTAAAATATAGTTTTGGATTGAGGTAAGAAACAACATCATACAATATTCATTTGGAATGAATTTTCCATATGTCTATAAGAGGTTACTAGGGAATATATCTTTAATAACATATGAAAAATAACTATTGGTTTTACAGTTATTTAAGACTAGAATGAAAGTAACTCACCAAATATTGAATTAAAATAACAACCTAATTTTTAGGGATCAAGAACTGTTGATATAGATAAAATGAATTTCTTAGATTAAGTCAAAGTATATATACTGACAATGTATGGAAAAAATACAAGTTGGAACAATTTGAGATATAATTGTAACTAATGTCATGTGATATAAATCTCTCCAAGAAGACATGTATGAGACACATGAGAAGTTTAATGTGGTAAGTATAATTCCATATGCTTATGTGAAGTGTCAATCACATATTCCATGATATGTTCTAGAAATTATATTTTCAACATATACTTTATTATAGGAAAATATTAGTATATCCAGGAGAAATACATTGGAAGTAGTTAGAACAATCCAATAGTACTTGAAGAAGAATATAGAAGACATACCTAGTAAGTTGAGTGTAATGAATACGTGTTATAATGGGACAAAATCTTTATATGGATCAATATGATCTTATATCATAGTTAGGATAAGTTAGAAATAAATATGCACTCATATAATCCATTTAAATCTATATCAACAAATAATGAGTGTGTTGCGGCTTCTGATGCAGTAAAAGATGATGTGTGAAATATGAAATGATTTGTTCAAGTTATTTGAATCACACATAGTATATAAAGTAATATAATAATAAAATTTATGATATTACCATTATTAATACTAGGAATGATGTCATGTTTTTATAGTGGATAAATAGAATACACTCTAGGGTAGCATCTTTTGATAAGTCTTAGAAAAGGAGGTGAATTTGAAGATAATAGAGTAGCCACATAGTGGAGAAGGGGATGACCCCATGAAAAAATCCATAACTCACCAGAAGCATGATATTAACATGTGAGAGTTAATAAGGTTAGTTAGGATGTTTAATGTAATATAAGTGGGAGTGTTATAATAGTGGGTGCCTTATACCCAACTTGAACAATACTTTTGATTACCATATCAAGTGTACAATGAGTTATGCATGATGTATACTTACTATAATAGTGTCGATATTTATGTACCTACTATTTAAATGGTAATTTTAATATATTATTTTTTTATATCAAAATGTTATAGAATTTCCCATGATATAATGATATCCTCAAGATATAATGACATTAATCTTAAACATATGTCCTATGGTATAGATACATTGTACAAAATGGACATATATGATATCTGACCATCACGTGTTAGAGGATCATAAGCATTGAGAATTATTCTGAAGAATTTCACACTTGGTGATATAGAGTAGATGAGATCACGAGGATTGACTCACCAATAGAAACACCACAGGTTTTAGGTGTCACTAGTAATTCATATCCACAAACACATGTAATGATATTCTAATTTGATATCATTATCAGTGTATACTCTCTGATCATGTAATTTGATTTATGTAAAAATTATGAGGTAGATTGCATTGGGTGTGTCATTGGTGGTGTGACATTGATTTAATAATCAAGATAGAATTTGGTACTTCAAAAAGAAAGTGATATCTTAGGCCTTATTGACCAGGATGGTAGTAACTTCACTAAATCTATGTCCATGGTATAAGATTCTAAATCTCATAGTTAGTTCAAGGAATATTAAAGTAAGGAAATGATGATGACATGAAGTGTGCATCCTTCTTTATGAGATATCGCAAGATAGAGACTATATTATATAGAACATGTTTTTAGGAAACGTTTTCATCACTATGACTATTCTTTATCCCCTTAGAGGCCTTGACGGGTTGTTAAAATCTACTCCTAGTCTGTGAATAGTTTAAACTTCTGTTGAGATAAGGACCTAGAGACTCACACAATAAGTGTATTCTGATGTTTGGCCTGTTATGATGAATAGGAGTATAGGACATGGTGGCCCCCACCGCAAGGTCTAAGATATGTGCAAGATTATATGATTTACAAGTAATAAATAAATTCATTATTATTTAAGTATATAATAATTGGAGTTTTATTTATTTATTAATGTATTCAGAAGATCTTAAACTGAATAAATAGAAAAATATTATATGAATGAGTATTATTTTAATATTCTGTGATAGTTTATTATTACTAGAGATGAAGAGCTGATTAAATGAATCACTTTTATTACATAAAATATTTTATTATTTTACAAGTAAGTGATAAAAATATAAATGATGTTTATGACCTAGTTAGTTGGATATAACACATTATTTATGTATTATATAGAAGGTAATAAATTTTCGGGAGCTGGGGAGCCATTTCATGGAATTTAGGACCTCTCTATACAAGTGAGATGAGTATCTCATCTACGGAGCTATTTGCTGCATGATTTTGAGTGATATTCTATACTATCTCTATCATCATAGATAGAGAATATATTTATCCAAGTAATATGACCGAGATCTCCTTTACAGATTGAAGGAACATCAAAGTAGTGATTGCCGAGATGTCGATGGAATTTTCAAATCTCTGCACCAACACTTAAAATTTTACGAATGATGTTTTTAATACTTTCAATGTGTATGTGGGTGATTTTGAGGGATTCTGGTTTAGTTCCTATAATAAATAACCACTTGTGATTAGTTATTGTCGAGCACAACTTCAGATTTAATGAGGTATTTTTTTGGTTTTAATTTTAATGGTTAAGATTATTCACTTTATATCATCAAAAGTCATACTAGGATGCTATTAAATAGAGATGTTGTAGTTACATTGATCAATATTGATTAAATTTAAATCTATGCCCCATCTTCTTCCTCTACATTCCCCAATACTGACAATGTACATATAATGTGAATTTTTTTATTACAGTGGAGATAAAATACTTTATCAAATAAATGAAAATTTATTTATAGAGACAAGATTTATTAAATTCCTTCCAAATATATTATTTTTTTATTTAAAAAACAAGTATTTATGATTATGTTTGAACCAAATACATGATAAATCAGAAGTTGGAAAAAACATTAAACACATCCACAACCAATACACCAACAAACCACCAAGAAACCACATAAAACACACTAGGATAGAAATAAATAACCCAAGAAAACCTAGAAAGGGTCATGGTTTATGATCCCAGATAAGGATGTGAAATTTCTCTAGTTACATGTATTACATGACTCTGCATTGAGATCCCCACCACCACGCATGTCAAACTCAATTTCCCCCCCATAACCATCACGACATGTCCTCGTCTCTATTGCAAAACACCCCCTCAATGGGATAACTAGTTTTGAAATAACCTTTATGAGTAGACCACTAAAGGAAGAAGTCAGGGAAAATAGTAATTATGAAACCAAAGAAGAAAATTTCTATCTCCAAGTAGAGGATTTGACCAAATGAAATGTACTAGGAGGTTTCTAGATAAAGTGCATAAGCTAGGTGGAAACCAACAACCAAATAAAGATAGAAAACTATAGACCTGAATTTGAACCACACTCACATATCAAAAATCCTACCATCGACCAATCCTACCAACAACATACTAAGACTTTCTAAACACCAACACGATAGACCAAAATGATGTCCTTTGGGATGGATTATAAAATAAGAGAAGAGGATGGAGGGATAAGCCCAGACCCGATGAGGAGGACCATCAATCATCAAAATAGGTGACAATGTCAAAATAATGTAAATTATGATACCAACACATCGACTTGTATTTTTTAAACATCCATACATGCCACAATACAAGAATAATATTTTAGTCAAACATGGTGGGTTAAGAAAAAAGGGTCTAATGACATAGTCAATCAGTAACAAATACCATATGTATGAAGAAACATCCACCTCTCAGTGAAAGAAAATAACAAATACCAATGAAATTGAATAACAAAATATGAAATATGAAAGATAAAAAACAACTGAAACCCCCTGAAATGAAAATAAAAACCCAGAAGTGGAGATAAGGGAGAGGGAAGTTATGGAAACTCCTATCATTTTTAAATCTTAATTAATTATTTATTATATAATGGTACACATAATATAATCCCAAATTACAATTTTTTTGGTGTCTTTGTGGAATTAGATACATAACATAATAACTTGAAACATGGATGCAATAAAATTATATAAAACTTCTTAACACACTCTTAAAAATGAATATCTCTTCTACAACTACATGGGATAACCTGAGGATGTATATAAGAAATGGGTGAGATATAAATAACAATATATGAATAATAAAATATTAATTTGATGAAATTAATACATGTTATTCAATAGGATTATCAAGGTGACATAAAATAGGTGATAATCATAAACACAAACATCTAAGTATGATATAATATGATAACATTAAGGAAACATAGCAATGTGATAACAACATTAAACATGAAATCATCAGAATAAGTCATGTATAATCAACGATACGTCATAACATAGAGTTCTTAGGATAACATACCATAAAACATACATGGTATGTGATGATATAAAAACATTACCCAATTTATTGTAGGGATATATAAATTTGGTCCCACCCATCACTTTCATATCATTTACATGTATTTATGTGCCACATAAATCACACAACATAAGGATGCATTTTATAACTTTTAATACCATAATTATTGAGTATGGGTTACATATATGGAATTTACCAATAAATTATGGGTAGAAACAGATAGGTGAATACCCTTGAGTGGAAATTAATATGGTTATTCACTATAGAAATGTTTGTCATGGAAAAATCACAATATAATTTTGGCAGAATAACAGATACACATAAAGGTTTAAGGGAGGGTTTAATGAGAGTGAAAGGTGGCCTATAATTACTTGGTCATCATAATAATAGTAGATGGATGTTTATAAACACATTATAACATGAAAAAATAGAGATAAAAAATTAAATTACAACTAAATTTCTTGAAATAAAAAGGAAGAATATATGATCCATTATCTTGAGAGGATGATTCTAAAATCATCAGAGGAAATTCTTAAGATATTGAAAAAAATTAGGATGGATTTAAAGAGGGATAGGAAGAGGGATAATAACTTTGTGATCAATGAGTTTTGGGTACAGATGATTGGAATTTTGGGTAATTATTTATATAAAAAGTTAGGGGAATTATTTATTAATTTCTAAATATAGGTTTTGGACTCTATAATAAAATAATTGAACTAAGAACCTTCCCATTTTTTTAACCATGTTTTCTTCCAAATAAGAGTGGTTTTAAATATTATATATTGTAATTAATCAAATATATTTAAATAATACAATTGGTGATGTGGAAGTGAGTCATGTTTATAAAAAAATGATTTCAAAACCATAAAATAAAATATAGGTTTTGGAGGGTCCATTAAGGATTTATAAATTTTTTAAAATAACTTTAAAAAAAGAAATTATTTTAAAGGATAAATCTATTTTAGGTCATTAATTCCTTTAATAACATTTATTATATCATTTTTGGACTATTATGATTCCATAATATAGATCATATATTTATACTATTTTGAATTTTTACCCAATAAATTTGATTGTCTTAGAAAATTATGAAATATTCACCATAAACTAATTTCAACATGATAATTTAAAAAATAGTATTTATTTTATCAAAATATGTTTTTAAATGTGGTAATTTACAATTTTAAATAACAATTCTTGTTTACTGGAAAATAATATTTTTTATGATATTTACCCCTTTTAACCCTTATAAATATTACATTGGACTTCATTAAATTATATTATATTATATATTTAAATATATATTATTTATTAATAGTATTTAAAAAAATAAAATGTACTTAAAATATTATTGAATTTATCAAATGAGTTTCTTAATTGAATCTATATATTTCCCAAAAATAAAAATTTTATTTATTCATATCAAAATATAATTCTTATCAAACTCATTATATAATCATTTAAAATTTAATAATAAAAATGAATACATATAATAATAATTCAATAAAAAATAAAAATATAAAAAACCTTATTACTAGGGTCTAGATACATAGCGCCTTATTACACTAGCATATTCTCTAATGGTAAGGTGTGACATGTTAGTGCTTTATTAGGGTGGTTCAATGAACATGGTTTGGGTTGTGACCTATATAATCTTGATATTATCCAATAAATAGTTTCACTCGAGCTCTAGTTATTAAATATTGTGTTGGTCTTAGTCAAGGGAAAATATTTATGATGCAATCACCCTCTAAAGCTTTGATATATGAGGTTCACAGGGTATGATCCTACTAGTTGAGACCATCACTTCTTTCATCTGTCTCTATTGGGATTTATCATAAACCTTGATATATACTAATCTTACCAATCATTCTACAATGACTATATTATTATCATTTTAGATACTTAATAGTATTTCAAACCCAAAAGGGTATATCTATACAAAATAACCAAAATAATGCACGTGGTTTTTATAAATATATTACTTAATAAGATATTTATTCATTCAAAAGGGAATAAAAGTTGGATTCATTACATTCTTACCCCCTTTAGAAATTTCACCATCAAAATTTCATTATTTTACACTAGAACAGATGATTGCACTTTTATTTCTTCTCCTCTTTCGGTTCCCATGATGCTTCCTCAATCCTGTTGTTCCACCACAATTCTTTGATCATGTGAGTTATCTATTTTTTTATTACTTTGTCTCTATATTCTAAGATCTTAATTAGTTACTCCTCATATAAAATATTTCTCTACAAGAGAACTGCCACTAGATCTAGTACATGTGATGGGTTTGGTATGTACTTCATTAACATAGATAAATGGAACACATCATGTACATGGGATTGGATATGTGGAATTGATAGCCAATTTTCCACTACTCTGATGAGATCAAGGAACTAAAAAGGGACAATGTATCTAGGACTAACATCCTCCTAAATGTCATGTATTTCTTACATGATGATATACGAAGAAACACCTTTTCACCAACCAGAAAATCTAGTTATTTTCAATGATTGTATATATATATTTTCTATCATATTTCATTGATTTCAAATGACATTGAATGATTCAAAACTTCCCTATCATACCTTTGATAAGATCAGGTACCATATTCTTCTTCTCACTAGCCTCATTCCAATATTTTAGAGTCTGGAAACTCTTCCTATAAAGATCAAAAAATAGAGACATTGTAAATATATAATGAAAATTGTTGTCATATGACAACTCAATTAGGGGAAGGTTCTAATCCCAACATCCTTGGAAATCCATTGAACAAGATTTTATTATATGATCTAAATTTTGAATGGTTGTCCCCAATTAACTATCCATTCAAGGATGAAAAAAAATATTAAAACATAGGTATATATCAGAAACTGGTTGAAGGCTTCTCCAAAACCTCTAGGTAAACCCCAAATATCTATCAGATTGAATAGATAGTCGTACTACATGAAGTCTTACCACTTTAATTTTTTATATATTAGTGAGTTGGTCAAGAGAGGAATCTTTTTTGATAGCAATGAAATACACTAACTTTTTAAGGTGATTGACTACCACCTAGATGAAATTATTACCTTTATATGTCTTGGTGTGTATTACAATGAAATATAGTGTTATGTTTTACCATTTTCATATTAATATGGGAAATAGTTTCATCATACCTTTAGACTTCTATCATTCAGCCTTGACTTATTGGCATACCATGAATTGAGATACAAATTATTCAATCTCTTTATTCATGTTATCCCAAGAGAATTTTTTCTTTAGATCTATATAAATCATAGTAATTCTTGTATAAATAGAAAAATATAAGATATGTACATCATAAATAATTGTCCTCTTCAGTTATGGTTTTTATGGGACACATATTTGGGTTCCAAAACTTATAACTTCTTCTTTAGCACATTTTATCTCCATAATATACTCTACCTTTCACTATAACTCCTCATCATCTTTTAGGGTCTCCTTGATCCTATAAATAATCGATGGTTAAGATTTTATTTGAGAAAAGAAGGATAAAATTCCTTTTTTGATTCCCATTTCTATCCTTTACATGTCTAAGAAGATAGGATCCATTTCAATCCTCATCATAGATAGGGTTTCAATATCTGTTCTACTCAGAGCATCTTTGAACTTGTTTATCTTTCCAAGATGTTAATATATTGTATAATCATAAAACTCGATCAGATCTAACCACCTTTATTTGAAAATATTAATCTCCTTTTATGTGAATATATACTTGAGTATTTTATAATCCATATATATGTCACACTTTTATTCATAGAGATAATGTCACCAAATATTTAACATGAAGATCACTACATCCAATTCAAGATCATATATTGGGTAGTTCTTCTCATGGATATTTAATTGGAAGGAGTCATTTGTTATCATTTTTTCATCTTTCTTGAGTACGCAACCCAATCCCTTTTTGGATGCATCACTATAGATCAAAAATCATTCCCCACTGGTGGATAATGATAGAACATATTTAGTGATTGATATTTAATTTAACTCTTTAATGTCCTCCTTGTATTCATCAATCTAGAAAATCAAAACCCCCTTATAATTTAGCTAGGTTACTGGGCTTAATAATTTTGAAACGTTTATTAAAAATAAATGATAATACCTAGCTAGTCCAATAAAAATATGGATCTCTATAATAGATGTTGATCTGGGACATCCTTCAATAGCATAGTTTTTCAAATGATCCATAAACATCTATTTGATAATGATAACATTCCATATGAATTTTACCTAATCTACCAAAAAAAGACACTTTATTTACTTTTCATATAAACTTTTCTTCTTAAAGGTATTCAATACAAATTTTAAATGACCCTAATTTTCCTCTTTACTTTTAGAGTAGATAAGAATATAGACTATAAATACTAAAAAAAAATTTATCATGGTAATCCGTAAAAAATCTATTCATTAAGTCCATGAATATTAATGGAGCATTAGTGAATCCAAATGGAATAACTATGAACTGAAAGAGATTTCCCTTCACTAAAAAAAATATCAGGGATATCCTCATTCTTCACTTATACTTGATAATATCCCAAAAACATACCCACATTAGAGAATTTATGAGCTCCATTTATCTGATCAAATAATTCATCGATCCATGTTAAAGGATAATTGTTCTTTATCATTATCATGTTGAGATCATCATAATCAATTAATAGGCACATTGACCCATCCTTTTTCTTGATGAATATAATCGGTTCACCCCATGATGAATCACCTAGGTGTATAAACCCTTTATCCAGATTATCCTATTGTTTCTTCTTAATATCTTTGAGTTCGCAATTTATTATTCTCTATGGAGTTCTAGATATTAAAAAATATATAGGTATAAGTTTGATTAAGAACTCCACCTTTTGGACAAGATGAAGACTAGACAATTCTTAGAGAAAGACATCAGCACATTACCTCACAATGGAAATTTCATCAAGTATGATCTTTTCTTTAGTCTTAATCATTTGATCTAGATACAAATTATCCAAAAAAAATAATATCCATGTGTGAGATAAGGATACTAAATGATAATAATTCTCCTCCTTTCACTTGTATAGATATATAGGGTGATTCTTAATACAGAGGGTGTTTTACTTCTCACATAAATGTATATGGGTTGTATATAGAAAATCCAATCCATTCCCAGAATTGAATACAATTTTAATAAAATTAGTATCATAAGGTTTCTTAAGAAATTAAACCCAAACATGTGAACAAGATATAATTTATATACTTTTGATGAAATAATTTCTCCTTTTTCCATTTTAATTGATATCTCCACTTCCATATTTTAAGGTGGTGTTTTAATAGTTCTAATGAACTTGAATAATCTGAAAGAATTCATAGAACCAAAATAAAATTTTTTGTTTGATATCCTCGAATTAATGGATAGCATACACATCCCCACATCATTGTTGGGATCCACCTCATTATTTTATGTGGCATAAGATACTCCATGCTCTCTAGGTCTTATAGGCTGTTGTTATTGATTATCTTCAACCACCCTTGATTTAGTGCATTGATTAATATAGTTTACTTATCCCTTGAAATTTAATCATTGTAAAATAGACTTAGGGTGTAACTACCAGGACATTTATAAATTAAATTCACTCTTTTTGAATAAATAAATGAATTATTAAGTAATGAAGTTATAGAAAAAACATACACTATTTTTGGATGTTTTGAACAGTTATATGGTTTGTAAAATTTAAAAGATAGTTATGAGTCATAAACATTGTTAATATAGTCATTGTATAATTACCATTAATATTATTATATTAATGGTTATGATAAAGTCCAATTGACACAAATGAAATAAGTGATGACCTTGACCAATAGGATTGTACCCTATAAAGCTAATTTATCAGAGCTTCTAAGGGACATAACAACATTAGAATTTTCACTTGACCAATCGAAATATGGGATTCAATAACTGTATCATGAATGAAACCATTTATAGTTGAAGTTAAAGCTCATTGAGATCACGGACCAAACCATGTACTCCAAACCACCCCATAAAAATTGCACCATCGTACACCTCAACCTTAGCACATTTGCTGGTGTAATAAAGGATTATGTATCTAGACCCAAACAAAAAAATTTATATGTTATTTTAATAAATAATTATTATATTTATCCCTTGTTAATATTACTTTTTAAATGATTAGATAATGATTTTTATAAAAAATAGATGTTGATACGATGAAAAATAAATTGTATTTTTGGGAAATGTATAGTTTAAATCAAGACAATATATTTTAATAAATTAAATATTTTTTTGAAATAAATTATCTTCTAATAAAATATTATTATTAAATGAATTTCATTAAATACAAATGATAATATAATTTTTTGAATTCAAATAATTTTTAATCTGGTAAGAAAACTATTATTTTCAAAAAAACAATATTTTTCAAAAAGGGGATTTTTTTGATTAAAAAGTGTAAATTTTCATTATTATATAATTATTTGGATATGATAAATATGTTTTCTTAATCACCACATAATGTTTTCCAAAAGATCTTTTTTTATAATTTCTGAAGATAATCAAACTTTTGGGTAAAAATTAAGTACGGTATAAATATAAGGTGTGTATTATGACATCATAATGACCCAAAAGTGATTTAATATATTCCATAAAAGGCATCCAAAATCAAATATATATATTTTCAGTTTAAAATAATGTTTTATAATGTTTTTCGATAAATTCTTTAAACCTTTAATGAATATTCCAAAACCTATATTTTAGTTTGAGGTTTTAAAATCAATTCTTTGTAAACATAACTAAATTACACATCACCAAAGGTATTATTTTAATTATATCAATTGTTAAACACATAAATTAATGAAGCAAATAACACTTTTTTAGAAACCATGAGAAAAAACTAAGGTATTTTTTTTATTTTTATTAGTTTCTCATATAGTGTCGAAAACCTATATTTTGAAATTAATAAAGAACTCTCCTCCATTTTTCTATATCATCCCAAAAAAAATCCCATTTAGCTTCACTCAAAACCATGAGGGCATGAAATAAAGATTCCCTTAACTATATATATCCATCCCATGGTATCCAAAATAATATAATATTCCCTTCCCAAGAATTTAGAAAGAACCCCTCAAGGTAATGAATTCACTCATTATCATTTTTATTCAAGAAACTTCTTTTTATTATTCTCTTTTCTATGAATTTTTCATGTTTGGATATGTTTTAAAACACACCTATTACTACTATTATGATTTACATGTGATTGGATGATCCTTTAACTCTTATTAAACCCTTCCGTAAACCTTTATGTACCCACATTTTGCTATAGAAATTATCCTATAGTAATTCTATGCCATGAATGTTTGTTGTAAATACCCATAATTATTTCCATTCAAGAGAATTCACATATATATACCCATAATTAATTTATAGGGTAATTTCATCTATATGAACCAAACTTATTGATCATGGGATTAAAATTTGTTAAATATGTATTTATTTTGTATGATCCTTATAGCACACTTACGAATATACTTGATATGAAAATGATGGGTGTGCCCAGATAACACTCCAATACATTGCATAATGTTTTAGTCTCATGAGATGTCATGTATGAGAATAGGGAGTAAAACTAATCCCTTGTTTATCATTTCCTCCATGTTATGATGTATTAGTGGTTATCCTTAACCAATGTTTATGATTTCATGTTTAATATTTTCACCGGATTCCCATGTTTCCTTTCTGAAATCATGATATATCATTCCTTATTTTTCAATATTATTACTATCACCCCTCTTATGTTACCTTTATATGCATCTTGGATCACGCATATAACTTTAACTTTTTCTATTATTTTTCCATTATCGGTAGTTATATATCACTCATTTTTTAAGTATGTCCCCAGGTTATCCCGTGCAGTTTTAAAAGAGAAAGGAATGTTTAAGAATTATTTAAATAAATTTTAAAAAATGATGTTTTATACATGTATCTTGTTGATGGGATATGTACCTAATTTTTCAAATACAGTAAGCATCATGATCTTTTTTGGATTATATAATTTGTACCTTTATATAATAAATCATGAAAATGTGTATTAAAGACACGAGTTTTCATAGTTGGTATCAGAGAATAGTCTAGTTATTTTCTATATTAAAATTATAAAACTCTAGTAAAATCCTTTCGGATAAGACTAAACATAAGAAGATATACCTAAATTTTGATAAAGTATATACTAATTAGTTTCAAATCAAATACATACCTGTCTTGATACTATAAGTTTTTGTGGATATAGAATAGATGTACATCAGGGTATTAACCTTGAAAAGGGTGCATTGATCTAGACTTGATAATTACCTGGTTCATGGTAACAAGACTTAGTGCACACCTGTTTTGATACTCCTAGGGGATATGATTTTGTAAATTCACAATCTCTTTATATAACATTATTATGTAATAAGAATTCCAATAAGATTTTATTATATGAAATAGATCATGGAAAATGAAGATTGAAACCTATAAGTTCATTGGTTAAAGAATATATATCATTTATGAGTTATCCCTTTAATGTTCATGGTATCCCATTTATGTGTTTAATAATTTGCAAATATAAATCCCTAATTCTACCTTTTTTTATATTTAAATGGTTTGAAATACTAGAAATTGAGTCAACAACCAATGTGATGAGAAATGGAATGAATTACCAAATGAGATTTCCAAAATTATAGAGAAGGAGTTTGGAAATTCATGATAGTACTTTATAAATTAACTCATATTTTGAATTGAAGCCTGAATCAGGATGATTTCCAAAATCCCACTAAGAAAGATAAAGTTTCAATTTACACACTTATGTTACAAAGGAATTTTAATTTCTATTGATCTTATGATCCATTAATAATGGAACAATGGATCAACTCCATTGAGAAGATATTCTATATAATTCATCGATTTGAGAAAGAGAAGGTCTTGCTAGATGTTTATCATTTTGAAGGAGAAACTAATTAATGGTTTACATTTGTCAAAAATATGAATCCTGATGAGGTGGTCTATGTGATGGAGTGTAAGAATTCTAGAAATTATTTTTTAGAAAATATTCATGTCACACTGTCCAACTTTAAATAGAGAGGGACTTCATTATCCTTAAGCAGAATGATGATGAATCCTTCAGGGAATACGATGAAAACTTCATAAGACTTGTATGATATGTATCCATCTTTTTCATTACCCCTAAAAGCAAATTTTTCTACTTCTTTATTAGGATGAATCCAAGTCTACAAAAATACTTATCCATTCAGGACTTTGAATTCAATGATAAAATTGTCTGACATAACTTAAAATTTAAAATATAGATCAACACCTCATAGGGTTTTCAGGGGGGTATGAAGTAGAAATGGAGTTTCATTATGGTGGTACAATGTAAAAATATAACAGTGGAAATAAATCCCAACATCCAAATTGTCTAAAGTGTGGGAAAAATCATCCTATAATTTGTCTAAGGGAGATGTAGAAATGCTTTAGGTATTATAAGGAAGGTCACCTTGATAGTTTTTTTTGATAGAAAAAACCCACCAATGTGACATAATAAAGGAATGATATACTCAACCCTCCACCATGATTACATTGTTTTAATTACATAGAACATAAAAATAATGAAATAAAATATCCTAATCCAATATTTTTCAAAGAAAATAAATTCCAATAATATCCATGGAATCAAGGGAGATATTATGCCATAAAAACTACTGAGGTGGATCTTGAAAATGAAGTAGGGATATGTATGATAGTTTTTCATTCAATAATAGTGAATGTACCTTTTGATTCTAGTTTTACACATTCTTTCACATCATTAATGTTTAGTAGAACCATTAAAAAACCTCCTAAAAACTTAGACATTGAATTATCGATGAAGATGGATAATGGTTTAATTATTTCATCCCAGAATATAACTCATACTCTATTCATATTTGTGGGATGAACATCACAGTGATCCTTGTGATAATTATTCTAGAAAAATTTGATTATATTCAGGGCATGGATATAATTTACTTATATAGAGCCAATATAAATTTTCAAGAAAAGGAAAACATTATCCTTATCATGAATCTCCCACCTATTTTATATAACTACAAGGAATGGGATGAATTTTAATTGGTACCAACATCTCTAAAATGGATATTATTCCCTTAAGATCAATCTTTTCTATCTCAAATTATTGAGAATAATGAAAAGATAATCCTTGAAGACATTCCCACTGTGAGGTAATATATTTATGTGCTTCTCAAAAAATTTCTTGGTCTTCCTCCTAGTCAAGAGGTTTAATTTTCAATAAAGCCTATACCTAGAGCTTTACGAATTTCTAAGACTATATATAGAATTCATGTTGTTTAACTTGAGGAGCTTAATAACCCTATATTTTATAATCTATATAAAGGATTCATATGCCCAAGTGATTCACCATGAGGTGCACTAATCCTCTTTAGCATGAAGAAGGATGGGTGAATGTGCCTTTACAATTATAATCATGAGCTCAACAAGATCATGATACAGAACAAGTATTTCATGCCATGGAAGGATGACTTGTTAAATAATATATGGGAAGAAGAATATTTCTCTAAGGATGATATTCATTCAAGATACCAATAAGTAAAGGTGAAGAAGAAGGATATCCCTAGGACTGATTTTTGTATAAGGTATGGGCACATTGAGTTCATAGTGATTCCATTTTTACCCACTAAATCTATAAATTTTTTCACAAACTTAATGAATAAAGTCTTTAGATATTACCTCAATAAATTTATGATATTATTTATAGAATATATTCTTATCTACTCCAAAAAATAGGGAACAAAATGAACATTGTAATTCTATACTGAAGACTTTGAAAAAGGAAATTCAATTTTTGAAGTACAGTAATTATGAGTTTTGGTTGTGGAAAGTAACTTTATTAGAAAATGTTATCACTAGTAAAGGTATATATATGGATATTTTAAAAACCAAGGAAATTTAAGGATTTACATGGACAATAAATATGACAAAAATCTAATGTTTTCATGGATTAGAAAGGTACTATCATAGATTTTTGAGAAACTTATCATGGTTATCAAGACCACTAACCAAGTTTACTCAGAAGGGAGTCTTGTTTTTATGGACTAATAAATGTTAACAATATTTTAAAGAGATGAAGAAGATACTAATCACTATAACTATTATCACATTACCCATCAGGTGGAAAGATTTTTAATCTATTATGATGCATCCAAAAATGGATCAGGTTGTGTACACATTCAAGATAACAAATTGATAGCCTATTCCCCTCACTAACCAAGGATAACTGAGTAGAACTACCCAAATCATGATCTAGTATTGACTGTAGTGATTCTCACATTAAAGATATGTTGATGTTACCTCTATGGATAAAAGTGTGACATATATACAGATCAAAAAATCCTCACGAATATATTCACACAAAAGGATCTTAATATGCACCAAAAATGGTGGTTAGAGATAATATAGAATTATGATTGTTCAATTCATTAACATCCCATGAAAGAAAAAAAATGTCTGATTCTATGAGTATAATTATTCCCAAAACTCTATCCATGATGAGGATTGTAAGGGATCCAATATTCTTGGACATGAAAAGGGTGGATATAGGAATAACAAATGATATTCATCCTACCTTTATCCAATAAATTATCAACCATCCATTATTTAGAGGACCAAGGAGGCTAAGAAAGATGATGATGTACTACAAAACAAGGTAGAGAATATTATGGAGTTCAAATTTACTTTAGATAAAGTTATAAGGTTTGGAACCTATATATGTGTCCCATAAAATCCAAAACTGAATAGGAAACTTCTAGATAGAACACATAGCTCATCCTTATCTACTCATCTATGAAGCACTATGATTTATAGATATTTTATCCAAAAATTCTAGTGGTATAACATAAATAGGGATATTGTGGAGTTTGTATATTGGTTTTTAGTATGCCAAAAATTATGGATGAGTGATAGAGGTCTAAGGGACGATGCAAACATTTCCCAAACTAGTATAGAAATGGGAAAACCTAACCATGAATTTATTTGTAGGACTGCCCAAGAAACCTAAAAGAAATAATTCCATCTTTGTTCTAATCAATCGACTTACAAAGTCAATTTTTTTGATTTATAACCAGAAATATTTATCTCCAAACCAACTCACCATGATATACATAATGTAAGTGGTAATACTAAAAATATTTCCACTCTCTTCTGTATCTGATCAAAATCCTAGGTTTACCTTGATGTTTTGGAGAATCATTTTACAATAATTGGATATAGAGATGAGATTTAACAAATATTATCACCCTCAAATGGAAGTTCAGTCTGAAAGGACTATTTAAACTTTGGAGAATATGATAAGATCATGTACAATGGATTTTTAAGGATGTTGGGAAAATCACCTTCCCATGGTGGATTTCTCATACAACAATAATTTCTATTCTAGAATTCAATTGGAACCTTATTTTTGTCTGTATAAGAATTGGTTTTAGACACTTACATGATGGTATTCAATTAGAGATATGAATCTGATGGGGTTTAATATTATCCAATAAATGATAGATAAGGTTCAAAAACATTAACAACATATGAAATCTGAAATAATTGACAAAAATACTATGTAGACAATCTGTAATGTGATCTATAGTTTTATGTCAGAGATAAAGTGTTCCTTTTTATATCACTATGGAATAAATTCATGAGGCATGAGAAGATGTGAATTATTAGTCCTAGATACATCAAAACATTTAGATCCTTTAGTATATTGAATTTGTGGACTATCTACTAGCACTCCAACTTAAACTATGACTATATGATGTGTTCCATGTATCCCTATTAATGTTGTATATTCTATAACCCTCAAATGCATTAAATACAAATGTCGTTCCATTGAAAAATGATCTTTTATATGAGGAGTAGATGAGGAATTTCATAGATCATAGATAAAAAGTTCTACAAAACAAGAAAACTCCCATGGTCGAAGTGTTGTAGCAGAACTATAGGTTTGAGTAAGCGAGATGGGAACCATAAGTGGAGATAAAAAAGAATCACCCTTATAAATTTTAGTGTATGAAATGAAAATTTCAATGGTGAAATATCTAAAGGGGTATGAGTGAAATGATCCAAACATTTATAAATGAAATTTCCTATTTTTTATAAATAAATGCATTATTATGTAATGAAGTTATATAAAAAATATGCACTGCTTTAGATATTTTGAATAGTTATATGGTCTATCAAATTTAAAATACCGTTATGTATATTTAACACTATTAATATAGATGTTTTACATTAACCATTAATATTATTATATCAAGGGTTATGTTGAAGTCCAATTGATATAGATGAAAGAAGCGATGAACATAGACCAGTTAGAGAATACTATATGTAGCCAATTTATTGGAGCATCCAAGAGGGATAACATCACTAGGATTTTATCTTGATTAATCCCAAGATGAGATCCAATATCTAAAGATTGAAAAAAACAATTTACCAGAGAAGTTAAAGCTCATAAAGATCAGGGCCCAAACCATTTATGCCAAACCACATCAAGAAAATATCACCATCACTCACCTTAAAATTAAGGAATTAGCTAGTGTAATGAAGGGATATGTATCTGGATCCTAATAGTATAAATCTTTATATTTTATATTAACAAAAAAATGATTATATTGATCTGTTTTTAATATTAATTTTTAAATGATTAGATAATGAGTTTGATAAAAATTAGATATTGATATGATGAAACAAAAATTGAAATTTTATTATTAAATAATGTTTATTAAATATAAAAGATAATATATTTTTTCAAAGTAAAAAATATTTTTTATAACGGTTAGAAAGATATTATTGTAAAAAAAATATAATTTCAATAAGTGTGAATTTTTTATTTTAACAGGAAAATTATAATTCATAGAGAATTATTTGGATAAAATAAATATTATTTTAGATACCACCATGTCAAAATTAGATAATTATTTTTATTTCATTATTTTTGAAGACAATCTAATTATAGGGTTAAAATTAAATACAATATAAACTGTTAGACTCCTCTTATTTGATCATGTTTTAATGCTCAAAACTCATGATAATCATGCAAATTATGATAATCATGTTTAAATCATGTTTGAAGTTTGTTGGATTTCTTATCATTCCATGATAACTGGTTCTAATTCAGAATATCAAAAGTTATGATTAATCTTGTTCTATTATGTTTTATTATAACAATAATTTAGTTTAATCCATTATGTGAATATTACTACTTATGACTATTTACAGATATCTGGCTAAGTCTGAGAATCTGTAAGTCTAACACTGATTCCGGATTTTGGAAAAGTCCCAGACACGGTGATCTATACACCTTGACCGAGACACCATGACCCAGACACCGTGACCTAGACACCGTGACCCAGATACCGTGACCCAAACACCATAACGCTAATACTGTGACCCATACACTATAACGATGAAACCATGACCTAGACACCAAAATGATGATACCGTGACCCGGACACCGTAACCCTGATACCATGACCCTGATACTATAATGATGACACTGTGAATCAACTACTACTCAATGTTCTAACAAAGGACTATAGACCGCTACGAGAGACAACATTATCCTAACATTGTATATGTGATACCATTTACAGATGTCAACATAGTTGTTGAACCGTTACTATCTCACTACTCAAAGGAAAAGGAGAATACACCTTTTTCCCAGTGACACCATTTCCATGTGTCACAATTTCAAGAAAAACCGTGACACTGTTCCTTAATCATTTTTGTTTTCAATTAAATTTCTAATGGTCATATTCAAGTTATTAAAGGATACTAAAATTATTAATGTTTCATTGTAGACATGTCACATGATAGTATGAAGTACAAGGTGCAGAATGCATGCATTTTTTCAGATCCAACATGTACAACCTTAATTAAAAATAAGATAAGCCTGGATTCTAAAAGAAGAGGAATTGAGATGTGCGAGGGTTTGAAAAGTGGACTCATGAATGCAACAATATACTACTGAAGAACACATTAAGCATTTTTTATTCCTAAAGGTTGGAATACCTAGACTTGAGCCTAAAAAATCTTCGTAGTACCAACTTAAATAAGAACACTACCTACATTGATCACTTCAACTAACTTGAAAACCTGAGCCCCTGACTTGCGGTACTCTGTTTTCACAGGGGGACTCCATATTTGAATATGCTTCATCCTACAATTCCAGAGCTTCATAAACAAACATTTAGAGAATTTATAATCATTTCTCATCATCTTTGATCTATTGTGTACTGTTTTTATCTTTCAAGCAGTGTGTGTGTGTCTATATTAAAACAGACACTATATCCTATATTAAACGGAAGGATACAAATTATCATTCCTCTCATATCTTCTTACATCTTTTTACTACCACATATAAGTGTGGAATAGGTCCTTGTGTGAATTGGTTGCTTAAACCCACGATGAATAGTGAAAGTGGTCATGTGACCTGGATAGTCTATGTACTATTGTTTTACCCCTATCCAGGGTGTGGATAAATCTCTTATCTATACAGAGTACATGATATAATGTGATCACAAAGTGGAGTGGATTAAGTTTCACCTTGAGACTGAACAACTTGTTTTATCCGCTGTGCCTTTTAATTTAGTTTTTCTCTACATTACTTTATATTTTAGAAAACTGGATTTCACTTTGATAGTTAGTCTTAGATAGAAGTTATAACTATATTTACCTATTAGTGTAGCTTCAAAAGTTTTATCAACAAATCACATTTATATTACTAATAATTAATCAATCTGGTGAGAATTTATTTGAACAATCAAACTATTATAACCGTATTACCTTTATTAACTATCATGCATTCATTTTTATTGGGAAATATTTTTAAGTGACCTTTTAAACAGAAAGTTTTATGGACACTCAATTCACCCCCTCTTGAGTAATGTACCCTAACCTACATTTGGTATCAGAGGAATTATTATTGTTAAGGCTCTGTTTTAAAATCTTTTTAACTGTGATTTTAGTTATACTTTAAACATATCTAAATTTATGTTAGTTATAAATTTCCAGCTCTTTAAAAGTATTATTTTATTATGGATAATAGACTAGAAGGTGATGCAACAAAAATACCTTCATTATTTAATGGAACTAATTATGCCCAATGGAAAATTCATATGAAAATGCATTTAGAAAGTATGGGTTTTGAAAGTTGGTTGGGAATTGTAGATGAGTACAAGATTCCTGATACTACTAGAACTAATTGGGATAACCCAACTAAGACTTATTACAACAATAATTTAAAATATATGAATGCCTTATACTTCTCTTTAGGTGATGAGGATTTTAACAGAATTTCTGCATGTAATATAACCCCTGAAATTTTGGATACTTTGTCTGTTTCACATGAGGGAACCACTATGTGAATGAAATGAGACTTAATAATTATACTATTTAGTTTGATAAACATAAAATGAATCCTTATGATCCTATTTATGATATGTATCTTAGCTTAAATAAAATTTTCAACACAATGATCTCTCTCAGAAGAGAAGTTGCGGCCAAAGAGAAAATCATGAGGATTCTCAGATGCTTACAATATAGATAGAGTGGAACCTATGTATCTATTAGATAATCATCTCACATTAGAAAATTACCTATATAAGAACTCATTGGGGAACTAATGATGTACGAAGAAGAGTTTAAAGTTAACAATGAAGAGGAGGATGAACCCAAAAGATAATATATGGAATTTAAGACCACTACCTCTAAACACAGATAAATGGAGAAACTACGAGCCTTTGTAGAAAGATAAAATAGTGAAAAATCATCACCCAATAGTGATGAGGATATAGCTCAATTATCCAGAAGGTTTAAGAATATTTACAAAAGGAATAAAATTTTCAAAAATCCTAACTTCAAAGGATGATATGATAAAAAGGAAGCTGGAAGAAGGATTGGAAAAGAAATGAAAAAGTCTGATGAGATAGTATGTTATGAATGTAAGAAAAAGGGACATATAAAGGCCGACTATCCCAAGCTAAATTATAAAAGAAAATATGAGGAAAAATATTTAAAGTATAAAAATTCAATGAAAGAAACTTAGAGTTATTCTGAGGAAAATCCAAGTGACTTAGAGTCTTCACATGATGAACAAGCTAAAAAATCCAATACGTGTTTCATGACAAACACATATGACGTAATCCTGGAATCTCTTATACAGAATTCCTATTATTATAGAGATGAAAGTGATTATAAAAATATGTTTAAATAAGAAATTATTGAGTATTTAAATATGATTTAAGAGTCATGTAATGAACTAAAAGATAAGTACAACTCTTTAAAGAGACATTATGCTCTTTACTCAACTATTTGATCAGAACATGCTGTAGAAAGAGAGATAAATGTTCAATTACTCAAAGAAAATAATTAATTAAATCTATATAATGATAAATTGAAAAAGGAACATGAAAGGTTTACCAATGGTAAAGATAAATTGGTATAAATTATAGGTAAACTAATTTACCATAAATACACTACAAGTATTAGCTATCAACTTGGGGAATGAAATTTTAGAAAAACCATTTTTTTAAATTGAGAACATACAACTTTATTTCTAGTTCAGAAAAACATTTTACTAGTTCAATTATAATAAATCTTCTACTATTTTGAGTTTTTCTGAACCAAATAAAGTTTAGTTCTTAAATATGTTACATAATTTTTATAGGAAACCTACAAGGAAGATGTGAGGTTCTAGAATAATAGTTAATAATACTACTATAACCAAACAAATATGGGTACCAAAGTCTTTTTATTTGACTATTTTGTAGGAAAATTGTTTAAAGAAGTCCTGTAAAAGCTTATGGTACTTGGAAATTGGGTTTTCAAGACACATGAAAAGATACTATTCATGTTTCAAGAACCTAATAAAGATTGATGGTGGGAATGTCACTTTTGGTGAAAATGCCAAAGGAAAAATCATTGGCCTAGGCCGAATCGATAACTCCAACTCAATTATAATTTCTTAAGTAATTTTTGTTGTTGGACTGAAATATAATATGCCTAGTATTTAAAAACTATGTGATGATGGATTTCATGTTAAATTTCAAAATTGTTAGAACCCAGATCTTCATTTCAGGTATGGGCTTTCTTTTCTGGTATTTTTGAGAAAAAGAGAAAATCATGGGAATATAAGGAGTACGCACCGTGTACTTTGGATGACACATTGTGTACCCAATTTACATGGGTGACCATGTACTGGACATGTAACGACCGAGTACATGGTCATGTGGGGTGACCTGGAGACCGCCTAAAGTGGGGGACGATTAAGGTAAGTACATGCTGTGTACCTTTAAACAACACACTGTGTAATTTTCTTTTTAATTGTTATATCAGACTGGGGTCACGTCTCATTCACAAAAACCTCTTCTTCTAACAATGTCTCATCCATGAGTGACTGAGGAGTGTTATTCTTCCCATATCCCCCAATCGATCATCTGTTCTCCATTTCAACCGTCGTCGATTGCATTGGAATCACCATAATGAGTTCTTCCTTCTTCTAGAGTGTCATTCCTTGATTTATCCTATTTCATGAGATATCCTTAGTTGAAATTATTTGACATTTTTGTAGATATACCACATTCTAGGTTCATTCAGGGGACGTTGCTAGAGTATATAAATCATAAAACTCAAAGGTAGGTGGTTTGTGCCTTTCTATTGTTAGTCATTGAATTTTATGTGCAAAATTTCCCAATACCCTAGATTGGGATATTGCGTGTTTAAGGATTTTAAACCTATTGATGTCTGCTATGCTTGTTTACTTGATTTAGGGATCTTGATTGTGAATTGGGTTATTTTCCATGATATGGATTTGTTTTCCCATGTTTGATTAGATATTGACCATTGGTCTAGTTTTGCTTGTTAGGCTGCTTTCTTCCTATGCCATGTGTTGTTAGGATGGAGTGATTTATCTGATGTTGTGTTATGCTTTATAGCTTTGTAGCTAAGTATTACTTTGAGGGTTACTTTGGATGTTGAACACTTTGTGTGCATGATTTCTTTAAACAAGGATATGAGAACCTGTTGTAGTGAGACCATAGGGGGGATTGACGTTGAGGGATTCCTAAGAGTGTCTGTTATATTATCACACTGTGAGAACATAGAGGGGATTGATGTCAAGTGCTCCCTCAAAGTGTCTGTAGTTACTGTTATGAGACCACATGGGAAATTGAATTTGAGTGCTTCCTTAGAGTGTCTATAGTTTATCTTTAAAAGGATATAGGGGTAATTGATGGTCAGTGCTTCCTCAGAGAGTCTTTGTTACATGAGACCAAGTGGTTAGACTGTGTAAGCTACCCAGGAGGTCAATATAACCTTGTTTAAGTTAAACTATAGGGGATAGGCTATGAGAACATTCCCAGATGGTTTCGTGTGAATTCATGGTTGAATAATTTGATAATGTAAATGGATATAGGTGAAACTGTTGGATTTTTTACTTTTGAGTAATTCCTTGTCTATTAATTGATTTTTCATATTGTGTGCCATATATATATATATATATTCACTGACTATTAGGAATAGATCAATGGGTTTTTTCCCACTTGTATTTGTCTCACACCCTATTTGGGTCATGATTTTGGGCCTAAACAAATTATATTATTGTAGGTATAGATAAGGGAAAGTTCCCTTCTACTTCAGGTACTTGATTGTTGTGGAGATGGAGAGAATGTGACCAAGATAAGGCTTGTGATGCTGTTGGAGTTGTTTACTTATTTCACATTGCCCTTTGGTTTAGTATTGTATCCTAGAATTTTGACTTGTTTGACTTCTTTTTTAGATATTGTGACATGCATCATTATTTATATATATACTGCAGTCTTCTATTTACTTGAAGTATTCCACTGTTCATTGTTGTATGGTTTTATTACTACTTCCGTTATTGTTATCTATGTATTTCTACTTCATTACTCTACCAATGAGAGCATATTTTCTCCACTATCACACCCAATGCCCTGGCTACTAGTTGGCAGCCTCTGGAGTTCAAGAAAATGCACTTGAGGGCATGTGACCAACCAGGTATGGGGCACCACTGGGTGGAACCTTGAACTAGGATGTTACAAAGTGGCATCGAAGGAATTATTTTCTTCTTGACTTACTATTTAGATCCTATAGATAGGGATATGAAAAAATAGGTAGTTAGTAATAATCTGTGCTAGGGAGTAGCAAACCCATGTACAGGGAAAATCAAATTTACCTCGATTATTACAATTTTTCTGATTTTTCAATTTTTACAGTTGATTTGATTTTATCGTTGGGTGATTCACAATTTTTGTGATGTTATCGTTGACATTATTGAGGTTATAATTCTATTTCAACTCGATGAGATGAGGGCATTCCATCTCATTCATCATATAAGAACTTGCTAGAGATCACATGTCATGCATTGTTGTCATGCCATTTAAGGTGAATTAGTGATTTCATGTTGTTGCGATAGATGTTGTCCTAGATATTCATGCTGTTGTGATATATTCCTTGATAGAATACCTACTATTTGATATGGTATTGAATTGTGCACAATTTTGATTTAATGAACACCAAACATTGGTCCCTGAGGTGTTATGGACCCTCATGGATCAGAATTTGGTGAATCATGTGATTGATTGTACTATTATTCCTTGTAATATAAATTAATAAGATCCCAAACTTTGATTCGCAGGGAGTATGGATCCCCACAGATGGGAATTTGACATTTTAATGTTTGTTTAAGTGATTTATGGGATTCCAGAGTAGTTTTGAGGAAAACTATCTGGAAAATCCCTGAAAACATGGCGTGTCCTGATAAATACATGCCATGTATCCTTCTATTCAGGAAGGAAATTTTATTCTTATGTACACACCGTGTACTTTAAGTGAAATCCATGTAGTTTCTAACTGTGTTACTTACTGTGTGGGTAGATCCACGGAGTTGGAAAAATACTTGGAGGGACATGTCGTGTATCAGACGTACACATCATGTTGTAAGGACCGTGTGTCCACCCATGTGACTAATGACATAGATGTATGAAACATAGGTTATACACACCATGTCCATCTTGAACACACTGTGTAGTTCAACCCATGCATCTAATCATGTGACTAACGACACAGGTCAGTGAAATCCTTCTAGTACACGCCGTGTCTAGCAAAAACACACCGTGTAGTCTTGTTCTAAGAGAACCATGTGGGTTAGTTGTGTAAAAGAACTCAAGCATGGGAAAACGATTCCAGTACATGCTGTGTCTTGGGGAGCATGCCATGTGTATGGCGTGCTACATGACTAGTTATTCTTGAAGTACATACCCACGTAATGGTTTAAGGGATCACGCCATGTAGTGATCATACACACCATGTACTCCTGTTTTTTAAAACATGAATGATTTATTTATCTCATTCATTTATTGTGATTCTATGTTTCAGTCGTTGAGATTCATAAACTTTGGTGTGCACTTGACTTTGTAGTGTCATGATATCGATACGTCCTCCGGTTGTATGCTAGATACATGGAAATGATTAGACACTGGACATGGTAGATCAGAGACTACCAGCATATCCTCCTGTCATGCCTGTCTTGGAACCAGCCATCATTTCGGATATAGGTGATGATGCATAGTTCTGAGAGGGTTTAATGAGGTTTATGCATACCTTCTAGGGAGAACTACCTCCTACCCCATCTATGGCTAAGTTTACGTGGGTCTTTCAGCAGATGAATCCTCTCTCTTTTTCAGGGGGTGGAGGACCTCAGGTTGCTAAGTCATAGTTAGAAGCCATGATATCTATCTTCAAGAATCTAGAGATGCCTCCAGAGAGGAGGGTAAATCTCAATACTTATATTCTTTTGGATTCTTCCAAGAGATAGTGGGATGTGATCTCATAGGATGGGTTCCAGCAGGGTATGGATTAGGATGAGTTTCAGTGTACCTTCTACAATTACTTATACCCAAAGACCTTGAGGGATGATCAAGGACTAGAGTTCATGAGTCTAGAGTAGGGTACTCTTTCGGTCATGGAGTATTTTTCTATCTTCACAAAGCTGTAGTGCTTTGCACCCATTCTACTGGAAAGGAAGTTTGAGGATGGTCTAAGGCATGACATCTGATATCAAGTGAAAATATTCCGGTTGACTTCTATTTCTTCTATTATCAACTAGGCACCGATCCCAGAATGTAACTTGAGGGATTATGAAG
This sequence comes from Viscum album, assembly GCA_963277665.1. Classification (NCBI taxonomy): domain Eukaryota; kingdom Viridiplantae; phylum Streptophyta; class Magnoliopsida; order Santalales; family Viscaceae; genus Viscum; species Viscum album. Next base: position 1,881,489,564 of record OY728153.1, read on the forward strand.
GCGTGAGCCAGGGAGTTTTGGCATCCAGAGTTGGTGCTTCCCTAGCTGATAGTAGGAAGAGCCCCAGGGAGTCCAAACATGGGGATATAAGTAGGAGAGATTCACCTTCAGGTAACATGGTGGTGTGCTACTAGTGTGGGAATGGTGAGCATATGAGGACACTTTTCTTGAGAGACCTAGTGGAGTGCTGGTCATGTAGAAAGATGGGTCATCTTCAACACTTGTGCAAGTTTTTCTCACCAGCAGTTGGTGAAAGTTGTTTTTATTTGACTCCACATTTAGAAGAAACACAACCAGTTTCTCATTAGTCTGTGAACTAGAGTTCGTTCGGCCATTCAAGCCGAGGTGGAGGTCATATATGTGGTAGACAGTTGCCAATATTTCAGCGAAAATAGGGTGGATTCTCTCATGGTGGTCAGGTAGGATCACATGGTCGTGGTATATTCCAAAAGTTTATGGTGGACCAGACCCAGCAGGAGCAGGATCCAAGACCCTCTATAGTTAGTGGTATGATTCTAGTTGCCTCAGTTTTAGCCTTTTCACTTTTTGATATTGGGGATTCCCATAGATTTATATCGGTTTCTATTATGTATATCCTTGGGCTCTGTATCTTTACTTCTATTGATGTCTAGATTCTAGATACTCCATTGGGGACAAGAACGACTAATGTACATTAGTGAAACGAGTGCCCTATTGAGGTTGGTGGGTGTGACTTCTTATGGGACCTCTATGTACTAGAGATGACAGGCTATGGTTTCATTCTCAAAATCGACTGTTATCGCTGTAGGGTGAGTTTCACATCACCAAAGGGTGGTTGGTTCATACATAAGGGAAAATGAGATGTCTAGGAAAGTAGAGAAGGACCTGAGAATTAGGTGTTGGGAGGAGTTATATCCTAGATTTCTAGTATATATCTGGATGACCAAGGGACTTCATAGTTGGATTTTCCTCTAGTGGTCGATCATTTCATGTATGTATTTACAGATGAATTTTCAGGTTTTCCTTTTGAGCGAGAGGTAGACTTTACTATTGATCTTGTCCCAGGAGAGGCACCAGTGTCCATTTCTCCTTATAGGATGGTTACACCAGAGTTACATAAGCTCAAGAAGAAGTTGGAGGAGTTTTAGGAAAGGGCTTCATCAGACCCAGTACTTCTCCTTGTGGTTCGCCTATCATGTTTATAAAGAAGGCAGATGGTACCCTCAAACTTTGTGTGGATTATCAGAAGTTGAACTAGTTGACAGTCCAGAACCGGTATCCCTTACAGAGAATTGATGATCTCTGTGATCAGCTCTGAGGATCCTAGGTGTTCTTGAAGATTGATTTGAGATTTGGTTATCATCAGTTGTTTGTAAGACCATAAAATATACCTCTTATAGTTTTTCAAAGCAGGTATGGTCTGTACAAGTATTTGGTTATGCCATTCGGTCTCATGAACGTTCATGCAGTTTTCATGGAACTGATGAACCGAGTGTTCCATCCATACTTGGATTATTTTGTTCTGATTTTTCGTGGATGATATCTTGGTGTACTCTCACACTCAAAATGACCATGCTACCCATCTTGAGACCATTATGAGTACACTGAGAGAGCATCATTTATATGCTATGCTCTCAAAATTCCACTCTTGGATGGATCAAATTTACTTCTTGGGTCATGTCATCTCAGAGACAGAAGTATCAGTAGACCCAGAGAAAGTGAGAGAAGTAGTTTCCTGGGAGAAACTCATGAACTAATTTTAGGTACAAAGTTTTATAAGGATGGTTGGTTACTACATACATTTCATATAATACTTTTCATGCTTATCATCTCTAATTACAGGGCTCACTTAGAAGGGTGAAAAGTAGTTATGGTCAGAATCTTGTGAGTTAGCCTTTCATGAGATGAAAGGGAGGTTGAATTCAGCACCGATACTAGTGTTACCAGAGGTGGGAAAGAGTTATACTCTTTACTGTGATTCTTTAGGCATCAGGCTAGGATTAGTGCTTATATAGGGGGAAGGAGTTATTGCGTACAAGTCTCGACAGATGAGGCCACATGAGAGGAATTACCCAATGCACGATCTTGAGTTTGTAGTTTTTGTTCATAATTTACTATGTTGGAGACATTATGCATTGTGAGAGAATTGTTTTTGGTTTTCACCGACTACAAAATTCTCTAGTACATCTTCACTCAGCGTGACCTAAATTTGAGACAGTGAAGGTGGGTTGAGTACCTTCAGTCCTTTGACTTTGAGCTTGCCTACACGCCTGGGAAAGGCAACGCAGTAGCTGATGCATTGAGAAGAAGGACTCAGATATAGGTAGTTCATGAGGACAATAGTGAGTGGAATCTGATGGCTTCGTTCTCTAAGATGCATTTGAAGGTGCACTGCAGACAAGGGAAAACATTTCTTTCTTTTGTGGTGGTTACCTAAACTCTACTTGATCATGTGAGAATAAGGGAAATATCAGATTCTGAAGGCCTGGTTCAACAAGATAGTGTGTCAGGGGAGGACCCTATTACTGGATGGAAAATAGGTGAGGATGAGATCTTGTGTTTTCATGGTCACATATGGATGTCATTAGACATACACAAGGAGATGATGTGGGACTTTCATTCCTCATTTTGGGTAGTTCATCCTGGTTTCACCCAGATGTATCGAGATATACACCATCAGTATTGGTGTCCAGGTATGGAAAGAGATGTATCTAGTTTTGTGAAGAGGGGTTCTACTTGTCAATAGGTGAAGGAGGAGCATCAATGACTCTCAGATCTTTTTCAGTAGTTACTAATTCCCGATTAGAAGTGGAATGATGTCGCGATGAACTTCGTGACATGTTTTCCAAGATCACCTCAAGGGAATGATGCAGTTTTTGTTAGCATTGATAGACTCAAAAACGTTTCTCACTTATGACTAATCAAGGAGACCTTTAGTATTGATGATCTGGGAAGGTTTTATATTCAGAAGATTATACAGTTACATGGAGTTCCACACTACATTGTTTTAGATAGGGATTCCCGTTTTACTTCTTGGGTCTGGAAGGGATTATAGAGGGATTTGGGTACACAGGTACCTATGAGTATAGCTTACCATCCCCAGACAGATGGCCAGTTTCAGCATACGATTCAGGTGCTGGAGGACATGCTTCGAGCATGCGTCCTAGACTTTGGAGGTTCTTGGGAGACACACACACCTCTTGTGGAGTTTTCCAACAATAATAGTTTTCAAGAAACTATTCAGATGGAACCTTATGAGTCTTTGTATGGTAGGCCATACCGATCACACCTATGTTGGATAGAAGTAGGAGAGGTAGCTATGTTGGGACCTCGTCTTTTCCAGGAGACCACATAGCAGATAAAGTTGTTTCGGAAGAGGATGACTACTGCACAGTCATGAAATAAGTCTTATGATGATCGACAGAGATGAACTATGGAGTTAGAGGTTGGTAATCAGAGTTTTTTATGTGTCACACTGAGGTTGGGAAACATGAGTATTAGGAGTCTAGGAAATCTTTCACTAAAATATGTTGGACTGTCAGAGGTTTTGGAGGGATTCGGGCCAGTTTCCTTTCATTTAAAGTTACCTCAAAGGTACCAAGCTATGCATGACATCTTCCATGTTTCACAGGTACGACGTTACTTATCAGACCCGTCTCAAGTTCTTCAACCTGAGGAGGTTTATTTGGAGGTGGACACCACATTAAATGAACATCCTATCAATATTTTTGATTGCAGCGCGAAGGTTCTCCATGGACGGTCTGTTCCTTTGGTACAGGTGCTATGAAAGCATAGGAAAGTATAGGACGAGACCTATGAGAGGGACACCGATGTATGATTGCAGTGGATAGAGTTGTTCAAGGACTCTTCTTCACTTTCTTCTTAGGGAAATCTGAGGAAAATTTTCTTTAATAGGGTAAGATTATAAGAACCTGGATCTTCTTTTCAGGTATGGGATTTCTATTCTGGTGTTTTTTTAAAAAAAGATGAAAATATGATAATTTAAGGAGTACATACCATGTACATTGTAGCATAATCCGTGTACCTAGTTTCCATGTGTGACCATGTACTGGCTATGTAATAGCCAAGTACATGGCCATGTGGGGTGACCTGGAGACCGCCTAAATATGGGGTCAGTTAAGGCAAGTACACACCATGTACCTTTAAAGAAAGCTCTATGTACTTTTTTTAATTGTTATATCGGACCATGGATATGTCTCATTCATAAAAACCCATTATTATAATAATGTCTCATCCAAGAGCGATCGAGGAGCACGATTCTTCCTGGAGACCCCGATCGATCATCCGTTCTCTGATTCAACCGCCGCCGATTGCATTGGAAACACCATAGTGAGTCAGTTCTTATAGATCCTCATTACTTGATTTCTCCTCTTTCGTGAGATATCCTTGGTTGAACTTTTTTTATGTTTTTTAGATCTACCATGTTCTAGGTCAATTCAAGGGATGATACCGGAGTATATCGATTGTAAAATGCCAATGTAGGTGGTTTGTTCCTTTCCATAGTTAGTCATTGAAATATATGTGAAAAAGTGCCCAAAACCCTAGATTGGGGTATTACGTGTTTAAGGATTTTTACCCTGTCAATGCTTGATATTATTTTTTTTCTTGAGTTAGGGATATTTTTTTTAAATAGGGTTATTTTCCATGCTATGGAGGTGTTTACCCATGTTTGATTAGATATTGACCATTGGTCTACTTTTTCCTGTTAGGATGATTGATTTCCATGCCTTGTGTTGTTAGGATGGAGTGAATTATCTGATGTTGTGTTATGATCTATATCTATTTATCCAAGTAGTACTTTGAGGTTTACTTTGCATACTGAAAATCATTTTTGCATGATTTCATTACACAAGGTTGTGAGAACCTGGTGTAGTGAGACCATAGGGGGAATTGGCATTGAGGTGTTCCCCAGAGTGTCTGTTATATTATCACGTTGTGAGACCATGGAATGGATTAACGTTGAGTTCACCCTCAGAGTGTCTATAGTTATCGTTATGAGACCACAAGGGGAATTGACATTGAGTGCTTCCTCAGAGTGTCAGTATTTTATCATTAAAAGGATATTGGGGGAATTGAATGTGAGTGCTTCCTCTGAGAGTTTTTATTGAATGAGACCAAGGAGTTAGACCCTGTGATCTACCTAAGAGGTCTATATAACCATGTTTATGTTGAACCAAAGAGGATAGGCTGTGATAAATTTCCCAGAGGGTTTCTTGTGAATGATTGGTTGATTAATTTGATAATTTAAATGAATATAAGTGAAACTATTGGATTGTTTACTTTTGAGTAGTTCCTTGATTATTAATTCATTTTTCATATTTCCTACCATATATATTCACTGACTTTTATGCACATATTTTTGGGTGGTTACCTACTGGGATTCATCTCACACCCTTTTTGGGTCATGCTTTTGGGCCCAAACAAATTATATTGTTGCAGGTATAGATAAGGTAAAACCCCCTACTACTTTAGGTACTTGATTGATGTGGAGGTGGAAAGCATGTGAATAAGATGAGGCTTGTGATACTACTATATTTGTTTACTTTTTTTACTTTTCACTTTGGTTTAGTAGTTTATTCCAACATTGTTACTTGTTTAGATACTTTCCTAGATATTGTGAAATGCATCATTATTTATATATATGCTGTAGTCATTTATTTACTATCTTTATTCTATTGTTCGTTGTTGTATGACATTATTACTGCTTCTACTATTGTTATCTCTTTCTTTATGATGCATTACTCTGCTAATGAGGGCCCTGTTTCCCCACTATCACACCCCAGACCCTCATTTCTAGTTGAAATTATCTGGAATTTGGGGAAACTGGCTTGAGGACATGTGACCAATTGGGTACGGGGCACCTATGAGTGGCACATAGAACCAGGACGTTATAAAAATGATTCTTGCAATGTTTTTAATTATGAAAATAAATTAGAATTTTATGCATTAAGAAATGAAAATGTATATTATGTTAACTTAGATTCTTTTGTTTCTCAAAATTCTTCATGTTTAAGTGTATTTCAAAAAGAGTATTGGCTTTGGAATAGAAGATTAAGACACTATAATATTCAATCCCTTAGAAAGATAACTAGAAAAACTTTAGTCAAAGATCTACCCAACCTAAAGCATCCAAAAGATAAAGTGTTTGATCCTTGTCAAAAGGGAAAGAAACCCAAAATTCCCTTAAAACCAAAGAAAGAAGTTTAAACTTCTAAACCTCTTGAGTTTGTTCACATGGATTTGTTTGTACCATCTAGAGTTTCTAGTTTAAATGGGAAGCACTATTTTTATGTTCTTGTAGATGATTTTTCTAGGTATACTTGGACCTTATTCTAGAACCAAAAAATGAATATTGCTCTCATTTCACAATGTATGCTAAAACTAATGAAAAAATTAGTGGAATTAAAATTAAATCCCTATGAAGTTACTATGGCCGCAAGTTTGAATCCTTTTTCTCACAAAATTTCTATAGTCATAATTTCTCTTCCCCTAGAACAAAATGGAGTTATAGAAAGTATAAATAGGACCTTGTACGAAATTTCTAGGACCCTGCTTAGTGAATATGACTTACCTATTTATTTTTGGGCTGAAGCTGTAAATAAAACATGCAATATTATTAATAGAGTATTGATTAGAACTATTAATAAAATAACTCTATACAAGTTGTGGGAAAATAGAAAACCCAAAGTTAACTAATTCAATGCATTTTGTTGGATTGTCTGCATCCTTAATACCAAAGACAGTCTTAAAAAATTTACATCCAAGAGTGATGAAGGAATATTTCTAGGATATCCAATCTATAGTAAATTTTATAGAGTTTTTAACAAAATAACTAAATGCATGGAGGAATTTTTCTATGTTAAGTTTGATGAGACAACTCCACATGAGCCTAATCCCACTCTAGAGAATATTAAAGATGATATGTTAAATCTAGACATTAATGCCAGATCTTATGGCCAAATTATGAAGGAACCTATTAAAACATTCAGTTCTATAAAATATCTATAATCTAGGCAGAATGAACCAGAACCAAGTGATGAACCTGAAATAACTATCCCTTCCATTCCTAGACCAACTATAACCTTTAAGAACCATCTTTTAGTTTACATTGTTGGAGATCCATATAGAGAAACAAAAAACTAGAGCTTATTTGATAAATCTGGTTGAACATCAAGCATTCCTATCACAAATTGAACCTAAAAACATCAATGATGCTATCAATGATGAATTTTGGGTGATAACTATGTAAGAATAACTTAATTAGTTTGAATGGAACAAAGTTTGGAAACTTGTTTATAGAGCCAAATACATTTTTACTATAGGCACTAAGTTGGTGTTTAGAAATAAAGTAGATAAAGCTGGTAACACATTAAGAAATAAAGATAGATTGGTTGCACAAGGATATAGTTATGAATAAAGAATTGACTATGAGGAGACCTTTTCACCAGTATGTAGACTTGAAGCCATTAGAATCTTTCTTGCATATGCAACACATTTGAATTTCAATCTATATCAAATGGATGTCAAAATTTCATTTCTAAATGGGTATATATCTAAGGATGTTTTTATTGAACAACCCCCTGGTCTCACAAATCCTCAGTTTCAAAATCATGTTTTCAAATTATAAATTTTTTTATGGTTTAAAACAATTTCCAAGATCTTGGTATTATAGATTATGTATTTTCTTATTTCTAAAGGTTTTACAAAAGGTATAGTTGATCCTACTCTTTTTATAAAACGAATTTACAATGATGTTTTAGTAGATGATATTATTTTTGAATATTCAAAAAATTCTTAATGAATTGAGTTTTATAAAATAATGCAAAATTAAATTGAAATGATTTTAATGGATGAAATGTTTTTTTCTTGGATTTCAAATCATTCAAAATAAAGATGGTATTATTTTAATTCAAAGAAAATATAATAAGGATATTCTAGAATGTTTTGGAATGGAAAACACTAAACGTAGTGATAATCTAATGAGTACTACATGTAAGTTAGATCTTGATGAAGAAATAAAATCTCTTGATCAAACCACTTATAGTGGAATTATTGGAATATTACTCTACTTAACTACTAACTGACCTGATATTATGTTTAGTGTATGTATGTGTGTTTGCTTTCTAGTGAACCATAAAGAGTCTCATTTAAATGCTATTAAAAGGATTTTCAAATACCTCAAACATACACCTAATCATGGACTGCTTTATTCTAGGGAACAATTGTTTGAGTTAGTTAGCAATGACGATGTTGATTTTTGTGGTTGTAAGTTAGATAGTAAAAGAACCTCTGGAACATGTCACATTCTAGACAAGTATCTGGTGTTATGGTGTAGTAAGAAACAAAAATCTATTGCATTATATACTACCGAAGTTGAATACAAAGCTTCTGGTAGTTGTTGTGCACAAATTTTTTGGATGAAACGCACATTACTATACTATGGATATCAATTCAGACATGTACCTTTAAATTGTGACAATACAAGTACTGTTAACATTTCAAAGAATCATGTTTCACACTCTACAAAAAAACATATTGATGTAAGACATCACTTTTTGAGATTCCATTATCAAAAAGGTGATATCACTTTGGAATTTATTGGAACTGAATATCATCTTCATGATATATTCACTAAACCATTAAATTATGAAAGGATAAATGATATTTTACATGACTTAGGGATGATAAGTCTTAAGTGAAAGGATTACAGTTAGAACCTACTATTTCATGATTTATGGTTCTATAAGTTACTGTCTCACACTTACTATTTCAAAGCTTATAGTTTCATGTTTCATGGTTTCACAAGTTACGAATTTGGAATTACTATTTCACTTTTACGGTTTCACAAGTCACTATTTTACACTTATTATCTCAACATTACAGTCACACCATTTTATGTCACACCATAATGAACTATTCCGGTATCATAGTAAATACCTATATTATTTATTTTTTATTTATTTTTGGTATCATTTTATCCAATATTTTAACTTTACCACAGTTTTTGTTTATGACATTTTGACTTCCTAAATGATAAACCCCCCGATAATTTTCACTTCTCTCTTAACTAGATATTTCCTCTCCTGAAACCAAATCCCATTTCTTCTAAATATCTTATTATCCTTTAACTATTTATCCTTCTTTAACATGACATTTTATTCCCAAGATAAAGTGATCCACTTCGTCGAATCCTGAGAAGTGAAGGTCTCACAAGAAATCAAGAAAAGAACCGAGAATAGCACCTGAAGGACCGCTGAATCCTGGTCTTGTAAATATAATAGTCGTGGCTAAAGAGGATGTATTTTCAAAGTGTCTACTGTCAAGTAAGTCACTGTACTTGAAATTTATAAGTGAACAAGGCTGGATGGATTGGTTTACTAAGGAAAAACAAACCATTTATCCAAAACTTGTTTCTAAGTTTTATCAATTTGTCCAGTTTTCATTCAATACTGAAGATGACTTTGTTGTAAGAAGCATGATTAATGGTTAAAGGTGTAATTTTTCTTAGAGGTTATGGTATGGATAACTAGGGATACCTCATGAAGGAATATGCAATGATCATCAGATATAACCTCCTTCTGATAGTGATATTTTCATCTTGGAAGAATCTTTGGGAAGACTCTCTGGAAATTAGAAGAAAAGAAGGGAAATTTCGGGAGAGTTGGATGGTGAGACAAGGTTTATATTTAAGTTTATTCAGAATATTATTATTCCAAGTAAAGGTTATTTTTCTACCCTTAAGTTTCAAGATGTATTCTTGATACATATTATAAAAAATGGGCTCAAGATTAATCTGTTAAATTATATTATACTTCACATGTATAAATTGATTACAACAACTTTGAAATATACCTCCTTGTTCTATTCAAGATTAATATGTGAAATGTTATCTTCTCTAGGAGTTATTGGCCTGAATGAACAATTAATTGAAGATTATGAGTTTTTTATCTCAAAGGATACAATCAGAAGGATGAAGATAATATTTAATCCTTGTAAAAAGTATTAGGTATAGAAAAGTAAAAGGTTGTATGAAAAGTTCAATACCATTGAAAATATATCAAGGCCTAAATATAAGAGTGACCCATGCCTAGAATCTAATGAGTTGGTGGCATACTCAAGTCAATAAGTAGTGGATACAGAATCTGTATCTATGGATAGAACTGTCTTAGAAGAAGATGATAATGGCTTACCTGAAAAAAGTTGATGAACAACAATTTGGTGAAGAAATAAATGATGAAGGATTTGTTGTTAAAGAAGTACCTACTACTGGTCTAGAAGAGAGAGATGTTCTTAAGGATCATCTAGAAGAACATATTATTAAGAAAGGTCCTGCAGTTTTTGAATGGTATGAAGAACAATTTAAGACAAAATTAATATTATCAGCTGTTGAAATAATTGACCAAGACTTTTGGCAAGCTAAAATAGAGATAGGTGAGCCAAACATTGATTCAAATAGGAAAATAGAGAAAGAGACTAGGTCTCTCACACTTAGAGTAGATGCAAAAATTGAGGGGGAGAAAAACCCCATTCTAGAAAGTACCCATGTATAAAGCTCTATCGAGAGAAGTCCTATGGACAATGTGTATAAATTACCAAGCTATTTTGATGTCTCAAACTCTCAAGTAGCATCAATGAGAAGAATAAATCTTAAAATATATTTTAAATTGAAATATTTTTCTCTAACAGGAGTAATACTTTCTATGGAGCCCGAACCTATTGTGGTTTCTGAACCAGAGATTCTACAAGAAGCTCCAAGCTCTGTAAGCCATGAGGACATAAAGATGTTTGTTGAAAATATGTTGGCTAGATTTGAGAAGATTTTTCATGATCAAACTCTTCCTATAACTCATATAAGTGAATAATATGCTAGTATGATTTTGGAGCAACTTATATGGTAAACTAAACCTTGGATGTTGCATGAAATTCAGGAATAAAGAATTGAAAATCAGTATCTAAGTGAGGAAGTAAAATATTTAAGGTCTTTGGTTGAAGAACTGAGGAAAGAGTTTGAAACTTATGAACTTACTATTTCTCAATTCATAATATAATATGATGAAAGGATAGATAAAAAGGGTGTAACACTGATCTGACTAAATCTGGTCTCTATTATTGAGAAAATAATAGCAAAAAATGACAAGTTGGCAGAAGAAGTTCAAAAATTTGCATCCTTAATTGATGGCTTGACTGGTATTTACAAGGACTCTACTCAAACTGTTGTCAAGAGTATTCCTACACTATCTACAGCCATCTCGGGTCATTTCTCCTAGACTAAGCCTCACCAATAGTCTTATTTTCAGAAAGTGCAGTTTTGAGAAAGGTTATTTAAGAAGAGCTTAAATCTTTGAAAAGTACATCTGTTTAGGAAAGCCTCTAAAAAATTGTTCAAAATAGAGAGCATGTCTATGACATAGTTTGACTATACTCTAAGTGATCATCTATGACCTATGGTGAGATTATAAATAAGGTGTATTTATATTTAAAAAGGATTTATACAAAGAATTAATTGACAAGTAATTTCAAGTACGATGCAGAAAATTTGAAAATTCCTCATGGTACTCAAGCGTTTAAGGACCAAGAGTAGAAAATGAATGATTTAACACCTGCCATGGAGAAGTTTATCAAGAATAAAGATGATTTTAAAAATTCTATGCAATATGGATGCGAGGTAATCCCTGATTTCATCAATTTTATGAAGCCCTATCTCCACGTGAAAATCAATACTATAGTGGCTCCAACAGCCGCTCCCTTGAATCCTGGTTCCACCTATTATTTTTTATACCTTTTCTACTACTACCATGTCTGTATCTTAGGATATGATCAAAATTAGACCTATTATTATTGAGCAATACTTTCCCATGTCTTTGACCAAAACCACTCTTTCACCTTCCATTTTTGAAGGTGTGCCTATTCCTTCTCTCACCATTGGATCACTCTCAACTACCACCTCATCTTTTTCTTATGTGGCCCCTCTTTCTGATTTGGCCAAGGAAAAATAGATGTATACTACCTCTGAAGATAATTTAAGGGTGTCTATTTAATAGGAATTTTCTCTATTTTGTATTTGACTTATGTCTGTACTGGCTTCTATCATTTTTTTGAATGGAATGTTCCTTTTTGCTATTTGATTTTAGCCTTACATTTATTAAATTCTTATTTTTTATTCTTATTTTCTTTTTGATAATCCTAAAAGAGGTATAAATAAGAAATTATTTATTCATTTTTTATAGTTACTAATTTTCTATAGTCCATACTTTCCATGATTTGTGATCATAAAAAGGGGGAGATTGTTGGACTCCTCATGTTTTATCCTGTTTTAATGCTCACACATAATTAAAATCAAGTAAATTATGATAATCATGTTTAAATCATGTTTGAATTTTGTTGGTCTTCTAATGATTCCAAGATTACTGGTTCTAATTAACAGTCTCACAAGTTATGGTTAATCTTTTTCTATTATGTTTCATTATACCAATAATCAAGTTTAATCCATTCTGTGAATATTATTTATTAAGACTATTTACAGATATTCCTCTAAGTATAAGAAACCATAAGTCTCACACCAGTTATAGATTTTGGAAATGTCCTAGACACCGTGACCCAAACACCGTGACCCAGAAACCGTGACCCAGATACCATGACCTTGACACCATAACACTGATACCGTGACCCAGACACCATAACGATGATACCGTGACCCAGACACCAAAATTATGATACCGTGACCCTGCCATTATAACACTGATACTATGACCCTGACACCATAATGCTGACACTATGAATCAAGCACCATTCAAAGTTCTAACAAAGGACTAGACATCACAACCATAGACCCCATGATCCTAACACCTCATTTGTGCTACCAGTTCCAAATGTCAACACAACTATGGCACCATGAATGTATCACTTCTCAAAGGAAAAAGAGAAGAAACCATTTCCCAGTAACATCATTTCTAATTGACACCAAATCAAGAAATATTGTGACACCATTCATTAATCATTTTTTTCCTTTTCAATTTAATTTATAACAGTCATATTCAAGTTATTAAATTACACTGACATAATTAATGTTTCTTTATAGACATGTCACCTGACAGTATGAGGTACGAGGTAAAAAATACATGTATTCTATCTGATCCAACACATGAACCCTTAATTTATAAGAAGAAAATCCTATCTGCTATAAGAAGAGGAATTGAGACATGTAAGCATTTGAAAAGTGAACTCATGCATGCAACAATATACTACTGAAGAAAACACGAATTACTTTCGATTCGTGAAGGCTGGACTATTATAGATAAAATCCTCAAACATCTTCACAATACCAACTTAAAGAAGAACATGGGCTATATATCACACTTCATCTAACTAGTAAACCAGAGAACCCAACTTGCGATACAGTGTTTTCACAAGAGGAGTCGATATTTGCATCTGATTCATCTTACAAGTCCAGAGAAACATAGAGAAACACTCGGATCATTTATAATACTTTATCAGTATATATTCTCTATTGTGTACTGTTTTTATCTTTTGAGAAGTGTGTGTGTGTCTTTAATAAAACACATACTGTCTCCAGTATTAAACTGAAGGATATAGGATATTCTTCCTCTCATATCTTCTTACATCTATTTACTCCCACATATAAGTTTGAAAGAGGTCCTTGTGTGAACTAGTATCATATACCCATGAAGAATAGTGGAAGAGGTCATGTGACCTAGATAGTCTATGTACTGTTGTTTTACCCTGATCTAGGGTGTGGAACAATCTCTTATATATATAGACTTCTTGGTGGAAGGTGATAACTAAGTGGAGTGGATTAAGTCTCACCTTGATACTGAACCACATATTTTATCTACTATTCCTTTTAATTTAGTTTTTATTTGATTTACATTATATTTCCAAAAACTATATTTCTCTTTGATAGTTATTCTTGGAGAGAAGTTATAACCATTTTTCTTATTAGAATAGCTTCAAAAGTTGTATCAAAAACTCACATTGATATTACTGAGAATTAATATATATTCTAAGAAGTTATATGATTAATCAAACTATTATAACCATATTACCTTTATTAACTATCATGTATTAATTTTTATTGGGGAATATTTTTAAGTGAACTTTTTAATAGAAATTTTTATAGATACTCAATTCACCCTCACTTGAGTAATCTACTCAAACCAACATAAAAATATGATGTGTATTATTACATAATAATGTCCCAAAAGTGATAAATATATTCCATAAAAGATATCCAAGATCAAATATATATTTTATCTTTAATATAATTTGCTTTTAGTTTGTTTTATTAATTTTATAAACCCTTAAGGAATCATGAAAACCTTTATTATATTTTAAGGTTTTAAAATAAATTCTTAGTAAACATTAATCACTTCCACATCAAAATGGGTATTATATTTATTAAATCATTCCTTCAAAATGTAAAATAATGAAAACATATCTACTTCTACAGAATCCATGGGAAGAAACCATGGTATGGTTTGCAGTTTTAATTACTTTTTCATATAGAGTCCGAAACCTATGTTTGGAAATTAATAAATAACTCTCTTAACTTTTTATGTATAGACCTAATTAAAATTCCAATTCATTTCACTCAAAACCATTGGATCAATAACTTTATCTTCTCTTACCTCTATAGAGACATCCAAATGTGTTCCCTAGAAATTAAGAAGCTCCTCCCAAGATTTTGGAAATACCGTCTCAAGGTAAGGGACTATCTGATTCTCCTATTTATTGAAGTACCGTATTTATATTATTCCTTTTTTCATAAAAATTCATGTTGGGATATGATTTCCCACATAAATATTACCTACCTTATGATTTTCATGTGATGAGATACCCCTTTCACTCTTATTAATTCCTCACATGAACCTTTATATACCCCTGTTATGCTGCTGAGATTATGCAACAATTTTTCATGACAAACATTTTTATTGTAAATACACATCCTTATTTCCACTCAAGGGTATTTAAATAGATGTAAATGTCCATCATTTATTGATGAATATCATGTAAATAACCCAAATTCCTTGATCATGGTATTAACATTGATGTAATGAATCTTTATTTTGTATGATCATTTGAAAAACTTATGCATGTAATTGATATGAAATAGAGTGGTTGGATATGCAATAGGGTTGTTGTAGGATATTCACATCATGACTACTTTAAAAGATGTGAATTTTTGATTCATGGATTGTTTAGCCAAATGGTTTCAAAAATTGTATACGGGATAATGGGGAAACTATGAAATGAATTCAAGTCATGAATATAATATATGACATGGAATTAATTAAAGGATGGTGTGATGTGAATTTTGGTAGAAGTTGTAATTTTTGAAGACCCATGAATGACACATCGTGAAAGGGTTTCATGATGTGAATGGTTCGTGATATAGGTTTTAAATCATTTTTGTTTGGAAAATTTTCTTTCACTCAGCAATGCCACTATCCATCTCATTTTGGGATAATACTAGGCAGATCTTAGAATATCTTCATCCCCCTTTCTACTACTTCAATTCATTGGTTCTGATGGATCTCCAATAGCATTCCGTGGTGAGTCCTCATCTCCTCTACATGGTTTTCCCTGTGTTATTCCTTATTGATCCACTATATAGGTGTGGTTTTGGTTTTGGGTGTATATGTGTTGCATTTTTTAACCCCTTGGAATGATGTAGGTTGATCTGCAAGTTCTATATGTGGTGGTGGTTTATGGGATATTTGTTTTTCACCATGCGGTGCACAACGAGATTAGAAAGCTTTCTTAAGTTAAAGGATCTTAATTCTCACACTTTTATATGATATATGTGGGTTTTTACACTTTCTCTTACATTTGGGATGATTTTAAGAGTTGAAATAATTATATAATTAATTTTAATGCCTAAAATTTATGAGAATGGGGAGTTTTCACATGATTTACTACTTTGATATATGTTTTTCATGATATTATGCATGCTTGTTTTCAATTATAAAGATAAAAGTTGTTGGGAGCATTTTTTTCACTATAGTTGTTATTCTATAATGCCCCTAGAAATCTCATTGTGTGATTTCACCCAAAATAAAATGACAAGGAATGTATATTTTTCTAATAAACTAGATGCCCCCTGAATTTTGGTTTGTGTCATAATACCCATTCTAATTAAAGAAATAATTTGGTAAAAGTCACTAAATAATCATGGAAAATGATTTTCAAGATGTTGTATATGATTATTATTATTATTGTGTTCTAACTATGTTGTTTGGGTTATTGTATGGTGATGTTAATGACTAGATAGATTGTTTAGTATATTGGTGTAGTGATGCATTGGCTGGTTAACATGGATGCGATGTGGGTAGTTGGGTGATGTGGTGAATAGTGGTCATGGTGCACAATGGTTCTAGTGCATTGTCTATTGTTGTATTGTGTGGTGATAAAATTATATGGAGGTTGTGTTATGAGATGTATTGGGTGATTTTATGCGATGAATATGGTGGATGTGTGGTGCTATAACACTAGTTGTGTGAGTTGGTTTAGTTGAAGGATAGTGTGGTTGAGATAGTTTCCCGATTAGACATGTGATTAATTATGATTATAAAAGAAAAAAAGTTAGTCTAGTAGATAAATAACATGGATTGGAAATAGATTTTCTAAAATTTGAATACAAAACTAAATAAATTAATGAATAGTTTAATCTAACATGAAATGGATAATGATCAAATGTGATGAAACATGTAACTGAAAGCGGAAAATGTTTTGTGGCTTGTATAGTGGTTTCATGGCGTTGAATATAGTGGTGTAAGTATTTTTTGTCATTAATGTGTGATATAGTGGTGGTGATGTGGTGTGAACTAGTGTAGTTTATATGAACCCATTGGTTGGGTATTATATTATATCTATATACCCTGTATGTTTATGTTATTTTTATACACGCCCACCCACATTGGATAACCTTACCAATGCTCAGAGGTGCTGAGTTTTAGGTGATTTACCCAACATTTAGAATTGTAGTTATATAGATGGTGGATACCCCTTCTCCCCACTCTTAATTCATTAACAGTAGTGAAATTTGGTGTTGAAGATTAGCCAACAGTTTTGTGATAGACTAGGTGTCCTCTGGAAGTTGATTTGGGCCTAGTGATTAGGTATGCGACAACTCTTCTTACACTATTTATTTATATAGAGGTGATGAAAATTAATGATGTTATCAAATAATTGTTTTAATTTATATTTAAGCTTCATAATGGTGGCATGTAGGGTGTTTTTAGGAGAATATATTTAAGAAGTGGGATTCTGGTATTCAAGCAGTCAGGGTTCTGTTCAGTAGGGAACCGACCATGGAAGTTTTTTCCCGACTATCAAGGATATGTGTTTTATAGGAACCTTTAATCTATTTATATTTTTGTTCCATATCTTTTGGAGATATGGGAACTTATAGGACTAGTGTCCTATATCATAGGTAGGTTAGTTTCATATGGGAGGTTAGGGACCTTTTTAGGAAAAACATTTACCTCTGAGATGGTTCTAGTAATAGGGACCGAAGGTTGTTTTTCAAAAATCAAGAGTAAGTATAGTTGGAAGGGGGAGCCTCATGATGGTCCCCATCCATAGGGACATATTATATAGTGTTTCCATGAAGGATAATTGTAGAGATATATGTGAGTTTTGTGTAATTAGATGCACGTGTTAGAGGAAGCAGTTACAACAATGCCAAGTGTTATTTTAGGTATGATTAGTTTATCATCAACCATTATGTGTTGTTTATTTTATTTATGATCTTATAAATCCTCTATTTCTATTTATTTATTCTATATACTAGGATTATATGTATATAGGTTTCTACTTCCCTTGTTGTTATCTACACCGGATGGAGGCCAAACATATTAGATTGACGTGTGTTGGGTATTTAGACTGGTTATGGGGAAACACCACTGAGTGAGGGAATTCTTATTATTTATGATAAAACCATATTATATGTTCCTTGTTATGAATTGGATGTATTCTCTGTCTACAAACATATAATTATTTTGGAGAAGAGTTTCTTTTTTTGATGTGGAGGGACAGCAAGTAGCGTTCATTGGTGATCAAGGTTATCAGTTGGGTGGTAGGTAAGTGGAGCCTCTTTTTTTATAGTGGACATATCTATTAGTATAAAATCATGTTGTTGGTTTCCTATGGGTTTTTGAGGAGTTCCAAAATGTTTTTAAGAGTATTTTATGCCCTACCGCATCAATTAAACATTTAGTTTTGGATAGAGTTGCAGTCAAAAAGATCTATAATTTAGATGGATCCCTATGGAATGACACTAAAGAGTTTCATGAGTTGTGGTTGGTAGTGGATGATATGATTCAATGGGGTTTCATCTGGTCCAATGTGTCACTATGGGGTGACCCATTTTTTTTCTCCATGAAGTCAGATGGTATTATGAGGTTGTGTATAGACTATCAGAGGCTAAATTAATTTACATTAAAGAACCATTACCCTCATCTATGGATAGAAAATCTTTTCAACCAGTTGAGAGGGGATAGTTGGTTCTCAAATATTGAACTATGGTCTTGATATCACTAGTTGAGGGCGAATGATGGGGATATCCTGAAGAATGCCTTCATATACCAGTATGGGAACTTCGATTTTGCAGTCATGCATTTCATGGTTATGAATACACCAGCCATGTTCACAGGGATTATGAAATCCATGTTCCATGAGTTCTTAGACTGGTTCTTCATAATATACATCAATGGTATCTTGGTTTACTAAAAGTAAGAGGAGGAGTATGTTGAGAAACCTAGAGTTGTTTTTAGGCCCTTTGACACCTCTCTATTTATGGTATGTTGTCTAACTGTGAGTTTTGGATGCAATAGTAGCATTTCCATGGACATGTGGTGTCTTGAAAGGTAGTGGAATTTGATTTTAAAAAGTTCAAGGAAGTTTTTTCTGGGAAATAACCCACGAACATGGAAGATGTTCATAGTTTTCTTGGCTATTATTAGAGGGTTTTACCCAATTTATCTTGTGTTACAGCCCCACTAAAATCATTGACAAGGAAGTACCAAGATTTTATTTGGAAAGATCAGTACTATACAATGATCTATTACCTAAATTAGATGTAGGTTATTACTCCAGTGCTTCAGTTTCTATAAGAGTGTGTGTTATTTGTGGTGTTTTGTGATGCATCCCATTTTTGTCTTGGGATGGATATTGATGCAGTAGAAAGAGGTGATCTATTATGGGTTTGATAAGTTACATCCCCATGAGTTTGAATATTAAACCCATGATCTAGAATTGATATAAGTTGTGTCTATGCGAAATTTGTGGTGTCATTACCTCATCAGCAAGCATTTTGTAGTTTTAATGAACTATAAGAGCTTGAGATATGTTTTTTATCTCAAAGAGATTTAAAAACAATCAAGTGGAGGTGGATGAAGTTTCATCATGATTATGTTTTTTATATTTCTTACACCAAACTAGGGAAGGGTAATGTAGCTTCAGATGTGTTGTGTTCAATGTCTTGAGAGGATGTGTCTTGGGAATCTACAGATGTTTGGAAAATAATAGAGAATCTTACAATGATTCATCTTGACATTCGGGAGAGCAGTGGTCAAGGTTTTCATCATCAGATGAAAGTAGAGTATTCATTGATGTGATATGTAGAGGAGTCTTAGTTGTGAGACTCTGAGGTTGAGGTGATGCATGACCATATTGGTCAAGGTGATGCTTCTAAGGGATGTTAAAAGGATGATCAAAACCGAGTGTTGTTCTAGGGGAGGTTTTTTCTTGTAGGTGATACATAAGGGAGTTCTATAGGAGTTTTAAAACACACCTTTAGTGGTACATCCTAGTGTGACAAAGCTTTATTGATGATGTAGAATATATCTTTAGTGTCTAAGGGTAAAATGGTCAGTGGATGAGTTTGTGAAAAACTGTTTGGATTTTCAGTAGTTGAAAGTGGAACACCATGCTTCAAGAGGTTTTTTTATTACTTGGATTTACCTCATTGAAAATGAGAATATATATAAATCTTAATTATTACAGGTTTTCCCTGAGCTCAGGGAGTTTGGGATGTGGTTGGGGTGATTGTAGATCTATTTATAAAATCATCTCACTTCCTAGTGATCTAAGAGTCAAATGTCATAGATGTTTTGGAAAGGGGGAATATAAAAAATGTGGTTAGGCTTCACTGGGTAGAAAGAAACATAATCAATGATTCAGATCCTTCTTTTACCCCATGAGTTTGGAGGGGGTTGCATCATGAATTTTTCTCCTAGTTGTGCTTTATCACTGATTTCCAATGTTAGATAGCTTGGTAGATGGAGTGGACCATCCAAACACTATAGGATATGTTGTAGGCATGAATATTAGAATTTGGTAGATCTTTGGTGAGAAACCAACCTTTATTCAATCTTGTATATAAAATAGAAAGCAATCATTGATAAAAATGGTTTCTCTGAGGCATTGTATAAGAGTCCATGCCACTCTTTATTAGGTTGGATGGAGGGTTCGGATTTAAAAGTTATTGGTGCTGATGTGGTAAAGAGCATGACTGATAAGATCTAGTTTGTTCACGAGTAGATGAGGATGGAGAAGGAAAATCAGAAGGCCTATTTTAATCATAATAATAGGAGCTTGGAGTTCATGGTTAGAGACCATGTGTTCTTGAGAGTCACACCTTGGTGTGTGAACCAAGGGATTGATGGGGGGGGGGAATTCACTTTATCCTAGGGTTTTTGGGACCTTTGTAGTGTTAGGGAATGTTGGAGATATGGCGTATCAATTGGAATTTCCATCAAAATTAGAGAATATACACAATTTCTTTCACATGTCTAATATTATTTAGTATATTCATGATGACTCCCATGTTATTGATTGGAAAAATTTGGATATTGAGGACGTTGAGACATTCATAGAGTGTCCAATAGAGATCCAATATTGTTGAGAGAAGGTGTTGTGTAGATGAACCATTCCCTTAGTTAATGTATCATGGATACATGGTCGAATAGATAAAATTAATTGGGAGAGAGAGATGAAAATTAGTGTCCAATAACCTGAGTTGTTTTGAGACTTTAATTATTTTGTTTTATTCTGGAATATGTGAGGATTAGGTTTTCTTATCTTACGAGATGTGAATTTTCTATGATGTGTGATGTGTGATATGGTTTCCAACATATAAAATAAAGAGTACCTAAATCTTAATCAAGATTTGTTATAATTTGACATAATTAAAACTGTGTGGGTGAGTTAGTGCCACCCAAAGAGGATAATATCCTGACATGGAAGATGAAATTACCTAATTTTTGTGTTCAGAATAGTTCTGTGTATTGGGAGTGGAAGACGATGGTTTAGGATATGTGGCAGTTGTGTGATGGACATGTGGGAATCTGGTGGCTATTTCTTATACTAGATGATGCAGTGTTATTCTTAGTGAGAGATGATGATGTGGCTGCACAATGTATTTCGTGGGTGTTTTGGTTGGCATGTTTTCTTTGTGGAAGCATTGATGAATAATGAGATCCCTGTGAGGTATATTGTGGGGTGGTTTTTCGAACCCATTTCCTTCTAGTATTGTTTTGTATTCTCAAGGGTGGTAATAGTTTGAGATGTATCTAATGTAATGGAACATGCTTTACTAGTCTTTTAGTTTTCTAGTTTTGGTTATTGTAGATATTTTAGGGGAGGATTGAAGAGGCTTTGTGTTGGTTGGAGTTACATCAAAGATGTTTCAATAATTTACATCATGAATGGTTTTCACAAGGTGAATTGGTGATTTACGACTTGTATAGATGAATGGTTTAATGGATTTTATGTGATATAAGGAGAAAGCTATGAAATATATTGACATTTTTCAAGTAGTATAGGACGTGTAATTAATTAAAGGCTAAGGTGATGTGAATTTCAGTGGAAGTAATAATTTTGGAAAACCCATGAATTATACACAATGAAAGGGTTATAAAACATGAAATATCTAAGATCTATGATTTAAAACTATTTTTCATCCATTTTTTTCTTTCATTAAACCCTACCTCTCTCTCTATTGTTTTGTGTAAACCCTAGGTAGATCTTATAGGATATTTATACCCCATCCCTATAATTTGATTTGTTGGTTCTTGTGTATCCCCTTGGTGATCCATGGACATTCCTCCTCTGTTTATCATGGTCTTAAATATGTTCTTATTTAGAGTTTCATTATGGTGGTGCAGTATTGGTTTGGGGTGTGTATGGGTTTTATTTTTTAAAACCTTTTGGTACGATTTAGGTTTATCCATGAGTTTGTTGTGTAACCGTGGTTTTTGGTAAGTTTCTTATTTTTCTTTGTGTGCATAATAAGATAAAAAATCTTTCTTATGGTAGGGGATCCCTATTCTCACCCTTTTACATGATATGTGTGGGATTTACATGATTTTTCTTACCTTTATGTGGATACTAAGGGTCAAAATAATTATATAATTAATTGACATGTCAAAAATTGATGGTAATGGAGAGTTTCCACATGATTTACTACTTCAATATATGTTTTTGATGGTATTATGCATTCCTTTTTCTAATTTTGAAGATAATGGTTGTTTAGATCCTTTTTTATGGTGTATTTGTTATTCTATAATGACCCTTGCTATTTTGTTGTGTGATATCACCATAAATAAATTTTTAAGGAACATCTATTTGGTTAATAAACTATTTTTCCACTATATTTTAGTTTACGTGATAACACTCATGCCAATTAAAAAGTAATGTCATAAAAGCCCAAAATAATCAAGGAATATGTTTTGGTTACTTTTGTGTATGCTTGTGTTTGTTGTGCTCTCTATACATCATTTGGGATCTTAAATGGTGATTTTAGTTTCTAGATGGGTCTTGTAGTATGCAAGATAGTGATACCGTGGTAAGTTAGCATAGATGTGATATAGGATGTTGTGCGATGAGGTGTGCAGTGGTTATGGCGTGCTGTGGTTTTCGTGTAGTGGTTGTGGTGAAATGTTTGTGGCATAGTGGTAGTGGTGTAGTGGATGTTACTATTTTGTGTGGAAATAACATTAAATAGTGTTTGTGGTGTGAGATAATTAGGTGATCTGACAAGATGATGATGGTGGATGTGTGGTGTTGTGGTGGTGGTTCTGTGAGTTCAGATAGTTATAGAATGGCATGGTTGAGATAGTTTCCTAGTTATAGATGGGATGAAATGTGATGATATAGAAAGAAAAGGATGGTTGAAAAATGATATGGACTAGAAACAGATAGGTGGTAATTAGAAAGCAGAACTAAATAAATGAATGAAAAATGTAGTTTAAGATAAAATGGATAACAAAAAAATGTATCAAAACCTATAATTGAATATGAGAAATGTTATGTGGTGGTTGTGTAGTGTTTCATATAGTGATGGAAGTATTTGTGACTATTGATGTGCAGTATAGTGGTGGTGAAGTGGTGTGCTCTAGTGCAGTTTATGTAAACCCATATGCTAGGTATTGTTTTCTATCTATATACTATGTATACTTATGTTATTTTTATATTTGATCCACCAAAGTTTTAAAACATTACCAATGCTAAAATGTGCCAAGTTCTGGGTGTTTTCCCCATCACTAGGTATGTAGTGATATGGGTGGCTAGTTACACCCTCTCCCCTGTTCTTCCTTTATTAGTAGTGATACAGGTTGGTGTTGGATATTACCCATCAGTGATGTGACTGACCATGTGAATTCATGTGTGATGTGATGTATTGGGCCATGTTTTTATAGGTGACATATGATTTGGTATGATGTGATATGTGGCGGGGGTCATGCGTGGTAGGATGAGGGCACACAGATTATGTTTTTTATGTTCACGATACCCTACCACTTGGGTTGTAATTGTGATGTGATGTGTTTGACCAGGTGTCTATGAGTGAGATGTGATGTGTGTACCAAATGTCTGCAGGAATGATGTGACATGATGTGATGTGTGTCCTAGGTGTCTACGATTGAGATGTGATGTTATGATATGTGTGGACAAGATGCACACAATAATTATGTGATGTGATGTGATGTGTTGTCTAGAAATCCGTGGGTGGGATGTGATGTGATGTGATGTGGTATGCGTGGATGGTATGAAAGAATATGAATTTTAATGTTGGGGTGTGAGGGAAAAAAATAAATGGGGAAGAGGAAGCAGGGAGCCATACAATGTTTTGATATGTTATTATATAAGATTAATGGTTTGGATAGATATCCATGGTGGGGTTGGTTTTGGTTTGATGAACTGTATATGCGATTATTGATTCTGTAGTTTATTTGTTGGTGTATTAGAATTATTTTTTCTGATGTGCACTTGAGGTCTTGGTTATGTCCCTACCAAGTACAACTGTTATGCTCACCCAATGTATATAAACTATTTTAAGATATTTAATAGGACTTTTAAGAGCGATATAGACATTATTGGTCTGGTTGGAGTTGATGTTGATTAATTTTCATAGACTTTCCTTCTTGATATTTACTTTGGATACTTTTATATGTATCAATTATACTTTATTAATGGATTGTGGGGGTTTTTTTGGTTTACCTTTGTTTTTTATAATAGTTTTTTTAGTGATTTTTATCCTATCTCTTGGTCCTATTTGATTTATATAGGGTAATGCCTTCTATAATGTGAGATTTTTTACCCTCAAGGCTAGTCAATAACCTAGGGCCTATTGGAGGCAATACTTTGGAGGTCATTTTCTCTATAACCTCATTGTGGTATCTCTGGTGGACTGGGGGGGGGGGTTGACATATCCTGTGAATTCTTAAAAGTGAAATGGAATTTTATGAAAAAGTTAAAGAAATTTTCGATAATGTTGTTTTATCCATGTATCAAGTTTATGTTCTATATATCTATATTCCCAAAGAAACTAGGTTTGTTGATCTATTAGGATTTTATAATGTGTATCTTTATATAATAAATCTTGAAATAAAGTTTATTAAAGACATGAATTTTCATAGAAGGTTGGCCAAAATATTATTTTCTTCCATCACATTGGTGGGTTTCTCCTATTGTTATTCCCTAGCTAGCTGCCCTTCCTTCCTACACATAAATAATTTCCTTATTCCCATCATGAAATTTCTAGGATACTGCTTCCTTTTATTTTGATAAGTGGGATATTGGGATTTCTTGACACAATGATATTTCTCCATTACTCCCCAGTAATAAAAATCCATTCACTAATTCCTATCTCTAGACATATGAGACTCTTGAGATTCATTGATCTCCATTTTAATTTAAGGGAACATCATAATAGTTCCTCATATATTTCAAAGTATCAAATCAGCAAATATATTTGTAGACTCAGCTGCATCCCAAAAAATAATTGGCGGAATTTATTTTCAAGGTTAATGAAAAAGTCAAAGGCATATTGTGAAAGTCTTGCGATGTTTTACTTATACGCATTGATGGATTCATCATCCTTTTGCTTAAGGCTAATAAAATATCTATCAATTTTAATTTAGAGAGTGCGAGGAAAATATTTATTGAAAAACATGTTTCAGAATTATTTCCACTCCACCGCTTCAATATATTCCTCAGGCTTAAAATTTTTAATCAATGTCTACCATTTATTAGCTTCCACCTCTATATGATAAACAATAAGAATTATATTCTATTGTTCAAAGAATTTAAGGATTGTTAATGTATTTTCAATGGACTTGATACACTTTTCCATGATCAAGGGACCATAAGATCCATGGAATGTCAGAAACCTTTGTCACATAAAGGTCTTAATTGCAAAAATCTTTTTATTAGGGGGATGTGGGGATTCCACCCGATTCAAGTTTATATTCAGAACATGAGTTAATTGAGTAGGTATTATTATAAATTTCTCGACTCCTACTCCCATTGGGTTTGGAATCTTATTTGGGAATTTCCAATCATATTGGTTGTTGACTTGGTTCCTCCTATTTCCATCAATTTACTAGAATATAGGAAAATTTGGGGATGTAAAATTTCAAATTTCAAATCATATAAAAGATAAACTATGAAAATTTATGGGATAATATATGAATGAAATATATTCCATACCCTATAAATTTAGAGGTTTCAATATAAGTTATACATGATTTTTTTCCTAAAATAAAATTTCTTTAGAATTTATGTTCCCTTCATAATAATTTATAATGATATTTTGAATATACCAAATAATATCCATAGGGAGTTTCAAAACACGTGTGATGTAAGGTATATTTTTCTTGTACCAAGTGATGTTTGAGTCAATGTTTAATGCTCCCTTTATAGAGTTATTAATCCAAGGTACAACTATGTTAGAGCCACATCCTCTTGTAGTGTACATACATGGATTTTGTTACTTGGAAACCACAGCATATATACTTAACCCCAATTTATGGATTTTACCTACATTTAGTCTTATCCTCAATTATTTTACGATTTTTTTCTAATCCTAATCCCCCAAAATAAATATACCTTCATCTGAACCCAAATATGATAACCCATATCCTTTATAAACCTTATTTCATAATTTATTACATAATGAAACACATAATACAATCCCAAAAGATTGAATGTACTATTTTATTTAAGTAATTAGATACATAATATAATAACTTCAAATAGGGATACAATGAAATTATTTAAATTTCCTTAACAAGAACTCAAAATTTCACTACTCTTCTAAAATAAAACATGATAACTTGTGTATGTACATAAAAAAGGGTTGATCTATAAATCCCTGTAAGGGTATAATCAAAGCATAACATGATGAATGTAATACATTTTAGTCAGTATTAATATCAATCTAACATAAAATAGGTGATAATCATTAACATGGACATTGAAACATTATATAATATGATAACATCAAGACAATATAAAAAAGATTAAACAACATAAAACATGTCATCATAAGCATAAGTCAAGGTGAACCATTAGGACACCATATCATAGTGTTATTAGGATAACCTTTTGTGTACTATACATGGTATATCATGAGATAAAACATTAAATAATGAATTTTATGAATATATAATTTTGAACCCATCCATCACATTCACATCATATACATGGATTTGTGTGCCATATAGATCATAAATCATAAGTACACATTTCATCACTTTATTACCATTATTATAGAGTGTGATTAATATAAAAGTAATTTTGAAATAAATTAAGGGTATATACATATACCTGAATACCCTTTAGTGGAAATGAGGATGGTTATTCACTACTAAAAATATTTTTCATGAAAAAATACATGATAATTTTGGTAGTATAATAGGTGAACATAATGGTTCAAGGGATGGTTTAATGAGAGTGAAAGGTTTCATATCATTACTTTATAATCATAAGGAAAGTTAAAATATGTTCCAAAACACATTATAACATTAATAATTGGAAATAAAATGGCTTAGTATAAATGATGTTCTTAAAATAAAAAGAAAGAGGAGAGAATCACTTACCTTAGGAGAAAAATTCAAAAATGTTGAGAAGAACTTATTAAGATCTTGGTAATACATTAAGAGAGATTTAGAGTTTGTTACAGAGAGGAAATGTTTGGTTTATATGTTTTGAGTGAATATGATTTGAATTTTGTAATGGAATTTATAGAAAAAGAGAAGGAAATTATTTATTAATTTTTAAAAGTTGGTTTTGGACTCTAAAAAAAACCAAAACTGCAAACCTTTACATGGTTTTTATGCATGATTTCATCGAAAAAAGAGTGATTTCTAATATTTTATAATTAAATTAACCAAAAATATTAAAATAATACAATTTTTGTTTTGAAATCGAGTCATGTTCATAAAAAATTGATTTTAAAACCCTAACATATAATATAGGTTATAGAGGATTTATTAATGGTTTATAAAATTACTAAAATAAATTAAAAAATTAATTTAAAGTTTAAATATATATTTTATCATGTATACCTTTTATAGAATTTATTACATCACTTTTGAACTATTATGATGTCATAATATAGGGCTTATATTTATACTATATTTAATTTTTACCAAACAATTTTTCTATCTCATAAAATTATGAAAAAATAACCGTTGGATAATTTTGACATGATGATTTGAAATATAATATTTATTTTAACTAAATAATTTTCTAAATGTTAGAATATATAGTTTTAAATAAAAAACCCTATTAACAGGAAAATACTAGTTTTTATGTTATTAACCACTTTCTGACCCTTATAAAAATTACATTGGAATTCATTAAATTATATTATCATTTATATTTAAATAAATATTATTTAATAATAATATTATAATAAAACAAAATTTATTTAAAATATTAATTAATTTTTCAAAATAATGTCTTAATTGAAACCATATATTTCCTAAAACTACAATTTTGATTTCATCATATCAAAATATAATTTTTATCAAACTCATTATATAATAATTTATAATGTTATAATAAAAATGGATAAATATAATAATTATTTTATTAAAATGAAAATATAAAAATACATATTTCTAGGGTAAATATACATAGGCCCTTGTTACACTAGTGTACAACCTAAGGGTAAGGTGTGCGATGAAGGTTATTTCTTGGGGTGGTTCGATGAACATGGTTTTGGATGCGATCTTGATAAGCTTGAACTTATCCCATAAATGGTTTCAATATAGCATTATTCGTTAAATATTATCTTGGTCTTGGTCATGAATAAATTCTACTGATTCTATCTACTTCATAATATTTGATGGATTAGTTTTATAGGGTATTGTATTACTGGTCGAGGGCATTGCTTCTTCTATAAAAGTCAATTGAACTTTATCATAACCATAGATATATAATAATCTTAATAATCATTTTACAATGAATATAATATGAATGGTACACATGATTAATGGTATTTCAAATCCAATAGGCTATATCAGTCCAAAATAAACAAAGTAGTTCATGTGTTTTCAATAAATATATTACTTAATAATACATTTATTCATTCATAAGGGAATTAATGTTTGGGTTGTTAAACCTAGTGGTCACTAGGAGAGATGAAAAGAAGATAGAAAACCCAATGAATGTTGATCTATCTAACTCAATAATACTATATAATACATATTTTATTACTAAATTTTAATTACAAAGAATAATATAAGAATTTAGTCATTTTATTCATCAATGATAAATTTCTATTGTCTTGTTCCCTCCAACAAATTATAGTTTGAATTTACCTTAAATTATTGAATAAATATTATTCTAAAAAATATTGAATTGGGAAACAATTTTAATCCATAAAGTTATAATAATACAACATCAAATGAAATGGACATTAATATTTCATAAAATCTCTATAAAAAAATTATGAAAACCATAAGAGGATAATAAACATAAGTAAATAAAAATACTGAATGTTTGATGCATTATTCATGTTTGGTCTCTCAAGAGAATCATACCATCGAGTAAAACTATAGAAATAATGAAAAAGTTATAAATATAATATATATTTTGAAAAATCATTGAAGGAATAAGATGAATGAATTTTAGATAAGTATATAAGGCTATATATTGGTATTTTAAAAGGATAGTGCGATCGTTATATGGCCATTAGAAATATATAACTATCGGTATAGATAACAATTGGGAGTATATAATCATTAAGTATATATTTAATTGTTGGGTAAAAGCCTAATGAAATAATATATTTTACTATAAGGATTGGTTGAAGAATTATCTATTACTCAAAAAAGTAATCATGTGATGTGATCGTTATAATATAATTGTTGATAGGATGAATATAAATAGAAGTAATAAAATTCTGAAATTTATAAAAAAATAGATATTCTATGACATAATGTAGTAGAAGTATTTCATATGAGGATCATTTATTTGATATTGAGAAGGAGGTACCATCACTAGTATTTTTCGTTGATGAAACTCAAGTTGAACTTCCAAAAGTATAGCTTGAACAAAATCATATATTAGGGAAGTGTATGTTTTTAGAGATACCTATGCGATATATTCAAGATGAATCACCAGCCATGACTATCATCATTTCTCATATTTCTCTTATGTTTTATATAGAGGCCTTGAGCAGCTTTCTACGTAAAATATTGGAAGTAATCATTATGTAATTATAAATGTGATAAATGATGTTTATATATATATTGTAAATATTTTTATTTATAAAATATTTAAATTAAATTAAAATAGCAATCAATTATTTGATTATTTTCATAAATAAATAATTCAAATTCATTGAATAATTAAAAAATTATAAGAAATACAAAGATAATCAGTCATTACAAAAGATATAATTTTATTCTAAAAAATTATTTTTATTATATATTATATGTTTATTTCTCATATTTACAGTATCAATATAACAAAAAGGATATCATATCTAGGATCAAGAAGTCAAAAATAAATAAATGGTAATTTATAATTTATTGACAAAAAATATTTTATCATTGTTAACAATGAAAGTAAACTGGTAAAATACAGTAAACATGACATGATAATTGGGTAAGAAGTAAAAATATTCATTTATATTAGTGACTGTGGCCTACCTTTTCACTAAAAGTTATATTTGAATACTAAGGGTGGTATTTGTGTAATATAATGTATAATTATGCACTTGTTATAATGAAAAAATATAATATATTCAATTATTTATTCCAAACATTCCACTCACCACACCTATAAATATTTATACCTTACTCCAATTATAAACCAAACTTATTTTTTGATTCTTATTTAATATATTTTAAAATTCCCTATGTAATTTTTTCTCATGTTTGAAAGCTTTTAGTTTGAAAATGAAGCCATAATTCCTTTAAAAAATGAAGATTTCAAAGAGGAAAATTATAGTTGTTATTTATAATAATGATTCATTTTATTTATTTTTTTCTTTTAACTTCATCTCCATTTCATATTTTTTTTTATTTTACACTTTTATAACATCTAAATATCATCATTATACTTTATTAATATTGGTATTATAATAAAATCATTTCATATTCATACCGATTCAAAATTTATACCACGTTTATGTTAGGGTTTGTTAACCAACTACGTGGATGATGCAATAATGTTTCATAAAGAATGATTATGAAAACGTAAATAATAGTAATATATGACATTAATGATGAAATCATGCTTTTATTACAATTATTAAATGTTATTATATAATAGTCTATTCATTATGAAAATAACTCTTTTTATTTATTAAATAATGACAAACAAATGAATCATGGATGATTCTTAAGAAATATGAACTTTAATATCCATGAAACAGTTTTCAATAAATTCTATCGATATCCTTTCTACAAATTTTTTGAATATCATGGAGTTATGAGGAAGAAACAAAGACTGAGAATGCCCTTCCACAATTATCATGAAATAAATGCAACTACTAACAACCGATGATCAATATAAACTCATAATAATTAATTAATATGTAATAAATGCATATAATGGATTAAAAAATATGTTTCAAAATATATAATAAATAAACTAATACTAAATATAAAGGGGTACAAGCATGTTTGAGAAAAACATGAGTTATGTTAATAGTTTTGTATTCTCTTTTCATTGAGTTATACTCTTTATTTTCTAAATATATATATATCTAGGATAATTATATTTTACCATTTGAAAATATCTTAATATTTTTCATGGAATTTATATTTCATTTTTGTAATCTCCTTTGTGATTTATTCTTACCTAATAAAATATTATATTATAAGGAAAATAATTTCACTCTCTATTTTTGGTCTTTCTATTTAATATTTATATTATTTCTTATGAAAAATAATTATTTTTATTATTTTTAAAGATAGAAATTTATTTACATATACACATAACATATTTCTCTTTTATTTTATTCAAATTAAAATTTTATATTATTTTTATTGATGTGAGTTACTTCAAATTGTTAAAAAAATTCTAAAATTATATTTCATTCATCTTTATTTCCACTTCATATTTTTTCTCTATGTTTCTCTTACCCAAAATTTATTTCTTTTTCACTTTTTTATTATAGAAATTGATATTTTAAATTTATTTTATAACATTTTTAAAATGACATTGAAAGTGAATTATATTATTGTTCTCTTGAAAAGTTTTCCAATCTTTAAGAAAACCCTTTTCATGATTTCTCTTTTAATTTTCTTTTTTTGAGGATCCACCATTTATGAATATTATATTTTATAATATATATATATATATATTTATCTCCAAATTATTTTTTGTTATTTTGCTTTTGGTTGATTGAATTTAAGTATCATATAATCTAATTTCTAATAATTTCAATTATGATACCTCTTAAAGTTTTTACGTAACACGTTTTATTTTCATGGGTTAGTCATGATATGATTTAATGGATATGTGATTATTTTCATGTAGAAAAAATATTTATAATTATATAATTATGTTACTAGTGAGTCCAAAATTATATAGTTTTCAATGTATTAGGTATGAGATGAAATATATGATATATGATATATTATCTTAGTCTATTATGTTATAAGACATGTTTTTCTATTTTATGATGATGGTATTCAGAAAGTGTTTTGACATATTTTATGATTTTATATGTTTATTAATGTGAAACATAAATAATTTCTACCACCACGGTTCCTGATTACTATTTTTTGATTCAATATTTATATTTCATGGTACATGAAATGATTTCATTTTCATCATTTTATGGTTCAATGACATAATCTATTATTATTCTATCATAAATGAGGGACACATCTCATGATTCTTCATTCTTATTCCATTAGTCAATTAATTTCTATCATGTTCATATTCCTTACATGTTTATGATATAATGATCAATATTTTATGACTCATTGGTATTGTTTTACCCTTTATTTTGTTTTTTTGCTCAATCATTTATTGGTTAATATATCTCCTCAATATTTACAATGCAGTGATATGTATAGAATAGAATCACATGTGAATAATTTTATGGATGTAATATACACTATGTTGTAAAATAATATGATTATGTACTTAATTTTAAAAAAAATAAAAAACAATGGGTTTTTGACCATATTTTACTAGTTTGTTTCAATGTATAACTATATAAAATGATAAAAAATTAATGTAGGTTATTCTTGGATTATATTAGTTTGTATTAGATTTCAATTTAGTTCATTTTAAGGACAAGGTCTATATGAATAAGAAGTTAATACTTAATGAAACCTAAGTTGAAGTTATGGTTTTATAGGAAAAGATATATTAGGATTAATTTTTCATATTAATATGATTTTTACTATAATTTTATTGAATTTAATCATTATTCATAGTAACCTTTTTTCTTTTAATAAATGATTGAAACTATAATCAGTAAAATGATATGGAAACATGTATTATTATTATATATTCAAGAATTGTGAACATATTATTGGATTCACATTCTATTTATTCTATTATATCATGAATATTTTCTATGACAATCGATTTCCCCCCAAAATGATTTAATATTGAATTATTGGTGAAAATACCTATTGGTGTGAGATTATTGTATCTCAAGTATATAAATATTCTCCTTTAATACATTTTTTTATAAAAAATTAAGAAAGAAATTTTTATGGGTTGAATGGTAACCTATAAAATTATATAAAACGAATCTTATAGCCCCATTATAAGGCTCTATATTAATAACAATCACATTAAAATAAAGAAAAAAAATACAAAAATAAATTAAAAACCATTAGACTAAAATGGAAAATAATAAATGAGTTTAAACCTGAATACATGTTAAAGGTATCAATGTATCTACCAGCAGGGTTATAATTTTAACCTATGTATATTTATAAATTTAGAAAACTTCTATGAAAAAATAATGATATAATGGTTGTGCTACTGAATCCAATACACAAAAAATGGAAAATGAATTAATGGGAAAAATGGAATAAAGAATCAAAGGATAAAAAAACTATGAATAGATCAACATTTACATTTCCAGGGAACATTTATATAATTGGATAAATAACACATGAAGATGAAAGGAAAGGGGTTAAATCCTTAAAAAACCTTATTTCAAAAACACCAGGAGATAAAGGAAACCACCAACACCATTGAATAACACACCTCCATACCTGAAAAAAGCCATACCATGAACCACACTCCACTAGCACCATTGAACCGATGCTATAATCATACAAGATAATGACGATTGTTAATACTTAGGGTTTGGGAGGATCCTGACATCAAAACACTAAAACCCATTAATATAACAAGTTGTGTGGGGATATTCCCATAAATAGTTGAGAGTTACACCATAAATCAAATAGAAAATGGGTAAATCTTAGAGGTTTGATCCAAGGTAAAGTGAGTGTGGGAAGGATAATACCCAAGGGTGAATTGGGAGTGAAATCAATAAAAGGACACCATACCAATAATGGGAGGGTATAACATGAGAAAAGGAAATACTAGAAGTAATGAAGAAAGCGTGAAAGTAAAAATTGAAGGAAGAACCAAGTCTAACCAGAAACCTAAAAAGAAGCCATACTGCAAACAAAGAAGAGAAGAAAAAACATTTATTATCAATAAAAAATAAAGGAACCATAGATTCCAATTTATGTTTGTTGGAAAATAATTCTAAAAAATATAATTATACTACCTATTATTTAATTCACTATGATACTAGGAATGTATTGACTCTCTCAACATCAAACATTTATTAATTAGTGGGATAAGAAAATATCATTTTATATTTGAAATGATCCCAAGATCTTATATCGATGCAAATGGAATTATTATCTTCGTATAGAAATTAATTTTTATATATGATTCTTAATAACCAAAATTGAGTTATATTTAACTCAAATTGTTGGAGAAAACTCAACATTAAAGACACTATAATTTTACTTGAATATGTCAATTTCTTTTTCAAACAATTTCCTATTTTTTTTGCTAGATTGTGATATATATTTTTCAATTGAACTAACATATAGTGTTATTAATATATCAAAGATTTTTTATTTAATTAATAATATTGAATTGAAAAAATTGAATAATTTATAATATAATCTTGAAATTGTTTTTATAAAACTATGTTCTTTTACACAAGGCATGACAATTCAAAAGAAGGTTGTCTTCATGAATCTTTTAATTGAATATTGTGAAATTAATATGATACTGATCAAGAAAAAAAATCCTCTACATCATATTATTGACTTATTTGATCAACTTCATGGGGTATTAATATTCTTTAAAGGAATATTTTTTATTTAGGTTTCATTAATTAAGGGTGAAAAGGTATGTATACATAAGATAACCTTATATATTTTATATGAACTATAAACATCATTTTTAATCCTTATACAATTATGAATTCAATAGATATATTCATATATTTAATAAATATAGTATTTATTATTGAAATGGTGGATCCCAATATATTATAAAATGTTGGTCCATTTGAAAGTGGCCTATATTGAACACTAGTCTAGAAACATTCATGATTCAAGCTATGCGTTGAAGTTATTGGGGGGGGGGGGGGTTCCTTGGTGGGGGGTGGGGGGGGGGGGTGTAGTTTTACACTAGAATTAGATCAAAAACCCCTAATTTTTTTATAGTACTGAATGAGATTTTACTAACATTAGTAGATTTAATAGGGAACTTCGATAACAAGTTTTCCACCCATGTGGACTCTACAGACTTAGGTACTATATTATTGTGGAATTTTCTGACATGAGTATTGTAACAATGTGGAACACTGCATGAATTTGGAACTCCATAAATGTAATTTATTGTAGAATCATGTTTCTTCATGATATCATCTTCAATATATGGTTTGTGAGAGTGTGTGTGCACCCTATATTTTTTTTGAAAAATTAATGAAATTGTTCTTTTTCTCTATGGATGTTGGTATCCTTCCCAAACTACCTAAATCCTTTTGTTCTTCTTCTTTATCTTTATTTTTCCCCCATTTAATTTTAATTTCTAATCATTATTTTGGTCTTCCAAACATTCACATGCCATTTAAGTATTACCTAGATAAATGTTTGATAGTATTTATTAACAATATTATTATATATTAAAAAAAATTAAATAAAATTAATAAAATTTAAGGATTATACTGAAGACTTTATGAAATGAAATATTTAATTCCAAATTTATCAAGTATGATTTTTTATAAAAAAAGTTTCATTCCAACGCCCCAAAAAGTTCTTTATGTTATTAATATAACTCTTATTTTATAATTATTTTTTATGATCATATAAAGATACTTATAAATTTCATAGTAACTTTTTACAACATATTTTGATATGAAATTTTATAATTAGTAATACTAACAGGATATAAGACAATTAATAAGAATGTAACAACACTTTACTCTATTTAATAATGATACATTTATTCTACAAACATTCATACTATTAATACAAAAATTATAATGGGAAGAATAATAGAGAATAAATAAATGAAAATTTAAAAAATTTGGGTCACCTTGATCTTATATAATCATCCGACACTTGAAAAACATTATATCAAGGAACAAAAGAGTTAGTAATACAATAATCATTTTTTAAATGATACTGTACTTTGATTCAAATTGAAGTGAATAATAAATAGAAAGTATGATGGTTTAATTATATCGAAATATTATCATCATAATTCATGATTTTAATATAATATATTTCATCAGTTTTATGGAAATTAGTCAATAAAATATTTGTTCATTATTGTGGTTGGATACATTGACACATTTAAATGATCGTCATGATTATATAATGATATAATCTAAATTGTATGATTTTGGGAGGCTATGAGAATATACTATTAAAAAAGTGTTTTATGGTGAATATATAATTTTTATATAAAATTTACTTTAACAAAATAATCTTACAAAAAAAATTTAACCGATAATATATTTAAATAAAGTCCAAAGTTATTTTAATAATTCTCAGAATGTTTATTTTTTCTAAACAATTTATAAATTTCTGTAAATAATGATATTTATTTAAAAGTTTAAATTATATTATTTATATATTGATATTGATAATATAAAATTCATTTTTGGATATAGCATGTCAAAATTATCTTAGATTATTTTTTGAGGATTTTCTAAAAGAGATGATTTTTGGGGTAAAAAGTTAAAATATCGGTTCCACAAAATACCATAACTCTTATGAAATAATAATTATATGATCATGATTTAAAATTAATAAAAAATTATTTGTGATAAAAAATTATTTTTGTAATGGCATAATATATAATGTGTTACACTTAGAAACACATGCCAAGAATTTTGAAAACAATGATTTTACCTTTTATAAAGAAACTATTTTTATAGGTTATACATGTAACATATTTAGAATTTTTTTAACACTTTTATAAATTGAATTAAGTAAACTAGATTCCAATTTCAAAATTAGGAGGTACATGTTAGGTTATAATGTCACTGTAATTTTTATGCATAAAAAATAAGTTGTGGTAAAAATAAACATTTCCCACAATATAGGTAAAATAATGTAATAGGTTAATATTAAAAGAAAAAGGATTAAAATACCTAAAAAATACCTCATTAAATGGGTGTTTTATGTGTTTATAGACCTTATAAAACTTTTAGAACATTAATTATAAATTTAACTCTTTAAAATTAATTCTAACCTAATGTGGTTGGATTTAAATATAAAAAATCATTATTTAATCACATAAAACCACCCATCCCCAAGTATGAATACCACTCTTCACCACCTATTTATCCTCAAAATCCTTAAATATCACAAAATCTCTAAAAAAACTATCCTACCCACTAAAACCATGTCTATGTTTTAGTATTTATCCCCAAAAGAATAATTCCAAGGTCTTTAATGGATCCTTCAAAGAGGTGATATTCAAGATGTAAATTTCTCAAACCACCTCTATTATATTATGGTTTTATCCTAATTTATCCTCACATACTTTGTAAATCAAGAAATAATAACTTTAGAATCACGTAAATACTAGGATTTTATGTATATATTTTAATATCTAATATTCATTCCTTATATTATATCCTCTTATTCAAAGAAACAAAACCATTGTCCAAATTATGGTGGTTAACAATATCCATGGATAATAATTTTTCATTTCCCATTACCACATTCAAGTATAGTCATATAATTATTATTATAGTAAAATAAGAATTTAAAATTTATATTATAACGTTGTTCATTTACTGAAACTAACATATATGAATAATATTAAATAAAACAAAACTTGTTCGTCATGGTCGGAAAAACCACCCAAATAAATTAAACATTTATCATTAAAATTTTATCAAATGAGTCATCATAATGTAAGAAAAAAAATATATGGGACCATTTAAATATAGTGGATTTCATTAATACCATTTAATTTCACCTTTTTATTTTTATTTCCATTTTACAAGAAAATCCATAATTATACATAAGATAACACAACCGTAAAATTTGGAAACGAACACACCAACGACAATGAAAATAATGAAATATAATTAATGAAAGGGTGGTAATATGTTATAAAATTATCGTATAATTTATAATAAACATTATGAATATTTAAGGAAATAATAAACTTATTTAAAACATTATACAAGAGGTTAATTAATAAAAAACTAAATGGATTCATGTGGTAAGGGTTTCTCGTCTCACTTTTACTTCTATGAGATATATGCATTATTCACTACAAATTTTTTGTGTGTGGTGTATATAATTACATTTAATATATAATATCATGAATAGCATTATCCTCATTGTATTTAATGTTTTATTTTTCTATTGTTAATTTTATGGGGCATGTAATTCGACTAATTACAAAGTGTTATGAAATTTTTTAACTCAATTTCCATTTATTGTGTTAAACTTTGACTTCATTGATTTTTTCAAAATAATATTTTGTGTGAAATTAATATTTATTAACTTATGTTTTATTTTAACTTTTTTTTTTATTTTGGTATCGATTTGATACACATAATCAATTAATTTTATTAACTCTCACTTCAATGATATTATATTTTAAAAGATGTTCTTATAAAAACATTATATTTTTTAACAATATTTTCTTTAAAATGTATTTTTATTCGATGACCATGTTTTATATAAATTTTTCAAAAAATATTTTTACTATTATCTAACAATTTTAAAAATTTATTTTTACGCATGTTTTAATTTTTACAAAATGGGTTTAAATTTATATTGTTTCATTTTCTAAACAAGGTTCCTTGAGTCTCTTTCATAAAAAATATGGAAGGAATGATTTTTTAAAATATATGAAACAAGAATATTTTTCCTCAATCATGAAAACATAAAATTTTAATTCATACTTTAAAATTTCATATTCAAATAAAATGTTATATTTTATAATTGGATGATGTTTTGAATATAAGTAATTTTCAAAGGGAAAAATCTTATTTTTCCCAATAATTTTTCAATGATCTCATTAAAAATATTTTAATCTCTTTCAACATAATTTGATTATTGTTATGATTTATTGATGTAAATATATTACGATATCATATACAACATTTTATTTAATGTTTTATGATCATTTTTTATAAGAATTTAATATTTAGATACCATTCACCATATTATTGCAGATGGTTTGTGATTATGTTTACTAATTGGGGAAAGTTTTTTACATTTTTATGTTAGTTTTTAATATAAAATTTTAAATTGATTATGTTTCAAACATTTAATATGATGAATGATTTGTACAAGAAATATACATGAGGGTTATGGTTATAGATTTCCCCTAAATTCATCGGCAGGTCTCATGAGACAAATCAGTTGGCCAAACCTAATCGGTTTGTACCTAGTAGTTTTAAACTATCTTGTGATAGTTTTTGATAGTAGATATGATTTTAGAAAAACCTAATATATTTTTATTGAGTAGTTTTAAACCATATTTTGAAAGGTATTGATGGTATAAGTACTATGATGCTTGAGATCACGATGTCCAATAATTAAACATTGCCATCATTAAGATTTTAGTTATTATTATCCATGATATTTTCACTATGATATTATTTATGGATTCATTTACTTCTTAGTTAATTATAAAATGTAATGTATATCTGGTTATTTACCTGGTATTATTGATTATGAATTATCTTATCAAGATAGTCATGTTTTTTAAATGGCCAGTGTGTTTAGTTATTTTACTATCGATAATTCGTATTTCTTATTTATGATAGCTTCCACTGTATACATACCCTTACCGAGCCTTTGAGATCACCCATTTATTATGTATTATTATTCCCAATTATCCCAATAAGTATATTGTGACTAATATTCAGAGTTAATATAGGATAATTCTAGTGTTTTAAATGGATTTACTATGTTTTATTTTTATATTTTTATTTGTAATGTAAGATTCAAATATGTATCTAGTTTTCCAAAACTACTAAAATATTTTATACTTTAATAGAAGATTAAAAGTATATTATCCTTTTGTAATAAATTAACAAATGAATCTTGGATACCGGGGTTGAGGTATTTATAGTTGGTGAGAGAAGAAGTTTAGTAGAAACCTTGGGAACAATATTTAGGGAAACATAAATTATGGAACAAAACCCTATGATCCAATTTGAGGATAAGTCTAAGTATATGATAATATACTATAGATTATATAATGACCATGGATAACCCATATTAAACCTAAGGCTTCATATATTGATAATGTGTCATGATTTAGACATTATATAAATTATTACTCATGATTACTAGATTTACCACTATGATTTGTGTTGCTCAGACTATGCTTACAAGTTTTAGTTAATCGATAGAAACCAAAATAATTGGGATAATGATGAATGCGATATACATTTTTTTCAAGATACCAATGGGATAATGATCAGAGTGAATAATATAATGATTTTTCCTAAGAAGTTATCCTAATTTATGATTAAAAATATGCACCTTAACTGACTCTCAGATCCACTAAATAATAGAAGGATATAGTTCACTGTGAGATCGGGTGCTGGAGACCATGGTGGAAATAAGATTCAGTATTCTTATGTCAATAATGTGAGAATAAAAACCAGTGTGAATGTCTGAAAGGAATTTTAAAAGGTTTTGGGGGTGTTTAAGGACACAAAGAAATTAATTTTCAAGTAAAATTGAAATGTTTGGAATAGTAGTATCCCCAAGGTATTATCAACTGCTAAATTATTTAAATGTGGAAAGTATGAGAATTAATAAAATCTATGTTCTAGGGGGAAAACATGAAGAGAATAATTAAGGTTATATGAGTATTAGTTATACTATTACTTGTGATGAGACTACAAATGACATATAGAAGGAAGGAGGAATAAGATGATAGAGCATAATTAATGGGTTAGTAATGGAGTGGAATGATTAATTTATTGTGTATTTAGATTCAATAATTATATAGTAAAAATATGGATGATTTTATGGTTATAAGAATCAAGATATATATAAATAATGTACTAAAATAATCCTTCTTTAAGGATTTGGAATAACGAGATGAATAAAATTGGTAACCAAGAAAATTTATTTTGTTACAAGTTGATCATTTAGAAAACACATTATTTGGGGAAGATATAACTAAATATATGTCTCATTTTGAGATAATAATGAAAAATGGATATTAATGGTATATTATTGGTTACCATGAAATTGATCATTTAATTGGTGGTTTATATTATATTTACATGGTTTATTACAATATTTGAATTAAGGAATATATTCAATAATCTAATATTTTATTTTTAAAAGCACTAATATCTTCATTATAGTTTTATAGTGATCATGGTATTCATATATTTGGTATGTTACATTGAGAGTTACATCTAATTCTAAGTTTATTTTTAAAAAATCATCTTGATTATCCATTTACTTCTATAAGATATGGAGTAAAAATTTATCTAAGAAAAAAAAAACGATGAAAATAATATTATGACATGGATTGGAATAAAGTAAGTTTATTTCTGGAGTAATTTATCTAGATTTTAAAATAATTCCTCTAATATAGGAAAATAATTTTTAGAACAAAAAACAATACTATTTAATCATATTATTGAGAAATAAAATGTATTTTAATTGATCATAGACTTATGGTTTTTTAGGGTTAAGTATTTCATGATAATTATTTCTATCACTCCACATTTCAACTTTATTGTTATCTTTATCTTCCATGTCAATATTTTCACTTGCCAATAATGATCTCTTATTCAGAATCCTAGTTTTGTGGCGACTTTTCATTTTCCTTTCCCTATTATTAAGAGGTTGTTTTATTAACCCTTTTTTGATGTGGTTTTCCCATAAAATAATTTTTAAATAACAACCATTTATTTTTATGTGTAATTTTAAATTTTAAAGATATAATTCCTCTAAGGGGGAAGAATTTAATTCCATAAAAATTCATTTATTTTATTAAAAAACTATTATTTTATAATTATATTTTATGATCACATAAAATTACTTTTATATATCATAATAAATTTTTAAATCATAGTTTGAAATTAACTTTTAAAAATTGGAATAGTAAAAGGATATAAGTTACTTTCTAGGAAACTAACAGCATGTTACTCATTTATTTAAGAATGGTATATTCTGCCTATAAAAATTACTATTATCAATTCAAAAATTATAGCAAGAATAAAAAAAATAATAAATAAATAAAATATAAATAATTTGGGTCACCTCGATCTCCTAGAAAAATCCCACCCACAAACAATGTTATAGGAATGAAACATGAAGTTAGTAATACAATGATCATTTTAGAAATGATATTGAACCTTGACTCGAATTATAATGGATGATGAAGAGAAAGTATGATTGTGTATTTATAGGTAAATATTATAATCATCATTTATTTTTTTTCAACTAATACAGTTGATATATAGTATGATCATTAGTCAATAAAAAAGTTGGTCATTATTGTTGTTGGATATGTTGCCACATTTAAATGACGATCAAGATTATTTAATGATATAATCTAAATGTTTTTATTTTAGGAGACCATGATAATATAATATTTAAAAGTTTTTTATGGAAAATATATAACATTTTTATAAAAGTTAATTTCATTAAATAATATTACAAAACAATTTTTACATGATAATATGTTTTAATGAAGTCCTAATTATTTTTTAAAACGGTCAAATTTTGTATTTTTCTATGAAATATGTATTTTTAAATATATAAAGATATTTAATTAAAAGTTTAAATTCTGATATTTATATATTTATATTGATAATATTAATTTTTTTTTGGACTCATCATTTCAAAATTATCTTAGGGTAAATTTTTGGGAATTTTTAAAAGAAGTTGATTTTGGGGTTAAAAGTGAAAATATTGTTTTTATAAAATACCATAACTATTATGAAATAATAATTATATGATCATGAATAAAAATTAATTAAAATTTATTATTGATAAATATTTATTTAATTAATTACATAATACACAGCGCGTTACACTTAGAAACCCATGCATAGTATTTTTCAAAACATGATTTTACCTTTTCTAAAAAAAATTGTTTTTAAGGGTTACATGTGTAATATATTTAGAATTTTTTGTTATAAATTTTATAAATAGAATAAAGGAAAATGGATTCCCTATTTTTAATCTGGATTTATACATTATTTTATAATTCCATTTTTATTTTTTGGTATAAAAAATTTACCATGGTAAATAAAATATTTACCACAGTATATATAAAATAATGTAAGAGGTTAAAGTTGAAAGTTAATGGTTTAAAATACCAAAAAAATAAAACATTAAATTGGTGTTTGATGTGTTATTAAAACATAAAAAGTCTTTAAAATATTAATTATAAATGTAATTTTTTTTAATTTATGACATCAAAATTTTATTTCCATTAAATATAAAATTATCATCATTTAACTACTTAGAACCACCCCTCCTCAAGTATGAATACCACTCCTCACCACCCCCATTACCATACCAAGACTTGGAGCTCCTATAATATCTTACAATACCTCTCATACCTGCTCTTAGCACTTACAATGGTTTTTGGTCTCACCAAAATATCAATTTTGAGGTCTTTATGGGATCCTGTAAGGAGGTGATATTGAAGAGGTGGTTTATTCAAACAACCTCTATTATTTTATCTTATTCCTCTAATTTATGCTCAATTACTTCATCCATCAAATAATAATTACTCTATAATAATTTAAATAATGGAATCTATGTCTATAATGGAATATCTTATATCTATCCCTTTAATTATTTTATCTTATTCAAAGAA
The DNA here is from genome assembly GCA_963277665.1 of Viscum album. Lineage (NCBI taxonomy): Eukaryota > Viridiplantae > Streptophyta > Magnoliopsida > Santalales > Viscaceae > Viscum > Viscum album. The sequence continues at coordinate 1,881,533,673 of OY728153.1, forward strand.
ACAGAACCATTATCTAAATTATGGTAGTTAACTGTCTCTGTGGATAATGATTTTGTCAGTTTCCATTACTGCCTTCAAGGATGGTAATAAAAGTATTATTCTAGTAAAATAATATTTTCAAATGTATATTAAAACTAATTTTGTGTTTTCAAACTAATATATATATATACATAATATTAAATAAAAACAAACTTGTTTATAATGGTAAAAAACAACCAAAATAAACTAAACATTTATCATTAACATTTTATCAAATGAATCATCATCATGTTAGAAATAAAAATTATATATGAGACCATTTAAAATTCTATAATTTCATTAATAAAATTTCATTTTTATTCCACAGTTTTATTTACATTTTAAAAGAAAATCGATAATTAAGCACAAGGGAACCTAACCACAAATCTATGAAATAAATGCACCTGAAACAATGAAAATAATGATATATCATTAATGAATGGGTGGTAAGATGTTATAATAGTATCATACAAGGTATTATAAATATTAATATGATTATTTTATGAATTAATTACATATTTTAAACCTTTATATAAGAGTTTAAATTATGAAAAACTAAAGGGAAGCATGTGGAATCGGTTTCTCATCTCACTTTTACTTTTGTGAGACATATACCTTATTCACCACTTATTCCTTATTTTTTGTTTACATAAAACCCTTGATATTTAATATCATTAATATCAGTATATTATTGTTATTAAATGTTTAATTTTATAATTATTACTTTTATGGGGTATAATATTTGACTGATTACAATGTGGTAAGTGGTTTCTTAACTAAATTTCCATTCATTAGGTTAATATTATAAATTATTTATTTTGTCAAACTATGATTATGTGTGAAATTAATTTTTATTAAATAATGTTTTATTTCAAATTGTTTTATGTGTATTTACATTAGATACACGTAATCAATTAATTTTATTAATTCTCACTTCAATGATATGATATTTTTAAGAGATATTCTTTTAAAAAAATTATTATTTTTAAAACAATTTCTTTAAAATTCATTTTTTCATCCATGAACTTGTTTTATACAATTTTTTCATTTTTTAATATTATAAAATTATTTATAATGTAATTTTAATACTATTTTACTCTTTAAAAAATGGTTTTAAAGGTATATTTTATTGTTTTATAAACAAGGTTCTTTGAGACATTTTCTTCAAAAATACACAAGGAATGGTTTTTTAACTAATATGAAACGAGAGGATTTTAACACAATCATGATGCCTTAATGTTTTCAAGAATAATTTAAAAGTTTGAAAGGTATTCTTAAAAGATTTTTTTGTTTTATAACAGTGTGGCAATTTAAACATATGAGATTTTAAAAGTGAAAAGGGGTATTTTCCTCAATAAATTTTAGTGATGTCATTTAATGTATTTTCATCTATGTAAAAATATATTGTTGAATTTTATGATTCATTTTGGTTAATATATTATGATATAATGTATCATAATTTATTAAATGGATTATAATCAGTTTTATAGGGAATGTAATATTTAGATACCATTCTCCATATTTATCTGGATGGTTTGTGAATATGTTTATTGACTAGGGAACGTTATTTACATTTCATATGATATTTTTTAATATTAATTTATATATTAATTATGTTTCTCCCCTTCAATATGAGAAATTATTTATAAATGAACGATATATGTGGGGTTTGGTTAAAGATAGCCCTTCCATGCATTAGTAGGTCTCACTAGACAAGTCAATTGACCAAACCTAATTGGTTTTTACCCAATAGTTTTGAACATTATTGTGAATGGTATTGATAATAGAGATGAAGTTAGAAAAAACAAATTTATTTGTAACTAGTAGTTATAAACCATATTATGAGAGGTCTTGATCTTAGAGGTACTATGATTCATGAGATCACTGAATCTAACAATTAATTATTTCCTTAATTAAGATCTCAACTATTATTATTGATGATATTTTCACTATGATATTATATATGGATGAATTTAATTTTAATTTATTGATTAAATGGAATGTGTTTATGGTGATTTAACTTGTCTTATTTATTATTTCTTATCTTATCAATATATTCTTGATTTTAAAATGGAATTAGTGTTCAATTATTTACCTTTCCATAATTTCTATTACTTGTTTATGATAGTTTCCACTATACGCATACCCTTACTGAGAATTTTATCTCACCCATTTATTGTGTTATATTTTTACACATTATGAAAATAATTATATTATGATTGATATGTATGTTTAATCTAGAATAATATTAGTGTTTCCAATGGAATTACTATATTTTATTTTTTTTATTTTCAATTGTAAAATAATATTCAAGTATGTATCTAGTTTTCCAAAACTATAATGATATTCAGTCCTTCGAGATGAGAATCATTGTATATTATGCCAATTTAATAAAGTAACCATCAACTATGGGATAATGGGGTTAGGTTATTTAAAATATTTATTGGATCATGTAATCACAAGTGAGGGTATATCAGTGGACCCTTCAAAGACATATGTGATAAGAGAATATCTCAAACCATTAACTGTAACAAATAAATGTAGTTTTCTTATATTGAATAGATATTATCGATTACTTGTATTAAATTTTTAAAAAAATTTTCAAATCTACTATCCATTTTAACTCATAAGGGAAGGAATTTTCTCTAGAAAAAGTATTATGAAGAAAACATCAAGGTTCTTAATAAAAAATTTATATCTACACGTAAACTGACACCATCATTTAGTGGGGAATTGTTTGTGATATTTTTTCACAATTCAATGATATTTTTTAGTTTTTTTCATGAAAAATAAAATGGTGGTCACTTACACCTCATGTTTATTAATGATCGATGATAAAAAAATTACTAACACATGATCTAGAGTTAACAACAAAAATTTTTACATCAAGGATTTGGAGGAATTATCTATATGGTGAGAAGTGGGAGACACAAAAACATATAACAAAAGGGAATAAATTATATATTCTCATAGAAGGATACAAATAAGTTCAAATGTTATGGTTATTTTTGGTATATGGTTATGACTATTTTGTGAATTTTAATGTTGGGATGGAATATAATGTGGATGTTTCTCTCAACAAAAAGAGTATTATATATTATCCATGATAGGGTTTGAAAGTGACCCAATATTCATGGATATACAATGTATAGACATGAAAATAGTAATTTAAGGGACAAATTCCGAGCATAAAAATAGGATTTCTACACTATCCATTCAAGTAAAAACCAAGGATACAAAAAAAGATGATTTAGAGATTAAAAATAAAATGAGAAATATCTATCAGTTTAATCATGGAAAAGATGAAGTTATAAGATTTGAAACAAAAATATATCTATAAAACATTCTAGGATCGAATAATGATATTTTATATGATTAATATAAATCATAAACCTCTATTTTAATATAAATAATATAAAAGTATACATATCTACTAGATAACTTTTGGTAGGATAATATAAAGATGAAGACTAAAAATCATACATATTGATGTTTAGTGTTCCAGTAAGTTAAGGAAAAACATAATAAATCTAATTGGGTGATTTAACCATTAATAATACTTTTATGGAAATAAAATTACATCAGCATGTATTTTATCAATGGCCACCCTAATAACTCTAATGAAAATAATTAAAATTAGGTTATGGTCAACCATGTAATTGTCTATGCCTTCCTGACCCTTTAATTTTCTATTTTTGTGCTTGGAGGGTATTCATAAGAGTATATAAGATATTTTAATAATTTTGAGTCAAAAAATAAATGAAATAGGATTTTTTACACCATAAAAGAGGGATTTATATTGTAAGGTGGAAGTTTACTGCTTATGTGGCCATCCGTTTATAGAATGTATGTGATGAGGGGATACCACATGAAATGTGTTTATATAGTAAGAAAGGGTTTTATTCCATAAGTTAATTGTAGGAAAAAGTTCCATTTTATTCACTATATTAGGGTTTTATAGATTAAAAAGTGGTTTTATGATGTATGATATGAAGACTAGTGGAATTTATGGTGTAAGATTGTAATTTACATAGTTAATTAGTCTACCTAAAGTCTGTATATCTATTTCATTTAACTATTTATTCTCTTATTCATATAATCTTATCTCTATCAATATATATGAAGTCTTAGTGATATTGGGATAATTTCCCTCATGTATTCCATTATTTTAATCCTTAGGTTTTGGTGGTTTCTCATTAGGTTCCTCCCCCTTTATCCTCATGTAACATAAATTTTTATTCCAAGATTTTTGTGTAGTGTTGTTGGATTTGGTTTGAGGTCTATTGGGATGCATTTTTTATAACCATTTAGTGTGGTTTATTTCGGTTCATGGGTTCCTTGTGCGGTTTTGGTTTCCCGGATAATTCTTCTTCTCCATATGGTGCACATCATGATTGTAAATATTATTTTAGGTAGGATATCCTCATTCTACCTCTATTTCTATTATACATTTAGGTATTTTAGTATTATAATTTATTTTGGTTTGATATTATGGTTTGGTGTAATAAGATAACAAATTGTCATAAATTAAATAGAAAGGTATGGGGGAGATATCCCATCATTTAACACTTTTATATATGTTTTTGATGATATTGTACATTTTTGTGGATAATACTCAAAATAATGGATGTTGGGATCTATTGTTTTGCTATAGATGATATTTGATGAGACCCTTTCCATAATTTTATGTGATTTTACACTGAAAAAAAGGATAAACACCATATATATGGGGAATAAATTAGTTCCCCATAGAACTTGGTTTGTGTGATAAAACCCTTTATAAATAAAGAGGTAATGTGATAAAATTTTCTGAATAATTAATGGAATCCAAAATATGTTTTTTAGGTTTATTTCTTATGTTACCTTGGGTGGTTTTGGCTATCATACGGTGGTAGAAGTGATTTCACGAGTTGTGTGATGGATGGGTCTATGATACGGTGGTTGGTTGGCATCGATGTGATGTGGATATTTGTCTGATGTGGTGAAAAATGGTTATAGTGTGTAGTGGTTATGGTGCATAGTGGTGTGGTGCATGATGGTGATGATGTGTGGTTGTGTGGTGTTGTGTGGTGCTATTGTGACATTGAAAATAAATATGAATTGGGTGGAAGTTGATGTTCGGTAAATGGATAAATGAATAAAAAGTGGTAGTGTGTAATTGAAAGTGGATGATGTTGTGTGTCTTGTGTGGGTTTTTGTTGTGTATTACAAATATTAGTGGCAGTAATGTTGGTGGATGATTTGGGGTACAATGTGGTGATGTGGCATATGCTAGTGTAGTTGATGTAAACCTACATGCTGGGTATTGTGTGTTATCTATATATCATATATGTTTATTTTATTTATTTACGTTCCCCACCCAAGTTGGGTACCCATACCAATGATCATAGGTTTTGGGTTCTAAGTTTTCCCCCAAAACCCTCGATGGTAGTGATACAAATTGATGACTACCCCCTCTCCCCCACTCTTCCTTTAGTAGATATGGTTTAGGTGTCTTCAGATGTGATGTACTATTATGGCCTTGGTGCTTTCGAGTGAGGTGTAATAGAATGAGATGTGATGTGTAGGACCAAGTGTATGTGGGTGATAAATGATGTGATGAAACCAGATTCTATCACTATATGATTGAAATTTAGAGGGTGGGTAGGTAGGGAGGCTATTATTAAATGGGATTTTTGGTATTTGAGGTTCAAGAAATAACAGTTTCCTCCATGGAATCTTTTGTAGTAGGGACCACCGATACTTGTTCAACCACCAAGATCACATGGTGTTGGTAGAGGGAAGAATATTTATATTCCTCATCCATAGGGTTCTATGATAAAACATGACCATATATACTGAAAAAATGGGCATAGGAGCTATAATTTTTTTGATTCATGTGTTAAAGGTGACAATGCCAGCAGAATCAAGAGTTTTTTTGATGTAATAGCAGTTTATTTTCTACCCTTACTTATTCTTTGTTTGATTTAGGATCCTCAAACTCTTTTATTAAACCTACTTCGGTCCATGCCTTGGTACTAGAGGTAGAGAGGATTCCGATGCCCCTATAGTTATCTAAAATGGTTGGATGTATGGCTTATTTATTTGATGTATGTCATAGGTTTATGCTGGTGATGGGGAAACACCAGTCCATGAGATATTTGATCTTATCATAGCCACATTTATATGATGTTATCCTTAACATAGATTAGATATATTCTATACATGAAATCATTGACTATTTCTATAGGAGAGTATTTTTTTCTGATGCGGAGGGCCAATAAGTGGTGTTTATTAGAGATAAAGGTTATAGAATGAAATGCATGAAAGTGGTGCCTCATTTTTCTCTATTGGTAGAGATATCAGTTTTAGCTCATTTTGAGGTTGTTCTTTGGGTTGTGGAAGAGTTATTGGATATTTTCCATGATGAGGTTATGAATTTACACCTTGATGAAATGTCAAGTTTGAGATAGCATTTCAACAGGGAACATATCTAATTTTGAGGAATCCCTTTCAAAATAAGACAATGGTGTTATGTGAGTTGAGGTTGCATGAGGATGAATTGAGGTAGAAGGGTTTCATCTAACCTACTGTATCACCATGGGGTGATCTAGTGTTGTTCTCCAAGAAGGAAGATGGTAATTTGGGGCGGTGTATAGACTATTATAGGTCGAACGAGGTAAGGTCCATAAAAAATTTCCCTCTTTTGATGATCAGTGGTCTGTTAGACCAGTTAAGAGGGCCCAGGTGGTTTTATAAGGTCAAGCTTTAGTTCGGATTTCAAAAGTTGAGGGTAGAGGATGAGGATATCTTAAAGAGTATCTTAAGGTGCATTTATGGGAACTTCATGTTTTTTGTCTTGTTGTTCGGTGTTACGAATGCACTAGATATGTACATGGGGATCATGAATTCCATGTTTTGTGAATTCCCATATTGGTTTATCATCATATTCATTGATGATATATTGATCTACTCAAGGTTAATAGTGGTTCATTTTGAGAATATTTGAACTATTTTTTAGGTCTTTCGACACCACTAGATCAATGAAAATATATCCAAGTGTGATTTATAGACATGGTAGGTATGTTTTATTAGATATGTGGTGTCATAGTAGGGTGTAGATATGGATCCATCAAAGTTAAAGGTATTTGATTCTTGGAAAACACCAAATAATGTGGGGGAGGTTCAAAGTTTTATTGGTGTTGTAGGATAAACCAAAAGGCCCAGGAGCAAGTCAAAGACCCACTCCTACCAAATTTTTTCTGACATCCTCATGAGAGTAACTATTCCACACATGATATAGAGTTTTAGGTATTCATGTATATGTTAAATTGTTTCTAACATTACCTCTTCAATGATGGATTTTTGGTTTTCATAGACCATAAGAGCCTGAAATATATTTTCTCTTAATAAGATCAGAATCTATGATAGAGGATAAAAATTAAATATCTATAAGATTAATATTTTGATATCTATTAAACCATGGGAAAGGGGAATTCTGTTTCTGATGTGTTGAGTGAGAAGTATTGAGAATATATGGTTTGGGAGAGTGTGACTATTTTGAAAGGGATATAGGAGCACAAAATAATTCAACCTAATGCTAGAGAGAGAAGTGGTTGTAGTTTTCTTTAGGTGATGAATATGGATTCATCCTTTATGTGGTAGGTGGAAAAGTCCTAGTGGGGAGACTCAAAGGTGGAGTTTATGTGTAATAATTTGGTTCATGGTAATTCTTTTAAGGGATGGTCAGAGGATGGTCAAAATTAGATATTTTTTCAAGTTAAGTTGTTAGTTCTTCATACGATTCGTGAGGGAGTTATCCATTAGTTTCAAAGAACACATTTAGTAGTAAATCCCGATGTGAAAAATATTTATCATGGATTTTGGAGATAAGTTTGGTGTCTAGGGGTCCAAAGGCCATAGGAGGAGTTTTTGGTGAGGTGTCTAGCTTTTCATCAGGTGAAATAAAAACAAAAAGTTCCCATAGGTTTTTTATAGTCCTTATATGTTATTGAGTGGAAATGGGGGGACATATTGATTGATTTATTCAACAGGTTACCCCAATATTAGGGAGGTTGTGATGTATTTTGGGTGATAGTGTACCAACTGATGAAGTCAACCTTTTTTATGGAAATGTTTGAGTGAGTACAATGGATGTTTTATCAAGGAGGTATGTGGATAATGTGTTTAGGATTCATAGGGTAATGGGGACCATAATCTCTGATCACAATACTTTTAGTAACTCATGGGTATGGAGAGTAATAAAACATTTTTTTCGATCATAGTTACAACATAGAACTACTTTCCACCCAAATATAGATGGGAAGAGTAAGAGAAACATCAAGATGTTGGAGTATATTTTTCAAGAATGAATCCTATAAATTGTTGGATTGTTGGTAAGTATCCTTCAATTGGGTGATTTTTCATAGAACAATAGCTACCACTCATCCATTTTCATGACGCCATATGAGATGTTGAATGTGTGTCTATGTCATTGTCCTTTGTGATAGATAGAGGTTAGAGAATCAGTAGTTATTATCCTTGCTATGGTTCAGAGATCAACCAAGAAGATCCAATTGGTTTAAGAGTGGATAAGGGTAGTGAATTACCATCATAAGGATTATAATGATCATATACATAGGCCCTAGGAGTTTTAGGTGAGATACCCTGTGTCATAAGAGTCTCCCCTCAATGGGGAAATAAGAGGTTTAGTTAGGGAGTTAGATTTCACCCTATATTTTTGGTCCCTTTGAGGTGTTGGGGATAGTGGGTGTGGTGGATTATTGGAATGAATTACCACTATGGATAGTGAAGATCCACAAAATCTTCCATGGTCTCTATTTTTACCATATATTCACAATGAGCCTCACTTCATCAATCAGGGAGAGTTAGATATCAAGGATGATGTGAAGTTAATTGATTGGATAGTAGAGTTATAATACCAAAAGGAGAGGTGATGCATGGATGAACTACCCCCTTGGTTCATTTGTTTTGAAGGCATGGTGGCATGGTGGAGAGTACATGGGAGCGAAAGTTGAAAATTCATTCCCAGAATTTAGAGCTATTTTGAGTTTTGTTTTTCTAGTTCTATTTTTTATATCGTTATTTTTGATCTTACTATTTGATGATATGTGTTTTTTCTTGATGATATGATGTGTAATAAATATTACAACATGTGAAATGTAAAAAACATGATTCCTAATCAAGAAACATTATACCTTGAAATGATTAAAACTATTCAGAAAAGTCATTGCTAGCCAAAGTGGATAATATCTTGATATAGAAGATGGAATTCACTAATTTGTGTGCTTTGGGTAGTCGATTGTGTATGTTTAGGAAATGGTTGGTTTGGGATGTACAAAGGTTTTGAGGTTGATTTAGTTAGTTTTGTAGAAATATTTGGATCGTGGATTATTCTATATCAGTGGTGTTATACCCTGTGAGGGGTTATGATATGGTTGTTTGGTGACACAGTTGTGTGAAATGATTTTTCGGTGTCTCGGATGATGAGTTTGGTTGGGGGTGTTTAGGGTGTAATGGGATCCTTGAGAGGTATCTCATGGGGCATTTGTTCAGAAACCTTCCTTTCCTACATGTTTGGTTTTGATTCTAGATGGTGAGAATCATTTTAGAGATATCTAAAGTAACGGTTAATTCCTTATTGGCCTATTACTTTACTATTTTTTATGGTTAGAGGGTGTTCATATGAGGCTTTTAGAGTTTCAGTGGAGTTGGAGTTGCAGTATAGTTGTAGTGGTATTTTTACACCGTAAAGGATATATTTACAGCTAAAATGAAAGTTTATGACTTGTGTGAATCTAGTCATTTATGAATTGTGTGTAGTGAGGGGATACCACATTAAATGTGATTATTTCATATGAAAGGGTTTTACACTATAAGTTAATTACAATATGAAGAACCATGTTTTTTTATAGAAAATGAGTTTGTGGATTAAAAAGTGTTTTTATGGAATATATTTTCCAGACCCATGAAATTTACAATGTAAAATTGTAATTTACTCTATAAATTAGGTGCATTAAATCCTATATATAAGTTTCTATTCACTGATTCTTCTCACATTAGTCTACTCATCTTTCTATCATTATGGATGAACCATAAGTGACATTGGGATAATTTCATCCCATCTTCCCCCTCCTTGATCCTTGGGTTCAGGTGGTTTCTCATTGGTGATCGATGGTGAGTTCCTTCATCTTTATACCTATGTTACTTACATTTTTATTATGGAGTCTTGTTTTGGTGTTCTTGGTTTTGGGTTGAGGTGTGTTAAGATACCTTTTTGTTAACACTTCAGATTGGTTCAACTTGAACTAGGGATTCCTTGTGCAATAGTGGATTCTAGGATGATTACTCTTCACCGTATGGAGCACAAAAAGATTAGAAAGATCCTTTTAGGTAGGGGATCTTCATTATCTCCATATTTACATGCTATATGTGGGTATTTCATGGGTTTTCCTTCCTTTGGGTGGATAATAAGGGTCTAAATAATAAGATAATAAATTGGCACAAATGAAATTGATGGGTATGGGGGAGATATCACATGATTTACCAATTTGATATATGTTGATGATATTGTGTATGATTGTGGATAATACTGAAAGTAACGGCTATTAATATCCTTATTTGTGTTGTAGATGATATGTGTTGGGAACGTTTCTGTGTTGTCTTATGATCACACCCAAAATAAAAGGATAAATAATGTATATATTGATAATAAATTAGTCTCCCATGAAACATGGTTTGTGTTGTAATACCCATGATATATAAAGAGTTAATGTGATAAAATACCATGAATAATTTATGGAATCCAGAATGTGTTTTTTGTGTGGGTAGTTTCTTTTTTTTATTTCCTTATGTGGATTGGGATGTTGTTCACTATTAGAGGTGACCTATTAGAATGTGTGATTCTTAGGAACGTGATGTAGTGGTTGGTTGGAATGTATGTGATGTGGTCTATTATGCAATGTGGTGTAGAGTGGTTATGCTACGTAGTGGCGTGGTACGTGGTTCCATAGTGTTGTGTTGTGGTGTTATGCACAATGGTTGTGGTCTACGATGGTTGTGGTGTGTGTGGGGGGGAGAATTTTTGTAGTTGTGGTGAGATGTCTTGGTCAGTGTGGTGTGGCTACAATGGTGGTTGCGAGGTGTTGTGGAAATGGTTGTGTGAGTTGGGATAGTTGTGGTGAGGTGTGGTTGTATTAGTTTCTTAGTTAAAAATGGAATACATTATTATGACGTGGTAAATAAATATGAATGGGGTGGAAGATGATGTGCGGTAAATTGATAAATGAATAAAATTTTGTAAATTGTGTAATTGAAAGTGGGAGATTTTGTGTGGCTTGTGTGGCTTGGAGTGGTTTGTTTCATATAGTGGTGGTAGAATTGGTGATAAGTGATGTGTGGTATGGTGTATTAATGTGGTGTGAACTATTTAATTTGATGTAATCCCATAGGTTGGTTGTTTTGTGTTATCATATATCATGTATGATTACGTAGCATCTTTAAGGGCCCCACCTGAGTTGGATAACCTTACCAATGTTCATAAGTTCATAGTTTTTGGTGTCCTCCCAAATATCTGGGATGGTGGTGATATAGATGGAAGGATACCCCCACACCCTTACTTTTCCTTCAATAGAGATGGACCAAATGTCTTTAGGTAATACTTTTAGTTACGGCCTATGTGATTTCAGGTGAGGTGTGATGGGATGAGATGCGATTTATTGTCCCAAGATTCTATAATAAATACAATATGCGATGATACTATATGCTAGAATTGTATAAAAGACTTTGTGAGGGTGGGTTAGGAAGGGATGCATCCCAACCCACATCAGATATGGACTAGGGGTTTTTGAGAAAGATGTGATGTGATATAGTATGTGATGTGATACACATGGATGGGATGTGCGAACATGAATTTATATGTTAGGATGTGAGAGTGAAATATCAATGGATAAGTGGTAGTAAAGCTTCTTTATTAGTTATGATCTCGATGATATATTATTATATTGGATGTGTGATTTGGTGAGTGGGCCATGATGAGGCTATGATTGGTTAGTTGACCAACATATATGCTTATTGGTTACACTGTTTTTTACTAGTTCATTAACATTATTTTCCCATGTGTACTTGATACATTGGTTATGTCCCTACCGAGTATACATGTTATTATCACCCTATGTATATAAACAAATATTTAAGTTTTTAGGAGGACTTTGGGGATCAAGCTAGATATTAGTAGATTGGGGTTTGGAGCTACCATTGATTCTATACTCTAGGATTTTTTTTTGTATTTTAATTTGGAGACATTTTTTGTATCGGTTGACATGGTTCATACATCATGGGATGATTATTGTTTTTTATATTACCTTCTAGATCTGTTTGGTGATTGTTTATCTTATCTCTTTATGTTGTTTTTTAGATATTTTAATGCCTCCCATATGTTATATTTTTTCCTTGGTTTAAGTATCCAACCCAGGGACTAATGGAGATGGAAATCACGTGTCATTATCTCTCCCCATTAATTTTGGTATATTTTTTGGAGGGACTTGTTATAAACCACCTTAAAAGTCATCTCACATGATTTTTTATATAATAGAATTTGTCACTTGATAAGTTTTACAAGATATATATAAAGAAAGTGGTAAGGCTACATGAAGTACCAATTTGAATTATACCTGATTGAGATTTAAGGTCTAACTCCATGTTTTGGATGAATCTTTAGAATATTCTGAATACATAATTAACCTTTAGAACTACTTATCATCCAAAAATTGATGGTCAATATAAAATAATAATTTATACTATAAAATATATATTTTGATCTTCATATATGAATTTAAAAGTTGGTTGATATATATATCTTCAACTAGTCTGATTCTCATATAATAATAGTTTCCACCAAAGCATTCAAATGAAACCATAAGGGGATATATGTGGGAAGAGATGTAGAACTCTAACCCGCTAGGATGTAGTTAGTGATAGAAAAATATTGGGACCAGATCATGTTTAAGAAATGATATATAGTATTCAAGAAAATAAAAAACTCATTAAAGTATTAAAAAACTTACATAAGAGATATATTGAAACCATTAATGAAATTTGGTGTTTTTTGGTATGGAAAATGCATTCCATAAAAAATATCCATGGAATATGTTTGTGATATTTATGAATAAGGGAGAGTTATTTCGTAGATACATAGATCCATTTGAGATTATTAATCATATTGGGATGGTATGTTATCAACTAGAACATCAACTGAATTTATCACAGGTGTATAACATGTTCCATGTATAACTCCTAAAGAAGTATATAACTGATCTATCACATGTAATGAACTCAGATTTTGTACAACTAGGTAATATATCTATTATGAGGACGAACTAGAATCGATATTTTATTATATAAATTAATTACCATTACAAAAGGCAATGTTGAGTGACTCATTTTCATTCCTCATTTATGTTTTGATGAATAATCTACCTATTTTATTTCATATATATTACCTTGATTTTTATTATCTGCTATTAGACTATGATATATTCGATTATTCACTGTTAAATATACTTAGATATGTTAAATGATGTTATATATACTATTATATGTTATTCATGGTTCATATTATTAATTATGTTATTCTATTATTAATTTGAATGTTATCATATTTTATGTTTAATAAATTTTGGTTAGAATAGATTTCATCAGGTGAAGAAAAATTAGAAATTAGAAATCTAGAAATTTGTTTTATTATATCATTGTTTTTTGATCATATCATGAGATAAATACTGTGGAATTTTACACCTATTATTATGTTGGATATAAAATAATATTATCAAAATTTTATTTAAATATATTGAATTATAAATCGGTCATTTGGATATTCTCAATTATCTCTGAAGTCAATTCAACATTTCTGTCATAATTAAAAATTTCAGATTATATTTGCTAAATGTTTTCTAGTGATATATTGATCTATAGAAGTTAGAATAAGGTTATCTTTGATTCATTGGAAATTAAAGGAATTCTTAAAAATATACGTCATCTAGACTAGAAGTAAAATATCATGTTCAGAGGCTCTAAAAATTGACACAATCCAACTAATATAGTATTTTTGGTTTCTTGATTGAATTTTATCAAAGGAATTGTTGGGTTAATATATGAATGAACCTTACTAAAAATTTAGATGACTCTTACCTAAATTTACTCTCACAGAGTTAGACTCTTATGAATTAATTAATCATATACAAATTTACTCTTAATAAGTTATAAAATGAATCATACACATAAGGTCTGTACTGAAAATAACTCTTATTTAAATCTAATATTATGATTTAAATGACTCCTAAAAATCTATTACTATTATGATGTGGAAATTTAATCTTGCACTCTTCACTATTACTAGAGAAAAACCCTCTATAGGATCACCAGTTGAGTATTATGAAAATTTATATAGAACTAATTTGAAAGATGCAGATTATTCATGTTTGTGGAGGACAAGATCCCATAGTCTATTTCATGTCTCACTTATATAATTCACATCATACATGTGATGAAGAAATTAGAGGCTATGCTACAGAAGGTGGGTTCCACTTTAGATACTGTATAATGAATTAGAAGGATATTTCCACCTTGAACAAGTACTTCTATAAAAGACAAGTTGTTACATGCCATGTATAAATCTCATGCACTGTAGATTAAACAAGAACATGATATAATGAATATAAACCCATACCCTTCATTATAATTTATAGAATTTAACATCCACCAAATTTAGAATAATTTCAATATAAAAATATACTATAATGATTTTGAAGAAAGAAACTACTTTAGAAGGTAGTTCCATCAGAAGCATGCATTAATGCTTCATTGGAACTCGATTTACATAGGAAATCAATTTCAGGATGTGCATTTCAGTGTGTGTTTTAATATTATGGAATATCAATATTACGTTATCAATATATAGATAGTTATGAATTTTAAGAACTCTATGATACAACTAAAAGGATACATTACTGCCAACATACTCTAAATAAGTAGAGTGATAATATGATACTCTATGCCTCTACATTTTTAAAATTTTTATATGATATTATATTATCTGGTTTTTTCATTTAGATTTATCAGTTTTTTGTTAATTGTTTTTTGTTTTTACAAATAAATGAAAACAAGTTTCTATTTATTTGCTGAAATATCATTCTATTTTTTGATTATAAGATATTATCAAGGAATTATGTTATAAAAATATTGGTTATGTGAATCTGGTGACTATTATTTATTTTGAATTCACATTTTTCACTTATTTTGAATGTTATCATTGAAATATTTCAAATAATTCTAAATATTAAAATATGGTAGAATATTGGAGGATTTAATTGAATATTTGAATCATATTTTATTTATCAATGTAAAAAAATAAATCTATAATAGTTGTGTTAAAATTATCGAGAATATTATGGTAATCTTTGAATGAATTTATTCCAAGTATTATTTCAGGAAAAAGAAGATTTCAATTGATGTTATTATATTAAAAAAATATTTGTGGAATATTTTGAGTTATATATTTGAATTATTGAAGGAAGGAATTGCTACTACAATAATCAGAATTATATTATTATATATTTTTTAGGATTTTGGGCATGTTAGGAATGAGACACAATTATTGTACATTATATTACTCGCTTACATTGAAAAGAAATATTTTATGATTGGGAAGAAATAATTAGAATAAAGAATGCGTGACACTAAATATCTTATTACTAATAAAAGAATAAATCCTATGTGATATTAAATATTATACTTCTTCTGTTATTATAAGGTTATATAAGGAAGAGTGCACGTCATTAAAGATATATTTACCATCATTGTGTATTTAATTGAAGATAATTTATTGTGGGGTTCCCTTCAGAGCTATAACTTGGAGTTTATTTAATCTCTAGAGGAGAAAATATATATTATATCATTTGTTTCTAGGAATTTTTTCTAAAGGTGTTTCAACCTTCAACATCCCATATGATTCCCTAAGACTGTTAGCTACTCGTATTTAGTTATATAGAAGTGTCAGATTCTAATACTAAGCTATGGTTGTAGGTGTTAACTACCTATCATAATTTATCAAGGTTTCCTATAAAATAACCCAAAGGCCTATTTAAATAATTATAACTATATATCTTCTTATTTCACTCAGATTTTAAGATCCCTTATAAAAGGATTTGAATAAAATCACCAATCTCACATCAACAATTCATGGAGTAGACTAGGGGTTATTTTTGTAGCCCAGAACCACTATAAAAATATATAGGTTTCATGATATTTATTTATTTTATTTCTATTTTTTATTTGATTAGTGGAAAAGCGGACAAATTTAATATGATTTAAGAGGGATGTTCATACCATCCCTTATTTTCAAAGGGATTTAATTAAATCCCCCTCTGGAGCCTTTTCCTGTATCATACATGAGATATAAATTGATTACAAATAAATATTATTAAAGTGGAATTAATCATGAATAGTAATATTAAAAATATCATCTATTTTACATTGATAATATAGAAAGAACAATCTAGATAGACATAAACATATGTTTATGACTCTTTCTAAAGAAGGAATGTCAATTATTAGATAGAATTATTTTAATGGTTAAAATTATGGTTATTGAAAATAGAGAATGATTTTATAAGTGATTAATCATGGAATGAAATTTTATTTGAAAGAAATAAAATTTCACAAGATTCCCATTTGTGAACCCAAGACATGGTATTCTACTTTGGAAGATGATTATTATTTTAATTTAAAGGTTATTAATGCCATTATATGTGGATTAAGACCAAATGAGTTTAATAGAGTCTCTCCATTTTCTACTACCTATGAATTGTGGGGATCCATTGCAGCTTCTTATGAAAGAATTTAAAATGTAAAACCATGAAATTAAAACAAATCTAAAATCAAAATTTATACTTGAAAAATGTTTGATAAAGATAACATCACTCAAATTAATGGAATAATCACTAAAATAAAGAATTATATTGATTATTTGGTAACTTCTAAACCTTAAACAGATTAATATTTAAAAGTCCCCAAAGTTTTAATTAAAAATTGGATTGGAATATTTTTTTCGTCAGACAGTACACACTAGTTATGGATTTGAAGATGAAAAATTTAATTATAACTCTTTGATATTTGAAGTTGAGGTGAAATATGATGTTGATGATAAAAAATTGGTCCAAAAGAAAGTGATTCTCTTAAAGGTTCTACTTATAATGATATATATTTTGATTAATCTAATGAATATTCTAGTAATTTGGATTTAAGTGTTAAACTAATATAAATTTATAGAATATTTAACATTCTATAAAAGAGGAGAATATAAAAAATTAGGAAGGATGATGAAAAGGAAGTATTATGTTATAAATATAAGTAAAAGGAAATATAAAACATGAATTCCCTAAACTAAAAGATGAAAGAAATATAGAAAGTTAGATAAAAATATTTAAAGAAATAAATCTATAAAAGATAGTTTGAGTTACTCTAAGGACTGTAGTAGTGACTCTTACTTAGTATTTGAATCTGACCATACAAATGAAAAGGTAAATCCATGTCTTATGGATCAATACGGGGAGGTAAATTTTTATCAATATTCTAATTCTAGAAATATTTATTTTTATTAGATTCATTTTTTGAAAAATTCCAGAAGATAAATTTGAATCTTTAAAGAAAAATCATATGTCTCTATAGTAATATTATGATTATTTTTTTAGTGAAAAAAATTACTTATCTTATTAGATTTTGGATTTAATGTCTAATATTGATAAATATATTTAAATATGTAGTCTACATTATATTAATACTAAATACATGGATTAAATTGAGTCATTAAAGTTGGTTTCAAGTATGTTCACTAAGGAGAAGGAATAGTTGGATCTCATACATAGATAGAATGAATCTAATAAAAGAGAACTAGAAATTTGATTTAATGGAGATAAACCAAACCTATAAAGAAATTATTTTATTTCTAGAACTAGTAGAAAAATAATTTCTCTAAACACTTGTTTTCATTATGGTATTTATAAACATTATTGTGCTGACTATTTTTTAAAGTTCATATTTATTTAGAATTAAGAATACATGAATTTCTAAATGTTTATATAACGTTAAGGCTAAAAATTATACTTATGATAGATATATTTGTCTACCCAAATATTTTGTTTCTAACATAGTTAGACCTAGAAGAATATAGCAGCCAAAAGAAACTTGTTTCTGATATTTTATAGGAATAGAACACAAAACATCAACATAACATCTTTTGGTGGATGCATATGGATATAAACTTATAATGTTTTCATTTCTTATCTAATTTTTATGAAATTCATGAAAATTTTATTGAAATATTGTCCAAATCATTAGTATTTTTGTTATTTTTAAAAAATAACATTAAATTTGAAATAATTGGAATATCTTGGGAGTATTTAATTTATTGTAATTAGAAATATAACTAACTAAGAAATTTTATATATGGGGTAGTTTTTTCATATATATTCCCCTTAAACATTTTATACTGCTATTATAGTAATTTTAGACCTAATTGTTTCTAATTAGTTTCATATAATCAATGTATGTGCTTAGTTGTTTAACTGTTTCATTCGATGCCTTATTGTTTATATACTAAAGTGGCAACTTTAATTATTTTATTAACTTTGGGCCAACATGAATGGTATTTTTTACGTATTGGTATATTAGAAAGAACTAATTTATAAAAATTATTGTCACTAATAAGAATGTTTTTAGTTTTCTATGTAGCTTACTTTTATGAGATATATTATATTATTTTTACCTGAGTTAAACTGAATTACTATTTCATGAAGTTCTCTACTGATATATGGATTTTTTTTAAAATTAATTATGAAATTATTTGTAAATATTTTGTTTTAATTCACCAAATATACTTATCTTTTTTTATAGTGGAGTTATTTTTAATATCTTGTACTTAAATGTTTTATTAATATAAGTTAAATTATTATTTATGCTTAATTATTTAAATATTTTCAACTTGTTTAGTGGATCCTTGATTAATAATTATTCAATATTTTTAAGGGAATCTAATTTTAAGGATTAGTTAATGTTAAAAATTTTATATTCCTTGGAATTATTATCATTTCATATTCTTAAACTTCTAAATATAACCCATTTCAAATCATTTTAGGATATTTTTAAATATCTTTAACATATTTCATGGATCATTGTAGTTAAAAGTTTTAAGCAGGAGGATTTATCTTTGATAGAAATCATCTATATGTCTTTTCAAGTGGAATAAATCTACATTATACGCGAGATTTTACTTTTATAATATATATTTATAAATTTCAATTATTATAATTTTTTTAATATGCATGAATTTAAGGGGAGTTATATTTTTTACTTGTTTAAGCATGCTATGTAAGTTTTTATATTTTTTTTTTCTGATCTTCTGTGCTTTATATGTTTGAATAATGTTTTTTATTCTATAATTGGTACTACTTAAGAATGTAGACAATTTTTTATTCATTGTTGCATGATATTTCTAGACCTATTATATTCTGTATTTTCTATTTAAGCATGTTTATTAGGAGGAGAATGTTAATATTCTTATATCATTTATATTTACTTATTGAAAAACTTTTCTTGAAAATTATTTATTGAAATAAAATTTTGATTACTCTATTTTTTTATTTTATATATTTAATTATTAAATGAATAAATTATGTTTACTACCCATTATTATTTTTTTGAAAGGGTAAGATTGTATTTACTTCCGTTGTGTTTTAAAAAAAAGGGAAGAGTATATTTAATTAACCTACCACGTTTATTATGTCAAAATCAATTATGATTTTTATATTATCACAACAGGAAATGGGGTCTTTCCCAATGGTTCTGAACCATTGGGAAAGCCTGCAGAACCTTTTGTATATGTTATACCAACGGTTTTGCAAACTGTAGGGAAGTAATCCATTGGGAAAACCTATCCCAACGGTTTATAAAGAACTGTTGGTATAGGTTAGTAAAATTAACCTATGCCAACGGTTTGGCCAACCGTTGGCATAAGTTTTACCAACAGTTTACATAAAACCGTTGGTAAAAATAAGGAAATCAACTCTTTCCCAACGGTCCTCTTTGAACTATTGGCAAAAAAATACCTAGAAACCTTTCCAAACGGTTTGAAACCGTTGGCATAGGCTATGCTGTGAAAATTCCACAGTAGCCTTCAATTTGCACAAGAGCCTCTAATGATGTCCATTCTACTCCTTTCCAATTACTATACCTACAATAACAAACTAAGACATACATATAGAGAATAAATTCATACACATTTAACATATAATGCATTCTTGAACTATACACATCCATAATTAAATCATAATTCATAACGTAATTATAAGCATACATAATTGATTTAAAATACAATTTAAAATTTAGATGAAAATTATACGTGGAATCTGGAATTCAATTCATAATTAACTAAATACATAATTTAATTATAAATTATCAATAAAATACATAAAAAAAAGAATAATTATCAACAGAATCCGAATACGTTTGTTCGGTTTTTCGTATACCAGTTGTTTTTAATAAAAATGAAGTCCATTTTAAACAAAATAAATACACTTGGAGTGATACCGAGAACACCATGCCTATAATTGAGGCATGGTTGACTCGTACACATTACATATGACCCGTGGATTATTGTACTAAAGTATAAACATATTCTGAAAGTGGTTGGTCGGTTTTCCGTATGCCAGTTATTATTTTTACTTAAAATGTTGTTAATTTTAAAAAATATGAGACACTTTGAGTGGTGCTGGCCACACCATGCCTTCGATTAAGGAGGGGTTAACTCGTACATGTCACATATGACTCATTTATTATTTTTCTCAAGTTTGAACAAATTCAAAATGCGTTTGGTCAGTTTTCCGTATGCCAGTAGTTGTTTTCAATTAAAATATTGTCCATTCCAAATAAACACGAGACACTTTGAGTGGTGATGGCTACACTGGGCCTCGGATTGAGGCGGGATTGAATATTACATGTCACATATGACTCATGGATTTTTTTCTTAAATTTTCAACAGAATCCGAATGTATTTGGTCGGTTTTCCGAATGTCAGTTGTTTTTTTCACTTAAAATGATGTCCTTTGGAAACAAAAGAGAGACACTTTGAGTGGTTCTAGCTGCACCTCACCTCAGATTAAGGCGAGGTTTACTCTTATACATCACATATGACCCATGGATCGTTGTCCTAAAGTTTCAACAGAATAAGAATACGTTTGGTCGATTTTCCATATGCTAATTGTACTTTTCACTTAAAATGTTGTCCATTTCAAATAAAACTGAGACACTTTGAGTTGTGATGGCCACACTACACCTAAGATTTAGGCGGGATTGACTTGTAAAAATAACATATAACCCATGGATCGTTTTCCTAAAGTTTCAACGGAATCTGAATGCATTTGGTCAGTTTTCCATATATCAGTTGTTGTTTTCACTTAAAATGATGTCCACTTTAAACAAAAGAGAGACACTTTGAGTGGTTCTGGCCACACCACACATCAGATTGAGGTGGGGTTGACTTTTACACGTCACATATGACCCATGTATAATTTTCCTAAAGCATTAACACATTCAGAATGCGTTTGGTCAGTTTCTCGTATGTTAGTTGTTGTTTTCACTTAAAATGTTGTTCATTTCAAAAAAAAAATGAGAGACTTTGAGTGGTTCCAGTCACACCATAAATTGGATTAAGTAAGGGTTGGCTAATACACATCACATACAACCCATTTATCATTTTTATAAACTTTTAACATATTATGAATGCGTTTGGTTGGTTTTTCGTATTCCAGTAGTTGTTTTCAATTAAAATGTTGTCCATTTAAAATAAATGTGAGACACTTTGAGTGGTTCTGGCCACACCAAACCTCATATTGAGGCGGGGTTGACTCGTACATGTCACATATGACCCATGGATCGTTTTACTAAAGTTTCAATGGAATATGAATGCATTTGGTTGGTTTTTCGTATGTCATTTATTGTTTTCACATAAAATTAAGTCCATTTTAAACAAAAGAGAGACACTTTTAGTGGTTCCGGCCACTCCATGCCTTATATTGAGGCAGAGTATAATCGTAAATGTCAAAAATGACCCATGGATCGTTGTACTAAAGGTTCAATAGAATCTAAATGTGTTTGGTCTGTTTTCCGTATGTCAGTTGTTGTTTTCACATAAAATAATGTCCATTTTAAACTAAAGAGTGACACTTTGAGTGGTACCAGCCACACTATGCCTCAGATTGAGGCGAGGTTTACTCTTACACGTCACATATGACCCATGGATCATTTTCGTAAAGCTTCAACAGATTCCGAATGCGTTTGGTCAGTTTTTCGTATGCCAATTGTTCTTTTCACTTATAATCTTGTCCATTTTAAACAAAAGAGACACAATTAGTGTAGTACCGGCCACACCACGCCTCAGATTTAGACGAGGTTAACACATACACATCTCAAATGACCCATGGATCATTTTTCTAAAGTATCAACACAATCAGAATCCATTTGGTTAGTTTTCCGTATGTACTTAAAATGTTGTCCATTTTAAACAAAATAGAGACAGTTAGAGTGATCCTGGCCACACCGTGCCTCAGATTGAGGCGGGGTTGACTTGTACATTTCACATATGACCAATGGATTGTTTTCCTAAATCATCAACACATTCTGATTTCATTTGGTCAGTTTTTTGTAAGTCAGTTGTTGTTTTCACTTAAAATGATATCTATTTTAAACAAAAGAGAGACACTATGATTGGGGTCGGCCACACCGCATCCCATATTGAGGTAGGTTTGACTCTTATACATCACATATGACCCATGGATATTTTTTATAAAGTATAAAAACAATCAGAATCCTTTTTTTCGGTTTTCCGTATGCTAGTTGTTGTTTTCACTTAAAATGAAGTCCATTTTAAACAAAAGAGAGACACTTTGAGTGGTGTCGGCCACACTGTGCCTCATATTGAGGCGAGGTTAACTCTTAAAGGTCACATATGACCCATAGATCATTATTCTAAAGTTTCAACGGAAACCGAATGAATTTTTTGGTTTTCCATATGTACTTAAAATGTTGTCCATTTTAAACAAAAGAGAGACACTTAGAGTGATCCCGGCCACACCATGACTCAGATTGATCCCGGGTTGGCTCGTACAAGTCACACATGACCCATGAATCATTTTGATAAAGTATCAACAGAATCCTAATGCATTTGGTCAGTTTTCAGTATGCTAGTTGTTCTTTTCACTTAAAATGAAGTGCTTTTTAAATAAAAGAGAGACACTTTGAGTGGTGCCGACCACACCATGCCTGGGATTGAGGCAGGTTTGACTCGTCCACATCAAAAATGACCCATGGGTCATTTTCCTAAAGTATCAACACAATTAGAATCTATTTGGTCAGTTTTCCGTATGTCAGTTGTTGTTTTCACTTAAAATGAAGTGATTTTTAAATGAAAGAGAGACACTTTGAGTGGTTCCGGCCTCACCATGCCTCATATTGAGGCTGGTGTGACTCGTACACGTCAAAAATGAGCCATGGATCATTGTGCTAAAGTATCAACACAATTAGAATCCATTTGATCAGTTTTCCATATGTACTTGAAATGTTGTCCATTTTAAACATAAGAGAGACACTTTGGGTGGTTTCAGCCACAACGCGACTCAGACTGAGGCGCGTTTGACTCGTACACGTCACATATGACCCATGGACTGTTTTCCTAAAGTTTAAATAGATTCAGAATGCGTTTGGGTAGCTTTTCATATGCCTGTTGTTCTTTTCACTTATAATCCTGTCCATTTTAAACAAATGAGACACAGTTAGAGTGGTACCGGCCACACTGCTCCTCGGATTAAGACGGGGTTGAATCATACAAGTCTCAATTGACCCATGGATCATTTTCATAAAGTATAAACACAATTAGAATCTGTTTGGTCAGTTTTTCGTATGTCAGTTGTTGTTTTCACTTAAAATGAAGTTCTTTTTAAATTAAAGAGAGAAACTTTGAGTGGTTCAGGCCATACTGCACCTCAGATTGAGGCGGGGTTAACCCGTACACGTCACAAATGATCCATGTATCGTTGTGCTAAAGTATCAATACAATCAGAATCCGTTTGTTCAGTTTTACATATGTACTTAAAATGTTGTCCATTTTAAACATAAGAGAGACACTTTGGGTGGTTCCAGCCACACTGTGACTCGGATTGAGGTGCGGTTGACTTGTACACATCACATATGACCCATAGATTATTTTACTAATGTTTAAATAGATTAATAATGCGTTTGGTTGGTTTTTCATATGCTAGTTGTTCTTTTCACTTATAATCATGTCCATTTTAAACAAAAGAGACATAGTTAGAGTGGTACCGGACACACCGTGCCTCGGATTTAGATAGGGTTGACTCATACATGTCTCAAATGACACATGGATCATTTTCCTAAAGTATCAACACAATCTGAATGTGTTTTGTCAGTTTTCTGTATGCGAGTTGATGTTTTCACTTAAAATGATGTCATTTTGAAACAAAAGGGATACACTTTGAGTGGTGCCAGCCACACCGCATATCATATTGAGGCGGTTTTGATTAGTACACATCACATATGACCCATGGATCATTGTGATAAAGTATCAACACAATCAGAATCATTTTGGTCTATTTTCCGTATGTACTTAAAATGTTGTCCATTTTAAACAAAAGAGAGACACTTAGAGTGATCCCGGACACACTGTGCCTCAGATTGAGATTGGGTTGACTCGTACACGTCACATATGACCCATTTATCTTTTTCCTAAAGCATCAACACATTCTGAGTGCATTTGGTCAGTTTTTAGTATGTCAGTTATTGTTTTCACTTAAAATGATGTCCATTTTAAACAAAAAAGAGACACTATGAATGGTGCCAGCCACACCGCGCCTCGGATTGAGTCGGGGTTGACTCGTACACGTCACATATGACCCATGGATCATTGTTCTAAAGTATCAACACAATAAGAATCCATTTGGTCGGTTTTCCATATGCTAGTTTTTGTTTTCACTTAAAATGGAGTCCGTTTTAAACAAAAGAGTGACACTTAAAGTGGTGCCGGCCACACCATGCCTCGGATTGAGGAGAGGTTGACTCATACACAACACATATGACCAATGGATCGTTCTTCTATAGTTTCAATGGCAAAAGAATGCGTTTGGTCAGTTTTCCTAATGTACTTAAAATGTTGTCCGTTTTAAACAAAAGAGAGACACTTATAGTGATCCCGACCACACCGCGACTCGGATTGAACTGGGGTTGACTCGTACACATCACATATGACCCATGGATCGTTGTGATAAAGTGTAAACAGAATACGAATGCATTTGGTCAGTTTTCTGTATGCCAGTTGTTGTTTTCACATAAAATCCTGGCCACACCACACCTCAGATTAATACGGGGTTGACTCATACACATCACTTTGAGTGGTGTCGGCCACACCGCGCCTCATATTTAGGTGGTCTTTCTTGCCAAGTATCTCACATAGGGGACTAGGTATCCCCTGAGGCATGGTATTACCATCTTTCAAAATAGACATTTCCTCAGTTTATCTTCATGAAAACAATATCACTCATGAATAATAGAAACCATCCTAATTTCCCTCACCTAGAAACAAAAGCTTTCATCCTAGAATTTCATGTCTAAATTCCCTAAGCATGAAGAGTCTTTCCATGAGTCCTTAACATGTAAACCATGTATTATCCTAACAATTGACAAGTAAACCAAATCAAACAAGTCATAATTCACATAACATAGAGAATGTACAACAAGGCTTTGTATTCAATTTAAAGCATACCATCACATGGGTTTGATGAGCATGAACTAATAAACTTACCAAGACATTCATATAATTCAAGACATAAAAAATGGAATAATCCTAAATAATATCGCCATCACCCTCATCATCACTATCATCACCATCATCATCACCCTCATCCTCGTGGTCATCATTGTCCTCATCATCGTCCCCACCCTCCTCCTCACCCTCACCCTCCGCCTCGCCCTCCTCCATAGCCTTGCCCTCCTCCTCTCCCTCCTCTTCTGCATCAAACTACTTTCCATCATCATCGTCAGGATGGACATAATCTTGACCACCACTATAATTTCCACCTGGTTCACCATATATAGAACGTATCGACGACATATATTCATCAAAAGCTGGGCTGGCCTCTGGAGGAAGTGTTGGATGTAGAACTTCAATAAATTTCATAAATGCACTGTTTTCCCTAGCAAACTATTTTGCCGTCTCTATGGCCCTTTTTTCAGCCTGTTATTCATGTTCCCTAACTTGCTACAGCTTGGTGGAACTACATATCGTACTTGAGAAGGGCCAATACTTCTTCAGGGCTATCCTTGGTTGGCAGCATACTCTGCCATAATGCTCCTCTCCCAACACCTGATGTAAGTTATCAGTTGGCCCAAAATTTTCTGGTTCTTGGGCATAGAGGGCCTCTTAAGTAGCCTATTACAAATATAAATATGTTATTAAGTTACAAAATAGATATTAAAATATGAAATCAATAGATTAAAACTTACAATATGCTACTAAGTTGGTTCGTTGACGAAAATTCTATGCTTTTTTTGTCTACTTGAGAAAAACAGTTTTTCTCGAGGCACACGTCCTTCAATATTCAGTTTTTTCCTCTACAATGACATTGAAAACTAAAATTATATGAAAAAATTATCAAATGATTAAATAATTGAGGAAATAAAAGAACCTATAAGTTTTAAAGAAAACTTATAATCAATTGTCATACCGGCTTCCTCTCATGATCTGGCATCGTAGTACGTCCCAATGTGTAGAGGTATTTTTTTGCATCATTTTTTTATTTTTTCCAGATTATTCCTAAATAAAATTAGATAATTAAAAGGATAATATTAAAAAAAAACAAGAAAGTTATTATTTAAATACCTCAAATGTAATTAATACCTTAAACTTAGTATTCATCCTATGAGTAATCATCTTCTGATACTGCTCTATAAGAAAATCATCCACGACTGGTAGCGTGTCTAACTCAGTGCCAACTCTGGCATGCCAATCAATATAAAACTCATGCTTGTAGGCTCTTCAAATATCACCTAATTACTTTAGACGTGTTGGTCATGCACCCTCACCATCGGGAAAATTAAATCGAAGATGACACCAAAATATTAATTCATATAAATAAAAAAATAATTCATGGCATTAAATACAACAGATTGTTTTAACAATATCTCTGCCCAAGCTCTATCCTTGACCTCATGTGGAAACTGTCTCCACGATAGCGTTCTGATGGGAATGGTGTTAGATTATTTGGCAAGCGTCACAAAAAAACTCCGACATTGCTGCCCTGTTTTCTCAACCATTTAGTTGGCTTAATTTTAATCCACCATTACCTGTGTGCGGCGGTTCCACACCGCACGTATGCATGTACGCCCCCGCCCTTGACTCCTGTTAGTAGATTTATCTATCATGAAATAAGAATAAATATTTTATCAAAACATGTTATAATGAAAATAAATATTGATATAAAAATTTGTTAGGGTTCTATAAATATACTTGTGCCAGTCTGATCGCTGAGCACCGCTGGATCCATAGAAACTGATGGAACACCCTGTGGTGGAACATGAGATGATGACGATGGAATATATAATCTATGAGAGACAAAAGTAGAAGGAAAATAAGATGGGACATCTTTATGACCAGATTCTGGCTGGGGAGTGGGAATCATCATGGGATATGAAAAAGATGGGTCAAAAGATGCAAAAGGTGGCGAAGACATGGGAGGCCTAAATTTCCCGTGTGTCCCTAATGTCACACCAGGATCAGAATGCGGGAAGGATGACATGTTATTTGGAGTGGCATGGTCTAGTCGGGTACGCGGAGCTGCTCGTGTACCTCTGGTATGAACCCCCCTCATACCACGGCCTGAGTACTAGGACTAGTAATAGGCTCCTCATCGAATAACTGTCGACGTATAGGTGGATCCTACAAAAATGTTTACAACAAAATTAATCACATGACATTATATATTCTTTAAATATATATATTTGAAATAAATTACTCACTGCAGGAACTAATGGTGGAACTCCCATCTCTGGCATTCGAAGATTGTTCTCTATCATTTTTTTCCTTTGTCTCTCTTCAATTGGCTGCATTTCCTGCTTTTTAAAACTAATATGTCATTAATTAGAAAAAGGAAATTAATGTGTAACCCAAAAATCTAAATATATGAGGGAATAGGGGGATTCATTCATAATTTAGCTATCAATTGTTTTAGAAGAACTTGAATGGATTTAATAAATCATATAAGTTGTAATGTTCACCAGGTTAGAAATATTGTTTGACTAGGTTTGAATACAGTTCAATTCCAAATTAGAAAATGTAATTCAAATAAAACTGCAACCAATAAACATTGAAAACTCACATAATGATCAATTCAGCTAAAACATATTTGTGATCAGTACTAAATCATATTTAATAGTACCAACCTTAATAAACCAACATGAGGTAAACCAAAAGAATTGAGAACATGGGTGAATGATTCTATATATTTTCAACCACAACTTCAGGTTCACAATCAACTCTGACAATTGAGCTATTGGAGTCATAAACCCGAGGTAAACCAAAATAACTACATATACTGATCATGGTGGGGGATTCTTAGCCAATTTGGAAACTAAAATAAATTCCCATCATAGGTATCAATAAGAAACATCATCATCAAAAGAAACTCAAAATAAAAAAAGACTAAAAACATCAAACACTTCAAGAATTCACTACTATGCATGGTTTATCCACATTTTTAGCACTAATTATATAGCTTAATCATGAACCAGATCTACAACTCCCAGTTTTCACCAATAAACATATAATATCCCCCATGCTCACTGTATGACTTAACACCAATAGGTAAATATCTCAAAATATCTTTAAAATAACTCATTAATAGGATCAAAGCATAAATATAATCTTGAACCAACCATGGAATCTCTTTCACAACACATTCTCACACACCATTTATCTCATGTGTTACTAAATACCAAACATAGCCGCATAACAAGTGTACTATAACAAAATACATTACACAATCCTTATTAAAAAAATTCCCATTTTAATAAAACACTTTCCTCATGAATAAATCATTTCTGAAATATCATTTGAAATCCATTTTAAATAATAAAATCCCTTTGATCATTTTTAAAAAATATTTGGAGTATTCTCAAGGAACCCCCATTTAGAAAAGTCTAACTAAATGCCAAATTTCCACACCAAACCATTGAAAAAAATTAACATGGGATAATCATCGACCACAAATAACTTAACTGGAAATTAAAAAAACAGAAACAAAATGTGATATATAATTTAATGTTATGTTAGGGGAAATGAGATTTAATAGAGAAAAAAAAATCATAAATGGTTCTAACATCATAACTTTTGATTAAAAACACCCATAATAGGAATGGGAATGCCTCATACACCTAATCCCTAATAAAAAAACCGAATATTCAATTAAAACATTGAATTTAGGGTTTCCACCTTCAATAAAAATGAATAAATATGTAAGATAAGTGGAAAATGATCAATAAGACATAAAGATTTTGAATTATACCATATAACCTCATGGGGGAGTCTCACCAGATCTGATGGAGTTCACCAGGGGCGCACCCGTGAGGGTTCTGCATATTGGGGGGAGGGGTTCTGGAAATTGGGGGAGAAATGAGACTAGAGGAGGACTACCCAATTTGGTATTTCTGTACATCTTTTCCCAACAGTTTGAACCAAACCATTTGGAAATCATTGGGAAAGTGAATATTTTCCAATGGTTTTAAGAAAACCATTCGGAAATCATCAACCTTTCCCAACATTTTCATAAAACCATTGGGAAAAGGAGCATAAGTTGAAGATTTCCCAACGGTTTGATAAAGCCGTTGGGAAATATTTCCAAAACACTCCTATAGCAAAAGTTCATTGGAACCATTGGTATATGACCGTTGGGAAAAACAAGATTCCCAATAGTGTATATTTGTTTAATTATTTCTAATACGATAAATTATTTTTCTTATATTACGATTAATTATTATAAAAAAGTGGGTGATTCTATTATTCATTGTCACTTGATCTACCATTATTTATCTTAACCTTTTTGATCCATACAAAAAGGGAGTGATTTTTTTGGAAATTTAATTGGCTATTGTAAATATAAAAAAGGTTGATAATGTTTAGTGGATCATTTCCATCATTTATATATTTTTTAATAATTACCCTTCTTTTGTGTTATATGTTTGACCTTGAATTTTAATATTCCCTATTAGTTTTTGATGAATTTTATTATTCACTATTAAATATACTTATATATGTTAACTAATCTTATATATGTTACTGGATGTTAATCATAGATTATATTTTTTATTATATATTTTTTTATTATTATTCTATAAGTTCTGACATTTTATTTTTTAAAAGTGTTGGTTAGAATAGATTTTATCAGGTGAAGAATTAATCTGGAAGTTAGTTTTTTTTATATCTGTATATTTTGGTCATATAATGAGCTATATACCTTATAATTTTTTCCTTATTATGTTTCTGGATATACAAGAAGATTACATACATTTTATTCAACTACAAGGAAGGTTGAATATATCAATTGGATGTTTTAAATTTTCTTTGAATCCCCTATAATATTTCTATCATAATTATACTTTTTAGATTATATAAGATATTATTTTCCAATGGTATGTTTTTAAAGAAGTTATATTGAGGTTATATTTGATGATTTCTAAAGATAAGTAAATTATATAAATATAATTCAATTTGACATAAATATAAATATTATTTTTAGATTCCTTCAAAATTAGTTTAATCCAACTAATAAATAATTTCGGGTTTGATGATGAAATTTTGAGAAATTAAATGTATAGGGAGGTAATGAAGCTTAAAAAAGATGACTCTCATAGATGTTTAGTATTATATAGTTTTACTCATATGAATCAATGAATCATACACATAATTAATCATACAAAGATATAAAATAACTCATGTGAAAAAGAAAAATACCACAATTAAATCTTATGTAAATTTAATATTACAATTAAAATGACACTTATTAATCCATTACTCTCACGATGAGGTAATTTTATATTTCGGTCTTCACTATGCTTGGATAAACACCCACTACAACACCTCTAATTTATATTTATGAAATAAATAGAAAATCAACTAAAAGAAACATAGCATACCATTTTCGTATAAAGGGAGGACATGATCACATAATTTGTTTCACACTTCACTAATAGAATCCACATCATGCATGTTCAAAAGGTGTTTTATGCCATTATTCAATATGTTTACACCTCTACAAAGACTTGAAAATTAATTGGAAGGAGATTTATGCCTTTAATAGGAAGTCATATAGAATAAAAGTATATATTCTTTATAAAGAACTCTCTAATACTGCTAATCAGAACTGAAATGTTTACAATGTACATTCACAATAACTCTTAATTATGATTTAAAAATCATAAGTCCTTCTATTTTACTATATAATATATTACAATGATATTGAAGAAGAATACTACTTTGAATGAAGTATCATTATTAGTATGTATTACTGCTTCACTAGAACTTGAGTTATAATTGATATAAATTTCATGTTATGCATTATAGTATATATTTTATAATTATGAAATATCAACATTATGTTATCAGTTTATCATTAGTTACAACTTGCAATAAATTCAAGATATAACTTGAGGGTACCATACTAACAACATACTCTAAACAAGTTGTGTGAGAATACGATACTCAATTTCACTATAATTTTGATATTTTTATCTACTATAAATATATATGGATTATTGAATCAGACTATCAATATAATATTCGTTGTTTTATTCTTAATAATCTATATAAAGTGGTTACAAATCATTTAATACAACATCAAGGTAGTTTAATGACCATGTGATAACATCAAGGAGGTATGTTATCAACATATCAGTTTTGAAAATCCAATGTCTATTATTTATTTTGAATTAAACTATTGTGAATATTTTTAATATTATTATGGAAATATTTAAATAACGTTCAAGTATTATAAGATAGTGGAAGCTCAAAGTAACTAAATGAATATTTAAATTAGTTTCTATTTATCGGTGGATGAGAAAAGTTGTAAGAACTATGTAAAAATTAGGGTAATGACTATGAAGGGCTCTACATGAATTTATTTTATGTATTATTTCTAGAAAGGAATATTTTTAAGGTTGTGATTAAATCATTGATATATTTTTGGAAAATGTTGACTTATTTATTTGAATTATTAAAGGATGGAACAACTAATGTGATGACTAAAAATATATTATTATATATTTATTTGGACTATTTGGGAATGTGTGGAATGAGAAAAAACAATTATAAAATCTATTTTTATCTTCCTCCATAAAAATATATATTTTGAATATGAAGAAATAAGAAGAAAAATTCATGCATGAAATTGAATATCTTACTGATTGAAGAAGAACCAGTCCTATGCGACATTGATGATTCTATTTCTACTGTTATTTGAAGAATGAAAAAAGAAGCCTTCATGAAATGAAAGATTTATTTACTTATATTATTTATTTCCTTGAAGATTATTTACAATAATGATCACTGTAGAGATGTGTATCATAGTTTATTTCTTCTCTAGTGAAGACTATCCATATTCTATCAGTTGCTTCTGTGGTTCTATGCTGAAGCTATTTCAACCTTCTATATTCCATATCTTTCTACTAGTGTTTCATTTACACATACTTAGGAATGTTAGACTACCAGATTCAAATACTATGCTATTTTTTAGGTGTTAACTTCCTTTTTTTAGTTTTTAGGGTTCCAATAAATGAAAGTGAGGGCCTAGTAAAACCTTTTCAACTTAGTATGAGCTGTTTTCACTCAACTATCGAGATCCCTAGTAAAATGATACAGATAAAATCACTAATCTCATATCGATCATTAGTGGATTCCAAAAGGTGTTATTCTAGTATCCTTGAACCATTATAAAAATAATATGTTTTCCACTATTTATTTATTTTATTTCCGCTGTATGTATAATTAAATAAAAAGAGGACATATTCACATTGATTTAAGAGGGATGTTTAAATTTACCATTATTTTTATATGGAATCAATTAGCCCCTATTTATTCTATATATTTATAAAATTTAGGAAAACATAAAAATCACTTCATAAATGTTATATAGTGAACTCATTTATTTGAAGAAGTAACATGGGAACTTGATGACGTGATGAGGAAATATTTCATCAATTTTTTCACTGGAGTAATTAAATTTAAAGGGTGAATTATTTTAGAGGGGTGGTGGTGGAATGTGAGTCCCCATAATATTGTATGAATTTTAATTAAATAATTTAATAAATTCTCTCTCATAGAAAATTATATTTTAAAATACATTATTTCTGTAAGTTATAATGCTAAAATATGAAATGAAATGAGATGAAATTAAATGAAAATTAATATTTTAAGAAATATATATGGAATATAAATATGAAAATTTTATGGGTAAAATTAAAAAAGTAAATAAAAAGATATTATGCTTGGGGTATTATTCTATTTGGTCGCTTATTTGAATCATAAAACTAAGTATTAAAATATGTGTAATTAAAAACATTAAAAATATGATAAATATTTTTTGGATGTTTAAAAGTAATATTATGAATATTTTTTATAGAAACATGTAACATCATATATATGAATGTAAAAAGAGTAATCTGATTATTATATAACTATTAGAAAATATAACCATTGAGTACATATATCTTTTGATAATATAAAACTAGGTAGAAACTATTAATGGGTTAAAATATTTTTTTATGAGGGTTGTTTAAAGAAGCATTTGTTACATAAACAAAGTAATCAGGATATGTGATTATTATAATATATTAGTTGAAACGATTAATATAAATATAATTAATCACATTTTTAATATAATAATGAAATGGGTTATCTATGTAATCAAGTAGTAGAAGTCTTATATATGACACATATTTGTTAGATCTTGGGAAATAGTTAATATTACTAGGGTTATCCTTTGACCCCGAGATGAACTTGAATACGTTTGGCTTAAGGGAAATCATCGACAGAATAAATTCAAGATTGTGGATATAACTATGATATCCATGCTAACTGAATCACCACCCCCAAACTATGACTATATATTATCTTACCATTAGGGTTTAATAAAAGTTTTTGAGAGGTTTTGTAACTATATTTTATTATGTTATCAATAAATAATTATAATTGTGATAACTGATGTTTTTTATAAAACTTTCATTTTATTATATGTATTATTATCAATATAATATTTAAAATAAAATAAAATAGTAACCATGATTTGTTGTTTTTATTAAATAAATAATTTAAATCAATGTACTAAATAATAAATGACAATAAATAATAATATAACTATTAATGGGAAAAATAGTTTTATTATAAAAAAATTAATTTTATTTTATATTATATATTTCTATTTACAATTTCATGTTATTATATTTATATTTTAAATTTTATAAACTTAATTTCATATTTGAAATCATAATATCAAAGTTAGGTATGAGGGATAATATCTTTGGTAAAAAAAATAAGTTACCATGGTGAATAATAAAAATAAACTAGTAGAATAAAAACTTTTTACATCATAACTAAGTAATAATGTAAAATATATTGTTAGGTGATTTGATCATCAATTTTATTACTTATATTGGGCTATCAAAGATAATAAATTATGTGTACTCAATATTTTACTAGATTAATGTGGCATATAATAGTTTATGTTTGAGGTTGGTCTTATAAGAAAAATGTACGACTCTCTACAACTTTATGTGAAATTTTATTATCCTAAAAAGTTGAGAATTAAATTTCTTTAAGAGAAGATAATATCTAAATGGATAAAGAAAATTAATTTAAATACTAATAAAGAGATCAATATGAAAGGATGATATTTGATAATTTAAAATTATCTCATTCATTAATGAACTATTTGAGTTTATTGGTCATATGGTTTTTCTAAAATTCACAACTTCATGATTTTAAAATAAATTAAATCTAATTAATCTAATCATATTATCTTGATTTAATAAATAAATTATACCAACCATATTAAGCTCAATCTTGTAAGTATTAGATGAACCCAAATCACTGATCATAGTTTAATCCTCTCAGTCACTTTGGAGATCCTCCATCAATAATATTTATTTTCAGATACATATTACAAAATTAAGTGAATAATGTGTTCTAAAAGTGATTCCTAATTAAACAAACTAATTAAAAATAAAATTGATATTTAAATTAAATTTCGATTATTTTACTCTTGATACGCCACTCTAAATGCGACTAGATACTCATGATTAAAATAAATTACATCATGTTTGTCTAATTCTTATTAATATAATTAAAATAATTAAAAAAATGAAAATTAAAGTAAATAACCTAAAGTCTTACTAATAATATAATCAACTTACCAGAATAAAAGAATGATTTTTCAAAAAAAAAGTTTTTTGAGTGAAAATGGGAATAAAGGATCTCAAATGAACTAAGAAGATTTTGAATAAGACCCAAAATTCACTCAAACGAGGGTTGGATATCTTATATACATATAATAATCCCACTACGACATAGGGAATGAAAAACAGGCGTGGCGGGATCCTATCTAAGGGTATAAATCAATTTATTTTGTAATAACATAGAAAAATGTCTATATCATTGTATATATTATTTGAAATGGAACCCACAATGGGTATGGTGAAATGTCTCTCCCTATTTCATTCATATGTCTTGAAATATTATGAAATTGTATAGGATATATATTTAGAGGCCTGGTTTTTCATTATAAGACTTTTAAATATTTTTATATATATTTCTAAAGGAATGAACTGGGATAGAGTGTGTTTTGGGAGTCCCATGTTCCCAGAATTAATGTTATAAACAATATTTATATATTTTATATTACCTGCATGTTGTTTCATAAAGATAATGAGATAAATCATAAAAGAAATCTCATATTAGAAATATAATACAATAGTTGAGTCTAGAATGTGATATTTACCCTAAGAGTTACCTAAAATATGTTAGCACATGGCATTCAAACATCTCTCTCTTTGGCGGTATGTTTAGTGGATTAATTAATTAATTCATTTAACCTAATTTTTTTACTATAAATATATCATTATGGAGAATTTCCCAGGGTTAGCCTCATAATCATAGGACTGTAAAAAGAATCCTCCTCCTCTCCTTCTATTGGTGAATCACATCTGACGACGATGAAACTTTAGATCAGAGAATATCACGGCATAGTGAATGAAAAAAAATCTTCTAATAGGTTGTGGGAATTTTCTTTGATGATGAATGATCTAATATCCATGCATCACTCATAAATTTGTGGATTACATCCATTGTTGAATAAATTCATCGACCTGATCAATCTCTTCCTTTGATATGTTCCAATTATGGCCTTATAATGCACCTGTGTACTAGATATTTAGTTATTATTTGGGTTTTCTACACTTGGATATCCCAGTTCATTATTTTTTTCAAAGAAAACTAAGAAAATATCGATAAACTTTTATTCTTGTGCATTTACCCTTTAATTGATTTTCATTCTTCACCAATTATACCATGTGCTCCCTGTTCGATGTTACCGAGTGGTACTGAGCCTAATAAGACCATGAAAATATTGATGAAATGATGTGTAAGTGATAAATAAACAAATCTTGGATAGATATTGAATGTTTTTGGGATTTCTCTGATCGTTTTGACGATCAAAGATCAAAACTTCAAAGACAAAAGGATTGAAGTTCACATGATGTACAACTCAACTCTCGAGACATATAGAACTAATTGTCATCTACCAGATGGCTGGAAACGATATATTTGAACTAGATACAATAATTTAGGATGGTCTGGAGGTGTTATTTTCATCAGAATGTGCAGATTAGAAGCATAGAGAATGGATTTGAATTCTAAAAACTCCCGACTACAAGGCATGTCGGGCCTTGGGTATGATGAGTAGGGTTTAGGAAATTTATAAATACAAAACTTCCTATAGACTCCCTACACACTATGTTCCTCTTCCCTAGGTGGATGAGCTATGTGTTGGAGCACACAAGAATGGACACATGTGGGAGTACATAGACACAACACGAGTACACTAACACAAGGTAAAGTACACAAACATGTTTTGGATACATGGGCACAACCAAGCACAAGGATGATACCTCTAGTAGCATGGGAATTCTATGTATGTACACTAAACACTATGTATACCTACACGGTATGAAATACATGTACCTCCAAAAGACAAACAGGGGATTGAGAAAGACCCCATATCGTGTGGGTCCCCTAAAATGCCATGTACCACTTGGTTCCTTTTGAGGAAACTTCAAACTATCATATTTCCTTTATTTGGACTCATATTTTGGCCTATGAGTAGACTATACTAATTTATTTTACACATGTAATATTATGGTTCCCTTGATTTATTATTTTGAGTTATGTTTTGAGATGTTCTAGGCATGGAGCTTGTTTCAAAAACACTTAATGACTATAATGATCACACATGATCACTAGATGCATTCAGAGTGGAACACTCAATTTGGGTTGGGAATAGGTCCAAAATGACTAGAGTGGAACTCTACATCTAGGATGGGCATGGGTCCTATCCCACCCAAGTGGAACCCTCCCATTGAACATGTAATGGGTTGTCTATTGACTTCTAGAGTGGAACCCTCCAGCTGGACTGGGCATCGATCCTCTACCACCTGAGTGGAATCCTGTTATTGGCATAGGGAATGGGTCCCCTATCGACTTCTAGAGTGGAACTATCCAGGTAGGCTAGAAAAGGGTCCTCCACAACAAGAGTGGAACCCTCTTACTAAGAAGGGAATTAGTCATCTATCAACTATTATAGTGGAACCCTCATATTGAAACATGACATGGGTCCTCTATCAGTCTACTGAGTGGAATCCTCCCAATTTACTAGGTAATGTGTCCTTCACCTAGTGATTATGACCCCTGAACTATGTGGAACAATGATGAGGCATGTATTGACTTGGATGGTTTCTTCTGAGTAGATGTGCAAGATGTTGGAAATCATTGTTAGACTTTTGGAACTATTGGTGACTCTTTTCCTGGGCAGATCTATGAGATGGGGATCCCCTTTATCTCTCATTTTGGATTCTTTTTCTTAGAATATATATATATATATATATATACTTTTTTATCCATACCTTTAAAGTTGGAAACTATCCCTCTATGGATTAAAAATATGAACAGGGTATTCCACATGCTTTTCATGTTTAGCTTCTCATGGTTGGATGAGATTATGCCCCTGATATGAGTGGAAAAGAATCAACGTCTAGTTCATAAACACACTATGTTGAGCCCCATATTATTATAATAAGTTTCTCATTATATTAATTTGGGTTGAGCTACATATATTTTACTATATTCTATTATTATATTCATATTTTATCTCTCATTTCCCCACATTCATCTTCTGAGGAGTTTTACTGGGTATGTATATACTGACCCCAACATGGGGTTTCCCCAAATGTGTCATTTCTTATGAATATGACACACAAGTTGACGATGACTTCATAGGATCATTGTATGGTGGTCGTTGCTTAGAGATCATGATATGGGATATCTTAGAAGTTTACTTTCCAGTTTCTGTTAGGTTGGGGACATATTTCTAGTTGGTCATGTTTTTTACACTTTACTTTTTAATTTTCACTATCGCACTCTTGTAAACCCACATGATTGTGCATGATTGGTTTACATTCAAGTGGTATCACCTTTTTATTATTATTATGCTTCACTTCTACATTGATATGATCGAGTTTGTGTGTATAGGTACTTTAGTAAAAGTCCTCCCATTTTGAATATGCCTTTCAATGCTTGTCTCCACCCCTATCATATTGAGGTGGGACTGGGGTAGTTAGAGCTCAATCCCTGGACAAGGTTGGGTCATGAAATATTAGTATTAGAGGAGTTCATTCATAGAGAAATTTTTGTAGTCATCCCCTTATGATGACTTGATTGGGATTAGTGAAAAAATGTCAAAGTGTCCTGAGTGTGGCTTTATAGATTGGGAATCTAGTGATCGTACGGGCGACTGACATATCCATTTCTTAGGACCTTGACTACCTACTTGTCAAATCAGCATAACGATCCATTGGTTGCAGGGATAAATAGTACATTCATTATATATAATTCATTCATTGAGTATACTTATTTATTTATATCCCTATTGTTTCTATATATATATATATACGATCATCTAACCATGGTTTTTCTTGATTAAATTTTTAGATTCCTTCACAATGACAAACATCCAGGATATATGTTTTGAATCATGATGAAGATCTGGTGTGCGACGAGGCCTCAATATATGGACCATCTCATGATGTTATTTCTCAAAGTGGGAAGGTATGATTACCTTTACCTATTGAGAAACATATCTTATTATCTGAGTATCTTAAGGATTCACATAGTCTCAATGTACTCTGTGACTTCCAGCGTGAGAGGCTGCTAGGGTTTCATTGTGATCCAGATCCCCATGTAGTAGAGGATTGGATAGTTTGTGGCCTATATCAAATGGATTATTCTGAACTCAATAGATCAGCTCGTTGCACTAGCATATAGCCTTTTCCCTGGAGAATTTGGGAACTGGTGGAGTATTGTCACTTAGATGCACAATGAGTTAACACTCTCATGTCCTGACTTCCCACAACTGTTCTATGAGGAGTGCCACCCCGCCTCTTTGAGATCAGTTTGGATTCAAGTGTTTTTGGAGCTGTAACAAGGAGGGATAATGGTGGATGATTATGCAATTATGTTTATAAACCTTACCTGACACTCCTTTGACATGATCCAATATGGATACTTCCGAGCACACAATGTTTGAGAAGGGACTCCATAAAGAGATCTATGCCAGTGTGGTACCCTTGTGCATCCCCACATATTCCAAGGTGTTAGATCATAATATAGTGATCAAGAGTTCTCTATTAGAGGGATTAAAGGTAGCTAGAGTTGGAAGTTGGCATCATAGAGTTGATTTTACTACAACAGATAACCGATGCTCATTAGTAGGATGTCATCATAGGATATCCTATCATGATCAGTCTCAAACACGTGGTCATGTGGGACAAGGATTGAATAGACCTCCAAGGAATCCTAGAGAGGGGTGATGCTTTTATTATGATGGGTGAGGTCACATAGCAAATGAATGTCTAACAAGACAAGCTTAGGAGAACATAAAGATAACTGACAATCCACCACAATAGAGACCACTCTGTGATCAGGGATCTCTCAAGAGGGGTTGGGAGCCCCCTAGTGATACAGAGTTAGAATAGGAGGAGGATGGGATATGGGAGGTGGGTGAAACAATGATATCCTTCCACCAAAACTATTGGGCATCCCACATCAGGCTTAGGGAGTTGGAGGTTAGGGCCACAGACAGCTGCCGGCTCTAGAGGTTTATGTATCCTCATTGCACGAGATGATTAGAGGTATGATCCATATATTTTATAATATTTTATTATTGTTAATATACATAGGTTCCAGTCATTCATTCATATCTATAATCCTTTTATGAGATATCGATCTCCTATTTGAGGCACTACCCTAATATCTTCATATTCAGGTTTGTATGGGGAACACTTATTCTATATATTTTATCTTTTGAATGTGAAATCTATATATGGGTGGAGAGAGGTTCATGTGGGACTTTTTGGTCATCATGATGGAAACCTATGACACCATATTGGGTATGTATTTATTGTCTATGGGCTGAGACCATATTGATTTCCACCATAGATAGTTCTGATTCCTTTTCACTGATGGGGCGAGTATCACCTTTATGGGTGAGATAGATCTCATGGTGGGATGAGTGGAATCTATAAGTAGGAGGCTAAATCCCATCACCCATGAGTTGGAGATTATATCCCATGGCTCAAGAGGATATTCACTCATTTGTATTCCTTTAGTTGTGGAAGATTTTATAGAAATCTTCCCCGCAGACATTTTGGGACAACCTCTGAGGTGGGTGACATAGTTTTTTGTCGACATACATCCTAGGACCACCCTGATATCATCTACATTATATAAGATTTCCCCTACCGATCTTCAAGAGCTTCAGTTGTAATTAGAGGACTTTCAAGAGAAACGTTTTATTAGGCCCGATATGTCCCCTTGGGAAGCTCCAGTGTTCAAGAAAATAGAGGATTCGATATTGTGTCTTTGTGAGAATTATCATTTTCTAAACCAGGTCAAGATAAATAACAAGTAACCCTTTCCATGGATTAATGAACTCTTTAATCGGCTGTGAGGTGTGATGTTGTTCTCTAAGATCGATCTCTGATTCTGTAACCACCAATTGATGGTTTTCGATATTGATATTCCAAATATTAAATTCTGATGTTGCTAAGGATTGTATTACTTCCTAGTGTTTTCATTTGGTGTGAATAATTCCCCCTCTGTGTTTATGGATTTGATGAAATGGATATTCTAGCTATATTTGGACTAGTATTTTGTCGTACTCATTGAAGGCATACTCATCTACTATATATCATAAGAGGAGCATGAATTTCACTTGAGGATGGTTTTAAATTTTCTATGATTTTTCCAAATTAATGGGAACCTCACTTTACGGGGACTATCATTTCTGAGCATGGTTCATCCATGAACTCAATGAATATCCATGAGGAGATTTCTTGGGATCCACTGAAGATCTTGTTAGATGTGTAGATATTTCTTGTTTTGGTTGGGTACTACATGAGGTTTTAGGAAAACTTATCTAGGATTGCATCCCCTTTGTCCACCCTGATGCGGAAAGGGAAGCTATTTACCTGGAATGAGTAGTTCCATAGGGCCTTTGAGAAGTTGAGGAAGAGGATGATGAGTGCTCTTATGTTGATAATACTGGAGGAGGTCATGGATTACGCATTGTATTTTTATGGATTAGGAGTTGGGATCAGATGCATCTTGATTTATCAACATGCAGGTATCACATATGTGTCGAGGTTGTTGAGACCCCATGAGAATAACTACGTGACTCATAACCATGATATGGTAGCAGTATTCATAAAACTGAGAATGTGGAGGAATGAATTTATGGTGGAGCACTTTTTTTTTACTTACACAATCAATGTATCAGGTATATCTTCATGTAGAGGGGCTTAAATCAGAGATAGGGGTGCTAGTTGTTGTTCCTACAGGACTGTGAATATGAGA
Organism: Viscum album; assembly: GCA_963277665.1. NCBI lineage: Eukaryota > Viridiplantae > Streptophyta > Magnoliopsida > Santalales > Viscaceae > Viscum > Viscum album. The sequence continues at coordinate 1,881,576,034 of OY728153.1, forward strand.
TTGTCTATACACCAAGGAAGGAAAAAATAGTTCCAGATCCCATTAGTAGGATGTCCTTGGATCACTTGGTGTTGGAGGCTTCATAGAAGTTGTCTTCTTTACAAATGAACCTGGTGGAGCAAGAGGGTACAAATTTTCTTCAGTTGATGATGTGTAATCCACCTTTTATCAAGCATGTGAGAGATTTCTAGTTAGGATACATCAATTGTGTGGTCTTTCTAGACCATATATTCATAAGGGATTCACCTTATGGATATTATAGAAAATGGAATCATTCCATATTTTTATAGGTAAGGATGATGATTCTATTCATGATGCAGGAGGAGGTGCTATGAGAGATCCATACATCTCTAATAGTTATGAATAAATCTGTAGGGAATATGTAAAGAGACCTTAAATAGTAGTTATTTTTGGTGTGAAATGATATGAAGAATAACTGATTTCATCTCTCAGTGCTTCACATGTATATAAGTGAAGGTAGAACATCATGTTCCAATAGGATTGTTGCACCTCTTGATATCCTAGAGTATAGGTGGTACAAAATATCCATGGACTTTGTGATGGGGCTTCTATGAATATCAAAGGGCCATGAAACCATTGGTGTGATAGTTGACCAAATCATGAAGATGGAACACTTAATTTCTATCATGGAGTAGAGCTTAGTGGAGTGTTTGGGGGAGTTGTATGTATGAGATACTATTCACATCCATGAGGTGCCCTCAATGACTATCTTTGACCATGAATAATAGTTTAAGTCCTAATTTTTAAGAGGCTTACAGGAGTCATTCGACACATAGATGAGGATGAGTATATCCTTTCACCCCCAGATTGTCTGGTAGATTGCTAGAAATATCCAAGTGTTGGAGGATATGCTGAAGGATTTTAATTGAGACATCCATTGGAGCTGGGAGGATCAATTTCCCTTGGTAGATTTTATGTACAATTACAAATACCACATTACCATCATCATGAAATATTTTGAGGCCCTACAAAAAATAATTTAAAGGTAACATTTTTTCTTGAATGATATTGGAGAGACATATCTTATGGGACCAAAGTTGGTGCAGGTGATGAAAAATGAAGTCTATGTCATCTGTGAGTGGATGAGAACGACTCATAGTAGGAATAAATATTAAAAAGATCATCATTTTATACCTTCATAATTTATGTAAGGATACCATGTTTTCCTAAGAGTCTCCCCAAAATGAAGAGTATAGAGGTTTGTCTTGGGATACTAGTAATATCTGTGGTTTTTAATGCCATTTGAGATCATGAAGAGGGTTGGAGGGTTTCTTACCACCTCTCCCTACCCTCATAGTTGGAGTAGGTGCATGAAGTCTTCCATTTTTCACAATTGAGGAGATATGTGAATTAATCTAGAAACACCATCGACTGGGGTGAGCAGAACAATGAGGATGTAGCCACCATTGTGGACCACCAAGTGGCGATTGAGGATTGAGAGGAGAGGACCCTATGTGGACCTACTATCCCCTTTTTTCATATATTCTGGTAGAACAGGAACACATATGAGAGATCCTACGGGTGGGAGATCCATGAACAAGATCATTATCAGGAGTTTTTTTGTTTAGTTTTTCTCTTTTGAGATGAAAATCATGAAGGAGGAAATGATGGAGAGAACTAGTTTTTTCCTTGTAAGGATTTTAAATATTTATACATATATTTCAAGAGGTATGAACTAAGATGACATGAATTAATGAGGCCTGGTGTGCTCAGAATTAATTTTATAAAAAATATTAAATATATTTTATATTACGCGCATGTAGTTTTATAATGAAAATGGTATAACACTTAAATGGAAGCTTATATCAGAAATATGATACCACAGTCGAGTCCTCAATGAGATCAGAGAATATTAGAGTGCAGAAAACATAGTGACTTATTCCATTTGTTGGCAGGAATGTTTTTTGTAGAAACATGATCCAATCTATAGGTTGGAATTATAAATATTCATATTATTCCAATTATAATTAAATTTGTTGAGTAGATCAATCACCTTATTTGACATGTACCAATTGTGGACTTAACATGAAACTATGTATTAGATATTTAGCTATTATTTGTTTTTTAATACCCCAAATATCCCCATTCTTGATCATTGAATAAGATCATATGGAAAATATCAATAATTTTTTTGTGCATTTCCCCCTCAATTTTAATGCGTTCTTCACCAGTTGGACCCTGTGGTCCCATTTCAACATTACTGGGAGGTACTGATCCCAATAAGACCCCCATAATAATGTAGATATGAAGTGTGGTGGAATTATCAATGAATAAAATATAGATATGGAATGTTTTCTGGGGTGTGGGTGATCATTGTGACAATCAAAGATCAAACCTCCATTGGAGAAACGATCAGAGGAATGCAGGAAATGAAGTGAACTATGAGGATTGAAAGAGAAATTTTTGTCCCCTGGATGGACTAAAATGATAAATCCAGATTTTATTCACTAATTTTGGATGGTTTAGAGGTGATATATGTGAAAAAACTAGATTAAAAGTGTTGAGAATGGATCTGTATTTTTGGAAAAATACCAACTACATTCCATGTACATCAAAAAACACACGACTCATCGGGCCTTGGATATTAAATCAAGGGTTTTTGAAATTTATAAGGATTTAACATAATATATAATTCCTACATGTCATGTACCATATTCATGGGTGGTCAAGACGTGTGGGGAATCACATGAGTATGACACCGTGTGGGAGTTAACAGACACCACATGAGTACACAGACATGAGGAAAAATACATAGACACATCTTGGATACACAAGAATGACCAAACACATGTGCGGGACCCCGAGTCACATGGTCACACCATTTATATTCCCTAAACACCTTGTATACCTACAGGTTAGGAAATATGTGTACGGCTAGGGACACGACCCAATGATGGAGCGGGACGACATGCCGTGTGGGTCTCCTCACACACCGTGGACCCCTTAGTTCCTTTCATAGAAAGTTAAAACTACCTTATCTCCTTCATTTGGACATAGATTTGGGCACGAGAGTATCCTATTCTAAGTGTATTTCCATGAAGAACTTGATGGTTACCTCAATGAGTATTTTGTGATACAATGTGATATTTTCTAGGCATGGCGATTGTTTAGGCGATGCTCGATGATGAAAATGACCACACATGATAACTAGAGTAATTTTTAGTGGAACCCTCTAGATGTAATAGGAATGGCCCCTCGATGAATAGAGTGGAACCCTAAAGATTGGATGCTTATGGGTCCTCCAGCACAAGAGTGGAACCCTACTATAGGCACATGGCATGGGACATCTGTTGAATTCAAGAGTAGAACCCTCCCACTGGGATAATCATGAGTTCTATACAACCAGAGTGGAACCCCCTTGTTAGAACAAGGCATGGATCCTCTATAGAATTATATATCAGAACCCTTTAACTAGGTGAGTCATTGGTTCTCTACCACTAGAGTAGAATACTCTATCTAGGTAGGTCATGGGCCGTCTGTCAACTATTAGAGTGGAAACCTCCTATCGGAACATAATATGAGTTATTTATCTATCCACTGAGTGGAATGATCCTATTATACTGGGGAATGGTTTCTCTACCTAGAGAATGTGACCCCTCAACTGTGCGGCGTGGTGAAGAGGCCTGGCTTGACTTGGATGGTTTCTTCTGGGTAGGCATGTGAGATGTTGGGTATCATTGTTAGACTTATTGAGCTATAGGTGACTCTTTTATGAGGCTGAGCTATGAGATAGATATCCCATTTTTTTCTAGTTTGGTATTATTTTTATGAGAATGTATATATATATACACACACTTCTATATCCATACCTTTATATTTGGTTACTTTCTTTCCATGGGTTTGAATATGCATGGATTATTCCACATTAATTCCATCTTTATATTCTTCTGGTTGGATGAGTTTACTCTTCTTATATGGGTGGAATAGACTCTATGTGTAGTTCATCTACATGCTGTGTTGATCCCCTATCCTTGGACAAGGTTACTCATTATCTTTCTATGGGTTGAGTTTCATATTGTTTACTATCTTCGACATTATGTTTCTATTGTATCTTTTACTGCACCCCTTCATCTTTCAGGGCGTCCTACTAGATATGCATATAGTCACCTCAACATGGTCTTTTATCGCATGTGTTTTATTGTTATAAAATAATGGAATGTTAGACAATGATAGAAGAGTAGCTCAAGGATACTAGTTGATTGAGACCACTTAAAGTAGTCATAACTTAGATATCAGGAGATGTGCTATCTTAGTTGTTTACTTTCCCATTTCTGTTAGGATAGGGACACATTTTTGTTTGGGCACATAGTTTTCCCCTTATAGGTTTTCACTATAATACTCTTGTACACCCTATATATTTTTCATTTTTGGATAACATTATAGCTATATCATATTTTAATTATTATTCATCTTCATTTTGAAACTATTATTGTCGGGTGTGTGTGTAAAGTACTTTATGAAAAGACCTCACATTTAGGATATGTCTTTTGATTCTTATCACCACCCCTATCATATGGAGGCGGGCTTGGGGTAGTTTTGGATCAAGCCTCGGTTAAGGAAATGTCATGAAAAGATAACTCATATATTAAAACTTTAAATATATCACCTAATATTCAAAATGAAATGTTTGGAACCACAAATATATATTTCATATCATGGTCCTATAAGAGATATGGAAGAGCTTGATCCTATCATGGTCTATGTATGTTTCCATTGATTTTGTGGGAATAGACTCTGAAAGGCATGTATTTTGTCTTAGAGATAATTATGTTAAAGGTTTAAAATGTTTTTAGTATAATTTTTGGGTCTTTCGCGGTATGTATGGGTCTCAAACTCCCTGTTTTTCTCTCAGGTTTCCTCTACGGGAATTTCAAAAATGCTCCACAGTCAACATGAATTTCTAATGGCTCCATAGAATTTTCAAACTTCAAAGTTTCTATTATTTTAAAAAGTGTTCAATACAAAAACAATGTCAAATTATTAAAAAATTCAATAAAAAATCACTCAAGAATGTTCCTCAAAATTTTATAAAATAAAGAAAACGAAATTACAAAATTGAGATATAAAATTACCCCACAATTATTCATTTTTTTATCCTCAAGAAAAAAAATTCAAAAATAATTTCAATGGATAAAAATACTTTAAATATAATAAATAATACCAATATTTCTAACGGATCAAAAAATTTAATTGGGGATAATTAAATTTCAACACGATTATTCTCCCCTAGGTATCTAATCTTGCCTCATTATTGAATTGACATTCCAATTTCTATTCTGTTCTATCACCATATTAAAACATTTCTCCAAATATTATCTATAATATTAAAAAATAAAAACTTATGAACTAATGAAGAATCAAACCACAATAATCCAAAGGACATAGAAGAAGGTTTATCTGATGTTGAAGGTGGGAAGTTCATAATGAAAACATAGAAAAATAAGGCTTGAAAAGGGGGATTAATTATTTAATTACAATGTATGAAATTAATAATAATCTCAATAAAAAGTAAAACTCCTTCAATTACATAAAAATAATCATCTACCTAAAATTATTATCTTATATAAATGACACCCAATATTGTACATAAAAAATAATGAATTTTTTCCTCTATTTTCAAACGTTTTTCTCTATTTATGAAAGGAAAATGTCTCTCACCTATCAAACTATATTTATTATTTATCCTTAAAATAATAATTGTAATAGTTATAAAAATATTATCGGTAGATTATGGGTGATCATTAATGAATCTATGAATTTATCCTTAGAAGTAAAACCAAACTAGCCCCATTATCTTGAAAAATGCATGAATCATTGATCTCCCTTGAGAAACTCAAATAAAAAATCATGAAAATATACTTTATAATATAAGGAACAAAGGATAAATTGTCTTTTAATTTGAATCCCTATAAAGGGTTTTAATGGATTATATGGACCTAAAATAAGGGTAGGAGTTGGTTAGGTCTAAGGATAAAGGGTTCTAAAAAAATTCCATGAGTCATCTCTATGTAGCCAAAAAAATATTCATGCTTTAAAAAGATCAAATTTAATGGTTATGTAGTTGTGATTGTTATAAAAATATCTAAAAAAATAATGCATTATGACTAACATAAAAGCTATAATATACCTCTTTGTAATGGATGTTTTATTTCCGGAAATTACTCTTGACATGAATGTTAATTAATGATCCAATCAACGAAAGATTTAAAAAATTAAAATTAGATAAAATCATTTTTTATTTTAACAAAAACATGAAAAATCATTTTATGTTTGATTATATAAAATAAAAAATCAACTCGTATTCATGTGGTTGTTATAAAATTTCTTAATTAATGAAAATTCAAATAAGAAAAATATCTAATAGACCAATAATTTCAAGAAAAGCAGCATGTTTATCCAACAAATCCCCCACTGAACATAATATTAAATAGTGTACTCATTGTTTGAGACTAGTGTGAGATAATGAAATTGTTTTTTTCAAAGAAAAGATTTCATTTTTTTGCATGAGATTTGTTTTTTATTTATTTTTATCTTTATGTATTAATTCTAGGCCGAATGCCCCTGAAATTAATGAGTAAATTTTGAGTAATTGGATCTGGATGGCTAGTACATGGTCAGTTGTAGATATGTGGATTAATCAGATTCAAGATGGACCCTTGGTAGTATATTCTACATATTTATCACATATCTAAGAACATCACATGGATTAATCTTATAAAGGATATTATAAACTATGTTTCATAACCTCACATAGGGTGCGTGACATACAATTATCACTTGGTGAGTTGATGTAATTTGTCTTAAACATGAATTCCCTGAGAAATCGTTCTATACCACATAATAGATTCCATTTTTGTTTTCATAGTTGGCACATAAAATACCAAACCATATAACTGTTGGGTCAATAGATACCTAGATATGATATTGATTGTAGTATCAAACTATGATGCAGATACTCAAAATACAAGTGGGGGGGGGGGGGTGAATTGTATATTTTAAAAATTCATTTGGACCTTTTAAGATTATTATGTTTAACAAGGTTAAACAAGGTAATTCACAAAACCTATAGATTCTAATAACTTGCTTGATTCTGAAAAAGTGATTCTAGAAATGAAACTTAACAAGAGTTTACAACAACTAAGATTCTACCTTAAAGTGTATAGTATCCTTTAAAATTAAAGTAAATGTTTAAGTAAGTATAATAAAGTTATACTTTTCTTAAAAATCATAATTATAGCGGAAAACAGAACTAAAACACTACAAGTAACAAGTAGTAACTGTTTTAACCAAAAGAGAAGGGTATCCAACAACCCTGGATAAAGGTCCATTGATTTATACTTTAAATAAAGTCTATCTTACCCAAACCTAGGTATGCCCTCAATCCAAATATTGGTATCAGTCTTTATATCCCTGCAAGCCCTCGATTTGTAAGGAAATCGGCACCTCTGACTTCACAACCCGAAGTCTCTGATTCCATGGAAATCGCACCACCGTAAAAAGAAAATCTACAAGAAGCAAAGTTTGAACAATACTTTCAAACATTCTACAGTAATCCTAAGAGTTTATAAGATCCTCTCTCTCTAGAAATCACTTCTACAACATTTAAGCATAGTTCATCCAAAATTTGTGTCAAAAGTTCTGAGCTCGTTCAAATGAGCTCTTATTTATAAGCACAGCTTCAACAGTCGTCTCCCTCCTCCAATGGTCATATTTTTACTTGAATTTCAGAGGGACCTATACACATTTAAATCAAACATCGGTTAGTTAGTATCTAAAACACGACAACAATTTATAACAAAAAAAAAGTGTAAGCAAAAATATGGTTACAAAAATAAAATCCAATATTTAAAATGTAAGAAAATGAAAGTTTGGATTATAACCAAAAATAAATTCAGTGTCTATAATACAAGGATATTTGGATTCTTTTTTCTAGGAATTCGGAACCTAAACTCTATAGAATTCCGAAGACTAAATTTCAAGGAAATTTGGAATCTAGATTCACAAGAATTAGGAACCAGATCTTACAAATTTCGGAGTCAGAGTTCATGAGAATTCAGAGTCAGAACTCATAAGAGTTCTGAGTCTATATTCAGAGAACTCGGAGTTAGTACTCAGAAGAGTTCGTAACCAGAATTTGTATTCAGAATTCAGAGTTAGAACTCAGAAGAATTCATAACCAAAATTCGTATTCATAATTTGGAGTCAGAACTCAGAAGAATTCGTAACCATAATTCATATTTAGAATTTGGATCCAAAAACAGAATGCTTCATATCTATGTATTTAAAGGATTCTGAGGTTTTGGTTACAAACTGAATTTTATACTTGAAAAAATTATGATATGAGAAATAAAAACATGGTAAGGCTAAATTGCCTTGGGGAAGGAAAATTTTCCTTATAGAAGAAAAAACAGAGGGTAAAAAGAGATTTGCCTTGAGATAGGGTGTTTGTGATTTTCAAAACAAGAAAGAATGGTAAAATTATAAGGAAACCTTATTGGCTTAACAATCTCCCCCAAGTATGAATGAATGGTAAATTCATAAGGAAAATCTTATTGAATCAACAATCTCCCCATTTTTTGGAAAACAAAAACATCCTTATGAAATATAATAAAAGGACATAGAAAATATTTTTCTAGACTTTGAAAATAAATCTTATCTCTCTTTTCATATTGTCAAATATGAATATGACTAACTCCACCTTAGGATTTGGAACACTAAGGATCGTATTCTAGATTTCTGAAACGATATTTTTCATTAGCTTGAGTACGGAAATCTCTGTAATGAAAACTTCCCCTTAGATAAACCCCCCTTACTTAGGGATATTTCTTCTTTACTTAGCATTCTTTTTTCCTTTCTCCCCTTTTTTGATTTTCAAAAATAAATTGAGGGAATGGAAAAGAAATATGGTACCTAAAATATTAGTACAAACATAAAAAAACGAGTAACCACAATTTCATTAAGATTGGAAGAATTTGTATAAGGAAAGAAAATACAACAACAGATCAGATTTGATCTATTTTCCATCCTTCTACTTGGGTATCAATTTCTGCACAATGGTTTTTAGCTTCTTTAGATCCTTGCAATCTTCCTCTGCTTGCTTCTCTAAGGCTTTGATCCTCTCTTCTTGAGCCTTCAGAGCCTCTAACTAATCCATCAAAAAGTCATCTTGCTTCACTAGCTTCTCTTGAATCTCAATCCAGAGATCCCTTTCTATTTTCCAGCTTTGAGCAATAGAATAAAACTTCCCATTCAGATCCTTGACCCCCTGAATCCGAGTATTCTGTTCAAGTTTTAGCTTTTCCTCAAAGATAGTTGTGAGATCCTTGATTTTTATATCTTCAGAATCAAAATCTTCCTTAACATCATCTTGAAACTTATCAAGCTCTCTCAAATATTCAATTATTTTCTTTGACCAACTGACCACATTCTTACAAGATTTTCTATGGGCATCTTAGTTGATAAGGAAGTTCTTGTAATCAGCCTTAATCATTACATACCTATCCATCACCATGGATACAAAATCCGATTTTTGAATCATTCTATGTTGGAGCATCTGACATCTGGAGTCAATGGTTGGAAAGATCAGAATTGTTTCAACAAGCTTATTTAGTGATTGAATGAAAAAATCATGTCTCATAGATGAGGATTCCAAATCTCGAACTTTTCATGGTAATAGTTATTCCTCCATCTCAACAAAATTCTTCTTTGAAGATCCACCGACTTCTCTTTTCTTTAAAACAGCTTTGGTAGGTTTACTATCAATCACCTGTTTCCCCTTGTCTGTTCTCAGAACAGCTTCTTCATCTGGAGACTCATGATCAATTTTAGACAACAGAACAATTATATCTTCATCAATTTTTTCCTTCTCAGATCCTGCTTCAATATCATCAAAATGAATGAAGTCATGATTATGAATCTCTTCCTCCGATAATTTGTTCACTTTCTCTTCAGCCTTCTCATCAATTCCAGGGGTAGAAATTTTTGAAGATCTGGCTTGAAAAGTCTGTATTGAAAATTTTTCAAATGGACTTTCCTTCTCATGAAAGTCTTCAACTTTATTTATTAGATCAGCTATATCATCACTTCTTTCAGCTTCTTGTACTTCATCCACAACTTCCTTTTCTTAAACAACCTTTTTATGTACTTTTTCTATAGTGAGAAATTTCATCCCTGGTGTCTCAGGTAGGGGTTCTACCAAAAAGGTTATTCGTACAGGAATATTCACAGATGCTATCTCAGTATCCCTCAGAAGGGATTAAAAAATATCAGCCTCTGACATCTTATTCTTTTTTTCTTTTCTTTGCATTGCTTCTCAATCTCTTCTGTAGTCTTTTATTTTAATGTCTTAACCTCAGTAGGATCTAGACCAAAGTGTGGCTTCCCTTTCTTCCGGTTTTTCTTATCCTCCCTCCACTTTGCAACAACCTCATCCGGATGGAATTTGTACTTGTTGGGCTTTGGAGGCGTGGTTTGATCTTCCATAGATTTAGAGGTTTCACCTTCAACTTCTAATTCCTTCAATTTCCTTTTCTTTCCAGCCTTTTTTGATGATTCAACCGCTTCTTTCTTCTTTGGAATGGATTCTGCTTCCTCTTCCGGTAGGTCATAGAATTCTCCGGACTCTTTAAAGAACCAAATATTCATTCTCTTTAGAGTGTAAAAACTTACTAACATAACTTTTCTATTCTTTATCTTGGAACGTCAAGGGATCTTGAAAGACTCAAGGAACCAAACTATTAACTTAGAAAGAGTAGCCAGGTACATTATAATCCGAGCTTTCATATTTCCATTCTTGATATTCTCTATCATAATGAGAATATGCTTCATCAGGTTGATCTTCCTTAGATTTACCAAAAAATCAAGGATTTACATATCATTCTTCTTCAATGTGTCCTTATCACCTTTTCTCAGAATTATGAATCCCTGAACCTATAACTCAAAGATCCTATTATTTTTAGACAAATGAGCGATTTGTAGAGTCTTTACATTTGTATGTCCAAGACACTCCATAGCTTTTACTTTGATAAAACTTCCTTGTACATCTGGTAATTTGTGGGAACAAAATTCTGCTTCTGCTTCATAAGATAGTCCTACCATGCTAGCAGCCTTGGTGTATGAAAGTGCATATGTTTTACCATAGTTTTTGAATGAAAATTTTTCATTGACATCTTCCTTGAAAAAAACACGGATTCATAAAAGTCCACAAGTAGATCTGGATATACTACATCTTGAGCTCCTGGATTTGATATACAAAAACTTTCACATCCATTAAGCTTGATATGTAATGAAATAGTAGAATTTTACTTGTTGAAGAAGTTTGGATGCACCAACCTCTCCCTATAAATCTGCCACTCCGGAATCGACTTAAAAGTTGACATCTATTGAGAAGGAACTTCACCAGACATTCGGATTTGAGCACTTTTGAAAAGTTCAAAACGAATTTTTTGAAGGGGGTTAGAGCTTCGACACGCAAAGTCTTGAAAACCGATGTGGGATCACCCTTCAGGGGTCCGTTATATAGGCATCGATGCGACGATTGGACTTCCAAACTCAATATAATGGATGAAAATCCTCTTGATTAGATCTGAAGGTTGAAATGATAACCATAAGAAAACATCGTTATGATCTGATCTTTTTAGGTTTTAAAGAAAAACATTCAGATCTAAGGAAACTAAAATCCGAAAAATTTAAAACACAAAAGAAAATAGCATCAAGAAAATTATGACTATAAAAACTTAAGATAGAGATAATACCATTCAGATTTCTAGGAAGATTTTTCATAATAGGTAATATTCCTCTTGAATAACATTAAAAAAAACTACAAAAACCTCCATTACACAAATTTCCATTACAAAAATTTTAAAGTATGAAAATTTCATAACAAAAAACATGAAAAACTTCACTATGAAAGTCATGAAAAACTTCATTATGAAAAATATGAAAAACTTCATTACGGAAAATATGAAAAACATCATTACAAAAAACATGAAAAACTTCATTACAAAAAATATATGAAAAACATCATTGAGAAAAACATGAAAAACTTCATTACGAAAGACATGAAAAACTTCATTACAGAAAATATATGAAATCTTTATTATAAAAAACATATGAAAAATTCATTTCAAAAACATGTGAAAACTACATTAAAAAAATATATGAAAAACGTGATTACGAAAAATATATGAAAACTGACAAAAAAATGTACTCCCCTTATGAAAAGGATTTTATTACTGTAAGGATATTGAACCATCGGGAACTTAACAAGGAAAATTACCTTATGTTTATCATTACTAACTTCTGTTTAATGTATTCAAATCTATCGGATGGTAAAGATTTTGTGAAAATATCAGAAATTTGATCTTGCATTTCGATAAATTGAAGAATGATATCTCCTTTAAGTGTGTGATCCCTAAAAAAGTGAGGCCTAATATCTATGTGTTTTTTACGAGAGTGTTGTGAAGGGTTTTTACTAAGGGAAATGGAACTTGTATTATCAAACAAAATTTGTGTTTTCGTAAAAATCATACCATAGTATGTGAGTGTGTGTTTTATTCACAATACTTGAGCACAACAACTTCCAGCTGCTACATATTCAGCTTCAATAGTGGAAAGTGATACTGAGTGTTGCTTCTTGCATGACCAAGAAAATAATGAATCTCTTAAAAAATGAAAAGTTCCAAATGTACTCTTTATATCCATTCTACATCCACCAATGTCAGCATCTGAAAAACATTTCAAAAAAAAATCTTTTACAGAAGTATAGAAAATTCCTAAATCCGTGGTTCCCTTTAAATAACGAAATATTCTTTTCACTGCCTTTAAATGAGATTCCTTAACATTAGATTGATATCTTGCACATAAGCATACTGAAAACATTAAGCCTGGTTGACTAGATGTCAAGTATAGTAAACTTCCTGTCATACCTCTAAAAGATGTTTGATCTACTGGTTTCCCAACTTCATCAATATCAAGAGTGTTTGAAGTACCAATAGAAGTACTAATACTCTTAGGGTTTTCATATCAATACTTTTTCAGAAGATCATTAATATAATTATGTTGGGATATATATATTTCTTATGGTTTTTGAGAAATTTGAAAACCAAGGAAAAATTTTAAATCACCCATCATACTCATTTCAAACTAAGATTTCATTAGATCCGTAAAGGAATCAGTTAAATATTGTTGAGTTCAACCAAATATAATGTCATCAACATAAATTTGAACAATCACATTTTTTTTCTTATCTTTATTTATAAAAAGGGTTAGATTTTTATTTTTCTTAACATAATTATTTTGAAGAAAAAATCTTATAAGTCTATCATACTAGGATCGAGGGTCTTGATTAAGTCTATACAAAGCTTTGGTAAGTCAAAAAACGTGATCAGGATGTTTTGTATCTTCAAAACTTGGAGGTTGTTCAATAAAAACTTCCTCTTGAACATAACTGTTAAGGAAGGCACATTTCACATCCATTTAAAGAGTTTGAAATTGAAGAATGCGGAAAAGGCAAGTAAAATACGAATAGATTCAAGTCTAGCTACTGGAGTATAGGTTTCTTCATAGTCTATTCCCTCCTATTGATTATATCCTTTAGCAACCAATCTAGCTTTATTTCTAACTATGATTCTATTTTCATCACACTTATTTCTGAAGAACCATTTTACTCTAATTATAGAAGTTTCCTTATGTCTTTGAACCAAGGTCCATACTTTATTCCTTTTGAATTCATTTAGCTCATCTTTCATAGCTTTTATCCAATCATCATCACCTAATGCTTCATTAGTGTTTTTTGGTTCTAATTGGGAAAGAAATGATATATTTTCTACTACATTTCTTAAAGAACTTATAGTCCTTACAGGTTGATTCACATCACCCATGATACAATCACTAGGATGATTATTTATAAGCAACTGATTTGGGGTTTTTAAAACCTCTTCATCAACATAGGGTAGGAAATATTCTGAGGTAAATGTTTCAGAATTATCTTCTTGGAAATTTTCCTTATCAGAAGGATCTTCTAACAAAGGTTGATAATCGGTTTTTAAAAACACATCTGAAGATGTAGGTTTGGGTTGTTTAAAAAAAAATGATCAATTTCATAAAATTTGACATGTACTGTCTCTTCAATAGTACAAGTGTTTTTATTGAAAACTATATAAGCCTTAGAAGTTGTGGAGTAGCCTAAGAAAATTCATTCATTAGATTTTGGTTCAAATTTGTGAAGATTATCATTAGTATTCAGAATAAATACTTTCCAACCAAAAACCTTAAAGCAAAAAGTCTAGGTTTTCTACCATTCCATAACTCATAATGAGTTTTATTAAGAAAAGGTCTAATCAAAACTCAATTTATAGTATAACAAGCAGTAATTACAGCTTCAACCCAAAAATATTTAGCTATAGAATAATCACTCAACATGGTCCTTGTTATCTCTTGAAGAATTTTATTTCATCTTTCAACAACACCATTCTATTGAGGTGTTCTATGTGCTGAGAAGTTATGAGTAATGACTTTTCTACTACAAAAAAGTTTCAAAATCATAATTGTGAAATTATCCTCCATGATCACTAAGAATTGTTATCAAAGGAAGGTTTTCCTCATTTTTTACTTGGTCTCTAAAAATTTTGAAACACGAAAAAGCTTTAGATTTCATTGCTAGAAAATAGACCCACGCAAATCTAGTGTAATAATCAACTAAGAAAAATACATAATATTTGCCTCCAATGATTTTTGTTTTTGTTGGACCAAAAATATCCATATGCACAAACTATAATGCATCAGTGGTTGAGACTTCACCTGTAACAGCCCGAGATTTTATGAAAAAATATTCTTTTTATTTTACTAATGTCTTGTGTTATACGCTACACCAAAAGGAGCTTGCACAACATGCATCCTTGACTTGCCTTGCATTACACGCAATCGCAACCTTCCTCGATAGCGTGTGTGGTACGTAATCCTGAGTTTCATGAAACAATGATATGCTATTAAAATATTATTAAAACTAGCCGTTATGAATAGTAATAACCACTTTTTAAATTTTAGAAATTTTAACTCTCAAAATGGACTTCATTTTTGGATTCGGAGTATCGAATTTAGCCTAAGGTGAAATTTTGGTACTTTTCGGATAACTTTCATATTCTGATGAATAGTGAAAATTACTAAATTATAATTAAAAACAACTTTTTTAATCGAAATAATTAATAGTGATAAATCATTAATTTGAGTGGTTTTAAAGTATATTTAGAATATATTTTTACAATTTAATACAATGTTGGTCATTGGATGTAATTTCACATTTAAACTAGACATAAACAAGTGTCAATCTTTTGATAGATATTGTTTCTTAAAAACACGCTATTTATTTTAACAGCGGGATTTAATTATAAAATTAATTAATGAAACTTCTATGTTATGAATTTGGTAAAATAGATTTCATTTTTGAATTTGGAATATGAAATATAGCTTAGGATGAAATTTTGGCATTGTTCTGAAAAACATCAATTTTTGATGAATAGTGAAACTACTAAGTGGTAGTTACAAAAACTGAATTTTTCATAAAACTTAATTTTGCCGCTTCTGTGAATGGAATTTCGAAAATCCGAGAGACACGGTTAATATCAAGGACTAAAATGTGGTTCAATGAGATGAAAATAATTTTTTTGGTGAATAGTAACTTTTTACTTTTTTACCGCAGTTAATAGTAAATAGGGTAACTAAGGGTAAATATGATATTACTATTACCCTAACACATGTCCTAATTCTATTGGACAAGTGTAATTCGACCAAAAAAAAACTTAGGAATAAAATATGACCATTTAGGCCCACTTGGATTAGATTAGGACATTTATTATCAATTTATTTAAAGAAAGGTTAAAATAGTTAAAATCAAAGTTTAATAAGTAAATCATTTTTAATATGGGGTTATACATAAGATATATTTGATTGTAAATATTCATTAGAAAGCTAAAAAGATTTCCTACATGATGGTATTTTATTTGTAATTTTTAGACATAAAATAATTTAATTTATTTATGACACAATGATGATGCAGTAATTATCTTATTAATGAAATATTGACATAATTGATGTTATAAACACCAAAATAAATGTAATTTGAGATTTTTTTATGAATTACACTACTTTTCTAGGTTACTATGATATATTAAAGTTGATTTAATCAACTTGGTTCGAACATTTAATTCTGTTATGACTTTCACAAAAATCATATATCAAATAGTGTCAAAATTGACACAAAATAGTTTTTAAAACAAATATTATATTATTAATTGTTATTGTATTCCTAAAAATCTAAGGTTCGGCCAAATGACTTAGATAAGGATATATATATTAATAATAAACAATTTGGGGTTCTTTTGGCATGTTATAGTAAGTTTATCAACCATATAGTGAAAGAAAACAAAAAGACATGGTAAAAGTTAAACTATTTAACTTAGAGTTAAATTTAATTGATAAGGTTAAAATAATATCCTAAACTTGTCTAAATTCTATTGGTTGATAGGATTTCGACCCCTCGCCACCTTATCTTCGAAATAAGACCCTTTGGAACCATTATAAACCGATTTTTCTTTAATATAAAATAATATTTTGAGATATTCCTAAGGTGCCCCTCTCCTCCCTTATAAAAGGACACCTCCTCCCCCTCCTCCTCACACAAATTTGAGCACTCAAGCTCGGCCAACCCCTGCCAAAATCCCTTATCCACTTCCCTAGAAACATCCTAGAGGTTCTAGTCTTCCTCAAAGACCAATTCTAGTTCCCTAAGAGGAGGTCTCAAAGAGGCACTTCAAAGAAGAGGTAATTACCGTTACCAATTCTTTCATCTTTATTTCTTCTTCCACTTCTTCTTCTTAGGTTGTTTCATTATGAAGTAATAACATCAGTATCCCTCATATACGGATATGTTATTATAAGTATGAAACAACCCTATTTCACCATCTATCCATCCTACGGAAAAAGAAATCACCGCGCGTGCGTACGTACGGAATACCGTCTCCACGCCGTGGTGTAATCTATTTTCCACCACCACCTTACATGGATGGGTATAATGGTGTAAAGAATAACTATACATAGTTATTACAACATCATATTGATTCTGATATATTGTATAATTCACTCCAATTCAATTCAATACTTATAGAAATGATATCATCGCTCGTGCGTACGTACGGACTACCGTCTCCACGACGCGATGAGATTCATTCTCCATATTAACCATTTAAGAATGATTATAAAGTATATATAAGAAATAATAATGAAATATATGACATTATAAAGCTACTGGATTTATGTATATATATACATATGTATGTCATCTACTTACTTCCATTTCAAGACAATAAGGAAAGGAAAACAACGTTCATGCGTACGTACGGACTACCGTCTCCATGAACGGTGTTTTTCATTTTATTTATCTACCTATTATATATATATATATACTGAATATATATTATATATAAATCATATTTTATATTCTGGAAGTAAGTAAATCATGATATAAGTAATAATGATGTCAAGAACAACAAGTTAAAACACCTACGATAAATGAAATGATTTTACCCAAAACGCTTCTTTAACATGGAATTTACAAAAGAACGGGTAATATAATGTCATAAGTGAACCATATATGATATCATAACAATGAATATGATTCTGTAATAAGTCAATAACATGATTTAAATCATTATACAGGAGGTTCAGACACATACAAAGCAAGTCGGACCTAAGGTAAGGGAAATATCACAATCTCATTTTTATCCGAGATTGTTTATTCGTAAGTATTTACTGGGGTGTATTTTATCATCCACATCCATGTTTCATCAATATGTAATATTATTTCCATCCACCTAAAAATTGTTTAAATCCATTTTTACCCTTCAGTGAGTTTTTAGTAAAAGAAATGACAGGAATCTTTTGATGTTTTTCGTACGAGGTACTTTTTGACTTTTCCGACAAAAGTACGAAGAATGTTTTTTTTAACTTATACGGCACGAATGGATTTTTACGGTTTTATAAAGCCTTATTTTCATGAACCTTCCTCCAAAATATTTCATGACTATTTTTAATAAAATCTCTTTCTTTTAAAATTGTATGATGTTTTGTGAAAAGAAATTTATTTTGAAGAAGAAAGGATATTTTCCTCAAGAATTCATTTCAAGTGTTTTATCAAAATTATTTTCCATCTTAGATAATAAAGGGTTCTGTTTCTATCCATATTTTTACATTGATTTGACTATGTTGTGATGGAATTATTTTTATGAATTCCTTTATCTTATATGAATGGTTTTATGATGTCATGTTGTTTAAGAATCCCATTTTTATTACATGGGTTATGCAATGATGTATGATTTATGATTTTGTGGCACACATAAGAATGGTTTCATTATGAGATGGGTGGGACCTATATCTCCCTCCAATGCATTGGGTAAAGATTTTATATCTCATGAGATAGACATGGCTGGAATGGTAGGTTATACCGGTTCAGTGAAACAGGACTGAAACGAGGATTACTCGATTCAGAAAGGGACTTTGTCCACTAAGATAGTCTTGGCAATGAGTCTTGACTAACAAGAAATGATTCTCTATGATTATGTGTGTATGCCACAATGAGTAATGTTTTAAGTTATGATTTCATTTCACTACTATGATTTATCCCATGTTATGAAATTATGCTCTCTTTTGCAGGTTAAGATTTCCAAAAAAGTTATGTTCTTATGAAAATTATGTGATTGATATTTCTTTTGTTTACCCTTACTGAGCATTTGAGCTCACCCTTTTATGTTTTCTTTTCCCCAGGATATAAAGAAAGGTTTTAGGTAAAAAAAAGGGATGACCTTTATGGGAGATATTGAAGAACTTTCACCACGATTAGAAGATTACCTTCCGAGTTTCCAAAGACACTAAACTATTACGATCCTTTAGTGTGTGTTTTTGTTATGTACTAAGTATTCCGCAAATGTAATGTAATGTCCATGTACGTCAGGCTATGGGTCTCTACAGTTGGTATCAGAGGCAAAGGAGGTAGGAATGTATCCGATCCTTGGGAACTCTCACATGTGAGCGTTGGACGAAGCATGGCTCTCCGCCCAAGGGCTTCATGAGGAAATGGCTGCCACTGGGGATGGTGGTGTGTCCCGCCCAGGGGGTGTAGCCGCCCATGGAGTGCCCTGATAGGTATCAATTATAGTCCACTGGAAGTAATTCTAGACCGCTATAGTTGGTATCAGAGGAAAGGTTTAGTCAACCTTTGGAAACTAGGATGCGAAAACGTTAGTGAGATTCCTAGAGATATTTCTAAGGTATGTCTAGGGATGTCCCTAAGGATAAGTATACGTATAGGATATATTCCTAGAACTATGGTAATGATATTAGATTAAACATAAGAAGTTAGGTATTGAGGATACTTTCCCTTTACTATGTTGTTTTCTCTAGCATGATTTTTGATTCTCACAAAATTATTTTTGTGTTTTAGTTAATGGAGGGAACCAAAAGGAATTCAGTTAACATTGAATCCAATGGACAAATTGGTGACTATGAGAAACAAAATTGTGTAATGCCTAGAGAGAAAGATGTTGTGATTATGCCGAATCAATCATCGCGATATATGATTAACAATGTGAAATTTAGTGGTATGCCTAATTCTTCAAAGAAGAGGAAGATAGACTATTATGCATGTTCGCATGTTGAGGAGCATAAAGAAAGGAAGATTGATATTTCTAAAGAAGGGAAGAAGATCCTTGAGGAATACCTCAAATGGAGGGACCAATGTTATCTGTGTGGAGAAAAGGGTCATAGAGTGACAGACTGTTATGGAGTTCAATGTCTTATTTGTGGAGAACATGGGCATTACCCAACTCAATGCCCTGACCTAAAAAGTTACTTCTAAATCAAGGAAGGACTTATTCCAGGATAATCATTGATGTGGATGGACTGAAGTGTTTTGGTATTCAAGAATAATTTTGTTGAGGTACTTTTATGGTGTATTGAAATATTTAAGTATTGGTCTATTGTGGTTTTCAATAATTTTAAGGTACCAATAATTATGAAAAGTGATTCAAATATTTTGGAAAGTAGATGATAAGTGCATAATGAAAGGATAAGAAGATAATGAGATGTTTGATTGTATTCATGAGCTCATGATTGATATAAGGACTAAGTGATATCATGGTTTGAGTATATAGAATTTTGAGGATTTTAGTATGTGGAAGGTGTTAACTTTTAACTGCATTCATGTTTTCACTAAGGTATTCAAGAGAATACACGATTAAGGACTTTGAATGTTTGGAATGTGACCAATAAAACATATCTTATGATATATGGGGATCGATGATGGTGTTAAATCTCTGGTAATCATTTTCACTATATTATGAGAGTCGACTGCAGTATTATGGATAAGCCTAAAAGATTGGAATGGATTATGTTGGACATAAGTTAGTATTGTTTGTTTTTTCGATATTATTGATGGGATGTTATATAGTTTTGGAAAAAGGACAACCTGCAGGACGGGCGACAGCCCATCGCTTCGGACAAGGATGTGGGAATCGAACCCACAACCGAAGTGCGACTGGCCTTTATCGCCTACCACTGGCCTACAGGAAGTCCCTGTTTAGTAGAAACTAGTTTTATTATATTAAGCAGTATGATATATGAAGTATAAGTCCATTTTAGAAACCATATATGATTAATCTCACTATAGATCGACTTATGTATATAATATTTGCTAACCTTTTGTTTGAGACAGATGGAATGACCCGTCATTCTATCACATGATCTGCTAACACTTCACAAATAACAAATTCAACTTCATTTATTTAATAGATGAAGTGGAAATTGTTCAAGGCATGAACAACAGTGAGATTGTACCAAAATAAAGAAAGTATTTATTCTAATTCAATTTTCAACTTTAGGGAAATGATCTTGAAAACCAAAAATGTTGTCCTAGTGATCTTATACCTGATGAATCAGATGGTACCTTATATCATCACAAATCTATGGATTTGTGATTACTGGCTTTTCCATAGCCATGTTCACTACCACTCTCCATCAGAACATGATGGTTAGATTTCTCTTCCATATCCATATTTTCACCTATGTGGAAACCCAGTGATTAGTTTATTTGGGTAATCGTTACATTTCATACTTTAGTTTTTAAAAGCCAAGTTTTGGTATTCCCTTTTACGATGTGGGTTTCTATTAAAGAAACTTTCAAATAGTAAACCATTTATAACCCCGACGAATTTCGAGGGCGAAATTCATTTTAAGGGGGGTAGAATGTAACAGCCCGAGATTTTATGAAAAAATATTCTTTTTATTTTACTATTGTCTTGTGTTATACGCTACACCAAAAGGAGCTTGCACAACATGCATCCTTGACTTGCCTTGCATTACACGCAATCACAACCTTCCTCGATAGCGTGTGTGGTACGTAATCCTGAGTTTCATGAAACAATGATATGCTATTAAAATATTATTAAAACTAGCCGTTATGAATAGTAATAACCACTTTTTAAATTTTAGAAATTTTAACTCTCAAAATGGACTTCATTTTTGGATTCGGAGTATCGAATTTAGCCTAAGGTGAAATTTTGGTACTTTTCGGATAACTTTCATATTCTGATGAATAGTGAAAATTACTAAATTATAATTAAAAACAACTTTTTTAATCGAAATAATTAATAGTGATAAATCATTAATTTGAGTGGTTTTAAAGTATATTTAGAATATATTTTTACAATTTAATACAATGTTGGTCATTGGATGTAATTTAACATTTAAACCAGACATAAACAAGTGTCAATCTTTTGATAGATATTGTTTCTTAAAAACACGCTATTTATTTTAACAGCGGGATTTTATTATAAAATTAATTAATGAAACTTCTATGTTATGAATTTGGTAAAATAGATTTCATTTTTGAATTTGGAATATGAAATATAGCTTAGGATGAAATTTTGGCATTGTTCTGAAAAACATCAATTTTTGATGAATAGTGAAACTACTAAGTGGTAGTTAAAAAAACTGAATTTTTCATAAAACTTAATTTTGCCGCTTCTGTGAATGGAATTTCGAAAATCCGAGAGACACGGTTAATATCAAGGACTAAAATGTGGTTCAATGAGATGAAAATAATTTTTTTGGTGAATAGTAACTTTTTACTTTTTTACCGCAGTTAATAGTAAATAGGGTAACTAAGGGTAAATATGATATTACTATTACCCTAACACATGTCCTAATTCTATTGGACAAGTGTAATTCGACCAAAAACAAACTTAGGAATAAAATATGACCATTTAGGCCCACTTGGATTAGATTAGGACATTTATTATTAATTTATTTAAAGAAAGGTTAAAATAGTTAAAATCAAAGTTTATTAAGTAAATCATTTTTAATATGGGGTTATACATAAGATATATTCGATTTTAAATATTCATTAGAAAGCTAAAAAGATTTCCTACATGATGGTATTTTATTTGTAATTTTTAGACATAAAATAATTTAATTTATTTATGACACAACGATGATGCAGTAATTATCTTATTAATGAAATATTGACATAATTGATGTTATAAACACCAAAATAAATGTAATTTGAGATTTTTTATGAATTACACTACTTTTATAGGTTACTATGATATATTAAAGTTGATTTAATCAACTTGGTTCGAACATTTAATTCTGTTATGACTTTCACAAAAATCATATATCAAATAGTGTCAAAATTGACACAAAATAGTTTTTAAAACAAATATTATATTATTAATTGTTATTGTATTCCTAAAAATCTAAGGTTCGGCCAAATGACTTAGATAAGGATATATATATTAATAATAAACAATTTGGGGTTCTTTTGGCATGTTATAGTAAGTTTATCAACCATATAGTGAAAGAAAACAAAAAGACATGGTAAAAGTTAAACTATTTAACTTAGAGTTAAATTTAATTGATAAGGTTAAAATAATATCCTAAACTTGTCTAAATTCTATTGGTTGATAGGATTTAGACCCCTCCCCACCTTATCTTCGAAATAAGACCGTTTGGAACCATTATAAACCGATGTTTACTTTAATATAAAATAATATTTTGAGATATTCCTAAGGTGCCCCTCTCCTCCCTTATAAAAGGACACCTCCTCCCCCTCCTCCTCACACAAATTTGAGCACTCAAGCTCGGCCAACCCCTGCCAAAATCCCTTATCCACTTCCCTAGCAACATCCTAGAGGTTCTGGTCTTCCTCAAAGACCAATTCTAGTTCCCTAAGAGGAGGTCTCAAAGAGGCACTTCAAAGAAGAGGTAATTACCGTTACCAATTCTTTCATCTTTATTTCTTCTTCCACTTCTTCTTCTTAGGTTGTTTCATTATGAAGTAATAACATCAGTATCACTCATATACTGATATGTTATTATAAGTATGAAACAACCCTATTTCACCATCTATCCATCCTACGGAAAAAGAAATCACCGCGCGTGCGTACGTACGGAATACCGTCTCCACGCCGTGGTGTAATCTATTTTCCACCACCACATTACATGGATGGGTATAATGGTGTAAAGAATAACTATACATAGTTATTACAACATCATATTGATTCTGATATATTGTATAATTCACTCCAATTCAATTCAATACTTATAGAAATGATATCATCGCTCGTGCGTACGTACGGACTACCGTCTCCACGACGCGATGAGATTCATTCTCCATATTAACCATTTAAGAATGATTATAAAGTATATATAAGAAATAATAATGAAATATATGACATTATAAAGCTACTGGATTTATGTATATATATACATATGTATGTCATCTACTTACTTCCATTTCAAGACAATAAGGAAAGGAAAACAACGTTCATGCGTACGTACGGACTACCGTCTCCATGAACGGTGTTTTTCATTTTATTTATCTACCTATTATATATATATATATATACTGAATATATATGATATATAAATCATATTTTATATTCTGGAAGTAAGTAAATCATGATATAAGTAATAATGATGTCAAGAACAACAAGTCAAAACACCTACGATAAATGAAATGATTTTACCCAAAACGCTTCTTTAACATGGAATTTACAAAAGAACGGGTAATATAATGTCATAAGTGAACCATATATGATATCATAACAATGAATATGATTCTGTAATAAGTCAATAACATGATTTAAATCATTATACAGGAGGTTCAGACACTTACAAAGCAAGTCGGACCTAAGGTAAGGGAAATATCACAATCTCATTTTTATCCGAGATTGTTTATTCGTAAGTATTTACTGGGGTGTATTTTATCATCCACATCCATGTTTCATCAATATGTAATATTATTTCCATCCACCTAAAAATTGTTTAAATCCATTTTTACCCTTCAGTGAGTTTTTAGTAAAAGAAATGACAAGAATCTTTTGATGTTTTTCGTACGAGGTACTTTTTGACTTTTCCGACAAAAGTACGAAGAATGTTTTTTTTAACTTATACGGCACGAACGGATTTTTACGGTTTTATAAAGCCTTATTTTCATGAACCTTCCTCCAAAATATTTCATGACTATTTTTAATAAAATCTCTTTCTTTTAAAATTGTATGATGTTTTGTGAAAAGAAATTTATTTTGAAGAAGAAAGGATATTTTCCTCAAGAATTCATTTCAAGTGTTTTATCAAAATTATTTTCCATCTAAGATAATAAAGGGTTCTCTTTCTATCCATATTTTTACATTTATTTGACTATGTTGTGATGGAATTATGTTTATGAATTCCTTTATCTTATATGAATGGTTTTATGATGTCATGTTGTTTAAGAATCCCATTTTTATTACATGGGTTATGCAATGATGTATGATTTATGATTTTGTGGCACACATAAGAATGGTTTCATTATGAGATGGGTGGGACCTATATCTCCCTCCAATGCATTGGGTAAAGATTTTATATCTCATGAGATAGACATGGCTGGAATGGTAGGTTATACCGGTTCAGTGAAACAGGACTGAAACGAGGATTACTCGATTCAGAAAGGGACTTTGTCCACTAAGATAGTCTTGGCAATGAGTCTTGACTAACAAGAAATGATTCTATATGATTATGTGTGTATGCCACAATGAGTAATGTTTTAAGTTATGATTTCATTTCACTACTATGATTTATCCCATGTTATGAAATTATGCTCTCTTTTGCAGGTTAAGATTTCCAAAAAAGTTATGTTCTTATGAAAATTATGTGATTGATATTTCTTTTGTTTACCCTTACTGAGCATTTGAGCTCACCCTTTTATGTTTTCTTTTCCCCAGGATATAAAGAAAGGTTTTAGGTAAAAAAAAGGGATGACCTTTATGGGAGATATTGAAGAACTTTCACCACGATTAGAAGATTACGTTCCGAGTTTCCAAAGACACTAAACTATTACGATCCTTTAGTGTGTGTTTTTGTTATGTACTAAGTATTCTGCAAATGTAATGTAATGTCCATGTACGTTAGGCTACGGGTCTCTACATCACCGACAGATTTAAAACTTGATTTATGTTTCCTGCCATAATGAACAGGATCAAAAATTTTTGAAGAATCAAATCTAAGCTCTGGTAGATCCTTAACTAGTCTTATCATAGAGAGTTTTCATATGTTCATAAGGTTACATTGACCTAACCTTCTATGCCATAACCACGAATGATCTTCCATTGCACAAAGGAAAGGTAAGTCTTGGATCCTAAGGTCTTCTATGTTTAGGGTGTAAACATTATTTTGCCTATTGGCAGAAAGAATAAACTCTTCCTTGGAATTATGTACGAAGAACTTTTCATTCATAAAATTCACCAGGTAACCTTCATCAGATAATTGGATTATGCTAATGAGATTTTTCTTAAGACCCTTAACAAATAAAACATTTGAAATCAATGTTTTTCCAAGAAGAACGATGTTACCTATACCAATAATTTCTCCCTTATCATTATCTCTGAAAGTTACTTTCCCTCCTTTCGTCTTGATAATATTTTCAAAGAAGTTTTTGTTACAAGACATATGCTAGGAACATCCACTATCCATGTACTAAGTATTTCTATTGGTACCTTCGTTATTTTCTTGAAAATAAGAAGGTTAGACTCTCGGAATCCAAACGTCCTTGGATCCAGAATTGTTAGACAACAAAATTTTGGGTATCCACATTTATTTAGAAAAATATGATTTATGAAACCCAATAGATTGAACATTATTTAAAGATCAATTTTTCATCCAATACCCACCAATTTGACATTTATTACAATAAAGGGGCTGTGGAAGAAATAAAATAATTGTTTTTGAAAATAGGTTTTCGGTGAGTATAACCTACTCCAGTAGTATTTCCTTGAGGTTTGATTTGAGAATACATCTTGTCAAAATTTTCCTTACTAGAAGTAAAGTTTTCAATAAGTTTCTTAATGGAATATATTTCATATTTTAGTCTAATGACTAAATTCCTATCCTTAGGAATTATTTCCGTAGAGTTAGATTTTTCCTCAAAAACATTTAATTTTGAAATAACATTCTTAAGATATTTCGTAAGTTTTTTCTTTTCAGAATTTACTTCCTTAAGGTCTTTAAAATTTTTTTCTAAAATGTCATCCTTATCTTTATGATCTCTAGGGAGGTCTGAAATTTCCTTTGTATGAACTTCTTCTCTATTATTTTCCTTATACAATTTCATCGAAATTTACAATTGTTTGCTTATAACAACTTGGAAAATCTAGATACTTCTTCATACAAAGGTATTCCTTAACTATCTGAACATGAAGTATCTTTATTAGAAGTAATATCTCCAAAATAGTAATTCTTATCAAGATATAAATTTGTTAAATCCTCGGTAGAGCGTACCTTAGAAAAAAGACATGCATTAGGGAAAGAAGCAGTAGCCATGAATCTAACATTTTTCTGTGCAGATGATTCATATTCATAAGATTCACTTTTTGAAGAGTATCAACACATATCACTCCATGTATCGTTTTCTTTAATACTTTTATTGTGCTTTGAACAATAGAACTTTTTCTTGTTCCATTCAGAATTACTTTCCTTCTTTTCCTTTTTTTTCAACAGAGGGAAATCAGGTCTGATATGACCTGTTCTTCTACACTCATAAAAAGAAACTTCCCCATTTTATTCTCTTTGTAGTCTCTCTTCATTAAATTATTTTGATAGATCTTTTGAGCTACTATATTTTTCATTCTCTGAGAAATATTAGCTAATTCATTCTCAAACTTTTCTATATCACTAGATTCTGACTGAATAGTAACTTTCTTTGACTTAGATCTAGTAACTATTTCTAGAGTCTTGGATTTCATATGTTTAGAAGTGGTTGTAAAAGCAAATCCTCCATTCCCATTATTATTTTTGACATTATCCAATCTCTCTTCATTCTAGTCTCATGCTGAAGAAGAGTTCCAAACAATTCATCTAAGGTAATCTAGGTAACTTTTCTGTTCTCATCAATTACTGTCCTCATGGACTCCCACTCATTTGGTATGATGTCGATGATTTTATCTAGAAGAGCCTCATCATCCAAAACTTTTTCTCCCATAGACTGTAATCTATTCACGATAATCATAAACCATTGCTGAACATTGCTTATAGTTTCTATGTAAAAAAAGTTAATGCCATGGTATTCAGCTCTCAACATAGCTCTTCTTTTCTCTATAACATTTGATGTACCAAAATGTGTAACTTCAAGTTTCTTCCAGATACTATTTGCATCTTCACCTGAATATATTTAAGTATAGATGTTCCTAGTAATAGAACATAACAATGTATTTATACCTCTGAAATTAGCATGATATTCAAATTTCTCCTGATCAGTAATAGTTCTCAATTCCTTATCAGGAATTTTATAGCCCCCTGTCAGCATTAGGTAGTTATCAACTACAGTGTTAATAATGAAAGTCTTCATCCTACCTCTCCAGTACTCATAATCATTTCCCTCAAAAATAGGATGTCTAGTAGGATTTATATTGTCGATAGAACCAACATTTAAACCTTCCATCTTAAGAAAAAAAATATTGGAACACAAACTTGTTAGTAATAAGAGTTTGTAAATAAGGAAGATATTCCTTAGCAAGAAAATTATAGAACTGGAGTATCTCTAAGAAAAAGTGAATCCGAACTTATGAATCTGAAAATGTGAATTTGAAAAACTGATTCTGGAAAAATGAAGAAGAATATTTCTCTTATAAAGCAAGGAACACCTATATGTGAATATAAGTATTTCAGAGTCCTCATATGATACCAATTTTTGGATCAATAGATACGATAGATATGATACTGATTTTAATATCAAACCATGTTGAAAATACTCAAAATACAAGATGGGGTGAATTTTATATTTTAGAAATTCCTTTGGAACTTTTAAAGATGACTATGTTTAACAATGTTAAACAAGGTAATTCACCAAACCTCTAGATTCTAATAAATTTCTTGATTCTGGAAAAGTGATTCTAGAAATGAATCTTAACAAGTGTTTAGAAAAACTAATATTCTACCTTAAATCTTATATAATCCTATAAAATCAGAGTACAAGTTAAAGGAATTATAATAAATTAATACTTTCCTTAACAATCATAATTATAGTGCAAAACAAAACTAAAACACTATAAGTAACAAGTAGTAACTCTTTTAACCCAAAGATAAAGTTATCCAACAACCCTGGATAAAGGTCCCTTGATTTATACTTTCAAGAAAGTCTGTCTTACCCAAACCTAGGTAAGACCTAAATCTAAAAATTGTTATATGTCTTGCTATCCCCACAATCCCTCGATTTGTAAGGAAATTGGTACCTCGAAATTTACGACACGAAGTCTCTGATTTCAAGGAAATCGCACCTCTGCAAAAAGAAAATCTACACAAAGTAATTTTTGAACAAGCCACTCAAAATTTCTGCACGAAGCCTGAGAGTTTATAAGAGATTCTCTCTCTAGAAATCACTTCAATAGAATGTAAGCACATTTCAGCCAAAAGTTGTGTCAAAAGTCTTGATCTCGTTCAAATGAGATCCTATTTATAGGCATGACTTCAACGGTCAGCTCCCTCCTTCAGAAATCATATTTTTCTATAAATTTCAGAGGGATCTGTACATGTTTCACTCAAACAATGGATAATTAGTAACTGAAAGAATGACATCGTTGTATAACAAAAAACAAGTGTAAGAAAAAATATGGTTACATAACTAAAATCCAATATTCAAAATGTAATAAAATGAAAGTTCGGCGTCTATCCAAAAATAAATTCATATTCTATAATATAAGGATTTTTAGATTCTATTTTCTAGGAATTTGGAACTTGAACTCTATATAATTCCAGGGTGTGAATTTCAAGGAAATTCGGAATCTTTATTGACAAGAATTTAGAACCAGGACTTTCAATGTTCAGAGTCAGAGTTCATGAGAATTTGGAGTCAGAACTCATAAGAGTTTAGAGTTTGTATTCTGAGAACTCAGAGTTAGATCTTGGAAGAGTTCGTAACCAGAATTCATATTCAGAATTCGGAGGCATAACTCAGAAGAATTCATAACCAAAATTCGTATTTAGAATTCAGAGTCATAACTCATAATAATTCATAACTAGAATTCATATTCATAATTTGAAGTTAGAACTCAGAAAAATTTGTAATCAAAATTCGTTTTCAGAATTCGGATCCTAAAACAAAATGCTTCATATGTATGAATTTATTGGATTCTGAGGTTTTGGTTACAAATCAAATTTTATACTTGGAAAAATTATGATATGAGAAAAAAAAACATGGTAAGGATAAATTTCCTTGGGGAAGGAAATTCTTCTTTATAGAAGTAAAAACACAGAGATAAGGTGTTTGTGAATTTCAAAACAAGAAGGAATGGTAAAGACATAAAGAATCCTTGTTGACTTAACAATCCCCCCATGTATGAATTAATGGAAAAGTCATAAGGAAAACCTTATTGACTTAACAATAACTAAAACAAGATAATATCCCATAAGATTAATGTTTTTAACTTAATTCTTGTGTCTATTTGATACAACCCCATTTTCCCCATACCAATACCTAACTCAATCTACCTATATCCTAGGTCATCCAATTGCTTTCTTACAACTCTCTTTTATTTTGGTTTTGTATATTTTATTCAAGATTCATTTCCATATCTTTAAGTTAGTGATTCTACACCTCTCATTTAATCCTTTTATCTTCTCTTAAATGATTTTTTTATTCCCTATGACTCTGGTGGTTTAGAATTTATGTTCAACCAATATCTGGGGGAGGGTTTTCCTTGTTAGGGTTTTGTATTCTCTTATTCGGATATCGTTGTTCATATTATTTTGAAAATAACTAGTTTAATAACTTTTTTATCACGAAATTAGTGGGTGAATTATTTTTTCATCCATTATATTTTAAACCATAATTTTTTTAAAAGTTTTTCTAAATATTTTATGTATATAAAATCTGGTTTTTATGTCTATATGGATCATATATATATATATATCCTTGTCCAAATTGGGTTCTCAATGTTTTTGGTAAAAGTATTATTTGAAAAGCATGTGTTTTCCTTGGTATTATAATATACCATATAATAATTTGATAAAATTATATAGTTATATTTATATTATATATTAAAAATGGATTATGGAAAGGGATAGTTTAGAATTATATTATATGATCAAAAATAATCTACGAGGAAACATCTTTATTAAAGAGGTATTTGGATTGGGTAAGTGGAGTTTCCCTATGAAATTATAATTAATTATATTGAAATTGATTTATTTATTTTTATATGAATCTTGATGAAAATTTCAAAATGAAATATATATTTTTGGGAAGTCTTGGGTAGACAGGAGGAGATCAGGACTCACCTCATGCTAGGATTAGGGAATTTACCATTCTTAGTAGAAATTTTAAGTCTTACTCAACAGGGGAAGACACCAGTGCATGACAAGATATGCATAGTAAATATAACTATCATTATTTTAGTCCTTCCGAATATTGGTATACACTAGGGAATGATGTGAATATGCTTAGTGGATCTTGCATTCTTTTGGTTTTTTCCTTATAGGGTCTCTAGGTTTCTATACCTTATTTACTTATCACTTTCACCCTTATGGATTGTATGTATGATTAAGATTATTTTTACTTTATATGATTATAGTTATTTTTATTGATAACTATTTAGAATAAAATTATCATTTTAGTTATTTTATTTAAAATTTCTATATTAATTTTATATGTTAGTTCAAACCAGCAGTTTATGGTCTCTTTATTACAGGTTACATAGGGAGTACTTAGTGAGATCTTACTGGGCTTGTTATGTTCAACAAAATAACTTTGTTTTTATTTTCAAACAATTTTAAGGGAAATGTGAGAACCCTAACAACTTACCATTTTCAACACCAAAAGTTATGACATATTTTTTGAAGATTAGTTTGAGTTAGTTGGAACTAATATACCTAAACAATATCAAGGTAATATAATTTAACTGAGTGTCAGATTAGTCATTTAATATTCCTTCATACTGATGCACCAAGTTGTCCCAATATTTTTTTGTATTACTCTTTATTAATATTCCCCAGGTTGAAGAATCTGAGAAGATTGCATACCTACTTATCAATCCATGCGCCTTTCTCTATTTTAGTGGTCACACAAAGTGATATCATCTTCTTCGATGCGTTAATATCCAGATCATCATTTACCTTTTATTCATCCAAGTGTATAAGTAGATCCATGTGTTCCAGGACTGAGGATATCTATAGTTTAGGGTCTTCATTGGATCATGTATCAAACTTATGCCTATGGTTCATTGTCTCCTTATCAATCGTCAGAATGATAGGGTCAGCAGCCTCATATCCTACAGACACCAGGTCATTGGAGATGTCATCCACCTCATTCTTATCTGAACTTTTTCACATGTTATATGAGGTGATTCTTGAACTTGTAAGATCCTTTAGGGGATAATTACCATTGAGTTTGGATCTAGTAATATGAGGGCTAGGTATTTTGGAGTAATTTTCCCTATGTTACACCCTACTATTTTTCATAATGAAGTTGTTAGAATTCATAATTGTGTTCTTTCTCTTCTGCGAAGAGGATCTAATGTAGTCCTATATATTGACCAGTTCCTTGAATGCTGTATAGTCCTAAGTCTCATCCATTTCTAATTAAGAATATTCTATATCCAAAAAGGGTTCCTCTTTGTGATCCACCCATTTTAAATCCAAACTATCACGACAATACTCTTCTCTTAACACTACATACTGGTTTTTATGAGTTAAATTAGATCCCCCATATACAAAATTCTCAGCATAATACCTTCTAGCCTATGTAACCTAATTTGATTTGTCTGAAAATGTCATCTGTTCATATCCTCGACCCATAAATTAGAATTGTGACGAGGTTTCCTCCATTACTAGGCACTAGTAATCCTCATCAGTGTCTTGGTCCTTTTAGACATCCTTAGTCTCCAAAACATCATTGGTTATAATTGGTGAAGCCATATTCATTTCCTATGAATCATCCAGGTGGACCTCCCTCTCTTTATTCCCAACCCATTACTGTTCTAGTCCCACATGGTTGCTAACCCAACCATTCTCAACACTGCACACCCCACTGTCACACAGAGTCTCATCAACATCCTTATATGATCATGCCACACTCAAATCGTGTTTGAACCGATGAAAAATGTTAGTGACTCTTGGGTTAACCTGAGAAAAAAGAGGTATCTTCTAAGGAACCATAACTTCTTCACATATGGGCCTAGAAACTAAAGACACAATGTGATCAGACCCTAACTGTTCTCCACCTTCACCAGATTTACCCCCAATCACAATCCTAGTCAAGATCGGGGGAGGGCCACCGGACTTAGAAGTGTACCCCCATAGATCTCACCTTCCTCAATGGCTATAAGAAGACATATTCCCAAGAAGAAAGCATTGCGAATAGAAGTGAGTCCATCAATAAAATACAAGAGGTTTCTTCCATATAATCTTATCTCCTACCAAGATCTAAATCCATTCAACTGGAGGTTTAGAGACATTGACTTCAACAAAAATACTTGGAGAATTTGGGTGAAAAACAACATTGGTTCTTGAGTATGAATATAGATATTTACCAGCCAAGTTCCCAAGCATGCAGATAATAGAGGGAGTCGGAAAGGGGAGAGGGAGATTAGAAAATATTTCCGACAGAGCCATTGTTGGATCATCCCATTTCACATGAAGATAAAAATACCATATATAGATGAATGTGGAAGCCATCATAAGATTGAGGAGTCCTAGACCATGAAGAGATCAGGTCATTTGATGATGAGAAATTAATCATGATATGCCGCTTGTCGACGAGACCAATCGTTGTTTGTTCATTAAGCCCCCAAAAAGAAAAAACAAACTGATCAAAAACATCAATCAATGGGCTCCGCTAGATGAAACGAGCAACCAAGGTCTGATTATGGAGAGATGAAGCATCGTTAAATTTTGAGATCAATAGATTGAGATGAGGGAAGCCATTAAAATGTATGTAGAAATTATTTTAACAGATTCAGGTAAAGGCAAGACACCATTTGAAGGTGGAGATATTCACATTAGTCAATATTGATATTAGAGGTGGTGATATGGTGGGAGTTATCCCTCATTTCACAAAATATTGGGAACAATTTTTTAGCACATTATTTTTCTTGTAGTGGACTTATTATCCTATATCAGCTCATAAAATTACCATCCTATATCCCATTAATTTATTTTTATATTGTTTTGTATAGGTATAATTGACCTTATGATTATGATTTGATGTTATTGATAATTATATGGTTATGTTTATTATCACGATTTTTTATGATCTTTACTTCATATTATTCCATTTTTGGTTTGATTAATTTATTATTAGTTTATTTAGTTTCTTTAGTTTCTTTACTCACCATTCTAGGGAAACGTTATACTATTTTCCTTGGAAGAACCCTTAGTAGTTTCTCATTATGTAAAAATATTCCCAAAAATCTATCCTTGACACCTAGACACTAGTTTCCATCCCATGGAGATCATTAATTCCCTTAGGTCTAGGTTGTATGTAGTATTGGTTACTAGTTTAGGGGTATACTAGGTTGATTATTGATAAAATGTTATAAGATCCTATTTTTTATGTTATTTTTGGAATTTAAGGTTAATAGGAGATGGGATTGTTATAAATTTAATGGTAGGTTACAAGTGAATATATAGACAAAACTCATCATATTTTCATTAAAGTAGCCATGGGTTGTTGAAAAATAATTATTTTAGAATTAAATTTGACTTAAATTTTTATTTTGATGATTTTTAGGTTAATTAATGATATATTGGAGTGTATTTTTATGGTTCATAGTTTTTGAACATGGTTTGTAATCCATATAATAATTGTGTGACCCATACTAGATAATAGTTATAGTATTCTGCATATATTTGGATCATGTTTTATAAACTTTTTTATCTAAAACCCATACATATATTAAAGCATAGAGGGGTATCACATAGTCTGGAAAACCATACTGTCTAACCATACACTATGAATTTTGGTGAATTTTTTACATTACCAATTTAAAATCACTTTTCAATACTATTATAATTATTAAATGTATATGTATGGTTTTAATTGATGTTATTTAATTATATTAATAGCATCACTCTTTTTATTTTATTCAGTTTAGTATCATCCCCCTTGAAGACTCCTTGTGAACCCTTTATAGGGAGCTATAAATAATTTTCCACGAGCTAATCCTATTGAAGATAAAAATATGATTGAGATAGTGGTAAGAACCATTAAATTAATTTGTCAGGGGATGATCCTTGGACAAGCCTCGGATATAAAAATAATTTTGGCTCTATGAAAAGATAAGTAATTAGATCTATAATTTCATCACCATCATCCTCCATCCTATTAAGGAAGAAATGATCCTTATGCGGTAGAGGGTTGGTTGTAAAGGTTTGAATGGATTTTTGAATTACAAAAGACATTGGAATACATAAGTGTGATTTTTTTCACTTTCATTATTGAGGGATCTATCCAAAAATATTGGGATTGTGTTGTACAAGATAAGATATACGAGAACAAGGAAAAGAAAGAATTAAAGGTAATGTTTAATCAATAGTTCAATGTTAATACAATGGAATTAGTAAAGTATCATGAGTTTTTATATATTTAATTGGTTATTTTAATGGTAATGGAGAATAAAAACGTCTTTTATAATCTTATGCACTTCACAACCAAGAGTTTATTGAATGATTGGTTGAAAGATTGATGTTTTGAAATGATCCTTTAACCTAATATTCCATCATTGGTTTTTCATTTAATGCTCCATACCTATCTAGAAGTGGTAGAATGAACTCCAATGGTGTGAGTAGACCTAGATGGAATGTTAAGAATGATTAATAACCCTTTTACACCATGTGTTTGTGTGGTGGTTTCCTCATAATTAAGAGTAAAAATTATGATTCTAGAAGGAGATGTGGTGGTGGTTCCAACAACCCATCCCAATATATATCATTTACGGCCTTGGGAAGTGGTCCTCTCATTTTCCAATAATGTGAAATTGTTGGGAATGAAAAACCATCAAGATTGTAAGCCCTAAATGTTTTCTATTTTTATGGGTGTATGGGCTATCTCTGGAGGTTTTTGAGGCTGAATATCTTAGAAAAGTGTGGTGTAGGCTAATCAGCACCAAGGGGATCCATAGTTCTGTATAACGCCTCTAATACAGTGTAATGTTGATATTATGCATGTATATGTAGAGGTGGTTAATCTTATAGCAATATCATGTCAAGGAATAAATATCACACCATTAGAAGGCCTTAATATCATTCCTAAGAAAGGTGGTTTCACGTGAAGGAATAAGTGTTAGCAGAATTGAATATAAGACTGATAAATATTTGAGGAACCACTCTTATTGAATCATATATGGTGTCTATTTTAGTTGATTTAGGTGATTATCATTCATTTATCTCTACTCAAATCATGGAATTATTTTTTTCGATTTCATCATATACGAAAAGTTATGGAAATATCAACACCTATTAGTTAGAAAAAGAGGCATGGATTTTGGTGATGTTCATGTATTATATCTATATTTTAGGAAGAGTTATCACAATAATTTAAAGTACCTGAGATGGAAAATTTTGATATCATTATAAATATGGATTAAATGAACATATTAAAAGTTGATATTTACTATTATA
This sequence comes from Viscum album, assembly GCA_963277665.1. Taxonomy (NCBI): domain Eukaryota; kingdom Viridiplantae; phylum Streptophyta; class Magnoliopsida; order Santalales; family Viscaceae; genus Viscum; species Viscum album. The sequence goes on from OY728153.1 coordinate 1,881,612,247, forward strand.
ATCTAAAGGATACCTTCACTACCACCAATATAAGTTCTCATCTATTTAGAGGATAATAAAACCCATGATCTAGTTGATAAAATCATCCTATTATTGAAATTGGTAGGTTAATATGTCATATTTCATATCTTCCTTCAGTGTGTTATAAAATTAATTTTAAGATATATATTACTTCTATTTTCATAGAGTATCCTGAAGTGTTTTTGTATTAATTCTTGAGTATACCACTTGAATAGGAAGTTTAGTTTTCCATTCAACTAGTATCAAAGAAAAAAATAGATTTATTATCTTATTATCATATAGATCCTATTGAATGAAAAGAGTTTAGTATTTAATTTTATTATTTATAATCTATGGTATTCATTCATCCAAATGTGTTTTAATTATTCCCACTTATATTCTTTTAGAATAAATAATATGGAACTATTTATTTATGAATCAAATATAGAAAACTAAATCTTGGGAATATTATAAATAAATACCCATTAAATCACATCGATGAACTACTTGATCAACTGAAATGGGAAATGTGGTTTTAAACCAGTAGCCTCCTGTTAGGGTAACATTAACTTAGGGTGAATGAGTTTGATATTCCCAATATTTGTTTTAGAAGTAGTTATGGCCATTTTTTGTACCTAGTGATTATATTCATCATAGCTAATGGTCTTTCAATATTTATGGATCATTTAAAATAGATATTCCATTGATACATGTAATTAATTTTCATGGTATTTACGAATGAAAACATGGTTTATTCCAAAATTGAAGAAGTGCATGAACATCACCCGAGGGTTATTATGGGAACAATCCATGATCATCACCTTTTGAAAAAGTTATCAAAGTATATCTTTTAGATTCAAGAAGATTATGATGTTGAGACATATTTGTTTCAAAACAAAGTGTTTTGTTTAATCCTAATAATTTAATGTTTGTTATATCTTAATATGATTCAAAATATTTATTTAACACACCAACCATAAAATACTGAGTTACCATTTATCTCATAAAAATTTAGATCTTAGGAAAAGTAACTTTTAATATTTTAATTTGACCATACCTGTATACCATGGAAAGGGAATTTGGTTACTAATAATCTTAGTAGTATTCTCTTTTCATAAGAATTGAAATAATATAATAATGAGTGTAACTTGAAAAGAATATTTTTATAGATTAATTTGTAGGGAAATACGGCATTGAGATTAGGAATACAGTTAATATCCACTTGAAAACATCCCTTCCTGATATTATTTACCAAGAGAAACTTTGTGATGGAGAGTTCAAACATATTAGTAGAATTATAAGGACCTTCTTTGTTTGAAGAAACATTATGTGGTTCCAATATTTATGGGGAAATAAGTGATGAATTATTTCCATCACTCCTAGTGGGATGCCAATCCAGGATCAACAAAGACATATTGTGATACGAGAAGCTGATATTGGCAGTTTAATATAAGACATGACATAACATATTTTGTGTCGAGATGCCATACTTATTAGTAGGTAAATGAAAATAATGAGATACCTTCTAGTTTTCTTCAGCCTCTTTCTATCATAACTTGTAAATGGGATGATATATCCAAATATTTCATTATTGGATTACATTATATCTCATGGGGGAATAATTTTATCTAGGTTTTGATTGATTGGTTGATTAATTAATTTTATTTAATCCACATAAAGGATAACATATTGTTACAAGATATTCTGATGTTTTAAATGTAAGATATCATGAAATTATACAGGCTTCCTTCTTCCATCATTACAGATAGAGATCCATAATTCTGTACATAATTTTGGAAGGGAATTCAAGAGGCCATTAGATCCCATGTGAGATTGAGATTAACATATCATCCATAAGAATCATAAATGAAGTGGGAAATAAAGAACATGGAAGACATGATCTATTCCTGTTTCTTGGACAGGAAGGATCATGGGATACCCATATGTCATTATTTTAGTTTACATATAATAATATATATAAAAATTTAATCTATATGGATTTTTATGATGATTTATATAGCCTTATATGCTAGTCTCCACTCTACTGGACCGAGGTGGTTAAGGATTGTTTGATGTGTCCATGAATTATTTTGGTAATGGTTAAAAAAATTTAGGTTATCCGATAGTGACTAGTCAAAAATCCACATTTCTATGAATCTCATTCTAGTGAACATCCCCATACTTTAATGTTTTCAGTTAGAGACTAGGTGTTTTTAAATGTATCATATCACATAAGTCCCTCATAGATTAATAAATAAGGGAATCTATAAATAAGGTGTGTAGAGCCTTTTGATATCACCGAACGATTGAGATGGTTTCATATCAGTTGGACTTTCCTCTTCATTTAAAATAAATTCACACCTTATTCAATCAATCTCAACTAAAGAACCACCATCCTGATCCCTCCAATTTATTGAGATGGGAAAAGTTGAAATTAAATCAAAATGTCTCAATGAATGATAAAATGATCAATATTATTTAGTCCCAAAGTATTTTGATTCATATAAAATATATTGTGTTAGTTCAAGTTCTAGGGAAGAAAATGAGGGGTTCTCAAAATACATGGGATTGATAATCTTGTACGAGAGATCGGTAGCCTTATTTATTCTCTAACCATTATTCAAGTAGAATTTTTGAGTGAATAAAGTGATATGGTTGGGGGAATATTCACACATATGGTGTAAGTTTTAGGTATGAGATTTTTTTATTCATTGATTTCCTTATTTCATCATTCTAGTTCAAAGACCACTAAAATTAATGAAAAATAATGGATAAGTGGAATCTATATGATTAGTGTATGATTAATGCATGGTTGGTAGTAAAATTGTGGCCTAAACAAATATGGGGCTTCCCCATAGAAGTTTAATGACCATCTTTAGTCCATTGTTTTGTAAATAATGTAGTTTAATTGCATATATGTTATTAGAAACCATGTAGGTTATCCTGAAGTAGGCTTATAGGCACATGGTTGATAAAAATCGCAAGGATTAATTTAATATGCTAGGGGAAACTGTGCTATCCTAAGAAAGGGATTAAATTATATTTTCACAACTGGTTCATGATTTATCAAACCATGTTACTAAACCTTGTGTACTATCATCAAAATTAAAAATATGTATTTAAGTATTTGCCCCCACTTTATTTAACACTATTTCCCACTTTATATCCCTCATTAAAACTCACCAGAACATACTCCATAAAATCATTAACTTATCCTAATTTTGAATTTGTTTTTTTGTATAATTTCATTAGGATTACCAATAATATCTTCACGAAATTGATTCTCCACCTCCCCTTTAGAACATTATCACTCATTTTCTCTAAGTTTAGTTCTTCAAAATACCCTTTCTGGTCTAAGTTTTATGTTTAATCAATTTTAGTGTAGGTGTTTTCATTTTTGGGGAATTTATTTGATTATTGGGACCCCTTTCATCCTTTTTTTTGGTGGGAGAAAGATAATGTGAACAAATTTGATCACAAATTTGTCGATGACTTCATATTCTTACCCATAGTTTTTAAATCATATTTTATTACTATTTTTCTAAATTATTGTAAGTATATAAAAGAATTTTTTTATATATATTAGGACCGAAAATATATATTAAATTTTCATCTTCAGTTTTTATTAGCATCAAAAAATTCATTCCACATACATTAATGCATAATTTCTGATGTGATCCTCACCTATAAATCACTTGTGAAGTTCAAGTAGAACTGTGTATCCATGCTTGAAGGAGAAGAAGTTTTTATTTCCATGTTCTATAAGATTACTCAACGATGAGGTATGGAGATTAATCCAATTTTTTACCCAATTAGGAGGCCTAGTGGTGAGAACCTCCTTCTAGGTGTGGTCAATGGATTTCAAAAATTGTAGATAAAAAGGTGTCCATTTCTTAGCACACATATTTAGAGTATTTCGGGAACTATTAGTATCATAAAACATGTTGATATGGTGAAAACCAATATTCAATGGAGTAGTAATCTTCATAGGATTTTATTTTACTAGTCATGAATCCCAAAAATAATTATGGATAAAAATTTATAGATGTCAAAAGTTGGGAATTTTTTGATATACTAATTTGAGTTTGGGATCAAGTCACTTCCTAGGTTCCTTATCCCATATCGCACAAGTCCCAAATACATGGATCACTTGTTTGAATCACTTATTTTGAGAACTTTTATTATGTATCTTGTATGAAACACTATTATAGAGCACTTTCATGGAGAATCTTGAGCAGAGCAGCTTGGGTAGAGCATCCTGCATAGATATCCTATGCGAAGAAACTTGTATGGAGAAACCTACATGGATCATATACATGGACTGCCAGTACATAGCAGATTGTGGGGAGAACTTGAATAAGCCACTATAATTTTAGACTTATTAAAACTACCTCATTCACCCAAGGTCTTGATTTTTAATATTAATAGGAACCTTGGGCTTTGCATTTGACACTTTCGGAAGACCAGAATATAGCTCAAAGATCATCTCACCCTAGTTTCCCACCAAAGTACTATAAAACCTTAGGTGTCTTTCCAATATTAAAAAATAAGAGGGAATTAACAATATTCAATGTATTATAGTTCCTTACATTTTTTAAAACACAATTTACTTATTTGAGGAACCATTTCTCATAGTTCATACACAATAGGGTGAAGGGATCATCCTGAGATCAAAACTTGAGTTCCAATATTCTAGGAGAACTTGTGGAGACCCCTAGAGGTTAGATTAAGGTCTCTTTTAAATATTTTTTTAAAGGATTTTTTTTACATAACTATTAAACCCCAATTTTCCATAGGTATCACTTAGGTGAGGTACCTCCCAACTCACTTAAGTAGCATGTGGGTGAATCACTGTCTAGATCACCCATGTATCAAATAAGTAAGATACAACCCATAATGCTTAGGTATCACCTAGGTGAATCAACTTCTAGGTAATTTATCTCAAACTACTAATGAAAGGGAACCCCTTTTTCTAGGACTCGCATCCAACGGTGGACAAGTAAAAACCTCTTCTAAGACCTTCATGTTTTTATGATCAGTGAAAAATAAACATCGATGTGTCTTCCAATTGATTATGAATTCCATCATTAAATGAGGTCCCACACATATCCTACCTAGTAGGATGGGTCATATGGATGCTTTCAATTATGAATCCCCATGGTAACGAGGACCCAAACATTGGAGGTCCAGGGACCTTTCTATTTTCGAAAATGAGTGGAATCACTTACCTTTACCTTCAACAAGGTCTATTGTTGTATAATAATCTCATACAATTTGAAATTGAGAACATAGAATACATCTTAGAGTAATCCCCGAATATTTATTATGGGGAATATCCTTCCTTTCATACCCTGGATGTCGTCTCCCTACAAACAAATAAGATTATACAAAGTTCCAAATCATCCACTTTCGATTATTTCTCACAAAGATCATGAGTCACGTGGGATTAGAGGTCCGTGGGGATCATTTAACTAGAAAAATAAAATATATTAAATGAACCTCCCCCAGAGGTGTAAACCCCAACACTCTCAAACTATGCATGATTTGATTCCCATCATAAATGGATACGTAAGAAGCCTCTCTCAGGTTCAAACCCAACACCGTCAATCTACCATCATCCTAACAAATCAATTTTCCAGTGGAAAAAATACCCACTTGGGGGGTTCATATTCCATCCAAGTCCCATCATCCTAACCTCATCAGCCCATACTCACAATGAGGGCATCCTTTAAAGGGAACTTCTCCTTATATGGTCAACCTAATCTCATCAGGCTATATTCCTTATGAGGTCAATTGCATAGGCTTATCATGTATTAAGTCCCACACTATCCTTTGTTAGGAATATTTCACCTACATATACTTGCTTCATGATATTAAACTATATGGTCTAGCCCTTGCCACATGACCCTAAATCGTATTACATTCCCCGTTAAGTAGTTCTGAAGTATTTGGGTTATGATTCCTTTCATAGGGATTGGTAGGATTACCCTTCTCATGGTCTCAATTACAACATCAAAAATCTTACCACCTACCTAGATGACAATAATATTTAGATTTCCCAATTATGAGACTTTAAATCAGAATTATTTAAATTAATACATAAAAAGGATGAGAACTAGATGTGATGGAGAACCTTTGATAAAAAATATCTTAACATAGAACCTCATATACATTTATATGGTTCCATTGACGGAGAACCTTTGACACATACTGATAGTTACTCACCCATGTATACATGATTTGTTGCATATGAAAAGTGCGACCAAATTTATTTTAAGGTGTATAAAGGATTCCCAAATATTACATAAATATTTAAGAGAATCCCAATGTTTTCAATTATTCCCCTAAAAAAGGTGTGCTGAGGAATCCTACAATCCTCTCGACCAATGTGAGTTCATAAGAGACATTTTAAAAATGTATGACAATTATCTTCCTTTGGAAAGCAGGTCTATATCCTCAAAAGAGGAACTATTGGGAGTTTTCAAATTCATGAATAAACCCCACTGGAAATAAAGTCCTTAAAATGGAAATGAAAAAAATGGCAAATGGAACATGAAATAATTCTTTCATTATCCAAAATTACTATTTCTCCCACATGTAATTCCCTTTTATACTCTCATATAATGGAATTGGATAAATATGGATCCTTTAAACTGATCAATTATGTATACGTTTGTTTATCTATGATGATACTATGGATATTTAATTTCTTATGTTTATTAAAAAACTCTCATACATTTTCAACCGAACTCACTTCAATTGAAATAGAATCCGAGTAGCTAAAATAGACTTAAGTATTGGCTATTACACAATTAGAATCCTCATTTAGCAAGAGGATACCGTCATCAACCCAACATATCCAATTCCAAGTATTATATTCATTGGTATGGGAATACCACATAAATTGTATTATCCTGATCTTGGAGGTTGTACGTGTAACCTTCCAAGTTATGAAGTCCTTCTAACCATCTAACCAATGATGGCTAGTGAAAAATAATAAAACAACACCCATAACTAATGATCCTTTCTGTGAAAAACATCAAAAAATCTTCCCTTACCTTAAAGAGGTAGATCTAGAGGTCACTAAGGGACTCATTTTAGCATTATAGGAGTCTCTACAAAGGGTTCCTTCTAGAAACCGCTACCTCCAATACCGAATGACATACAACCTTACATACGATCCCTGACTTAGGTCACATAGACCCCAAAAGTAGGATAAACTACCAAGGATGTCATATGAAATATAATTGGTAGTGGGGCCATGTTATTATTTCTTCTGGAGAAGAATTAAACAAAAATTGTATGATAGAATTTTCTGAGAAAACATATATACCTACTTCTATTCCTTAATCCTACCAAAACAGTTTGGTAACACCTATAGAAACCTACCAGCCCACCCTAAAAACAAACAAGGGAAGTACCCATATCTGTGTCTGACATGATGAATGTTAGTGTATTATAGAAATAAATGGAGGATAAGGGTAGGGATATATCAATTATTTAACAACATAATGGTCATATATTCTCATTCAAGCCATAGAAGCCCCCATTTACATCTTAAAAATGATAGAAGGACAATAATATATAACCACCTACATTATAGTAACCTACTGATATATAATGAACACATCACACTACAACATAAATTTCCTTTAGCAGCAGTCTTTTAACGGTGGTTTTTAAAACCGCTGCTAACCCACTTTTTTTACAGTGTCGACACTCCCCTCCACCACCTGACCTCGACCCCCTCCCTAACCCCCTTCTCCCCCCGACCCCGCGATGCCACCTTCTCCCCCCAACACCGATGAGCCCCAACCCCCACGACGTTTCCTTCTCCCCTTGAACACAATGATCCCCGACCCCCACGATGTCTCCTTCTCCCCCCGGCGAGCCCCTAACCCAAGATCAGGTCCCCTCCTGTGCCACCGGTGACCTCACCACCCATAATCGTGCCCCACCGCCAATCAGCGCACCTCTCCTCCCATCGCTGCTGACCCCCTGAAGCCCTAGATTGGCTCCCAGGTATGGTAATTGATACCTAGTGAGTTCCCATAGATGCTAGATTTATTTTTAATACATTTTATGGTATCTAATTTTGCGAATTATTTTTATCCTCTTGTTGAAATGTTTTAGAAACCAATGAGTGTATGATATTATTTTATGTTCTATTACAGATACCATGGTGAAATATTTGGATTTAATTTTCCATTGAGTTCATATTTGGTTTATTTTCAAAAGAAATTATATAATGGTTTGGAAGTTTAGGTAATAAATTGTAATCCTTTTGGTTTTTTTAACAATGGTCTTTTTTTAACGTGTTATCAAAAGTGGTGTAATTAGAAGACCTATATTTTTAACCATAATTTTAATGGAACTCTTTCTCATGTTTCATAATGTAAAATGAAAGTGATTTTTCCAACCAATGTTTTAAATTAGAAATGATGGGTGTTTTATAATCATAAAATGAATTATGACATGGTTTAATTTTTACATGGAATTAAAAGATCTATATTAATATTTTAGTTCAAACTATAATATATTAAATGTTTTATAAAAGTAATTTCCATGATTCCATAAGTAGATCCCACATGGCATGTTTAGTTCACACCAACATACACATCTAGGGGTATGTAGATCTTAGGTTTCTTTTATAGGTTTGTAGTTATTTTTTTATTCATTTATTCTTATATTGGACCATTTATGGATGGGTGGTCTATATTTAGTGGATATGGTTCATTAGTGGTGATTCATGAGCTGTTTAGGTTCCATTTATTTTTTCCCTTGTTATGTTGTATTTTCCATTTCTTCCTCGTGTAATTTCTACTTCTATTATATTTAATTCATTTTTATTTTTTTGGAATAATTTTTGTTTAATAATTATCTATTTTATTATTCATCTATTTCATTTAAGATTTTTTCATTTTCAATGAATTCCAATTATTGGAATTGTAATTTTTATTTTCTAATATATTCATCTTTTGTTTATTATTTCCATATAAAGGGTTATACCATTATCAGGTTCATGGTCTTGATACCCCTAAGTTTGTTTATATCCGATAGGTATCGAGAATGGCCTTTATCCCTTATGGAAAATTGTTTTGGGTAACATATCAACTCATCTAGGGTAGATTAATTAAAAATGGTATCAGAACATTGGTTTCACAAAAGGGACCCATGTTCTAAATGAAATATATTTTAATATGGGTGAATTAGGGTTTGATTGAGTTAGTTTTATTGTTGGGTCTCTAGAAGTAGTTTATTAGTGAGTTCTTGATCACCCCCATTACGATGTAATTTCAACCACTATGGATTTTTGAGATTTGAAAATTGACTTTGAAAATTCATATTGATTACCAGTCATGGTGTATAGATCATAATTTTAATTTTATTGGGATTCATAGGGGTTTCCTTGGATTTATGGTGAAAATGGAAATGGGATCAATGGTATCATTTTTGTATAAAAAACCTAAAAATTGGGTAGTGACTTAACTCAAGCTCTTAGATATGTTTTAAAAATTAATGCATGAATAAATTACATACCATCAAACCATGTGGTCAGTTATGGCATAAATTTGCAACCCATTTGGATTTTTTACTTAGACCCCTTCATTATAAGGTGATTGGATTTTTAATTTAGACCCCCACGAGCGATCCCCAAACCCCAGCTCGCCTCCCCACTGCCGGCATGCCATCCATACCACTTTTCCCTAACAATCGACCCTCGTGACCCCACCTTCTTCCCCCGACCCCTGTGAGACCTGAAACCTAGATCGCCTCCCTGACACTGGTGAATTTTATTTAAGTCAGTGTTTCCATTTCATTGAATTTTATTTAAGATATTTATGTGTTCTTGGATTCATAAATTAATTTCTAATCCAGATAATGAGGGTGTGGGTTATCTAGGTTTGGTTTATAAGGGTTTTATATAAGTTAACTTGGTTTTCATGTGGCTTAATGGTTTTAATTTCATGTTTAAATAAAATTTTTATGTAAATTTGTATTTTATACATTAAACATGTTTGATAAAATTAAAAGAATGGTTTTATATAAGAAAAACACATGGTCATTCTCTTTTAAGGGAAATTGAGTTTTCAAAGTGGGTTACCCTTTTGGGGTTAAATGGTTTCCATGTTTCAAAGGGACATGTTGTTTTATTAAATGGAATTGTGATTCATTCGGGCTGTGTTGGTTTTGTTTTAGAAATGATTATGATTCCCCTTATATTGGTGTTTGGATTCCAAAACATTTTAAAAAGGGATTTACTAATGTATATATTATATTTTATAATTGAACATCTTGGATGGAAATTTATGATGTGATATTTGAGTTTATTGGTTCATTGTTACCTTGTTGATCCCATTTTCATTTATTTATGATGTCATGTGTATCCATGTGATGGTTGTTTGTGATGTGATTCATGATTTTCTAATTGGTGGGGGCTTGTTATAAGCTAAATGTGGGATGTGGTAAGGATTTTATTATTATGAAACCCTTTGGCTATTATTAATTTCATTGTATAACATTCTCTTTAAAAGTGTATCACATCCTTTAGTTATTTTATAGGGAACCCTATGATACTAAGTGGGAATTCATGGGATGTTTCTAGGCACATTAAGATTACACACTTTTTAGTTACCACTAGTTGTTCTAAATACCAAGATAGTGGGGTGTCACAGATGAGATTGGGTTTAGAGTGATTTGTTTGATGGAAGTGTGACCATTAACCTGATGGAAATAGGTCCCCCTTTTCATGTATTATACTTGTACCATTAGTTCCTAAAGTGTTTCCTCATGATATTTATCACGTGTTATGCCTTTAATTAATTATTATCTTGTGTATTGATTTTTTACTTGGATGGAATTTCATTGAAGCATTGATTTAGTACTGATATTGATTAGTGTTGTTCCACTTGTTTATCGGCATACTTTAAGACTTTCTATAGGGAATTTTTCTTCATAGTTGTCCTTATTTCCTTACTTTGAGTTTTTTGTGTTAAAGCTTTCAGGTGATGGAATTTGTTTAAAATTTCTTTCCATTATTAGAAATTCCTTTGATATGTTTTTAAACCATGTAAGGGTTTTTTAGGAAAGGGGTGATGTTTTAAGGATAAATGAATGAGTTTTGAATTTGAATTGTTTCAAGAAAAACATATTTATACCATGTTTTATAAATGTTGTGCATTGATAAAGTGCATGTTTTAAATGTTATTTATTTATGTATCATGTTAATAGAAAAAACCTATTTTTTCAACTAGTATATATGAATATCTTTCCCTATTTAGTCATAACTATGTGATTTAATTTTTTTAATATTGTGTAGGAACATTTTGATATACATGTATAAAAGCTGGATCACATTACCGAGGAACACACCTCAGTATGTTAAGGGTTTGAAAGAGTTTTTAGATTTTACAATTTCCAATCGATCCGTTGAAGGGAGAATATGATGTCTATGTCTTAAATATAAATTTAGAAGGTGGTTGAAGAGAGATAATGTTTATGAACATTTAATACTAAAGAAATTCCCTGATCAATATTTGTGTTGGATTTGGCATTGAGAATTGAAGGTTACAGAAAGGTTGAGCATTGATGTTTACCCATATAATGAGCTCCCAACTTCGTCAATAATGGAATATGAAATGAAAAAACTTATAAATGATACAATAAGAACTAAAAGACACCACTGTAAACATCAAAATAGAACATAACAACCATATGAGGGTGCTACAAATTCGAACGTGACAAGTGTTGTTTTTGAGACTATAACACAACCAGATCAAGATTTTAACATATCATTGGATTTTCTTCTTAATCCCGTGGAGACAAATGTAAGAGAAATCTTCACTGAGGAAAATACTTTTCATGATTTAGTTGATGATGGAAATCAAGAGTTATATAGTAGATGTTTGAAATATTCAAAGCATTCTTTTCTGCTGAAGTTTTACCATATCAAATGTCTATATGGAATTAAAAATAAGGAAATGTCCATGATATTGGAATTTTTGCGTGATGAATTTCTTAAAAAAAATCCCCAAGTGTTTTTATGATATAAAAAAGTTGTTAACAGGCTTGGTATGAATTATAAAAAAAATACATGCATGTCCCAATGATTGTATTCTTTATTGGTGAGAGGATTCAAGTCAACAAAATTGCAAAAAATGTTCTTCATCTAGATGGTAGTAAATGGGTAATGTTGGATTTCTGAATGAACATACATTAATGAAGAAGACGAAAGGGAAAACACCTACAAAGGTTTTCCATTACTTTCCTTTAAAGCCTCGATTATAAATATTATTAATGTCATCGAAAACCACCGAGTACATGAAGTGGAATTATATAGATAATAACAATGGTGGGTTAATGAGACATCCACGAGATTCAAAATCGTGGAAGAAATTTGATTCATTAAATCCATATTTATTAGAAGATTATAGGGGTGTTTTATTGGGATTTACTGCTGATGGATTCAACCCATTTGGGACTTTGAGTTCCAGTTATATCATTTGGCCAGTTCTTTTGATCCCTTACAATCTGCCTATGTGGATGTGTATGAAACAAACATCTTTTATCATTTAATGATTATTAATAGAAAAAAATGACTAGAAATGATATTGATGAATACTTATAGCCTTTTATTGAATAATTATAGGAGTTATGGAGCAATGATGTTTAGACATTTGACACTTCTTCTAAAATAATATTCAAAATGCATACTGCTTTAATGTGGACCATTAGTGACTTCTCTAGGCTTGGGAATTTATCTGGTTGGAAAATTTACATAGGTTTGGCTTGTCCTATTTTTAACTTTTATTTTGAGCACAAATAGCTACCTCATAGTAGAAAATGGTCCTTCTTGTGCCATTGAATATTTCTCGATGCGTCTCATAGATTTCGACTGAACAGATCAAAATTTAACGGTTTTATTGATTTTAGACCACCTATAAAGTTGTTAAATGGTTTTGAAATTTTGAAACAATTTGAAAATGTTCAAACAAAATTTGGGAAGGTTAATCATTTGAATTATAGCGAGAAATGGTTTTGAAGTGCATAATCAAGTGAAATCAAAATGAAAAAATAGAAGAAAAAAAGTATATTATTCAAACTTATGTATTGGGAATTTAATTTTTTGTGGAATAATATTGATGTGATACATATTGAGAATAATGTATGTGATAATTTTATTTTCACATTGCTTAATGAGCATGGAATATTGAAGGATCATCTCAATGCTCACAAGTACTTACAAGTAATGAACAAAAAATGTGATCTCTAGCCAGATGAGAATGAAAAGTATGATCCAAAAATTTATCCAATGAAAAATAGGTATAAAGATACATTCCATAGATTTTTCAAGAATGTGAAGGTATCTGATGAGTATTCCAGTAACATCTTGAGGTGTATTGAGTTGAATAATCATAAGTTACATGGATTGAAAAGTCACGATTCACATATTTTGTTACAACAATTACTACCATTGGCATTGCATACATTATTACCTAAAACATTTACTGCTATTGTACTCTAATTCTGCACATTTTTCAGAAAACTATGTGAGAAATCTATACATCCATTTCATCATGAAATCCTTTAGGAGAAGTTTGTGTTGACCATTTGTGTAGTGGAGATGATATTTCCTCCGTCATTTTTTACTGTCATGATTCATGTAACTATGTATTTGGTTGAGGAAGCTAAATTAGGAGCCCCCGTTCATTATAGATGGATATATCCAATTGAGAGGTACTTTATTTGTATTTTTTTAGTTATATAAAACATTTTTCTCATTTAATTAAATGCATAATTATGTTTATTTTATTTCATAGATATCTTGGGAATTTGAAATCATACGTGAGAAATAAATCTTAACCAGTAGGCTCTATTTCTGAAGGATATTTGGCTGAGGAGTGTCTTAACTTTTTTTCTAGATACATGGATGATATTGAGGAAATATTTAATTGAGTTGGATGTGTTTAAGACACATCAAATCAATCTAAAATACATCAGAAATCAAAAAAATTTCTTATTATTGGCCGATCAGCTGGGAGGACCTCAAATGTGATACTGACCGAATTAGAATTATTACAGGCACATAGATATGTGCTGATGAAAAGTGAAATTTTAAATCAATTGATTGAAGAGTTTAGGATACAAACAAAGATACTAATGAGAGGCCGAACATGAAATGAGAAAGATATAAAGAAATTTGTTAATAAAGAGCTTGTAGAATGGTTTGCACGACGTGTAAGTTCATAAATATTACAATAAATATGAATATTTGTTTGAAACATATATTTTGTAAATATAATAAAGTATATTTCTTTTTTAGATCATGAATACTGATACTCGAGAAGATTTTTCACAAGATTTGAAGTTTCTTGCTTGAAGTCCTCTAAAACAAGTTAGAAAGTTTGACACTTGCAACGTGAATGGATTTAGATTTCGTATATTTGATCAAGAAAAGGGATTGAAAACATATAATAGTGGTATATTTACATTTGATGAAGTGGGATACTATAAAAATATGACTAATATTATTGAATTAAACTACCATGGGAATTTTTAGTTGTTTTATTCAAATGAAATTGGGTCAATATTATCAGAAGTGTTAAAAGAGATTCCTTGAAATTTACTTCTGTGAACTTCTCTCACTTAATGGATGTTAGTGATCATGAACTGCATGATCCATATATCTTATCATCTTAATAAAAAATGGTATATTTTTTGAATGATGTTGTGGATGAAGGGTAGAGTGTAGTTTCTCATGTAATACAATGATATTTGTATGATATGGGTGAAGAAGTGTAAGATTTGACATTTGAAATTGAATCTCATCAATAATAAGAAGCAGAATTATTTGTCCATCATAAAATTAAAAATATTAGTCTAGAAAGGAAGAATGAAGTGGATGATGTAATGGAGTTAGAAACCAACATGATTGAAGGGGAAAATGATTATATGTACAATTATTTATTCATTCAGCAATCAGTTGTTTCATTTGTGCATTCACTCATTATCATTTTTATGTATATTTTGTTTGTTAGTACTCGACATCTATTATCATTTTTAAATTTTTTATGCCTATATTTTTGAAATATATGTTCTGAAGTTAATTTTATTTGATTAAATGATAGGAATGCAAACGAGGAAGCGGTGCACTATTTCATCCACTACTACGACAGATGACGATCCATCTGTCTCCATCCCTATGACATCTGAGCCATTAACTACCTGTCCCCTGCACCATCTCCCCCTGCACCATCTCTCACACCTTTTGTGAGTGTCCCTTTTGAAGCTGAGTCGTCAAATCCCCCTTCAGAAGACTCTGTAGTGGGGCGGCAGTGCGCCACATCTAGTTCATCATGGGCATACTGGAGGGTCACTCTTATAGGTACAAATTTCAATATAAAAAAATTTACTGCACTTTTTTTATAATATTTTTTTTTCATTAAGGTTGAAAAAATGCAACTGTGGAGAAAAATATAAGATGTGTAGATGTGTGGAATATGAGTGGAGAGAATAATGTTTTCCCATTTGATTCATATGTGGTCCATGCGGATGACACCAGAGGATTACTTGGCCAAATTCTAGGTCAACTGGTAGCAGAGCCCATTTATCTGCCAATTTATTATGATGATTAGAGAAATATTCCACCAAGTTGGAAAGATGAAGTATTTGATTCCCAAATAAAAGTAATTTTAATAAATTATGATGTAATTGAATGTCATGTTATTATTATGTTCAAAATGAATTTCTGTATACATATATTTTTCCACTTTACAGTTGCTGAGGTGATAGCACGAAAGTGGACGTTGAAAAATCATGGTAAGAAATGTAAAGACTTCAAATAGAGATTGTGGAGAAATGTCAATGATACTTCATTGACCGTCCAACAAATGTATGAGGAGCTACCCAGTGGGGTACTCAAAGAACAGTGGAAGGTTTTTGTTGACAGACATCATGATGAGTGGAAGATGGTATTTAAATACATATTATTATATTAACTTCATTTTACATTTATACATGTATATGAAGAGGAGATGCATTTTATTTATTTCAGGATCTCTCAAGAAAGAATGCATGAAGCCAGGCTAAGCAAGTCATCCCTCACACTGCGGGGACAAAAAGATTTTCTAGAAGCCGATCGACTATGGTAATCTTTTCATTTGTTTAAATATTTATAAGACAATATTATATATTTAATATATTAAACTATTTATTTATATTTGTTTAATGAAGTCACAATGTTTTGAGCATGAAGCATCCCAAACTGAAGTGTGGTTAGATGTTCACAAAAAATCTGATGGAAGTTTTGTTAATGATCCTTCCAAAGAAGTTGAGGTATGAACTGATTTTTTCATTATAATAACTTATTATCAGTTTTAACGATGTTAATATATATTGATATTTTATTTATAGGTAAAAGTTTACGAAATATGGGATTCCAATCCTGGGTAGTTCTACTCAGTCTCCCAGGATGTCCCGGTTTCTAAAGTCCCTAAGAAAGAGCATCCTGGTAGAGTTCGCGGGGTGGGTTTGGAACCCATACTATCTGAGGTATTTGGCAGGCCATCGAGGATTCAACTATATCTACTTCTGGTTGTAGTCAGTCCATACCTAGAGAATCTCAGAGAGAGATTGTTTCTCTATGAAACATAGTTCAAGACTATGGTCTCAACTATCTTCTTTGTAGAAATAATTGGCGGATATACATTAGCAAATAAGAAGATATCCCCCTCGGTGGTATTGCATCGACTGGTGGTGAGAAGATAAATAAAAGAAAATTAAAAATCATTCAGTTTCAAACTTTTACTGGTTTTATGTTTAAATATTAATATGCAACACTATTTAATTTTCAATATAATGTTCTTACAGGTGGTGGAAGGAAGTGGAGATAGAGGTGGAGAGGGTGACAATATCTGTTTATCATCGAACAATGATTAGTAGTATTGTTGATATGTGGGAAAATATTATAGTAGTCGGTTTGTATATGTATCATGTGTGGCACATAATTTCCTCCAAACATTTACTTGACAAAAAAGATTCTTCATTTTTCATGTTTCCTTTTAGGTATTTTATTGATTTCTGATGTTTCCTTTTATGTATTGATTTATCGAGTGTGGTATGCACTATATATATCAACTCTTTATTGTGATGATTCATATTTTATGATTCATTTTTCCTAAATTCATTTTTTCATTATAATAACTTATCATACATTTTCTAGCCCAATGCATTTACCACTACATTTCCATTTATAAGATGTACTTCTTAGTTATGCTCTTTTATTAATCCATAGGGATGAGAATGTGTGTCTCACTTACATTTTTAGGATAGAACACACTTTAGTGTGGCATAATCCTAGTATCCAAAATTTCAAAAAATAGTTGGAATCCATATATATTGATATGAGATTATGGTAAATTTTTCTACACAGTCTGAAATGGGGTTTTCCCACCATTTCCAAAGTGGCCTCCAAGAATAGTCAGGCAGTGTGAATGACAATGTCCATTATCTCAGTAGGTATGACATGCTGATGGTAAACTCCCATTAGATTCTATAGAACCCCCTAGCCTAGAATAATGTTAAATAGACTATGTGCTCATGTAATTGGGTACATGCCCTGTATCCCAATAGAGTGAGAGATGCCATAAAACAACACATGGGATGTTGAGTGCGCCATGAGGTCAAAATTCTAGTCATGGTATGTGGTGAGTAAATCACAACACTTATATAGTAACATTTTTATGATACACCATGCTCACCACCTGATGTAAGTAATTGTGATATCTCCTTTCTCAACAATCTCATACCATCATACCAAAACCTCTATAAAGGAATATATTAAATATAACTATCAAGAGGAATTACCTCACATACATCTCTTATATCAACACCATATACATAATAAAGGCATAATCATTTGTGTCATAATAGATAAGTAATAACCTCTTATTCATATCTTTACCCATGCTCAATTCCCATTTAAAATATTACAATTCGTATGAAGAATTTTATAAAGCATAAATTAAGAGAAAGACATTACAATTACTTGGGGTCATTCCGTTTAAAACCAATTGATTTATTTAAGAAAGGAAACCCATCATTAATTATCCATATCACATTATCAATTAATGTTTACTAATTCAATTCATTAAAACATGGGAAACCCAAAATATAATCTCAATGGAGTCACTTAGATGGTGACATGTTAATCTAGGAAATTTCCCTCTTTAGAAATTACAACTATAAGTGGTCCACACACTTAAGGGATGCCTTGGGTTCTATCAAATAATCATATATTAAGGGATATTATATTCTTGTAAAATTCCATAAGATATGTGAGAGTACCAACATTTAAAAAAAAATCATGTTGTCCCATTTCACCTAGATCACCCAATGGGTGACCATATAAGTTGCACACAACATGTGAAAATACAATCAAGGAAAAACTAGTACATATGAGTCTAAAATGGTCAATATTATATACATAAATCATTTAAATAAAGATATTATACCAAATATGGTGTGCGACACAAGGGCTTAATTATAAAACATCGAACCCCAAATGGAAAAAAATGTGACTACCAACCTAATGGTCATAGATGATGCCTCTCCCGATATCAGCTTCATATTTTAAATTTTTTGGGAGAAATATTAGAAATGGTTCAGTTCCATGATAGTATTGAAAATATGCCTATTCCAATATAGAAAAAAGGATCCAATGGGAATCAAAAATAGGATGTATGAATGTGGTTTTCCTTACATTGATCTATCTAATGCTTCCTTCAAATCTTGAATTGGGTGTCTAATGATAGAGATATGGATGAACCTTTTTTCAAAAATTTTGAGTTATACAAGAGGTTAAAGAATTATAAATAACTGGAAGATGAAATAGAAAAGGGAAAGTGGTATAAGAATAAAAGAGGTGTAAACTTTTAAATTCACCACTAAATTTTATTGGATACTAGGATTATGTCATGTGATATGTTTATCTAAATTCATTTACTCACTGAATGATGCATTTAGTTGTGCTTAGTTAAGTATCTTTTTTCATATTGACTGTAGTATGAATTCTGTTTTGTCTTTTGGGATTCTTGGAATGGTTTTTTCAGGGCCCTAGTATAGGGGATTCAGAAATTTGTTTGTTTAAATTTCTTCTTTAGCGGTAGTTTTAACTGCTGCTAACTGCAGCAGGTACATTTAGCAGTAGTTAAAAGTGCCCGTAAATGTCGATATTTTTCTATTAGCAGTGGTCTTAACCACCTCTACGACATTAAATTTAGTGATGGTTCAAACCTCCATCAAAATTCGCATCTTCCACATTTTTTTGGCGGTAGTTATATTGTTTGTCACAGAGGTTTCTCCCGGTAGGACATTAATTATTTTAGTGGGGGTTTTAACCTCCACTAAAAAAAATCCCCTGACTGGAAAAACCGCCACGTAACACAATATAACCACCACAAAAATGCGCCAACTCTGACGATTCCCATAAACCGCCGCTAAACCACTTTAACTACTGCAAATAGTTTCCCGACACACAATTTAGAGGGGGTTTTTGGAAACCACCGCAGAAGCATATGGTGGTGGTTTAAACCGCTTACATATCCAAAAATAACCTCCACAAAATTGCAATTTTCCTATAGTGTCATAAGTGCTTATGAGTTTAGAATGAAAACCTAACTCCACAATTGGAGTGTCTTATCAGCATAATCTCATTAATCAAGAGAATAAGTATATTCCTTCTCTCATACAGGAGTGTCATCAAGAGTCTCCTGTGATAAATGAATAAAAAGATCAAGTATATACCCCTTATCTAACTAAAAATCATTGGTTGGTACAAATTATTTCCCCAAGGCAGACATATATCCCCATAAAACCCCCAAGAACTTGTCAAAAGATCCTGGAAATGACACAAGATTCACTCATGTGGGATCCCAGGCTTTAAGGTCGTTTTCCATAGTATGCTACTCTAGTATAAAAAGGGAGAGCATCTAAAAATAAGTTTTTCCTAAGGAAATATGAAATTCAAGATTAGGCCCATGATATTTCTCTACTATAGAATGCTGTTCTTGAGGAAATCATTCATCTATAAATGATGGAACCTAATCTTGTTGATTAATTACCAAATTATAGAAGTAGTAGTTCTAGTGGATAAGGTTATACGTGATACTATTCTACTAGAATATCAATAGGTCATCCCCAAAATATCTAACTGGAATGATTCCTTTATGTCTATACAGTGATCGATCATGAGAACCCATATCTCATTGAGTACAACAAAAACAATCCTCATGGCTATAAGATTAGA
Source organism: Viscum album (assembly GCA_963277665.1). Taxonomy (NCBI): domain Eukaryota; kingdom Viridiplantae; phylum Streptophyta; class Magnoliopsida; order Santalales; family Viscaceae; genus Viscum; species Viscum album. The sequence goes on from OY728153.1 coordinate 1,881,632,552, forward strand.
TGGCAAGAAGGTCGTTCCCTTTCCATCATACACCAGGAATGTCCTCCCCAAGGAATACATCATAAAATATCTCTAGGTAGTATAATGTTAAGCCATGATGGTATTTCTCCTAATGATGGTACTTTCTACGAAGTTCCTCCCTATAGTAATATTTAATTTTGTTAAGAAGTTCCTCCCATTTACACATAATGTGTGGGAAATCCCTCTTATCATGAGGCACTTGGGAAGGTGAGTCTATTCATTCCTGATGCATTATCATTGAAAAGTGATATTATTCCTCAATATGAAGACAAACCAAAGAAAATGTATTTATCCAAACCATCCATAGATTTCATTCCATCTAATATAGTTTAGGAGATCACTAAAGAACCTATTTTTGTGTCAAAAAATCAATTAAGAACCCACATTGGGAAGATAAGGTGGGGGAATCTACTTAAGAGGGTGAAGAGATTACATTTTCTATGAGAAATAAAATGGATAAAGATAACATATCGTTCATGTTGTGAACCTTAGACACTACTCAGTTAAACATTATAGAGACCTTTCCAGAAGAATATATATATGAAATCCACTTTAACCATTGGATAACTATTAATAACATGAAATTTTTATTCTTTCCTTATGATGGATATGAAAATTATGTCAAGGTAATAGAATAACTACATCATCAAATTAAGCTAGTTTTCCACCTGATCACATGACACTCGAAACTATGAAAATAGTTGGAGGAACTTCATCGTTCATTCTTTAATACATTAAAATAACTATTCTAGTTGATCTAGAATTCCCCACATGATGTCTATAGTAGAGGATTTGTTAAACATAGATCATTTTATTTTACTCCACTATCTGATCAACATATCCCCCCATGAGCGACTTCATGAAATTTCTTCACTTATCTTTGAATCTTAGAAGCAAGATTTTCTCACAATAAATGATTTTATTAGTTGTAATCTACCATGAAAAAGTCTCAGAAACACTGTGATGGATTAGATAGAGACCTCTAAAGACTCTTGCATCAATCCCTTGAAAACATTATTAAAGATTCTTACTTAAGGGAATATAACCATCAATGAACATTGATGCTTTCAGAGGGAAATAACTTATGTGAAGACAATAAATTTCACCAAGCTCATTGTTTCCGACGCTTTCGCCGGGGCGCGCGCACATCCGTCCGTGGAGGATGCGCGGCCTGTTGCCCCGCATTCCCGCTTTCCAAAGGCGGGCGGCATTCGTTCCTTGTTCAGGTACGTCTGCTCCTTGATCGAAACGGGATGATGGGATGTCGGTTCTTCCTCCCATGTATTCCTCCTCAGAACTCGTCACCTAGTCCGGGTCTCCCTCATAGATTTGATACGTTGTTCGTGAATCTCATTCCCGATGCCATATTGTCATGGACGCCGGTTAATTACACTGCTTCCTTCAAGACTTTCCAAAGGGTCTTGACATGGTAGAGACCTTCGGTCGGAGTAGACGGCAACATCAGGAATGTCGGGGCATCTCTGGGTGCGTGGACATATGGGAACCTGTATTCTTCCTCATAAGAGGGCATCTCAAGGGTGCAGAACCCGAGACGTACATCTGAGGTTTTCCTCAGCTTCCTGTGTTTAACACAGGGTATGTTGCAAGATTAACGTCTAGCAGAGACGGTTACACCAAAGGTGTTCCATCCGAGGTTTTCCTCAGGCATCTCATGTTTATCACAAGGTAGGCCGTGAGTTTAACGTCTTACGGAGACAGAATGAGGGTGATCAGAATGTCCCATAGAGACAGATCAGATTGGTATATCGCATAGAGACGGCTATGGTCCCATAGAGACGGATCAGAACGCCCAATGAGGACGGATCCGAGGTGGTGCACTCCCTATAGGGGAAAAGGGTGATGAATCGGGGTGTACACAGAGGACAGCGACCCGGAGATATGATGGGGCTTACACATGGAAAGCGGCCCATGCTCCGCTAGGAGCAGCGAGGAGGTGGGTGGCATGATTCCACCGGGATGTGGCGGCCCGGGTGAGAATCAGGATGGGTGATGGATGGATGAGTGAAGTGGAGGAGGATGAAATGGGACCATCACAGGGGAGACGGTGAAATTGGGCTTGAGCCTTGAGGAGGCTTCTTACGTATCCCTGTGGCAGGGAATCAAAGTCCGCGTAGTTCGGGATGGTGTCGATAAACCGACGTGAAGCTGGAACTTGGCCCGATGAATGTCGTCGGCGAACCAACGTGAAGGTGGACCTTGGTCCGATGGGCATCGTCAGCGTACCGACGTGAAGGTGGACCTTGGTCCGATGGGTGGTGGGCTTGAACCTCGTGGAGGCTTCCTACGTACCATGCCTTGACATGGATCAAAGACCTCGTAGTTCAGAGAATACAGTTTAACGTCATGCAGGACGATAGTGAACCCCGACGCGAATAAACGACGGGTGGGCTTGAACCTCATGGAGGGTTCCTACGTACCATGCCTTGACATGGATCAAAGACCTCGTAGTTCAGGTGGTCACAACGGCTTACCGCTGGACTGGAATGGGACCCGACGTGAATGAGCGACGGGTGGGATTGAACCTCGTGGAGGCTTCCTACGTACAATGCCTTGACATGGATCAAAGACCTCGTAGTTCAGGTGGGTTTCGCCGGTAAACCGACGTGAAAGTAGACCTTGGTCCACTGTTGGTGGGCTTGAACCTCGTAGAGGCTTCCTACGTACCATGCCTTGACATGGATCAAAGAACTCGTAGTTCAGGTGGGTTTCGCCGGTAAACCGACGTGAAAGTAGACCTTGGTCCACTGTTGGTGGGCTTGAACCTCGTGGAGGCTTCCTACGTACCATGCCTTGACATGGATCAAAGACCTCGTAGTTCAGGTGGTCACTACGGCTTACCGCTGGACTGGAATGGGACCCGACGTGAATGAGCGATGGGTGGGCTTGAACCTCGTGGAGGATTCCTACGCACCATGCCTTGACACGGATCAAAGACCTCGTAGTTCAGGTTGGAGTTTGTCGGTAAACCGATGTGAAAGTAGACCTTGGTCCACTATTGGTGGGCTTGAACCTCGTGGAGGCTTCCTACATACCATTCCTTGACATGGATGAAAGACCTTGTAGTTCAGGTGGGTTTCGCCGGTGAACCGACGTGAAAGTAGACCTTGGTACACTATTGGTGGGGTTGAACCTTGTGGAGGCTTCCTACGTACCATGCCTTGACATGGATCAAAGACCTCGTAGTTCAGGTGGGTTTCGCCGGTGAACCGACGTGAAAGTAGAACTTGGTCCACTATTGGTGGGCTTGAACCTCGTGGAGGATTCCTACGTACCATGCCTTGACATGGATCAAAGACCTCGTAGTTCAGGTGGGGTTTGTCGGTAAACCGACGTGAAAGCAGACCTTGGTCCACTGTTGGTGGGCTTGAACCTCGTGGAGGCTTCCTACGTACCATGCCTTGACATGGATCAAAGACCTCGTAGTTCAGGTGGGTTTCGCCAGTGAACCGACGTGAAAGTAGACCTTGGTCCACTGTTGGTGGGCTTGAACCTCGTGGAGGCTTCCTACGTACCATGCCTTGACATGGATCAAAGACCTCGTAGTTCATGTGGGTTTCGCCGGTGAACCGACGTGAAAGTAGACCTTGGTACACTATTGGTGGGCTTGAACCTCGTGGAGGCTTCCTACGTACCATGCCTTGACATGGATCAAAGACCTCGTAGTTCATGTGGGTTTCGCCAGTGAACCGACGTGAAAGAAGACCTTGGTCCACTGTTGGTGGGCTTGAACCTCATGGAGGCTTCCTGCGTACCGTGCCATGACATGGATCAAAGACCTCGTAGTTCAAATGGGGTTTGTCGGTGAACCGACGTGAAAGTGGACCTTGGTCCAATGGGTGGTGGGCTTGAACCACATAAAGGCTTCCTACGTACCATGCCTTGACACGGATCAAAGACCTCGTAGTTCGGCGAATACAGTTTAACGTCATGCGGGACGATAGTGAACCCTGATGTGAATAAACGACGGGTGGGCTTGAACCTCATGGAGGCTTCCTACGTACCATGCATTGACATGGATCAAAGACTTCGTAGTTCAGGTGGTCACAACGGCTTACCGCTGGACTGGGTCACAACGGCTTACCGCTGGATTGGGTCACAACGGTTTACCGCTGAATGAGGATGTCAACGGCTTACCACTGAATAGGATCACAACAGCTTACCGCTGGATTGGGTCACAACGGCTTACCGCTAGATTGGGTCACAACGGCTTACCGCTGGATGAGGATGTCAACGACTTACCGCTGAATAGGATCACAACAGCGAATGGGGCTTACGCTAGGAAGATGCCCGGGTGCCACTAAGGGGAAACACTAGTGAATGGGGCTTACGTAAGAAGCTGCCCGGATGCCGCTAAGGAGCGACACTGGTGAATGGGGCTTACGCAAGAAGCTGCCCGAGTGCCGCTATGGAGCGACACTGGTGAATGGGGCTTACGCTAGGAAGCTGCCTGGGTGCCGCTATGGAGCGGCACTGGTGAATGGGGCTTACGCTAGGAAGCTGCCCGGGTGCCGCTATGGAGCGGCACTGGTGAATGGGGCTTACGCTAGGAAGCTGCCCGGGTGCCGCTATGGAGCGGCAATGGTGAATGGGGATTATGCTAGGAAGCTGCCCGGGTGGCGCTATGGAGCGACACTGGTGAATGGGGCTTATGCAAGAAGCTTCCCGGGTGCCGCTATGGAGCGGCAATGGTGAATGGGGCTTACGCAAGGAAGCTGCCCGGGTGCCGCTATGGAGCGGCAATGGTGAATGGGGCTTACGCTAGGAAGCTTCCCGGGTGTGCCGCTAAGGAGCGGCAATGGTGGATGGGGCTTATGCAAGAAGCTGCCCGGGTGCCTCTAAGGAGCGACACTGGTGAATGGGGCTTATGCAAGAAGCTGCCCGGGTGCCACTAAGGAGTGACACTGGTGAATGGGGCTTACGCATGAAGCTACCCGGGTGCCGCTATGGAGCGGCAATGGTGAATGGGGCTTACGCTAGGAAGATTCCCGGGTGCCGCTATGGAGCGGCAATGGTGAATGGGGCTTACGCTAGGAAGCTGCCCGGGTGCCGCTATGGAGCGGAAATGGTGAATGGGGCTTACGCTAGGAAGCTGACCGGGTGCCGCTAAGGAGAAGCAATGGTGAATGGGGCTTACGCTAGGAAGCTGCCCGTAATGTCTTCCTCATGTCTGGCCATGAGGGCATCTCAACTCACTAGTGGGTTGAGGTATGTGCCTATGCGCAAGTGCACATGCAGGATAACGCCAAGGGTGTTGGAATCAGCCCAAACAAAGGGGACAAGAAAAGTGTGAATCACATGCCCGACATTCGGAATGCGATGAGAATGGCATGGTGATAGAGGATAACTGCTGACCATGTTCGCAACACAGCATCCCATCGCGTTAGCCTAAAATGGGGAAAAACAAATGAGGGGTCGACTGCTGACCGTATTCGAAACACAGGACCTCAAAGTGTCACCCGAAGCCTTTTGGGGCGTTGGCCCAGGACAGCAGGGGGACCATGGGTCTACCGTCCATACTGTTAGGGGGTCTCTTTAGACTTTGGAAATGGATGCAGATCCGAATGAAGGACACGCAAAGCGTGGGGTGGAGTGCTGGAATGTTTGAACGGATTCCAACGCTCTTGAAACTATGCCACTGTAAACATGGCATTAGGCATCTTATGCTAGGAGCATAAGGCATCTCTCATTTAGGGAAAGAGGCATCCTATCATTTGTTAGATGGGGAGTGCTACAGTTTATAGTCATGTAGATAGGACTATTAGCATCTCATGCTTGGAGCATAAGGCATCTCTCGTATAGGGAAAGAGGCATCCTATGTTTGGAACATAAGGATTACTGCAGTTTAGAGTCATGTAGGTGGGACTATTGGCATCTCATGCTAGGAGCATGAGGCATCTCTCGTTAGAAGCGAGAGGCATCCTATCATTTGTTAGATAGGGAGTGCTACAGTTTATAGTCATGTAGATAGGACTATTATCATCTCATGCTTGGAGCATAAGGCATCTCTCGTATAGGGCGAGAGGCATCCTATCATTTGTTAGATAGGGAGTACTACAGTTTATAGTCATGTAGATATGACTATTAGGCAGAAGGTGCCTATAAATGGTTGGTGTTGGGACTTACGCAAAGCAGCCCTTTCTGGTTCAACCTGGCATAGGAGCCAAGTGATTGGGTTTGGAGGAGTTACCTGAGGAATGGTTCGACTCAAGGTACCCGGGGAATTGATGATGAGAATCTCAACTCACGACATGGAATGAAACCAAGAGGAATATGTCAACTCGAGGTGTTCCATGGTGTGTAGGAGAGTATCTCAAATCATGGTATTCCTTGGGTGGAAGGTGGGAGCGCATAAGGGCGCAATGGAAAATCCCGGCATCCCGGTCCGAGAAGTTCGCGGTGCGACTCTCCATTTTTCATGGGGGTCTGTGACGGTAGCGAAGGGACCGGCCTGGAGGGCCGGGACCGCATCCCCCGCGGTATGGACCGGTGGGCGCGAAGGTAGGATCCTCACGAAGGATGGGTCTTCGCGAAGTAGCTTCACGAAGCATGGCCTCGCGGAGCAATGGTCTCTCGCGGAGCAAAGGGGTCTCGCGGAGCTTGGTCTCGCGGAGCAGCATCGCGGAGCTTGGTCTCATGGAGCAGCATCGCGGAGCAGCATCACGGAGCAAGGGGCTCGCGGAGCAAAGGGCTCTCGCGGAGCTTGGTCTCGCGGAGCAGCATCGCGGAGCATAGGCTCGCGGAGCATGGACTCCTGGAGTCTCGGCTCGCGGAGCAGCAACGCGAAGGAAGCTACTCGCGGAGCATGGCTTCGCGGAGCTGCAATGCGGAGCTCCGCTCGGCCGCCCAAGGGGAGAAGTGGATGTGGCCGTCCTCATCAGAGAAGGGGGTGAGCTGGGTATTTATAGGCAGGGGCGCCGCGAAGAAGAAATTCCGCGCCGCTTTAGGAGCTTCGCGGCGCGCTCGCGAACGTCAAATTCGTTCCTGGAGAGGTACCGCCTCCAGAGCTTCGCAGCGGCTCGCGAACGTCAAATGGGTTCGCGAAGGATCACCACCTCTGGAGCTTCGCGGCGGCTCGCGAACGTCAAATGCGTTCGCGGAGCATCACCGCCTCTGGAGCTTCGCGAGGCCGCGATGGTCGGGGCGCTTCGCGGCGGGGCTTCGCGGGACCGCGCTGCACGGGTGATTCGCATCGGTGCTTCACATTAGTGCTTCGCGAGGGGTCTTCGTGGCGCATCGCAAACGTCAAACGGGTTCGCGGAGCCTCTCGCCTTATTGCTTCGCGGCGGCGCTCCGCGATCACGGAGGGGGGCTTCGCGAATGGGCTTCGCGAACCAGATTTCTAGCCCAACTTCAAACGTCCATAACTCCTAATCCGTAACTCCGTTCGGACCCTAAGACCTACCAAATCGAAGCTTGCGAAATGGAATACGATCTTGGATCATGTATGGAAGCATTTGGAAAATTTTGGGGACGCGTAATCCGGGGTCTACACTCATTCTCACACAAAGATACATAATACTAATAGTGTATCCATATCACCTGTATCCATGGTGATATAGGAGCATCCCCAACCCACATGGCTAGTGGAATTTAAAGTGATCTAGAAGTGGATTATAGGAAACACTAGTTCACAAGACTGGAAATAATTTTCCATCACACACCTCCCCCATAGAAATCATTCCTTTACTATTTAATAGGATATCCAAATATTGGACCATTATAAATTTCCCCATATCGTGGACCATTATCCTCATTGGGAAAACATATGACAAAGTTGACTAGATATTCCCTTCAGATCACTTTTCATAAAACACCTCCAAAATAATCCATGAAATGAAAGATGAAGCCTTGTATTGGTTAAAAAAGTGATATATAAATGGTGAAACTACTCCTTTAAGTCATGAATATTTTAGAAGATATGATGAGTGAAACCATCCCTCCAATCATTATAGTTCTAATAAGTCACTTGTAATTCATTATTCATCAGTGAATGTCATTAGCACCACCACTACCGATGCATTAAAAGATGAAGTTGTTATAGAATATCATGAGGTGTATGTTTCTTTTTGAAACATGGTCCACACTAAAGTAGATAAAATAGGTTTATGAATAAGAAATCAGAAGATCAAAAAAAATTTAGGGCTTCCTATGAATGTTAAACTACACCCCCTTAGTGAAATTTGACCAAAGAAAATCATAAAGGCATAGATACATCCAATTATTCACCGGAAAGAGTTGAACCACTTACATTAGAGGAGAGGTTAAATAAATATGAGATAGAAATTTAGGATTTGAAGAAATTAAATGATGAACTAGTCCGAGGTAATATTCCCACTGGATATGTTCTTCAAGAAGAACCTCTTCTCACTCTCCTAGTTTGTGTCTCCCATGATGAATGGATTGTGATAAATATGAAAGTAGATTCAAAACATCTGCTCAACCTAAGATAAAAAAACAATAAATTTGTATCTGATTACAACAAGACAATAAGAATTACTTTCATTAATGGAAAAAATAGAACAATGTCAGACAAATCCTTATGGGTCAACCCATTCTGGTTACTGTAAGTGCAAGCAGAACCATGATAACAAGGTCAACCCGTTTCCACTCCTATTCAAGATTCTTCTCAGCCGATCGTTCCCCCTGATATCATCAACACCATTGAGTAATTTTCATCCCTATAAGAAGAAATATATGGATGAAATGCACCAGTAGAACTGGAGAGGTAGTTTTACCCAAAAGTTGTAGATGCAACCCTTCCCCTACCAATCTTTGTAAATCCTACATTTCTAAAATTTAATGGATTGAGGGATCCGAAACAACATATGACACACTTGGTGTCTTGGTGTGGTCTCATGATGGTGACTCTTGATGAGTAAAAATCATTTAAGCTAAAATTATTTGTATAGATGTTGGAAGGACCATCCTTTGTCTACTATACTAGTCTTCCAGCTAGGTCAATTAATGGATGATATGACCTGTGCTTGCAATTTATTTATCAATTAAGAAATATTCTATGGAATATAAAAACCCTTGACATCTAAAATTTCAAACAATGAGATAATGAGAGAGTCAATGATTTAATTTCTAGGTGGAAGGGGTTCAATTACTACCTAAAATTGAAGATTCCTCAAGAAAATTGGTGGGTCATTGTATAGTTAACTTCCATGATGAGTTGCAGATGCCACTCATTCCTATGAAATACATAGGTGAGTTTCAAAACCTTTCCACCTTTTCTCAAATATTGGAAGAATCCATATTCTGTACTAGATAAATTTTTTAACCAATATTGAAATCTAGGGGAAATAGAACAGACCAAGTGTAAACCACAACTGTCAACTTAAATCCATCTCCTACATCAGATCCACCTCTGAATACCACATTGAATAGTTGGACACACCCTCCTGAATAGAGATAATAGTAGTAGTACCCCATTTAGGATGATATAAGTGAATCTAAATGTTCTCAATTCAAATACAGTAATACATTATTTTATTATTTTTATGATGAAAATTTTCTAGATACTTTATAGCAACAATGAAATTTTTTATTGAGGCATACATAGACTAAGAGTTCTGATTAGGTTGGTCTTGATGACCTATCAAACTATTTCCCATTTCATTGAACATTGAGCCACACCATTCAATATTGTTTTGTTTTTAAATAAATTATTCATAGTAGGGTTGACTATGTCCAGTTGAAACATTGAAAACCACCAATACATGTGTCTTTTTGTTTCTTCTACTACTGTCGAGGAAGATGGAGAATGACATGAAGTTATAATAAAGGGTGAAAAAAGTTTCCATGATTAGATGACCAGAAATACAATAAATAGAACTCATGAAATCCTTTGGAAAAAATTGAGCCAACCAAATACACCCCCAATTTATTATGGTATGGTGTAGCCAATTTTGTTATCACCATAGTCCTCCAAGATATGACCTTCTAAGAAACAACATAACCAAGGAAGTGAAAAATCAAGTACAAGGGGATGAGTCTATACTGATTCCCAATCAAATCATGAATCATTCAGATTATATGCCTTTAGTCCAGAGAGAATGGGAACTACCCCATCAAAAAAAATACTTATCAAATGAATAATTTATCTTTGGTTCCATTAATTTACTACATCTGATATAATCCTTTTCTGATGATGAGTGTGATTATGAAAATGAGTTCCCTAAGCATGAAATGGGAACCAGGTGTAGAGGCTACAAAATCTGAGGTGGTAGGGGAATATATGGTCACATCTTGAAAAAAATTCTATCCACATACCAACCTGATCTATTTATTCTTCAAATACTCCTGGAACATTTAATAAAAAACGAAATAATAAAAAATAAAATTCACTCATGTTCAATGAGAGTCTTCCAAGACCAATTATTTTGGATGATTGTTTGTAATGGTTAATGTAGTCTCAACATCATATATGGGTAGGTAGGATGAGTTATCATAATCAAATAACCATAAAAATGACCTTGATGTCTATTCAACCACATTACCATCCACTTTGATCACTTCATCTCTTAAATTTCCAATTAGGATGTACCCCCCATGATAGGGTTTAGAACTTTGGTTAAAAATATGACATCCTAAAAGAGTTAGTTATAGTTCCTAAAAAACTCTCAATCCTAGATATTGTTAATTTATCAAAGGATCTTTGAAAACCACTTGTAGGGGCCTTTTAAAGCCCCCAAGTGTTCGAAGATGAATTTAATGTTACTAAGATATATCATTAAGAGACTAACCCCAGGTAATTTTGTGTGGTCATCGCTTTCATTGAGCTTGATATGAATGCTATCATAAAAGGACACATTGGGCCCATGTACATGTATAGAAAATTGGATGATAATGATATTCAGTGATATTTCAGTGATAATGACTAGAGAATCAATCTCATTTCAATAAAAATGCTTCATCGGTTTGGCTATAGTGAATTTGACTTGACCCTATATCCTTTGACACTTGGTGGGTTCAAAAAAAGAGAACAGAAAAACCTTAGTTGGGATAATCTCAGGGTTCAATTTGGGGACCAAATGTCTGATTCAAAATTCTTGGTCATCCAATAATATATATCCTTATACATCCTACTTATAATTCCTTGGTTACACCAAAATGCGACAATACCTTCCTTATATAACAAATTCCACAAATACTGCATCAATGGGAAAACTATCACATTACATGGTGGTAATTTTTAATTTGAATATTGTGAATCTCAATATATAAATGTAAAATTTTACCAGAGGGAAGGGAAAAAACGATGACAGATGGTGTTTCATGAGATTCTACTACAAATGGTTTGAAAAAAACCTCAAATAACACATTCAAAGACCTCAAGGATGAATATGTACTTTCCATCAACCAGAATGAAAATATGAGCTTAGAATTAGGCATTTAATCTTCAAATATCATGATATTAGTCATGTCAGCTAAATACTCAAGCATTGAAAGCATCTTTGATCCTCCCACTGGTAGTGAGGATTCATGTTAAAATTCCCTTGTTATATCCACATAACATTAGAATAACCCAGAATTATTATCTGAATTCAAGGGAATTACCATATAACCACTAAAAAATGGAAATACCTTTCCTATAGTATCTTATAATATTGATCACTCCTATAATTAAAATTATTTCCCTTCGTTACCCATCCATCCTGATGTGGGAATGGAGAAAGTGGAAGGATAAGATGAAGAAGAAGAGGAATAGGAAGAGGAAGATGAAGAGGAAGAGAAAGATGACCTTAAAGTCTCACCTCTATAATTTGAGTGGAGTCTCTCTACCACCATTGATGAAATACCATAGATAAACAAGAGTATAGAAGATAATTCATGAAAATCACTAATCAATGAAACCATGTCCATCATTAAATAAAAGGTATACATAATTTTTGTAAAAAAAACACTATGATTTGTTTTCGTAGAGTTAAAACTAAATTATAGGTCTTAATCCTAATGTGGACACCCACAACCTGGGTCTCCCAGAAGATCACAGTGTTTACAATTAGGAATATAAGAGAACAAAATCAACTCATGTTTCCAAAATTAATGCATAATTTGATAAAATCATTAGGCCTAACTTCATTCGGTAAGTCTAATACCTAATGTAGCTTGTCAATATTGTCATAGTGAAGAAAAATAATGGGAATGTCAAGGTTTTAATTGATTTTAGGGATCTCAATCTACATTTCCTAAAGGAAAATATCCTAGTTCTGATTATAGAACCAGTAATTGACATAATGACCAGTTACAAATCCCTCTCCTTCATTCATAACTATTTAGGATACAACCAAATCTGAAAAGCCCTTAAATATGAAGAATCCATTGATTATCGGGTACCCTATAGTGAATAATGCTATCAGGTTACACCCATTGGTTTAAATAATTTTGCTTCTACAAACTAACGTTCCCTACATTGAATATTCAAATATTTATTGGGAAAGCCTATGGAGTGCTATGTTGTCAATTTAGTGGTGTAACCTAAATAATGTTATTATCATCTTTATAACCTAGAAATCATTATCAATAAGATAAAAAATCATATCCTGAAAATGAAACCCATAAATTTAGATTTTGGTGTTACCTCAAGGAATATTCTTAGCCTTTTATTATACCTCCGTGGAATCAATATTGACCTGGAGACAAAAAAGGCTATCCCTGACATGTCACTGTCAAAAACCTCATTGATTTTAGAGGGATACTAATGCGCATCACCTACATTTGAAACTTTATCAGAAATATTACAAGAAAGTGATTTCCAATCACTATGTTGATGAAAATGGGATTCAATTATCAATATAATTATTACTAATAAGAATCATTTGATAGTCTCGAGAAATATATCTTGATTCCACGAGTTCTGATTCAATCTATTGAAGAATATCCACTCATATTATATGTGATATATTTTTAGAAATCATTGGGTTCATTCATCATAAAAATGATTGAAATTGGGAATGAAAACATTCTCAATTATTTTAGTGAAACAATGCTTCATGCTGAGTCTCATTATTTATATATTGAGAAGAATTTTCTGGTGTTAATTATTATAGTTTAGATTCAAAGGCACTACCTACAACACCAGAAGGTTCATTTGGCCTCTCAAAATTATTCTCTAAAATACATCCTCATCCATTCTATGTTTAATGGACATTTGGAATGGTGAGAAGTAATATTGTAGCAGTTTGACATTCAGTTTATACTATAGGAGTCAATAAAGGGGTAGTCTTTGTCATATTTTCTTGAAGAGCATCCATCATTTGAAGAAATTATGGGGAATACTAAACTAACAAATAAATAAATATTCTCTCGACTCCCACTAGATATTGGATTTTTATTTTTATTGCACATTTATAAGTTAATTAGGAAGATAATGGAATACACCAAGCTCAATAATGTTGGGATGAGAGTCGTTATTATTTTTTGAACCAAGGAATATCATAACAGGTAGCTGGAAACAGAGTCTAGTTTTTCTTTTTTTTTTTCAATACAAAATATATTGATCAATGATTTTTCAAAACAAGTGTTATGATGGTGCACATAGATTCATTGTTGAAGGTGGAGATTTTTCACTGTGTTTACCAATTTTTGTGTCCAAAATTTGGTGGATAAAGAAAGATGCTTCTGGAAAAAGAAGTTGCATGCATTGTTGAATGTTTTTTAAAAACCTGTGAGAAAGTGAAGTTTCATGATCATCACATGAAAATAATTACAAAAAAATAAATGTTCATGAGATTTACTCATTTCATGAAATAGTAGTTTACACAACATGGGATATAGGCACTCCCTTGAAGGCGTGAAAGTCTCTTACGCAGTAAATATAAAATCGATTTCAAGAGTTGTGTGCATGGGGGAAAGAGAACAAGAATCTTTCGTGCATGTATTTCCACGTATATAAATAGGTGTCCACCCCTCCATTTTAGTAGATTTTTCCAAGTAATATCTGGTGTCTCTTTTATGCAAAATAGTTGTGTGAAGAAGAGTTGTGCACCATAAAACTTATGCACAGAGTATGGGTTGTTTATATAAAAACCAAGTGAATCTTATGATCTAGTTTAATGAAAGATAATAATTTCTAAAAATATATCTTACATGAAAAATCCAAAATAGTATGCAAGTGCTGGAGTTTCATGAAAGTGTTTAAGTTGAATGAATAGAAGGTTTGGAATGTTTGTTTTTTATCAGTTCCTTCAGGTGCATCAACTCATAAATACAGTGCAAGTAGAGTGTCATGATAATTATAGAAAAATAAATAAATGGTAATCTAACAAATATACCTTCATGTTGTTAAACTGGTTATGAAATCAACCAAAGCAGTGGGATAAGGGAAGTCGAAGTAAGTGTTCAATGGGAGGAAGTGTGATATCCTTAAAATATTGCAATAGAAGTGTGTATGGAATAGAGTGAATATTTCTAAACTTCTGTATTGCACAACTAGTGAAGATTAGTGGATTTTAGTAGGACCAACAAAATTGTCATATGATCATTGGACTACCCTTATTAGTGATCCAAGTGAAACTTATGTGATCTATCTCTATATGTGAATGTTTAATTACTACATTATTCCATCAAGATTGGTTTGAAAAGTTCCTACCAATGTGGAAAAAAGACCGATCACTTTAAAAGAAAAATATGATAGCTTAATTTACACCTCCTCTCTCTGGGTGTTCTGGGGTCCTACAAGCTGTATCAGAGAAGACATGTTACTAGAGTTAAATATTTAATATATTGTTTTCATCGAGAATTCAGTGAATATTAGGGGATTCCCCTCTTTGATTGAAGAAAATTCTATATTTGTAATAACATGATAAGGTATCATCTGAGACCCCTTGATATGGATATTATTTTTTCCACTACATAAGGTATTCTGATCACTGATGCAATAGGTATTTCTTTGACTAAAGTAGAAAATTAAATTTTTGAGGTTGATTCCAAAGTAAAAAAATTATCTTATTGTTTCTCTATCTAATCAAATCTATTTAAAGGAGATGGGTTTCACTTAATCAATTTCTATATAGGAGAAACTAGAAAATATATACAAAGGCGATAAAAAAGTGAAGGAGGTGAAACTCCATGATTTTAACAGTAAGTTTTATGATATGAAAATGAATATTGATGAAAATATAGACATATTTTTTAATTGAATTACTGATTTTTTTGGAGTAATTTTAGGACACGGTGAATAAAATGAAGATATTGATATTGGAATAAAATCATGAGAATGCTTCCACCACTGTATAATCAAAAAGTGTTAACTCTTGAGGAATGTAATTTTTTATGATTTTTTTTAATGATATGCTAAGTAGTTTTGTGGAATATGAAATGAGAGTCAGATAAGAAGACATAAAAACTTGGGTAAGAAAGGAAATGGCATTCAATGACATTGAAAAACATTAGATTTCTATAGGAAATGTTGATGAAGATAACAAGGAAGAGTAAATTATAGCAATTTTCTTTAACAAATTCCAGATAAGAAATGGAATATTTGAAGGAAATATTCATATGTCTATTTTCTGATGTGGTAGAGTTGGGAACTTTTCCTCTTAGTGATGAAGGTAGTTCGATGATAATGAAATTGTTGAAAAAATCATGCAGAAGCCTTAGAAAATGTTTCCCTCAAAGGGAGTCTTCAAATCATGAAATAACTTGTAGGTAAATATATTATTATATAATGAAGAACAATATTATTATTAATTTATAAAGGATTCATATATATATTTTAAATATATAACCCAAGAATTTGTGATGGTTACAATTAAAAAGATAACATTCAAAAGACATAGATAATCAGTTGATTGGAATTTTTTATCTCAAGGTGGAACATGAGGGTGCTCTTGATATGTATGTAATTAAAATAAAGAGAAAAAAATAGTTTATAACCATTATAGAAGAGTCATCATAGTTTATTGATTAGATTTAATCATAAATTTATTGAATAGATTTAGGGGAATAAGAACAATTAAAAACTATTAAAATTTGGAAGAAGTTGTGGAATTTAAACTCAGGATCGAAGACCAAGAAAATTTCATCAATGAAATGACATTGATACTAGAGAAATAATATAATATTGTTGAGAGGAATGAAGAAGAAGTTGTAACTATATGAATTAAATAGAAAACTGAATCAAAATCTGGTGAAACAATGATGAAATTACACTTCAGAAAATTCTCAGATGCATAGTTGATAGAAGGAGATAAATGTGGTTATGAAAGAGTATATAAGGCCTTGAAAATTAGAGATCCACAATTATGGGAATAAGTGGAATTTATTATGATGATAAAAATTCATATAATTGAAAAAGGATGATCCAAAATAAAGGGAAGCAGAAAATTGGACATATTACAAAGGCACCCGATGTCCTAACAAATAAAGCATCAAATAAAATTTTAAGTAAAATTGATGTTCTCTATATAGATAGTTTGTGCCACAATATCCTAAGTTCGAGTGAACTCTAAAAATCAGGACTTATAGAAAATTTTATCAGAAGGGATGAACTATCAAGGGAAGGACATGTAACTATCTAGTGAAAGGATATAGAATAGATGTAAATTTATACTAGGTTGATAGTAAAGATAACACTTATTACATAATAGTTGAAGAATAAAAAAACTCGTGGCACCGAAGGTTGGGTCACATTAATAAATAGAGCATGAAAAATATATATATGCCCAAAATTTTCATCAACATTACCAGTCTAAATCCTAAACTATAAAATACATTAAATGATTTCAAGCGTGCCAATATGTTCAAGAGTTCATATAGGATGACGAACAAAAGGGTATCAAATTTTCTTGACCTTATCCACATAGACATATATGGTCCAATAAATGTGTTTGGAACATGTGGTGAGAGGTAATCAATTATTTTTATTTATTATTAAAGTATAATGTATTGTGTAATGATTATGCAGGGGAAACAACATGTGCTTGATTACATGAATATTTATCGCCAAATAGATAAGAATGAAATTGGACACATAATTAAGATAATATGATTTTTTAATGGAAGATAATAATCATCTATTTAATTTTAAAATTACCTAAAAAACATGGAATAAATTATGAGGTGGATGAAATGAGAACCCCAAAGAAAAATGAATCTGTTCAATGCAAAAATCGACTGGTGAAAAATATGGATAGAACTTTGATGATTGAGAGTCGTAATTCTCGTCATTATTAGAAAGACTCTTTTCAAGTAGGAGTGCACACTGAAAGATGAATATGGATTTGTATGGGAGAAACCAAGACACCATATGGGTTATGGTATAAATTAAACCCCTCCCTGAAATATATTCATGTTGTTGGAAGTAAGTGTATATTTCTAAACAAAAAAGGAAATCAAGGAAATTATCGTGATGTTGCAGATGAGGGAATATTCCTTGGATATTCAATTAAGAGTAAAGCCTACAAATGTTTTAATAATTTTCTTGGAATAATTATGAAAATAAGTGGTATCAATATCATTAACGGTAAAACCAGAAATATATAGAGTTTTTCATATGCCGATATGATAGAAGATAAACAAGAAATTGGACATGGGACATATTCAAATGCAGAAATAGTGGAAGTAATGGATAAAATTTAGGGCTCAAAAAATGGGGATGATTAATAAGAGGAAACTATAAAAGAATAAAATTTATCTAAACATCAAAGGATAAATAAAAGTGTATAGATTGATCAATCAAACATCATTGGGGATTGGGTAGCTATAACAACATAATATTTTACGGTACAAATCTTCTTAAATAAAATGTATTTATTAAATATATTATGTTTTTTAAAACATAGAGCATAAATAAATCATGATATACTATTAAATATTAACACTATTGTTCGAAGAGTAATGTGACCACTAGGAATAATAATGTGACCATTAGAAATAGTAATGTTTCCATTATAATAATAACCTTCCCTATAAAAGTGTAAATAAAATTTAGGTTTCTTATAAAATAAAATATGATATATTTATATCATATAATAAGTACATAAGTGTTGGTATTTTTTTAAATGATAAATGTTTATTTATAATTTGATAATTAATATAATCATTGAAAATAAAATTAATTTTCATAAAATGGATTCATAAATTATTATTTTGTTTTCTTATGATTATAGGATAATTTTATGAGACCTTAATTGTTTTTTCAAAGTATCATAAAATTAGTTATAATTTTAAAATAAATATTTTTCAAATAAATGATGATTTTAATTGAAAATTAAAATTATCATATATAGAAAAGTATTTTCAAAAAAATAGAGTCTATTTTTTAAATCTACATGTCAATTAATGGTTAGAGATAATTTTGGGGATTTTTCTGAAAATTGTTGAATTTTTTGGGAATAGTGTAATAAGGTAATTTATGGTATTAGCTAAATACCTAAAATATTGAGTAATGGATGATGTATGGATGATTTATAATCCATTAGTTTGAACTAACACACACTAGTTACTGTACTTGGTCACAAAAATCATCAATATTGATAGTATTGAGCCAAAATAATAATCTAAAAAAATACCCATATCATCCACTATAAATACCACCCCTCACCACATCTTGTCCTCACACCCTCTAAGAATTGTTGATTGATAATATTCTTCCCAAATACTCTCCCAATTATTTCTTACCACGTCCTAGTCTGTCTAGTCTCACAAAAAGACCAATCCCAAGTGCCTTAAGGAGGCTCTCAATGAGACGCTATAGAAGAGGTAAAATACACTTTTATTATTATTATTTTATTTTAATTTATTTTAATTTCTTTTCATTTATTATACTCTCATAACCTACTCTATAAAAACATGAATGATAACTCCATTATATTATATATACATTAATGTTATCATTTTAACATAATAACCATCATTGAACCCCTTCTCCTGTTCCTTTTATTCTAGAAATGATAGCATTATTTGTGATGTGTCGATTTACCGCCATCACAGATGATGCATTTTCATCTTCTATTATGACCTTAATGGTAGGTCATAAAACAATTTTAATGGTTAAAACATATTTTATTATACATTTTATAATTTATCTAATATTCTTAAACCAATATATAAAAACTTTATCAAATAAAATGATATTAGTTTGTGGTAGTCTTGATAACCAAAAGAATAAATTAAATAATTTTCATTAACATTTTATCTAATGAATCATCCTAATACCAAATAAAAATTATGATATATATGATCATTTAAACTTATATAAGTTAATTAATGACATATAATTTCAATACTAGATAATTATTCCCATTTTACCAGAACTTCTATATTTGTATACATGCAAACCAATGAAAAACAAGAAAAAACACTATCATGACGAAGAAATTGAATCTTATAACTCATCGAAAAGGACATAAATAAACATAATCAAATTATACTGAATAAAATACATGTAGAAAATTTTTATAATTAAATAATTATTGAATCTAATTTTATTATCTAGGACACTAAGTTCAAGTGAATAACGCTTTTAGACATAAGGTAATGGATCTATTAACTGAATTTTCATTAATTAGGTTAAAATTCTATGTCATTCATTATGTTATAAAAAGAATATGTGTGAAATTTACTCTTATTACCTTATAATATATTTCCAATTTTATGTTTTGTATTTACAATAGTCACTCATAATTATTTCATTGATTTATCTTCACTCTAATGATACAATATTTGTAAGGGAATTCATCTCAATATCCATTTCATTGAGAATTACTTGGAATTATGCACCTAATAATTTCAATCTAGTGTATCAAATACCCCTTGGAGATCATATATCTTTTGAAATTGTATTTCACATAAATATCCATATTTCTGGTATCATGGATAAAATAATTTTCCAATCTAAATAGATTTTTTCCATATGGTGTTTTTTTTGAATGTCATTTTAAAAATGAAAATATTGATATATATATATATATATATCCTCTAGTAAATATAGATATTTTGTGAAGGAATATTTATATTGAATTAAATCTATGTATGAGGAATGATTTGGATTTACAGTGATGGGTGAGGCCTATAATTATATAGCCCCTTGATGCAACGATAAATCTCATGAGATAAAACAGTTGGCAACAAACCTTTCAGGACGGTTTCCAAGAAGAATCAGAGTGGTATTATCCAAAATACATAAAATATCATGTGAAATGTCTTAATGGTAGTGGTTCATTTGATATATTCACGAATTACAATAGTTAATAATTTTCTTCATTCAGTATTTAATTATTAATTTGAATGAGATTTTCACTATAAAAAAAATCTGTGGTTATATTTTCATTCTCGGTTTATTAATCACCTGTGTTTTCAGTTATTTACCTTTCCTTAATGGTTATGCCTTGTTTAATTTTTCTTCACTTATTATTTATTCATGTGACCCTTATTGATCATTTTAGATCCCCCTTAAATTTCATTTCTTTCCCCAGGTCACACAAATAAAATATTTGAATAAGTGTCAAGGAAGTATTTTATTTTCCATTTTATGTTCTATGTTTAATTAAAAATGTTATAAGGGAACCATGTATGTATCTAGTTCTTAAATTCTAATAAAATTATTGACCCTTGGTTATTTCATCTCTTGTATCCAAGACATTGAAATAAAATGACCACCAATACTGGGCTATTGGGGTCAGTTTTATTATAATTGGTATTGGAGAATGTTTTGTAGAAACATTGAGAACTAGATGTTATATAAACATGAAAATTATAATAATTCCTTATAGTGAAGGTTTTTATTGATACTAATAATGATTATGAGCTAACTTATTGTGTTCCATTATTTAGTTATACAACCTAATAGAGGAAAAGAAATCAATACTCGCAAACAATGTAGGGATTTACCACAAAGAAGACCAACACATTTGGTGATGGATATGAGAAGATAATGACCATATTAGGATATATTACTTAGGATATGATGAAGAACCACAAAACACCTATGTTGTATCATTTCATGTAGCAGAAGCACCCATATTTTAGTGGGAATTCTAATCCAGTGTTATCTCAGCTGTGGATCAAGTCCCTTGAAAAGATATTTCTAGAATTGGGATGTGATGATAAAGAAAATGTAGTAATAGTAGTATATTACATAAAGTCTGGTTTATGATCAATGGTGGTATTTGATCTAGAATACTAATTAGTAAGATGAAATGGAATACATGGAATGTAAATATTTCAAAAAAAAAATTTCAATAAATATTTCTCTCAAAATAAAAAAACTAAAATGAAGAGAAAAGTTATTAACTTAATGAAATATTAAGAAGTTAGAGTTTTAGTGTATAGAGATACCTTCAAAATACTATCCAGGTATTCTACAGATTACACATGTGATTTGAAAATAAATATTGATAATTTCTTTGAAGGTCTTACACCAAGTCTCATAAGGGAATTGGATTATCAAACATTTTCATCATATGATGAAATTGTATTGCGTTCTATAAAAATGATTTAATAATTTTATGGATCCTATATGTTTAAGGAAAATAAATAGAATAATTGGTCTTCTGATAACCATGTAAAAGGTGAAGCGTCAAAGAAGAAGAGGGAAACAAAGCACTTCTCATTATGTGAAAATTATGGAAAGAATCATGTTGGGAAATGCCTATAACTCATGGAAGTTTATTTTATGTGGGGAGAAAATGGAAATAGTTCTAATTAATATAAGGGAAAGAAGGAAATAAATGATGTTCAATGCTTCAACTATAATGTAATGGGGCATTATATAAATCAATTTCTCAAGTGTTGAGGGAATCTACCATAGAAGAGGATATGGGGAGATGACTGAGATTACATGATCACCACAACAAAATTAGATGTTCCCAATGATGTGGTGGAATGTAAGTTAATTCTATATTCCAATTTTCACAATGTTTTATTTGATTATGAATCATCACAATCTTTTATATATACCCAGTTTTCGAAGATAATTATATATTTCCCTCTTCACTTAATAAGAGATTTTTTAGGTAAAAACACATGAGGGAACTCTCATAAAAAATGTGTCTGTTAGTCCCCATTATGAGAAAGAAAGTTTCATCAGTTTCTAACCATATCATTTGACCTATAGTTGAATTTTATATAATCCTCAATATGGACTAACTTTTAAAAAATGATCAAAAACTTTATTTCAAGAATATTGAAATTATGATTTGTGATGAAGATATAGAATCCTTTATCTTTATAGAAGAAATTTCATCATCTAATTATTATCTAGACCCACCTAAATTGCTTCACTGGATGAAATTATTGGGGAGGAAGAGAAAAAAAATCTAGGTACGAGGAATGTAATGAATTCTATTACAATAAAGAACAAGTATCCACTACCTTGCATTGATGATTTATTTGTTAAAATTTATGGAGATAAATATTCATATATGATTGACGCACATTATTGGTATTATCAATTTCAAGTAATGAATAAATATATTATAAATACAACTTTTCAAATGAGGTATGGATATTACGAGTTTATAGTAATTTCATTTGGATTGACTAATGTACGCTCTATTTTTCTAGATATAACGAACAGAGTATTCAAGAAATTTATTTACAATTTGTTTTTTTATTATTCATTAATGATATTCAGGTGTATTGTAAAATATAAAGAGAATATAACAATCAATTTTAGATTATTATTGAGACTCTCAAAAGGAAAGTGTTATATGGTAAATTTAGCAAGTGGTAATTCTAGTTTTAGGAAGTTTATTTTCACGGAAATATTATCTATAAGGATGGAATATTAGTTGATCCTGTAAAGATAATGGTAGTAAAATTTTGTCTTATTCCAATGAACAAAACCAAGGTATGTAGTTTCATTGGTTTAACAGGTTACTGTCAACATTTCATTCAGAAATTTGCCCGATTGGATAACCCATTAACAACAACCACAGGTAAAGGGGTTAAGTTTGTATAGACAATGGAATGTGTAGAATGTTTTGAATAATTTATGATAATATTATTCAATTATTATATTTTAACTATACTATTATGAAATTACGGGTTTCTGATATACAATGTCTCCTTGAAGAAAGGACTGGGTTACGTCCTTATGAAAAATTATCAAGTTATTACATATGATTTAAGGTAGTTGAAGATTCATGATCAAAATCAACCAAATCATGATGTTGTGTTAGAAGTCATAATATTTACTATGATGATAAGGGGACACTATCTTGATGGTGAAATATGTGAGATATATATGGATCAATAGATTTGAAATATATATTATCACAGAAATAACTCAGCATGAGGCAAAGACGATGGTTCTATTTACACAAAGATTATGACTTCTCAATAAATTACCACACAAGAAAATAGAATAATTTAGAAGATGCATTTAGTAGGAAATAACATGGAATTATAACCCAAATAAGTAATGAAAAAGATCCAATTTTAATGGATTTAGAAAATATAGATATGTGAATTATTAAAGAATGGAAAAGTCACTCATTTTTCAAAATATCTCTAAACCATCTTTACTAAAAAAGATAATAAGTTCTTAATATGATGATGAGAGTTTTTAAGAGATAATTAAATCAGATAAGGATGTATTTTTGTAAAACCACATGTATGAGGATGAAATTATGAAATTTGGAAAGTGGTTATGTGTTCCATCAATACCTAAGCTATAAAAGAAACTATTCGATGATGTTCATAGCTAAAATTTCCAAATAATTCTTGGTAGTACCCATATGTACATGGAAATAAAGAAATAGTTTTGTTGGGATAATATGAAGCATGAAATTACTGACTATGTGTCAAGATACCTAGTTTTTCAATAAGTGAATGTCGAGAGACAACATCCTAGAGGAGTCAGACAACCTCTACCAATTTATATTTGTTAGCAGGAAAGCATTTATATATACTTTCTCACTGGATTACCAAATACCCCCCCCCCCCCGAAATAATGATACGATATAGGTTATTATTTTCCGCCTTACAAAATCAACACATTTTCATGATATAAAAGAATATTCACCTCTTGAGATCATAGAAAGACTCTATATTAATTATTTTTGAAGACTTCACGGTGCACCTCTATTGATTGTGTCTAATCGATATCCCCATTTTACATTAAAATTAAGAAAGATTCTATAGAAGGATTTGGATACTAAAATTCATATGATTACTACATATCACTCTCAAATGAAAGGACAATCTAAAAGGACTATTATAACCTTATAAGACATGTTGAGATCATGCTCACATGAATTTCAATGTATGGAAGATCAACGTTTACATTTGTTAGAGTTTTCCTACAATAATAGATTCCATTATAGTTTTCAAATGGAACCATATGAAGAATTATATAGAATGAAATGTCATACTCAAAGATGTTGGGATGAATTTGGTGAGAAGAAACATATGGGCCAAAAAATTATTCATGATACCTGTATAAAGGTAAAGAATATTTTGGATCATATTAAAGTATATCAAATTAGGAAAAAGATTTATACTAATAACCAAAGAAAGGATTTGGAATTTCATATAGGAGATCATTTAATTTTATATATATTTCCATATAAGGGTGTCATATGTTTTGGTAAGAAAGGGAAGTTGAGCCCCAGGTATATCAAAACATTTAAATTTTGTAAAGAATTGGGGCTATAACTTACTGACTTGCAATTCCATCAATTTTATCTAATGTTCATGATGTGTTCCATATATCAGTTTTAAAGAAGTACATTATATATCTAACTCATGTAATCACTTATGAAAAAGTTGAACTAGATCCTGATTTGTATTCTTGTGAAGTACCTTTCGAGATTGATCCCAAAACAGAACAACTATTGAGAAATTAGATGACTCAACCAGTGAAAATTCTTTGGAGAAACCATAAAATGGAAGAAGCAATGTAGGAACCTAAGAATTTTATGAAGAAGAACCACCCTCATCTATTTATAATGAAATATTCCAGGAAAATTTAGGCGACAACATTTCCACAGTGAAGAATATAACTAACGAATAATTTATGGTACATATATTCTTAAATAAATTCAATTAATTTGATAACTTATGTTTCATGAAACACAGATCTTAAATGAACCGTAATATCCTATTAAGTATTAACATGACCATTGGAATAATAATGTGACCATTAGGAATAGTAATGTGACAGTTATGAATAGTAATGTGGCCATTATAATAATAACCAAAAAAATTAAAGTATAAATATAATTTATGTTTCTAATAGATGAAAATAGGATATATGTATATCATATAATAAATAATTAAGTGCTGGTATTTTGTGTGTAACATAAATGTTTATTTACAATTTTATAATTTTTTATAATGATTTAAAATAATAATTATTTTGATAAAATATATTAATAAATTAATATTTTGTTGTTTTATGATTATAAGATAACATTATGAGACGTTAGTTATTTTTTCAAATTGTCATTAAATCTGTTATTATTTTAAAATAGAGTTTTTTTTAAAAAAAATGACAAATTTAATTAAAAATAAAATTTCTCATATTTAGAAAATTATTTTTGAAAAATTGGATTTCATTTTTTAAATTTACAATTTGGTAAATGATTAGGGTGGATTTCTGGGATTTTTCTGACATAGTTGAATTTTTGGTGAATAATGAAATACAATAATTTACGATATAAGCTAAATGTATGAATTATTGAGAAATGGATATTGTATATATGATGTAAGAACCATTAGTTTAAAACCAAATGTAATAGTTATAGTAATTTTTCAAAAAAATTATCACAATTTATATTATTGATCCAAAATAAAAAAACTAATTAATAAAATATTATAAATGAACACCCCTCTTCTCCACTATAAATACAACACCTCACCACCTATTATCCTAACAACTTCTAAGCATTGAAGATTAATAATATTTTCCTGAAATATTCTCCCAAACCTTTTTCCCACGTCCTAGTCTTTCTGATCTTACAAAATGACCAATTTCAAGTTCTTTAAGGAGGTTCGAAAGGAGACACTATACAAGAGGTAAAATCCTCTTTCATTATTTTTTAATTTTTTTTTAAATTTGTTATATGTTCTTGTCATCTACATATCTCCACTATACAAACATGAATGATAACTACAATGTCTTATATATAATTAGATTTTATCATTTTAATGGAATATCCATCAACAAAACCCTTATCCTCTATCTTTTATTCAAAAAATGAAAACATCATCTCTGATGTATTGATTTACCACCATTGTGGATGATACATTTTCATTTTCTATTACAACCATAAAGGCTGTTCATAAAACCGTTATTATGGTCAAATAAGATGTTATTGTACATAATATAAGTTATACAATGTTATAGGTCCAATATATAAACATTATATTAAATAAAATGATATAAATTTGTGATGGTTGTTAAAACCGAAAAAAATTAAATCATTTTCATTAATGTTTTATCTAATGAATAATACTCATATAAAAAACCAAATGGTATATAAGATCATTTAATCTTGTTTATTTTTACTATTGAATTATAATTTCAATTCTATATAATTATTCATGTTTTACATGAACTTCCATTCTTGTATACAAGCGAACTGATCATGAAAATAAAGAAAACAAACACTCAGAGAACAACAAAATTGAACCATATAACTCATAAAAAATCCATTAAAGAACCTAATAAAATTATACTAAATAAAATATATGTATAAAATGTTCTAAATTATGCAACTAATTACTCTAATTTGATTATCTATAACGTTAAGTACAAGTGAAGAATGATTTTAGACAAAAGGTATGGGATTTCTTAACTCAATTTTCATTCATTAGGTTAAACTTATATTTCATTAATTATTTTATACCAAGACTATGTGTGAAATTAACTCCAATTATTTTATAATTTATTTCCAATTTTTTTGGATTTATATTTTTTACACAAAATAATTTCCTTGATTTATCTTCACTCCAATGATACGATATTTGTAAGGGACATCATCTAAAATTACTTTCCCTTAAGACATACTTGGTATTATACACTTAATAATATTTATGTGGTGTATCTACTACCATTTGAGATCATTTTTATTTTTAAATTGTATTTCTCATAAATATATATTTTTCTTTTATCATGGATATGATGATTTTCTAAGCCGTATACTATTTTTACATACAATTTTTACTTTGAATGTTATTTTAATTGGGGAATTATTTATAAATATATGTCCTCTACTCAATAAAAATATTTTTATAAAGCATATTGTTCGTGAATTAAATATATGTATGAAGAATTATTTCTTACATGCAGTTATGGGTGGGGATCAACATTATATTGACCCTCAATACATTGATAGGTCTCATGAGACAAACCATTTGGCGAAAAACCCTTCATGTTTGTTTCTAAGTACAATTTGATGGGTTTCTACCCATAAACATAAACCATCTTGAGAAAGGTCTTGAATATGGTGGTTCATGTTCCAGATACATGACATCAAATTTTTATGAATTATCTTCATTAAGTATTCAATTATTTCTTTCCATGATATTTTTACTATGAAAAAATCTATTGTTTCATTTTCATTCTCTGTTTACTTATGGAATGTTTTTTTAGTTATTTACTATGGAATACTAATTATTCCTTATCAACTTTTCATCACTTATTATAGAATCATGTAACCCTTAATGATCATTTTAACCAACCCTTTTATTTGTTTTCCTTCCCCTAGTAATAAAGATTAAATTGTTCAATAATTTTCAAGGAATAAGTTTATTTTCTTTTGTTATGTTCTATGTTTAATTACCAATATAATAAGGAAAATATGAATTTATATTAATTTTATTTTGTTATGTTATATGTTTAATTACCAATGTAATAAGAGAACTATGTATGCTTATATTTTCTCCAAAATACTAAACTACTTGATCCTTAGTGATGTGATCTATTGTATCTATACTATTATAATAAAATGGCCACCAAATTTGAGCTATCAGGGTCGTGGTTGTTACAACCACACCCACAAATAAAAGGAGAATAAGGAATGAATAACGTTATTCCTTCCAATAAATTGTGAAACAAACCTCATTTGAAAAATAAATAAAGGATGAATCATGGGTCGAGGAAAATAATGGATAACTGATTGAATTGACAAGAAACATAAATTGGATCCCTTTAGGAGACCAGAAAATCACAATTTTTTGGAACAGATACGATCTTTAAAATTTTTTTTATGGTCATTGAGCGGTGATCAGAAACAATGAACAATTTATTTGTGAAGGATATGAATATATTGAAGGCACCGACATTAAATAAATTCTTTCTCCATTAGCTAGCATGGAGTCGATCAGGATTTTTCTTACCATGGTAATTTAGAGTGAGTATAGAGTTTATCAAATGTATGTCAAAAAGTAATTCTTAAATGAAGTTCTTGATGAAGAATAATACATTGAACAACCAATGGGGTTTATTATTGGAAATGATGAGACTATGTGTTTTAGATTAAAGAAGTTTCTCTATGGTATGAAGTAGGCACCACGAGTGTGGTATTCTAACCTCTATATTTATCTCAAGAATATTGAGTTTAAAATAAGATGTCTCAACCATAATCTCTATGTGAATAATTCTCATAAATATTAATTTATGGTGTTTTCTTATGCAGATGTTATTATTTATGGAAGAAGTAGATAGGGAATAATAGAAGAAATTTTTAATTACATGAAATCTGAATTTGAATTATCTTTGATTGGTGAACTCACATACTTCTTGTGGATGTAGATGAATCAAAAGAAGGATCACACCTTCATTTATCAGAAAATATAGAAGAGAACTTATGAATAAATGCAACATGAATAACCCCAAACCAATTTTTGACTCCGACTGTAGCTAGAAAAAAAGTTGGAAAGCATCAGTATGGGGCTTATGCGGATACCACACTTTACATGAGAATAATTGTATGCTTATCATACAAGAATGAAACATGAACATATATCATATTTTTAACATTATTAGTTGACCTCTTTCAATGTAATATGAAAGAAGATCAATTTTATGGAGTTAAAAGAATCATGAAATATATTCAATGTTCTCCAAATTTTTCTTGTAATTTTCTATAGGAATAGATAATGATTTTTTACATTTTTTGAGGCCGAATGGGTTGGATATGTGGTGGAAAGAAAGTACACAAGTGGTTAAGAACACTTCATTGATAATAAATGTGTGGTATGGTTGAACAATAATTCAAAAAGAACTTCTCTTAGTATAGTTAAAACATAGTATATATCTAATACAAAATCCTTCACTCATCTATTATGGATGAACAAACAACTGGGTGATGTTCAAAATGAGGTGAAACAACCAGTGGTGATTCATTATGACTATGAGATCATAATCAATCTTATGAATAAACCTATTCAGAAATATTATACAAAACATATTGAGAT
Organism: Viscum album; assembly: GCA_963277665.1. Lineage (NCBI taxonomy): Eukaryota > Viridiplantae > Streptophyta > Magnoliopsida > Santalales > Viscaceae > Viscum > Viscum album. Next base: position 1,881,661,967 of record OY728153.1, read on the forward strand.
CAGATATCACTTCATCATGAAATAAGTTGAAGAAGGTGTAACTAAAATGAATCATGTTAGAACTAAAGAACAAGTGGCTATCATTTTGACCTAGCCATTGGTAGTACATTTGTTTTAGAAAAATAAATTTTACCATGGTATTTAGCGACCTCCCAGTGCATGTGGAGGTTACAGTTCATCCCCTATCCCAATTTGTGTTAACTATTTTAATATGTTTTTCAAATTGATATATGTTTATGGGGGATATATGTTTTTGGAAAGTTTTTTTTGAGATCTACAATTACAAATAAAAATTAATTGGGTTATTTTCCAAAAGGGTGAGAATGTAGAAATTCAATATTTTAATGTTTCTAGTATTCTTAAAAAACAAGAATTTCTTTTGTGACATGATGAGACTTTGGTGTTTTGATGAATCATTATGAAGTGATTACGTGACATGATGAGAATTAGGTGTTAGGAGGAAAAATTTCTTTTTATCTCAGAGCATATTATGGACATCTTTTATCTTTACAAAATACAATAATCCAATTCATTCTTCCCCTCTTTTTTTCATTACTGATATCTACTCACGTTGACTTAATGTGTTGGATGAGTTGTTTCTTTCCTTTTCGATTTTTATTCATTGATGGTTATTTATTTAATTTATCAAAATAATTTCCAACAACCCATATAGTAATATTTATAGAAAAAATTTCTATCACATCTAGTAGGTGGAAATAGAGTCTAGTTTTTGTTTGTTTTCAATCCAAAAAGGGTTTAACAAGGAGTTTTAAAAACATGTGTTATTATGGTAAAGATGGATTTATTGTTGAAGTTGTAATTGTTTCCCAGTGTTTTCCAATTTTTTGGGTCCAAAATTTAAGGATGAAGAATGAATTTTTATAAAAAATAGTTTCCAAAAAACGTTGAAGGTCATTTAGAAACTTTCATGCAAGTGACATTTCAGGATAGTCATACCAAAATACTATTAAGAAATTAAACACACACACGATTTGTAATTGTATAGAAAATTAGTATTTATTCCATGGGAAAGATATGCTCTATGGAAGGCACAAAAGATTCTTACATTCCCAATACGAAGTCAAGTTCAAGAGTTTCACATGTGTGGGAATTCATGAAAGTAAATTTCATGCATGGATATCCATTTCAATTAATAGGTGGACACCCCATTAATTCAAAATAATATTTTACAAGTAAGATCTGTTGTGTATGACACATGAAAGAGTTTCATGTGGAAGAGTATAATGAATTAAAACATGTGTGTATAGTATTTCTTATGTCTATAAATACTAATTGAAACTCATGGTATGGTTTCATAAAAGATAATAATTGTGAAAAATATATCTTGTTTGAAAAATACAACATTTTTGTGCAAGTACAAGAGTTGCATGAATGTTTTTAAGTTACATGACTAGAAAGTTTTGATTGTCTAGTTTATTTGATTAGTTCCTTAAAGTTAATTAATCCAGACTATAGTGAATGTAGAGTTCTGTGATAATAAAGTAAAAAGGCATAAATGCCAATGTATTGAAAAAACCTTCAAGTCGTTAACCTGATTTAGAATTTACCCAAAGTAGTGGGCTTGGGGGATTTGATTGAAGTGTTCTGATGGATGTTTTATGTTATCCCTAAAATATTGTAAAGGAAGTCTTACTAGAATAGAGTGACTGTGTCTAAAGTCTCATATTACACAACTAGTAAATATTGGTAGATTTTTTTATGACTAAGACACTGTCAGAGTATGCTTCTTAGACTAGAACATAATGGTGAACCAAGTAAAACTACTGTGTTTTCTCTCTGCATGAGAATGTATAATTACTTCAATATTTCATCAAAATAGGTTTAAAATTTCCTTCCAATTTAACATCACGTTACATTTCCAGGTACTCTTGATGTTTCTAAGCACCTTTCTTTTGAAGTAGTGACTTGGAGGTGCGTTTGGGTGAACATTTAAGTAAAACAAAAGGGAAATGGCTTGTGCATGGTTTGTGCACGGTTTGACGAACCGTGCAACCGAAAATTTCCAACCAAGCAGCACTGGACAGAGAGGTACACACGGTGTGCTCATGGTTTGAAAAACCATGCGACCAAACTGTGTAGGCCGTGCATCTCTGGACAGTGAGATCCGCACGGTGAGCACACGGTTTGACAAGCCATGTGCCTCTGCCCCGGTAAACCGTGCACACAGTTTTTAATTCCGAAATTTTTTTAAACCACCCTAACCCCCGAGACTTCCATACTTTCGACCATGGCTCAGGTATAACTCTTTTTAGGTATTTTCAAAGCCTCTTAGAGAGATTCCATGGCGATCCGAACATCTTTCTTTGAGATTGAAGGCTTGGATTGAAGATCCTCTCTCCTCCTGGTAAGTGGATTTCATCCCACTTTGTTTCTTATTTATTCCTCTATCTTTCCTTGATCATTTCATGGGAGATTTCCTTTTCTTCCATGGATATATTCTATGAGTTGTGGAATAGATCTAGTATTGTGAATCTAGATCTAGTTTTTCATGTTCTTTATTCCTTTGATCTTAATTTTGTTTTTAAGGATTTAGATCCAGGTTTTGATCGATGTCGTTGTGCCACTCGGTTTTTGGGGTTTCTCGTTGGGAGAACACCCATCAAAAAATTGAGGTAGGTGGTTCCGTCCCGATTTTCGAAATTGATTATCATTGTATTTTCTTGATTTATTTCAATTGTTGATTAAAATTCAATTGCTCAAGTTTTCTTTCAATTAAATATATAAAAACTCGATTTTAGTGAATCGAGGTATTTGAAATGGTTTTGGAATGAAAATTTGAAAAAACCCAATTCCATTGAATTGGGTATGTTTATGGAAATTGACAGATTTAAATTTTTGGATTTAAATTGTGGATTTGATGGAAATGATTTCAATTAAATCGTCGAATTTAATTGTGGGAATAAATTGTGTAATGATTGAATTGGTTTTGGATGGATTTCAAACTGGTGAAGATGGATTAAAGTGATATGATAGAAAATAATTTGTTTTATCTTGTAAAAAAGGCATGTTTTGAATAAAACCTTTTTTGGTTTTGAATGGAATGAAATTGGCACTTTTGAAATGGATGAATGGGATTGATCATATTTTAAGCAATCTTAAAATAGTTCTCCCATCATGTGAGAGCGCATGCAAGCCTTAGGTAGTTAGTGAGTTATTTGGATACAATCTATGCTATGACAACGTTCTAAAACATAATTTCAGTGGGTCACATACCTGATGGGTTGGTGACCAGTTTCCTTTGGCCAGTGTCATAGGGACATGTGTATACACATTTTGCTGTGTTCACATAGAGAGTGCGGAATCCTATAACTGGTTAATAATATCGTACCTTTTAGCAGATGACCATGTTGCTCACTTTTTTATTTATATTTGAGATATAAATGTATGTCAATGCTTATGAACTGCTTTACATGCATGTTGAATTTATATAAACTATTTTATATAAATTTTTTACATAAGCCATTTTTTAGAAACATTCCATCATTTGTAAAGCCTTTTCTTGAAATATTTACTCCCATCATTTGAAAATGTTCAACATATTTTGTTAGAATATTTTTTTGAATTTCCAAACCTTTTTATTTGAAAATTGAAAGATTTTCCTTTGGATAATATATATTTTGCATCTGTTATAGAATCTTTGGTGGTATCCAACTGGGCTTAAGCTCACACCCTACTTTTTCCTTCGGGTGTTTGCAGATTTCCCTCTTCTAGGCTCAAGAAAAGGGAATGAATCTCTTGATGGAGGATCCAACTATTGATCTTCTCTTGGTTTATTGTGTCCTTAGGGACTTTGGGGCTATTTTTTTCCCTTTTTAGTACTTGGGTTTTAGTACTTTGGGCTTTTGTTCCTCTTTGTATTCTGGTACATTACTCCCAGTGGAGTTTCTTTTGGATACATATTGTTTTTGTTTTCTATTACGTCTGCATTCTTGTGGCAGAAATCATTCCCACTTGCATGTTGTGTGATTCTAGGTGCTAGTCTCCAACTCGTGGGGATCAGGAACGCCCTTTGGGCTATGTCAGGGTCGGCTCGGTTATCGGGTTACCAGGGTACCTGGACTGGTTTGTGAGAAAATTGTATCAGAGGGAGGTTAAGCAGCTTTGATTGAAGATAGTATGCATTTGATTTTTTCTTTTCGGGACTTAGGAGGTAGTTGGGATTGAGTTCTTGGCCATCTCTCACCATAATGAACCTTTAGTCACCAGGGTTGGTTAGGGAAGTGCGACTTGTGGATTAGTTCTAGTATTTTCTCTGTTTTGATTTGGATATAGTAGAATGCAAATCTTGTTATCCCTCATTTTAAGTATAGTTTTCCATGTTACTCGGTTTGGGTGTTAATATATGTCTTTTTATGCTGTGTAGAATCATGCCTCCGAGAATACTTGGAGCTCAGATCCAAAAAGAGGCTGCTGCTGAACCTCAGCAAGCGAGTCCTATTGTGGATCAGAGTCTGGTTGAGGTGATTGTTCGCACTATCCAAGCTTTGGGACATGCACCACCTCTAGTTCCTATTCAATCTCCAGCTACAGATCCTCATAGTTATATTCTCCAAAGTCTTTCTCAAGAGTTCCTACGCCAGAAGAAACCATTTTTCAAAGGCTCCACTGACCCTCAACATTCTGAGGAATGGTTGAGTAAGATTGAATGCCTGTTTGGGTTCTCGGAGACACCTGATGTGATCAAAGAGAAGTGTGACACCTTTGTACTGGAGGGACCAAGTAGAAGATGGTGGGACACAATTGTGACGGCTGGGAAACATGGGGGTTTGGAGTGGAATGACTTTAGGGTTCTTTTCAATAACCAGTTCTATCCAGAATCAATGGTGTTGGCCAAGTCTGTGGAGTTTTTAAAGCTTGAGCTGGCCAACAAAACCGTGACTGAGTACTCTAATTTCTTTTCTGATTTGGTACAGATTGCTCCTGAGATTGGATCTAATGAGAGAATGAAGGCTCGACGATTTGAGTTGGGAATTCGATCAGATATCAGTTCTCAGGTTTTCCTACTAAAGCTTCCCACTTCTGCTGATGTGCTCGATAGGGCCATGATGGTTGAGATGGACCTAGCAGGGAAGTCAGGGTTGGAGGAGGTTCTTTTCTCCCCTAGTGTAAGTGTTGGTTATATTAAAGTAAAACAGAAGAATGATGTTTCTTTTGGAAATTCTTGTTAATAAGGTCATTCTAGACCTCCGATAGCAACGAGAGGGGCTTCTTTGACTTGCTATCAGTGTGGAAATTCAGGAAATTCTAAGAGGTTTTGCACTAAAGCACCCAAGAACTGTAGCTCCTGCGGACGTTTAGGGAACTTACAGATATTCTTCCTTCACTTCTCTACTCTGTGTAGTGGAAAAAGATCATCATCACCTCCAAATACTATATGGAAATCAAATAATTCACATACAAAAGGGTTCCAACCATAGGCATCTGGAACAAAGATTCTTCACACAGTGGAAGAGTCGCCAGAGGTATCTGATACAGGTCCTGCAACGGTGAGAGGTACTATTACTATAGCTTCGTCTTTAGTGGCAACTATTTTTGATACTGGTGCATCTCACTCTTGGATCATGTACATCATCTAAGAACAGTTCTGAATCTTCTAAAGAATCACCGACTTTATACCAAGCTTCCAAAGTGCAATTTATGGATTCAAGAAGTGAAATTATTGGGACATGTCGTGTTAGAACAAGGAATATCAGTTGATCTTGATAAGGTGAAGGATATTATGACTTCGGAACTACCACGAAATGTTTTTGATATTCGGAGCTTCTTGGGATTAGTAGGATATTATCGCCAGTTTGTTAAAGACTTATCAATGTTATCCTCTCCAATGACTGATTTGACTAGAAATGGAGTTATGTTTTCCTAGAATGTTAAATGTTAGAGTTCTTTTGTTGATCTAAAGCATCTTTTGACTACTGTTCCAGTGTTAACTCTTCTTGAGGCTGGGATAGGTTATGTGGTCTTCTGTGATGCACCGGGTTTAGGTTTGGGATCTTTCCTTATGCAAGGTAATCATGTTGTTTCCTATGGATCTCGTCAGCTTAAGCCTCATGAGAAGAACTATCCTACCCATGACCTCGAACTTGCAGCCTTAATTCATGCACTTAAGTGTTGGAGCCATTATCTTTATAGAGGAAGGTTTACAGTGTATTCAGACCACAAGAGCTTCACTTATATCTTCTCTCAAAATGATTTGAATATCCACCAAAGGCGTTGGGTGGAGTACCTACAATCTTTCAACATTGACATTGCCTATACCCCAGGGAATTGAAATGTAGTTGCAGATGCATTAAGTAGGAAACTTCCATAATAAGCTGTGAAAAAATCTTCAGAAGAGTGGATTTTGATGGCTCTTTTTTCTCAGTTTAATATTGGAGTTCAGTGGAAGGGGAATGAAGTTTATTTAGCCAGTGTTCAGTTGAATTCTTCCCTCCTAGAGTTAATTATTCAAGAAAAACAATTGGATGATGAATTCCATAGCTTTAGGGACTCTCTTTATGGTAGGGAGACCACCAACCAGTGGTCGTTCTCCAAAGAGGGTGTTCTGTGTTTTCAAAACCGTTACATTGTGTCATTAGCAGCAAGGAAGGATGTGATGGGGGGTTTCCATAACTCTCAGTGGGATGTACACCCGGGAAAGACGAAGATGTTCTATGATATGCGACGATAGTTCTGGTGGCTAGGTATGAGATGAGAGATTGCTCAATTTGTAACTCATTTCTATACATGCCAACAGGTGAAAGATGAGCACCAGAAACCTTCGGGTTTGATTCAACCACTTCCAGTCCCTACATGGAAGTGGGATGAAATCTCTATGGACTTTGTGGTTGGGTAACCTCAAACCTAGAGAAAGAAGAATATGATATGGGTTGTGATCAACATAATGACCAAGTCAGCTCACTTTAAACCTATTCGAGATACAACCAAAGTTGAGAAGTTGGGAAATATCTATGTGAAAGAGATTGTTCATTTGCACGGAGTTCCGTCTGCTATAGTCTCTAATAGGGATCCTTGGTTTACTTATCGCTTTTGGAGAGGCCTTCAGGAGGCACTGGGATCTCAGGTCTGTTTGAGCATGACCTACCATCCACAGACAGATGCCCAGACAGAGAGAGCTATTCAGATCCTTGAGGATATGCTCCGTGCATGTGTTCTTAACTTTTGTGGGAGTTGGGATGATCATCTGGGGATAGTTGAGTTTTCTTATAACAACAGTTATCAGTCTGTGATCAAAATGGATTCTTTTGAGGTTTATTATGGCCATCCTTGTAAATATCCTTTATGTTGGTCAGAGATCGGTGAAAGCTCTTTGGCAGGACCGAGTTTGGTCCAAGAGATGACAGCTAAGATCCAGTTGATTCATTAAAGAATGTTGACAGCATAGAGTTGGTAAAATTCTTATGCTGATCATCGACATAAACCTTTAGAGTTGTCAGTTAGTGACAAGATGTTCTTGAATGTCTCACCTCGATTAGGTCATCAATAGCTAGGGAGGCAAGGGAAGCTTTCTCCTCATTTTGTGGGATCTTTTTTGGTTATTGGTCTTATGGGGAAAGTTGATTACCGTCTAGATCTACCACCACAACGGATGTTGATACATAATGTGTTCGATGTATCACAGTTGTGAAAGTATCTCTTTGATTGATCTCATGTTGTGAGGTGGAGTCATCTTGAGATTGAACCAGATTTATCTGTTACTGAACGACCAGTCAGGCTTGTTGATTCTGAGACCAAGGTACTCTGTGGGAGAACGATAACTCAGGTCCATGTACTATGGAAACATGGTTCTGATTCTCTTGAGACGTGGGAAAGGGAGGCACTAATGGGAGATCAGTGGCCTCAAATTTTTGACATGGATGTATCTTCATAGGCTTTCTGGGGATAGAAAGATCTTATGGTGGGTAGGTTGTAACATCACGTTACGTTTCTAGGTATTTTTTATGTTTTTAAGCACCGTTGTTTTGGAGTAGTATCTTGGGGGTGCATTTGGGTGGAATTTTATGTAAAAAAAGGGCAATGTCTTGTGCACGGTTTTCACACGATTTGACAAACCGTGCGACCAAACCGTGCCAACCAAGCAGAACTAGACAGAGAGGTACGCACGGTGTGTGCATGGTTTGAAAAACCGTGCGACCAAACCATGCAGACCGTGTATCTCTGGATAGTGAGATCCGCACAGTGTGCACACAGTTTGACAAACCATGCGCCTCTACCCAGGTAAACTATGCGCGCAGTTTTTAATTCCGAAAATTTCTTTTAAAACCAACCAAACCCCCGAGACTTCTATATTTTCGACCTTGGCTTAGGCTTAACTCTTTTTAGGTCTTTCCAAATCCTCATAGAGAGATTTCAAGGTGATCAAAACATCTTTATTTGAGATTGAAGGCTTGGATTGAAGATCCATTGTCCTCTTAGTATGTGAATTTCATCCCATTGTGTTTCTCTTTTATTCCTCTATCTTTCCTTGATCTTTTCATGGGAGATTTCCTTTGCTTCCATGGATCTATCTTATGATTTGAGGTATAGATCTAGGATTGGGAATCTAGATATAGTTTTTCAAGATCTTGATTCCTTTGATCTTAATTTTTGTTTTAAGGATTTAGATCCAGATTTTGATCGATGTCGTTGTGCCACTCAGTTTTTGGGGGTTCTCGTTGGGATAACTCTCGTCATTAAATCGAGGTAGGTGGTTCCGTCCTAATTTTACAAATTGATTATTATTTTATTTTCTTGATTTATTTCAATTGTTGATTTAAATTCAATTGCTCATGTTTTCTTTCTACTAAATTTATAAAAACTAGATTCCAATGAATCGAGGTATTGGAAATGGGTTTGGTATGGAAATGTGGAAAAAACCCCCAATTTCATTGAATTGGGTGTGTTTGTGGAAATTGACAGATTTAAATTGTGGATTTGATGGAAATTATTTCAATTAAATTTTCAAATTTAATTTGTGGGAATAAATTGTGTAATGATGGAATTGGGTTTGAATGGATTTAAAACTGGTGAAAAGGGATAAAAGTGATTTGATAGAAACCCATTGGTTTTATCTTGTAAAAAATGCATGTTTTGAAAAAAACCTATTTTGGTTTTAAATGGAATAAAATTGGCACTTTTGAAATTGAAGAATGAGACTAATCGTATTTTAAGAATTCTTAAAACAGTTCACCCATCATGTGAGAGAGCCTGCAAGCCTTAGGTAGTTAGTGAGTTATTTGGATACACTCTATGCTACGACAACGTTCTAAAACATACTTGCGGAAGGTCACATCCCTGATGGGTTGGTGATGATTCTCCTTTGGATAGTGTCATAGGGACGTGTGTATACACATTTTTCTGAGTTCACATAGAGAGTGCGGAATCCTATAACTGGTTAATACTACCATACCTTTTGGAAGATGACCATGTTGCTCGCATGTTTATTTATATTTGAGATATAAATGTATGCCAATGATTATGAACTACTTTACATGCCTGTTGAATTTATATAAACTGTTTTATATAAATGTTTTACATAATCCATTGTTTTAGAAACATTCCATCATTTGTAAATCCTTTGCTTGAAATATTTACTCCTATCATTTGAAAATGTTCAGCATATTTTGTTAGAATATGTTTTTGAATAGACAAACATTTTTATTTTAAAATTGAAAGCTTTTTCTTTGGATAATATATATTTTGTATCTGTTATGGAATCTTTGGTAGTATCCTACTGGGCTTAGTCTCACACCCTACATTTTTCTTTGGGTGTTTGTAGATTTCCTTCTTCCAGGCTCGAGCAAAGGGAAGGAATCTCTTGGTGGAGGATCCAACTATTGATCTTCTCTTGGTTTATTGTGTCCTTAGGGACTTTGGGGATATTTTTTCCCCATTTTTAGTACTTGGGTTGTAGTAATTTGGGATTTTGTGCCTCTTTTTATTCTGGTACATTACTCCCAGTAGAGTTTCTTTTGTATACATACTGTTTTTTTTCTATTGCTTCCGCATTCTTGTGGCACAAATTGTTCCCACTTGTATGTTGTGTGATTCCAAGTGCTAGTCGCCGTCCCATGGGGATTGAGAACACCCTTCAGGATATGTCAGGGCCGGCTGAGTTATCGGGTTACTAGGGTACCTGTGCTGGTTCATGACATCCAATGTGGGAATAAGATATATCACTTTAAAACAAAAATTTAACACCTTGATTCACCCCTTCCCTCTTAGGGTATTCTAGGTTCCTACACGTATATCTCAAGAAAATGTTGTTTTAACTTATTTATTCTTTTTTATTAGAATAATTTTCTAATAAAATTGAATAATAATTGAACTTAAATTGATGGATTATAATTGGAACACGAAATAACCGTGACCCACCTAAAGGTAAAAGGTGATTTAGAGTTATTAATCAAGAAGATCAACAATGATTACACCATCAAAAGGAATATATGATCCACCTTCTTAACTATGTATGGGGTTTCATGGTATAATTACCATTAGAACAAAAGTTAACTCACATATTTCAATCAAATAATGCCTAAAATGAGGAATTAGAAAACATGGCTACAACCTAGGTAGAAAGAGACAGAGAAGAACTAGTCATCAACATTGTACATCCCAATGTGGTGTCTCCATTCATTCATAAAAACATGTATGAGATAAATGATTTCAATTTAATCCCCTAACTAGACTGTAATGCTAATTTTTGGATGATTCCCATTCTGGACTACCTTTAATGTGGAAATATTCCACCGGATTGAGCTAGCAAAGAGAAAATATGATAGTGGGAAGTCAAATTCAACATTTATGATAACCCAGATCATCAGAAGATCATTTATAAATGGTTATTTTGTGGATTACTCCTCATATGTATTAATGGGGAGGAAACTGTTTCTATCATGAAATAATTCAATACAGGTGCTTACGAGGCCCATTGTCTAGGTACCAATATTTTCACCAAATTAAAAGGATTTGGTATTTCTATCCATCAACAACACATTATTTTACACAATTAACTAAAATGTTTCATTCATTTTATGTACATGCTTACTTCATCCATCAACCCTTAGAGTTATTTCATTTTTCCAAATACTCCTAGACATTTTCCTTATGAGGAATGGATGTCGTTGGGCCATAACCTCATGGTACACCTATATGTTTGAAGTATATACTCCTTGAACCTGATTTATTTTAAAAATTGGATGAGATGATACATCTCAAATAAGTCACGATGAATAATATTATCACTTTTGTTAATTCCAACATCATTATCATATTTGATGTCCCTCACACAATATTGATAGAAAATGACACAAATTCATATTCTTCCAAATAGAAATGTATGTATTGGGAGTATAACAGTGAATCTTATCAGACCCTCTATGCTATATTTGTTTTCATAATCACAAATAATGTCTAAATATAGATTCTAATCTTTCATGTCATTTAATATCTCTAAGTAAATCAATTATATCATACTGAACAATATACTTTAATAAGGAAATAACTTGTATTTATAAATCCATATGTTTAGAAGTTTATTTTTTACATGTATTCTTGGATGTCACTTAGTCGTGTAATGTTATGTGTAAGTTAGACTCTTTAAATGATTTTTAGATTTCCTTGAAACGAACCGATTTTTGACACACCAATTTTTGACACACCGATGTTCGACACACTGATGATCGATACACTGATGTTCAACACACCGATGTTCGACACACCAATGTTTGACACACCAATTTTTGACACACTGATGTTCGACATATCGATGTTCGAGACACCGATGCTGAACACACCGAAGTTGACAGACCGATGCTAATAGACCGCTGCAAATAGACTAAAGAAGATCGACCGATGCAAATGACACACCGATAGTCATAAATAACTGCTTCATTTTTATTAATTCAAATTTATTTCTAACATTCATATTTAGAAAAATTAATGTTTTTGAAATTATTTAATGTTGTTTGTAGGAATTTTTGTAGACAGTTGAGGTACATACACGTGGGGAGATCTTCATGCCTACTAGACCTTGAAGTATAAAAGGATTACAAGATCAACCTAAAAGAGAGTCACTGAACCTGCTAGAAAAACAAAAAGGCTGGCTATGTGAATATGCAAGACATTGCAAATAGAAGAACCAGAAACATGAGTGTACAAGAAGTTCAATATTACAAGAAATATCTAGCTAAAGCTCACTTAACACCCTGACATCGAAGGGCTAAAACTTCACACACCTGGAAGCTAGATTAAAGATACTACGATACTTTGTTTTGAAGCCAACTTCCAAAAGAAGAATAAAATATTATTTTTTATATCCATTGAGTCCAGATCTTTACTGCACAACCCACAAATATTTATAAAATCTTTTCTTATTTTATTACTATGTTTTTTATCTTTTGTTTACTATTTGATCAGTGTGTGTATCTGTTTGTGTCACACACACTTTCTCCTAAGCATAACTATAGGATACCAAAGTATCATCACTCTTAATTATTTTTTACTCTTGTACCCCACATAGAACTGTGGAAGAGATCATGTGTGATCTTCTTATTAGTTTTCCCACGAATAACGGTGGTAGATGTAAACTGTGACCTGGAAAGCCTTGTGTGATATTATAAACCCCGATCCAGGGTGTGGATCAATAGTTTATTAATATAAACTTCTTGGTGGTAGGTGATCACCATGTGAAGAGGACTATGTCTTTGTTTGAGACTAAACCTATTGTTTTAAACGATGTGATGTTTGTCATATATTGTTTCTATATATTATTTATTTACCACATTAAGATAAACTAAAATTTCCTAGTTAGTTTAGAAAGTCTTTATATATGTTTTGATTCAGTAGATTAGATTCAAATGTTTTTCTAATCTTTGATTGGTAAAACTGAGAACTAATCAATCTTCTGAGAAACTAATTAAACTTTCACAACATTTATATATTCACTATAAACTGACTTTGATTTTATTTTAATGTGGGATGTAATTTTAAGGAACCAATTTGTAACATAAATTTTTATAGATACTCTATTAACGCCCTCTTGAGTCATCTACTATGACCAACCGATGGTTTCAGAGGATTTTTTTAAAGTTATTGTCAAATATTCAAATCGTGTCAACTGTGATTATATTTTTTTTCAAAGTTCTCAAAATTTCTATTATTTCTAAATTTTTATCTCTTGGAAATTATTTTGCAATCTATATTATAGAAAACAGATTAGAAGGGGATGCTACCAATAGACCACATTTCATTAATGGAACTAACTATGCTCAGTGAAAGCTTAAAATGAAAATACATCTACAAATCATGGTATTTGAAATATGGACTGCAATTGAAAGTAAATATACAATTCCTGAAACTTCTAGAAACACTTGGGATGAACCTACCATGAATACCTATAAAAATAATTTTAAAGCAATGAATGCTCTATACTATGCACCAGGAGATAATGAGTTTAACCGTATCTCTACTAATAAAACTGCCCATACGATTTAGGACACTCTCTCGGTTTCTCATGATGGAACATCAAATGTTATAGAAATGAGATTAAATACTTATAATATTAAATATGAAGACTTCCGAATGAAGCCTGATGAGTCTATTTCTGATATGTATATTAGGTTCAATGAAATTGTGAATGCCATGATTCCTTTAGGAGAGAAGTAACAACCAAAGAGAAGATTATGCAGATACAGAAATGCTCACTAGAAATATGGCATGGAACATCTATATCAATCATAGAATCATGCGGCGTTGATATGATCACAGTGAATGAATTGATTGGAAAATTAATGATGTATGAAGTGGAATTGAAGGTAAATCAAGAAGAAGATGAACCAAACCGAAAATATATAGCGTTTCAGACAACTGCATCTAAAATCAAAGACAAGAATAAAGTTCAAGATACTATTGAAAGATCATGTAGTGATGAATTAGCTTTAAACAGTGATGAAAAAATTACCTAGCTAGCGAGACGATTTAGGAAATTGTATAGGAAAAAGAAGTTTTTCAGAATGCCCAATTACAAACGAAAGTATGATAATAAGGAAAATTGGAAAAAGGATTGGAGGAGAAATGATAAATCAGAAGAGATAATTTGATACGAATCTAAAAGGAAAGGAAATTTCAAGGATGACTGTCCAAAGATAAAATACAAGAAAAAGTATGAAAATAAGGATGGAAGGTATAAGAAAGAAATGATGGCCACCTGGAGTGACCCTGAGGATAGCTCAATTGAATCTAGCTCTTCTCAAAATGAGAAATATGATATAGCTAATATGTGTTTTATAAAAAACACAACTGAGGTACCCTTACACTCTCTTGTACATAATTTTTATTATTTTAAATGCGAGTTAGAGCATATAAAAAATGATGAATTATTTGAGTATTGCAACATGTTAGAAGAAAAATTTAATGAGTTGAAAGATAAGTATAAATCATTGAAGAAAAAACATGATCTTACTATGACTATTAACTCTGAACATACAACTGAGAAAGAGAAAAATGCTCAACTGATCAAGTAGAACAATGAACTTAAAATATCTAATGAGTAATTAAAAAAGACTTACAAAAGTTTACTTATGGAAAAAATAATCTTACACAAATTATTGGTAAACAAATAGCTCTTAATTATACTTATGGGATAAGATATCAACCAATACAAAGGAATTTATCCCAATCATATTTTTTAATGAAATTTTGAAAATCTGCTACCTTTTTCAAAAACTAGAATTTTATAATAAGTTCCAATTCCACAAATTATTTTACTGCATCTAATTCTTAAAGACTAAATAGAGTTTACTTTTCAAACACTCTATATTCTGCATATAGAAAACCCATAAGACAGTTGTGGGAAACTAAATCATATATTACTAATGTATATGGACCCAGACAAATATGGGTACCAAAGCTGTTTCTTGGATAAACTATTTTGTAGGTAAACTACCTAAAGAGCTCCTATAAAAAGATGTGGTACTTGGACAATGGGTGTTCAAGAAATATGATAGGTGATTTTTCAAGATTTAAAAGTCTTATCAAGATTGGTGGAGGACATGTCACATTTGGTGAGAATGGTAAAGGAAAAAATCATTGGCCTAGGCTGGATTGGTAACCCTAACTCTATTTCAATTTCTAATATACTGTATGTTGATGGATTAAAGTATAACATGTTCATCATATCTTAATAGTGTGATGATGGATTTAATGTTAAATTCAAAAATGATTCTTTCCATGTTTTTAATGACAAGAATAACTTAGTATTTACTGTTTTTAGAAATGATAATGTATATACTATAAATCTAGATAAACTAGTTTCACAGAATGTCTCATGTCTAAATTCCTTTCACAAAGAAATTTGGCTCTGGCATAGAAAACAAGGAAATTGAAATATACAATCTCTTAGGAAGTTAACTAGAAAAGGATTAGTTAAATACTTTCCCAATTTAGAATTTCCAAAAAATAAAGTTGATAATCCTTGCCGAAATAGAAAGAAACCTAAAATCTCTTTCAAACCAAAGAAAAAAGTAACTTCTTATCAACCTCTCAAGTTGGTTCACATGGACTTGTTTGGACCATCTAGAGTTTTGAGTCTCAATAGGATGCACTATGTTTATGTTCTTGTAGATGATATCACTAGTTACACCTGGAACTTTTTCCTAGTTCATAAAAGTGAAGCTTGTTCACACTTTACTATGTATGCTTGGACTATAGATAATCTATGTGATTTTAAGATTAGATTCTTAAGAAGTGATCACGATTTTGAGTTTTAAAAACAAGATTTTGAGTCTTTGTTCTCACAAAGTGGTTATAATAATAACTTCTCTGCTCCTAGGACACCTCAATGGAATGGTGTGGTAGAAAGAAGAAATAGAACCTTATTGAAAATTTCCCTAACTATGCTCAATGAATATGATCTACCCATTTATTTATGGTTTCAAGCTATTAATACAACTTGTTACATAATAAACAGAGTCTTAATCAGACCCATCGTTAAGAAAACTCCTTATGAGTTGTGGAATAGTAGGAAACCCAAAGTAGGTTATTTTAATGTGTTTGGATGTAAAGTTTATATTATAAAAACTATAGATAATTTAGATATATTTGCATCCAAATGTGATGAAGGAATATTTTTTGATACTCTACATCAAGAAAAGACTATAGAGTCTTTAATAATAAAACCAAATGTGTGGAAAAATCTGTACACATCAAGTTTGATGAAGAAGATCCACATGAGCCCAAGACCTCACTAGAAAATATTGAATATAATATGTCCAATATGGATATTAATGATAAGACCTTAAATCGTCTTGTGAAGGAATATGTGAAAACTTCCAATTATGAAAATTTTCTATATCCTAACCATAGTGAACCAGATCAACCCGAAAAACCTAAAATATAAAGTCCTACCTTCTCTAGGTCATTTAAGACCCTTAAGAATCATTTTTTAGATGCATTAGTTGGATATTTAGATAGAGGAACCCAAATGAGAGCTTCCTTGAGAAACCAAGTTTAACATCAAGCTTTCTTGTCAAAACATGAACTTAAACATATCAATGATGCAATCAATGTTGAATTTTGGGTAATGTCCATGCAAGAATAACTTAATCAGTTTGAAATAAATATATTTGGAAACTTATAGATATACTGAAGGATACTTTGACCATAAGAACCAAATGGGTGTTTAGAAGTAAGGTATATGAAGTTAGAAATATAGTTTGAAATAATTGAGACTAGTTTCACAATGATACAATCAAGAAAATGGAATTGATTATAAAGAGACCTTTGCACAAATAGCTATACTTGAAGTAATTAGAATCTTACTTGCCTATGCATCACACTTGGACTTTAAAATTTATCAAATGGATGTCAAAAGCGCATTCTTAAATGGTTATATAATTGAGGATGTATTTATTGAACAACCCCCAAGTTTTACAAATCCACTTTTTCCAAATCACGTGTTCAAATTATCGAATGCCTTATATCATTTGAAACAAGCTCCAAGAGCTTGGTATGAAAGGTTGAGTTATTTTATAAATTCTAACGGTTTTACAAAAGGAATCATAGAACCTACACTATTTATAAAAATAATTTCAAAAGAAGTTTACCCAAATATATATAGATGATATTATGTTGGGATCTTTATAAAATTATTTATGTAATGATTTTTCAAAAAAAATGCAAAGAAACTTTGAAATGAGTTTAATGGGTAAACATAAATATCTTCTTGGATTTCCAATATTTCAAAACAAATATGGTATTATTTTAAATCAAATAAGAAAACTAAATATCTTTTGATAAGATATTGGTTTTATATCATTAAGGGTAGTGAAATCTCTATTAGTTCTACATGTAAGATAGATCTAAATGAAAATGGAAAACCAGTTTATCAAACTGTTTACAGAGGAATGATTGAGAGTTTGCTGTAATTAATTACTCGTAGGCCAGATATTTTGTTTAGTGTGTGTATGTGTGCGAGATTTCCTGAAAACTCAAAGGAGTCACATCTAAGTGGTGTTAAAATATTTTTTAAATACCTCAAGTATCCATATAATTTAGGATTGTTCTATCCTAAAGGGAAACCATTTAATTTAGTTAGTTATTAAGATGCTGAATTTGGTGGATTTAAGTTATATAGAAAGAGTACATATAGAACATGTTACTTTTTGGGAATGTCTCTAATATCATGGTTTAGTAAAAAACAAAATTCAGTTGCATTATCAACTACTGAAGAAGAATACATAGCTGCTGGTTGTTGTTGTGAAAAATGATTATGGATGAAACACACCTTATTAGACAATGTATTTCATTTCAGCCATATCCCCATAAACTGTGACAACACAAGTGCTATTAACATTTCTAGGAATCCAAATTTTCATTCAAGAAAAAATCATATTGATGTAAGACATCATTTTTTGAGAGATCATTATAAAAAATGTGATATAACTCTTGAGTTTATTCAGACATAGCATCAGCTTACTAATATATTCACTAAACCCCTAAACTCTGAGAGAATGAACTATATCAGACATGAAATAGGAATGATAGATCCTTGAAACTGATTATTGAAACTTATCTCTAGAAAACTATTCTTGAAATCGATCCTTGAAACCAATTTCTTGAAACCGATTCTTGAAAATGATCTCTTGAAACTGATCTCTTGAAACCGATCCTTGAAACCGATCTCTTGAAATCGATATCTTGAAACCAATCCAATAAACCAATCTCTTGAAACCAATCTCTTGAAACCAATCTCTGGAAACTGATCTCTTGAAACTAATCTCTTGAAACCAATTCTTGAAATCAATTCTTGAAACCGATTTTTGAAACCGATTCATGAAATAGATTCTTGAAACCGATTCTGGAAATTGATTCTTGAAACCGATCTCTTGTAATCAATTCTTGAAATAGATCTGTTGAAACCAATCTTGTGAATCCGATCTTGTAAAACTGATCCTGTGAAACCAATCTTATGAATCTGATCATGTAAAACAGATTCAATGTCACTGATGCATTAATGTTTTTTATTAGTCTGTTTGTTTTAAGTAAAATGTCACTTTTTTGGTATTCTTTTTTCCGCGTTTTAAATTCTATACTTTACAATTTACTATCGCTAAATGATATAATAAGTCAAATCCATCCCAACTATTCTCTTTCCCACATCTATAAAGCTTTATACCCTTTTTCACTCTACCTCTCAATCTTCTTCCTCAACTCTTTTGGAATATGAATCCTTGACATAGCATGGACAAAGCACACTATGGATGTGACAAGAAAATCTTTGTCTGCTAAGCGTTAGAAAGGTGAGTCCAGTGGGACTACAAAATCAATCATGGAAAGATGAGTGGTCAAAGCTAAGAAGGAAGTATCTACAGAGTGGATTCTATCAAGAAAGTCGTTTTTATTAAAATTATTGGAATATCAAGGGTGGTTGATCTGGTTTTCTAACAATGAAATACCTTATTATCCCCATCTAGTGCATGAATTATATCAAAATTTGAAGATATCTCTAGATGAAGTTGAGGCGGTAAGGATTAAGTCAATTGTAAAGGGAAAGGAAATAAATTTTTTCAAATAATGAATGGGATGAGTGCTTGGGGATGCCTCATGAAGGTGTCTATAATGATCTTCCAGGTAATATTCCTCCCTCCTATGATTTGTTTTCTTCTGAAAATTCTCCAAAGGAGCTAACTGGAAATATGGAATCTCGGAGGACTATTTCAAGTGAGTTTTAAAGAGAACTAAAGATTCTTTTAAAGTTTATACAACATCAAATATGCCCAATGAAAGGAGATTTCTCTACTATAAAGTATCAGGATTTATTTATGATCTATCTGTTGAAACATAGGATAAAAGTGAACCTGTGTAGGTATATCATGGTGCATGTATCTGATTTGATAAATCCATCCAAAAAATGCAACATGTTTGTACTATCTAAGGATGATCTCTTCCATGCTAAAAATGTTAGGCTATGTGGAGGATATATATGAAGTGATAAGTTCATGTAGTGGTTTCTGTCTTAAAAATACATTTGTAAAAGGATGAAGATCTTCTGGAACCCTTGGAAGAAATGTTGGGTAGGTGATGAGGAAAGGTTATATGAAGATTTTAATCCAGTTGACCATCCTCTCAGACCAAAGGATCAAGTTGATCTAGGTCTCAAACTAGGAGAGGAACTAGTTTATTTTGATGAGGAATCAAAGACTGATGTTTCAAGGGAAGAAAGATATTCTTTTTGATGACAGGAGTGATCCTGATATGGATGAAAGCCCCAATGACATGTCTTATGGACCTACTAGTCCACCATTGGACTTACCATTAAGATAATCCATGTTAGGAGATGGGGATGAATAAGAGACTGAGGTTACTGGTGTTGAATATTATTTAAGTAAATCAGATGAGAAGTCCGATGATGATGATGATAATGATGATGATACAGATGAAGGAGGAAATGATGAGCATGTAAGTGATTCTTTGAAAATGGGACAATAACTAGGTGACAGATCTAGTGAGGAATCTGTACATGGAGCTAGTGATGGTATTTATCCTGTTGAATAAGTGGCTATTGATCATAGAGATGCTGATCATGAGGACAGGTCTCCCCATCCAAATGATGAAAATCAAAAAATCATTCAGCAAATGAATGAACTTATGAATGCTGGTCATGAGGAAGAAGCTGAGGATCAAGGGCTGTAAATTGAGGAAATTTTTAGAGATGTTTAAGTGGTTGGAGAATATGAATAACCTGAAGTTCAGTTAGTGCCTGTACCCAGAAACATTATTGTGGAGAGAGGGTAGGATGAATAAGTTGATGTAGATGAAGTTTTTCATGAGCCTTAGGGAAGAAGGATCGAGGTTGAAACTGTTGAGCCAAGAGACTGTACCTATATCAAAGAGTGGAATAATGATCCATGATAAATTATTTTTGGATTAAATTATGACTCAGATGATGAGAGGGTTCCCCCTCCTCCTGTTCCACAAGTCCAAGATGAATCAGAAACTATTGCACCTATTCCACCAGTTGCACATCTAGTAGTAGAGCCAATAACACAAGCAGTATCAAATGACTATGTCACTAAGGCCATTTTGGAACAATTCAAATTTGATATATCTAAGTTAGTGAAAGCCTCAGTTTGATTCATAAGTGAAACCTCCAAATAAATAGGTATTTCAGATGCAGATGCAATAAAGATTTCATGAATAGTGATCTAGGAGATTCAACGAAATCTCATTACCACAACAGAAACCATCATTAGGAATAATACCTTGTTGAAAGAAGAGGTAAATAAGATGGGAAATGAATTAAATTTTCTAAACACTTACTTCAATACATCCTTTAGTGGTGTACTAGAAGTTTTTAGGAACATGGTGACTCATCACCTTAGTGTATATCTGAAGAAGTTGAAAGAAGATCTTGACAAAATTTTAACTTCTCCATCTAGTTCTAGAAGTTGGAAAGGTGATGTTGCTAATTTGGAGTCTCTCAAGGATATGATTAGAGAGGAAATCAAATGACTTCAGAGTGTTTCAGACAAAGAAACTCTTGAAAAGGTAATCAAGAATACAGACCTTGTGTGTAATATGGTCAAGAAGTGCACAAATGAATCCTCTGTTTGTCAAAAAGAAATTAGAGAGAAAGTGGATAAGTATTTTAATAATATTTTTACCAAGAATGATATGATAAATAGCTTCATGTTTCTAGAAAAAAACCTCAGAATAACTCCAGTCATAGAAGCATTCAAGAAAAAAGTTACTCAATTGAATGAGTTTACCCCTTTTATGAATAAATTCATGGATAATAAGGATGAATTTGAGAAAGCTATGTAATATGGTGGTGAAATAATTAATGATTTAATAAATCTCATTAATCAATATCTACATGTTCATGATGAAGTAATTGTGGTATCTCTTACTGCTTCCATTGGTAATCCCTCTCGGCCTCCTTCTCTAATGACTGTCTCTCTGGATCTTTCCCAGATTCGACTGGTCATTACATAGAAAACTCCCAGTCATGTGTTGTCAGAAAGAAGGCCTAGCCTTACAAAAAATATACCGATAGGTTTTGTCCTAAATGGTGTTATCTTTAGACCACATATCCTCTATTCCTCTACAAAACCATCTCATCCCACTCCCAATCCTTCAGATAAAGGCAAAGCCCCACATTAGCCAAACCCTTAGGGATGGATTGCATCTTTGATAGGGATCTGTTCTTTTGTTTGGACTATACTCTTCTTAATGGAAATCTTTCTGATATCATTTTTTATGAGATTCCTCCTCTTAATTTATATTTCTTTTTTCTTTTATTTTCTAATCTCAAAAGGGGGATAAAGAAATGGAATAATTTATTAATCTAAGGGGGAGAAATTCTGGTAGATGACAGATGACACATGGCATGTGGTAGATGACACATGGCATGTACTCAACGTAATACAATTATTTAGGGGGAGATTTGTTTTAAAAACTCACACAAGAGAAGGATTTAGTTATATTGAATAATAAAAATTAGTGAAGATTATTCTATGTCCAGTTATTATTATTCCTTATATTTACATGTATCCCATAATTTGTGATTATCAAAATGGGGGAGATTGTTGGACCCTCTATGATATAGTTGTCTTCATAATCACAAATAATGTATATCTACAGATTCTACTCTTTGATGCCATTAAATATCCCAAAGTAAATCAATTATATCATACTGAACAATATACATTAATAATGAAATAACTTATATTTATAAATCAATATGTTTAAAAGTGTAGTTTTTTACATGCCTTTTTGTATGTCACTTAGTTGTGTAATGTTATGTGTAATTCAGACTCTTTGTAGGCTCTTTAAATTTCTTGTTAATGAACCGATGCTTGACACACCTATGTTCAACTCACCGATGTTCGACACACCGCTGTTCGACACACCGCTGTTCGATACACCGATGTTCGACACACCGATGTTCGACACACCGATGTTCAACACACCGATGTTTGACACACCGATGTTCGACAAACCGATGTTCGACACACCGATGTTCGACACACCGATGTTCGACACACCGATGTTCTACACACTGATGTTCGACATACCCATGTTCGACACACCAATGTTCGAAACACCGATGTTCCACACACCGATGTTCGACACACCGATGTTCGACACACCGACGTTCGACACACCGATGTTAGAAACAACGATGTTCGACACACCGATGTTCAACACAACAATGTTTGACACAAAGATGTTCGACACACCGATGTTCAACACACTGAATATGACACACCGAATATGAAATACCAATGCTAACATACCGAATATGAAAAACCGATGATAAGAGACCGAAGATAACAGGCCGATGAAAATGACTCACCAATAGTCATAAATAATTTTTTCATTTTTATCAATTCAAATTTATTTCTAATTGTCATATTTAGACATATTAATGTTTCTGACATTTTTTAATGTTGTATGTTGGAATATCTATAGATAGTAAAAGGTTCATACATGTGGGGAGATATTCATGCCTACTGGAACTTGAAGTATAAAAGGATTACAAGATCAACCAAAAAAGAGAGTCCCTGAACCCGCAAGAAAAACAAAAAGGCTGGCTGTGTGAATATGCAAGATATTGTAAATAGAAGAACTCAAAGCATGAGTATAGAAGAAGTTCAATATTACAATCTGCATCCTTCTGAAGCTCACTGAACACCTTGACATTGAAGAGATGAACCTTCAAAATCTTGGAAGCTAGATTACAGAGACTACAATACTCTTTTTTGGAGCTTACTTCCAAAATAGGACTAGAATATCATTTTCATTACATTCATTGAGTCCAAAGCTTTACTGCACAACATACAATGATTTCTAAACTCTTTTCTTATTTCATAACACTATTTTGATCATGTGTTTACTCTTTGAGTAGTGTGTTTATCTGTTTGTGTCACACAATGTCTCCTAAGCATAATTGTATGATACCAAAATATACTCACTCTTAATTCATTTTTACTCTTGTATCCAATGTATAATTGTGGAAGTGATCCTATGTGATATGTTTATTATTTTTTCCCACGAATAACTGTGGTAGATGTCAAGTGTGACCTAGACATCCCTATGTGTTGTTGTGAACTCTAATCCAGGGTGTGAATCAAAATTTTATTAATATAAACTACTTGGTGGCAGGTGATCACCAAGTAAAGAGGAATTATTCTTACCTTGAGACTGAACCTCTTATTTTAACCATTGTGTTGTTTGTTTTATATTTTTTTATCTATTATGTATTTCTCACATTATGATAAACTGATCTTTGACTGTTAGTTTATCAAGTGTTTATATCTGTTTTGATTCATTAGATTAGCTTCAAAAGTTTTTCTAATCTTAGATTCGAACAAATGAGAACTAATCAATCTTCTGAGAAACTAATTGAACATCCATGACTTTTATAAATTCACTAAGAGCTGACTTTGATTTTATTTTAATAGGGGATGTTATTTTAAAGAACTAATTTTTAACCCAAATTTTTATAGATACTCAATTCAACCCTCTCTTGAGTCATCTACTCTGACCAAAAAATCCAACAATTTATCCCACTATCATGTAGTGGATAATGTATAAATATAGTATTTAATTAAAACTCTCTAAAGTATACTCTATATAATGGATAAAAAATAAAATAAGAATTGGTCCAACAAGATTCTACTTGCCTTGTGGGCCTACCGGACTACGACCCATAATACGATGAAGGCAAGCCCATATTAATTAGTATACATGACATAAACAGTTTTTCCCATTTAATCATTGTTTCCATCACCCACATTAATAATTTTTATCTATTATGCATATACAAGAATCCTTAAAAGTGATTAGATTAATAGGAAATGCCCCAAAATAAGAGACTATATACCTTGCATCATTTAGAGTTTAACCACAACTAAATAATATGATAATTTAATAAGAATGTTTTCCTTCATTTATTCCTCCATGGAGAACTAGTTTGGGCTCTCATCCTTACTACAAAACATTAAAATTCACAAATTTTTCTTGATCACATGAATTTAAAAGGACCTACCCATACCGTCATAGTCCTAAGAAAGTAAATTTTATGATAACAACCAAAATATATGAGGTTAAACTATTGACCTACCCTTTCTAACAAACACCATATGCCTCATGTGAAAAATTTGAGATGATCCAAAATCAACCTCAGAGAGGATTATCCCCATTATAATGCTGGTCAAATTCCATGTACTTTTCAAGAATAATATATGGCCTGATTTCTACTACTATTGGATAATTAGTGATGCTTGTATTTCAAATCAGGGGCCCAAATTCAAGATAAAGAGAAATGAAATATCCCCTAGTGCATGGGTAAAACCTGAATAGGGAATCTTTCATTTAAAAACAACACGTGTCTTAAGTCATGTGACCACAACATACATAGTTATTCTTAGTTCTCAGATACTTGTCCTAGCCACAACATGATAAAGAAATACCTCCCCTTTCTCCAACATATGACCTTAATCCATCTAGGATTTTACCTTAAGGGTTACCTCATTCAAAAATTCATGGTTGAGACAAGTATTACCCTATATTTATATGGATTAGATATATTTAAGGAACATTCCCCTCTTTCTTGGTCAATGCCAGTTTGAATTCTCCTTTCATACTCAGAATTCTCCCTTTTGTAGATCACACCCATATCTTGGGAAATTAAGTTCTCCATAAGATTTAAATATCCGTCAATGAAAAGGTTATTCATATCTAAAGGGTACCTTTATTTTTACTGTTCATATTATGGTAAATTTGGATCTTTTTTACTATTCATTCTACAATAATTTTGGATTTTGAAATTGAGTCAACTTCATCCTTAGGCGAAAATCTGTCCATCGTCATATTCCCTGACAACATTGTAACAAAAATATCTTATGGAATATGGTACATGGTAGTTCATTTCAAAATTTTCCCATATCATTTTCTCATATTAAATATCCCTAAAATCATGGTTTCCAACCACCCCTTAATTCCTAAATAACACCATTGCATATTTGGCTAGATCACCATAGAATAATAAATAAAATGGAAGCCTTTGAAAACATCACTTGGTTGGTATTATTGGAATGATTTGGACAACTCCCTAAATAATATTATTTATCACATTGAGCATGACTCACATATCCTTATAAATTTTCAGAGATTATTCTAATTTTCATTCGTGATTCATGCGACAACCAGAATTGATTACCTGTTCTTGGCATATGACCTTGAAGAGAATGGATGGTCCTGGATAAAATACATTAACATGAGAAATATTTTTCAATTATACACCACCTTAGACTATATACACCCATAAATATAAGCACTATTCCATTAAATTAAGTATATAAATCTGTGAGATGTTCTATACTAGAGTTTTGGGATCTCTATTCATTTTAGGTCATTTCATTTCCTTTGCTTTGTTGACTACCTCATAAACTAGTTTGTTTCAAATCCAAAAATCCAAAATTGAAATAATCGAAATACCCAATTGAATTATGTTAATATATGGGAAAAAACCTCTCCATAATATTTTAAACTACATGGTTCACACCCCTATCCCACTAAATAAAAACACATGATCATTTGGTCATTAATTGATAAGACCCATATTCTTGGTTACAATCTTCTTTCGCACTACCAACTTACTTTATAACTAAATGTGTCTTGATTACCACATTAAAGAGATACTTAGTAATTTTTGGATTGTTTGAGATTGGAACAAGTACAAAAAATTCCCCCACTCCATTGTTTTTTAGCCAAATATTCACTGACTCCAACATAGGGTTACCTTTAATTCATAAGCCCACATAAAAAGAAGAAAATTCTCCTTACCCTATATTGGGTCTTGGTAAGTTCATTATGCGTTCTTTAGTTAGAACCATTTGTGGTTTGATTCTTGCTCGGATGAAATACATAGTGAATTATGGATCCTATATACCGGTCTATCCACAATATGAAACAAATGGCCTCTCCCCATATGAAGAACTTTATCGGTGCAAGGAGATTTTACCTTAGAACTATATATTGATTGATCCTCATTTTTATGAGATATTTAGTGAAGCCTAGATTTTTTATTCTAGTCCCATATAAGAAATGAAATTTTTTCCCCATATATCTTTTATACGGGATTTATATATATTTATATATAATTCCCACATGGGTTCCCTCATTCATGAATTCATGTTATAAGTACCCGGCCTTAAACATTACATAATATTGAATTATGTCAAGAATTCACATGTAAGATCTTTTCAGGTTTAGAGTTTTAGATAATTAGGACATAATCATTACATAAAAAAATTAATATTACATGTATAAACTACTACTCAGTACCCATTTTTCATTAAACAAAAACTCTTAAAAATAAACATGTCCAGTTCCATGTTTTAGACAACATGACTTTTCATCGATCTCATCCATTACCCTATTCATCTTTAAGTCCAGTGGAAATCATTTCAAAAACATGTGATGATCATAAAAATCTCAGTAAGGGTTATAAAATAACGAATGAAACATTATCCCATCAATAAATACAAATCAATGAAACCCTAATTTTCAATCATAATATACCTTACGAAATCATAAGATTTATGAATAACACACAGAAATAATAAATCATAAAGGTAACTTATGGAATTCATAACATACTTACATCGTAGATATCACAACTACATAGAGACTCACATTTGGAATACCCATCATAATATATTCTCTGAATCTCTTAGGAGAAACATTAACATTTACCTCTGTCACGTTACCCAATGCATTAGAGAGCTATCTTGGGCTCACCCGCCCAAGGTTTATCACGGAACCACCTGTATACGTAAAAAATGTCCAAGAAACATAACATATTCATAAAACTTAAAACAGGAATAAAGGAAATATAATGTTTCCACATTGCAATCAAAACATATCATTTGAAGTTATTTCCATAATCAATGATTTATCAAACCATTTTCAAAACCATTTAAAACCTTTAATAAAGAGATTGTTGAATCAAAGTGTCCCATACCACTTTGAAAATTTTAAATAAATTATCATTTGAAACAATTTATGTCCATATAAATTAACCTTAAATACATTTTTAAAACATGGACATTATTTATAATGATTTAGAAGAATAAATCTTCAAAACATTTAAAATGATATTTTTGTTGAAGAGTTTTTAACAAACTAAGAGACTCTTGAATACAAATAATTAAGGAATAACATTTAATCATAACTTTATAATATCATGATAATAATGAGGTTAATTATTTAATTTGTCAAATTGTAGTATATACACCATATAAGAGTGAATTGGTGCATAAAGACAATGATCTCTCAATGGAATGTAAATTGAGATGAAATCCCTTATAAAAAATTGTATCCTTAGATTAAGGATAAATAAATTACATAATAATGTGTGAAAAATATAAATACACTCAATATGATTAGATATTAAGTGTAAATAAATCATAGGAAATTCACAAATGTTATTTTTAAGACAAAATCAATGACTTGGATGTTTAACTCAATGAATTGAAATTGAGTTAAAATTAATCTTCTCAAGTTCATATCGATGACATGAGAATTTATAAATAGAGTGATTATGTGTATAAAAAGTATATCCACATAAAGGGGAGTGGAAATTACATCATAAATGAATAAATAGTTATTACACACATAATCATAGCATGACAAAATTAATAATTTGAAGATTAACCCAAGGATGGAAATTGGGTTAAAATGTTCCCTTACCGATTTGGTAACTTATGAAACATAAAACCCATGAAAGAAGGATAAAAAAATGAAGATTTAAATACCCAAAAATTGAATTATATTAAACAATTAATACAATATTGGGAATTACATGCACCACACAAAAGGAAATAGTGGAAAATATAGCAAGATTCTCACGTGAATAAAAAGTGAGATGAAAATTACTTACTATGTTGTAGTCAATCGCGTCGTATGACCAAAAGTTAATAACCACCAAATTATTCACAAAATAACATGAATATAAATATAATCATGATAATATATATAAAATGGCCGTACACAATACAACACATTCAAATAAATTATTGGAAAACAATGGAAATCTCGCAGAATTAAATGTGAGATATGAAATCCCTTACCTCATGTCCGACTTGACTTGTTTGTTCCTTGTTATTCCTGAATAATAAAATTATGTTAATTTATACTTTATTAAGAACCATTTTCAAGTATATTATTCCATTTATATCAAATATTACCATGTTATAAACATTATGTAATCATTTAAGTTAATAATGGTCGTTTTGTAGATATTTGGTACTTGAGTAAAAAATGAACTTCTTATATTTACAAGTTGTCTATGTAGTCAAAATTACATTGTCTCTAGAATAATAATAATAATTTATATATCATATATATCGTACATATCCATTATATATATGTATTTATAATAGTACATACCATTTAGATCTAATAAATGAAATGCACCGTTCATGGAGACGGTAAGTTGTACGTACGCATGGACGCTACTTTCATTTCTATTTCATATTAAATGAAATTAAAACATAATAATACATAGATATATTGTAATTATAGTATAATATCATATATAATATCATTAAATCCACCCTTTATACATCCCATAAATGGAATTAACGAGTCATATCACTTTGAGGGGGTGGTAGTCCGCACTTCCTAAAATGAAATTATGGTGTTTACCCGTAATGAAAACCATAAAGGTATGATATAAAAAAATACATAACCATAAATGAAACATAAAAATAATATATATCATATATAAATACAATGCCATCATAATGGCCACCATGATAGGAAGTAGTAGATAATTGAACAATCATCGTTTCATGGGGTGTTAGTATTCCATCCACAGAAACAATATGTTATTTACCCACTAGATGGAGGTGTGTGAGAGTGTAGTTAGAATCCTTCTCATAAAAAAATACTAGTATATTTATTATAAAGGTAATATTATAAAAGAAAATGAGAAAAATCTTTTAGGGGTAGGAGAAGTATAATAAAACAAAAGAACTTAAGAGAAGACATTTCATTTAATTCAGGTAACTCCCTTTTTTTTGAACCAAAATGGTTTCTTGATGTGCTTCTGCCTAAGTTAATGCTTCTAGGTCGAATAGAGGGATCATGAGATAATATTTGGGCAGGATTTGTATTATCCAAGGGGCATTAGAGGTGTGAGTAATGGGTAAAAGGTGAGGGATTTTTATAAGGGGGGGGGGAGGGGCTCTTTAGGAAAGTTTGAAACTATTATTTGATTATATAATGATTTTATTATTCTAAAGGTCCAAAATATATTAAAGATGAAGATATGATGACTCGGGGTTGAAATAAAATCATACAATAAGAATTAGACATGTTTTGGACATTACTTTAATCTTTATAATCTTATTTATTTAAATATTTTATTAATGAGGTAAACACTACATCATTATTGTGTCATAAATAATTTAATTTATTGGATGTCTAAAAATTATGAAAAAATTACCATGATGTAGGAAATCGTTTTATATTTATAAAAAATATTTATAGTCTAAAATATAACTTATATGACCTCATGTAAAAATTTATTTACTAAAGGATATATTTTTAATTCATTTTTGTCTTTACTTTAAATTAATTAATATAAAGTGTCATTATCACTCTTAAGTGGCTCCATGGGTTCCCAAAATAGACCCAAGGATTCCCATGGTCATCCATGACTCATAAAATAAGTTTAGGACAAGTATTATGGTAATTCTTTATTATTATAATAATATTTTTTTACCCTTATTTACATGATTTACCCTTTAACCATGGTAAATAAACTTTTTACTGAAGTAATCAATCATATTGTCTAAAAATAAAAGTTTCCTATTTAATTTTTTTCCCCTTGATCCCAAAAATAGAATCCATTTTTAGAAATTCAAAACATATAATTGGCAGAAATTAATTTAAAATTAATTCCCGCTGTCAAAACAAAAAGCGTGTTTTTAAGAAATAATAACTTTCAAAAGATTAAAACTTGTTTATGTACAATTTCAAAGTGAAATTATTTCCAATGACAAAAATTGGATTAAATGGTAAAAATATATTATAATTAAACTTTAAAACCAATTAAAAAAATAATCTAACCATATAAATAAATTAAATTAAAAGTAATTTTTGAATTAAAATACAATATTTTTCACTATCCATTAAAAAAAGAACTTTATCAGAAAAATACCGAAAATTTACCCAAAGTAAATTTTGATGTCCCGATTATAACGAAAATTTTATTTTATCAAATAGAACATATAAAAGTGACCAAAACTATATTTAAGCCGGGTTCTCTAATAAAAGACGGTAAATCAACCTTTTAAATAATATTAGAGTATTTGTGCTTAAAATTAGATTCATTAACATTTTAAGCCTATGACTTTTATTGGATAAATGTAAAAAAACATTTAACAAACATGTATAATCCTATTTCAGTTAGTTCTATTTATTCCTGCCATTACAACGGCTAGGCGTTAACTACCTTTTAAATAATAATAATATTTTATTATTTTTCAGTACAACTCAACATTGTGTGCAATGTAAGATTTCAATGAAACACGTTGTTGTGTATCAGGTATTCCATCAAACATAGAATCCCCTTTAAAAGTGAAATTAATAATAAATTTTCAAATATTAATAAATATGAAAATTTCAAATTCTTTATTTACCTGGGATGTTACACATGTTTAGAGAAAAATTCTCCCTTATTAACATATGATCCATATATATGTAAATAATTTTGTATTAAATTATGGGTAATTTAAATCAAAACAATTATCCCCATCATACATTGCCGATAAATAATCTCTTTCAAAAATCACACCATGTGTCTTGCAAAATTTATATCTCCATAAGCTTTCCATAACTATTAATGATAATGATATTCAGTTCAAAAGGGAACCACTATTTTGACGATGCACACTATGTCAAATATGGATCTCAAAAGTGTCTTCCCCTAATTAAACCTATAAACTAAAAACAACATCATACTCATGAGAAGATATTTTCATCTGTGTATTCCCTAAGAACATCATAATTAAGTCATCCATCCAAACATAGTCTGCTTCTATTCCTTATGAACCTATTTCATACCATGTCTATGATCCAAGGACCTAGATATTTTAATTTTAAAGTATCCCTCCTCATAACCAAAAGATTTTGGAGCATTATTGGTATAAAATACCATCATGGGTCACTACTCCTGTGACTCATGGAAGAATCTATTCAGCATAAAACAACAATTTCATTGGTCGGGATTATAAAGACTTAAAATATAATTGAAAAGAGATGAAATAATCACTAGGTTGAAAACTCACATAAGGGAAACGTGTTAAAAAGTAGAGTATCAGATCGCTACAGAAGAACCTTTCATAATCTAAGTCGAATCATGAAGTTGAAATTGGAAAGGAGAAAAACACTTTAGGTCAAAAACTCACAAAGGGTAGCCTAAGAAAAATATAAGTATTGTATACTATGTCTTATTTTTATTATATTTAGGAAAAAGTTAGGGTAGTGACAAAAAAATACATAATGTTTATAGGGTCCATAAGGTGAATCATTCAGTAGTCAAATTATGATCACTAGGCCTCACAGAGTAGGAAAATTTTATATTATCCTCCCATTGGTGAGAAAACTCTTGAACTAATAAGATAATTTAATAATTCATTAAATTTACCTATATTTACCTTATAATAAGATTATTTTCATTCCAAATCAATTCAATTATAAGGGGTGGGGGCATTTTTTTGGCATCAAAAATTTTAGGCCACACACTTCACACCATGATTCATGATGTGATCCTTAGTTAGAAAACACTTTTCATGTTTGAGAATGAATGTGTCTACATGATGGATGGAGAAGAAGGTTGGATTTCCATGTGATACAAGAAAAATCCACCAAAAGGTATGGGGATTCCTTAGAAATGTTTCCCAATCTGGTGGGGTGGTGGTGAGAACCTTTCTATGGGTGTAGAATCCGGATTAACAAATTGCCGATAAAATGGTGTGGATGTATTAAACACATTTTAAGGGTATTTCATGAACTTTTTGAACCAGAATAAATCTTGATAGAATGTAACACCATTTCCATAGGTTTAGTTTACTTTAATGGAAATGATTTTACAAGAATAAGAGACGAAACATTCTTACGGATAAAAAGTTATGGAAATCAAAAGTTGGAAATTTTTCCTAGAGGAATTCATGTTTGCAATAGAGTCACTTGTATAGATCCTTTTCCCATATCACACAATTACCAAATTTGTGTAATACATGCATGGAGATTTTTTATGGAGTGTATTTCATATATCACTAGTATGAAGAATCTTTCATGAAGCATCTTACATGGAATTTATTTCAGAAATAGTCTATGCAGAGTAGCTTTCATGGAGCATCCTGCATGAATTGTCTACACAGACCTCCTGTGTGGAGTATCTTGTGAATAGCACTTGAATGGAGTACCTGTGTGTACCACTATAATGGAAGAATTTGTTTGACCACCTCCTTTTCCATGTGTCTTATATTGGTCTCTACATTTAACTCTCTTGAAAGACCAAAAGACAACTCGTGGTTCTGCTCAAACTAGACTCTCGCCCAAGCCATCTAAACACTTAGGTATCTTTATAAGATTAAAAAACAAGTTGTAATTAGAAAGAGTTAATGTATTATAGTTTATAAAATTTCTAAAACACAAAATACCAACATGAATAACCATTTACTATAGTCTAACCACACTAGGGTAAAAGAACCATCCTTGGATCATAATTTGATTTTCAATATTCCAAGAGCACTTAGAGAGATACATGGAGGATAGAGTAGGGTCTATCCCACATAAAGCTTCCCAGAATTGTCTTCACATAAGAATTTATCCCTAGTATGATCAGGTATAACTTGGGCATGGTACCTCTCAGATCACTGAATTAGAACAATGGAAAAACACTATAGATCCCACCCAGGTATCACCTGGGTGAGATCAAACCCATATCACCTTGGTATCACCTAGACAAATCATCCTCTTGGACCTATCTCTTAAACTATTGATGATAGGTAAAACCATTTCCTAAGACACCCATCCAAAATAGGCCATGTCAAAACCTCTTCTAAGGCCTCTATATTTTCATGATCAAAGCACATGACACATAATCATGTATTTAATTTGATTGTTCATTCACTATATAATGGATTTACATAACTTATAAAACCTAATAGGAAGGGTCCTCAGGATTTTTAAAATTATTATTACACTTATAAATGATGAACCAAACTTTTTTTATGTTCTAAGGATGTTTTTATTTTAAACAATGATGGTACCCACATTTTTTCCACATATTTCTTACAAGACATCTCAAGCCTTATACACCCCATTTCTTATCCATTACAAGGAAAATGAGATTTTTTAAATCATCAAATCTTAAACATCCCCACATTTTATATATCAAAAATGACTCAGTTGGTCTTAGAGGTAAGTGGGGACCATATCAATAGAACAATAAAATATCAAAAAAGGGACTCCTATATAGGTGTATGCCTAAACACTTACAAACTATATGGTCTATTATTACTTTCCTAATATGATACATATTAAGCCTCCTTGAGGAGAAAAACTAAAACCTTCAATATACAACCAACATCACCGATCCATATTACTAGTGGTACCTAATCCCAATTTGGAGGAACATATTCCATTTAGGCCCCATAATCCTACACTTATAGACCCATATTCATGGTGAGGGACAATTTCATCGAGATTTACTCCTTACAGGGTAAACCATATCTCATCAGGCCATATTCCCCATGAGGCTAATCACAAAGTCCACTCATGCATATGTCCCATACCATCTTTTTTTATGAATCTTTCACCTAGGAATCCTTTCCGTATGACACCAAACTACAAGGGATGGTCCTTGTCAGATTACCCTAAAATGTATAATGTGTCCTATTAAGTTGAATCAAACTATTTGGATTTTAATTAATTTCATATAGATAAATTGGATTCCACTTCTCATGGACCTCATCCCAATATTACAACTCTACATGACTCCTTGGATGAAATTTAACACAGAAGCGACCAATTATGAGGCTTTAAATCATAATAATTTATGGTAGATCATAAGAAAATAGATAACTATATGAGATTGAGAACCTATAATACATAAAAATGTATCTCTTAATAGATAACCTTAGATAAATTATTATGGTTCCATTTGTAGAGAAACATTGGTACATACATATGGTTAATCCCCTACATTTATGTGATTGGTTGTATATAAGAAGGGAGACCAACTTTATTTTATGTTTTATAATGATTCATGAATATAAATTAAATCTACAAAAGATACCAGGAGTAGGAATGAATTCCCCTTAGAAGGGTGTGATAAGGTTATCCTCCCATTCTATCGACCAATGTGAGTCCCTAAGAGTCATTTGAAAAATGTTTCGTCATTGCCTATCTTTGGAAATTAGGTATATATATGATAAATGGAATTTTGGGTGTTTCAATCTTCATGGTTAAACCCCATTAGAAATAGATTCCTAAAAATAGATAGAAAACTATTTTTTTTATGTTTTCAATAAAAGGTTTTTTTTTCAAAACATGTGATTAACTTGGTATTATAATATCCATTCACTATATTTGATGAAAATATTAAGTTATATATATTTGGTATAATGAAAAAAGTTATGAAATTGGTTAGTTTTAAATTATGAAATGTTATTTAAATCATTCATTGTTGAAACCTTTTGATTTATGAAGTATTTAGCTAAAGATAATAGAGTTTCAAACATGAATTGAAATTAATTATAATGAAATGAATTTAATTATTTTTTTAGGAATCATGGAATTTTATTTTAAAAAAAAAAGTAGATTGGGAAACCGTTGGTAATTAGGATGTTTATGGGGCTCATAGAAAGCTAATCTTCGGGAATTTACTTTTTCTAGTATATTTTTTAATTCCTACCCTACATGGATTCATGATAGTTCGTGATAATTCATGGATAGTAGATATAACTATCTCTATTTCTATTCATTCCAATATGAGTACATTATTGGGAATTATGGGAATCTACATTGTGAATCTTCTATACTTTTTGTTTTATCCTTAAAGTGTCTCTAGGTCACAATCCCATGTTACCTATGGATTTCCCCTTATAGATTTCATGGAATCTAGAGATGATTTTATTTACTTTGTATTTTTATACTTATGTTTCAATTGTTACTTTTAAAAATTAAATTATTATCATTAATTATTTTTAAATAAAATAAAACGATACTTATATATTTTGTAGATAAAACTAGGAGTTTATGGTTTATTTCGTATGGGTTTCATATGGACTACATGGTGGTATCCTACTAGAACTATAATTATGAAACCCAGTATATACCCTTATGTGTTTTTATTCCTTAGTATAACAGATTTAGGTAATTTCAATTCACAATTAAGAGGTGGTGGATGTTCAACTTAGTTGATATTAGGATCGTAGAAGGTTACATAGGAGGAGTTAGACCTAATGTCACACAAATAATGGTAGAAAATATTTTGGTTCATTTTTTCAATTAGTATGGTCGTAGATTTTTTCTCCATTAATTACTTATTTAATTCCCATCACATTTTACTTTTTATTTAATCTTTGGATCAATCTATATCAGTATAAATGACCCCATGATTATGTTTTGATGTTATGGTTGGTTATATGGTAATGTTTGTTATCTTTAATTATTATAATCTCTTTTTTATATTATACTATGTTTGGTTTATTTATTTTATCATAATTTATTTATTTATTTTATTGAGAGACTAATCTATGGAGAGGTCATATAGGGTTCCTAGTATGAACCATTAATAACATCTTATAGAGAGAAACTATTCCCAATGGTGTATCCTTGATGCCTAGACATTATTTTCAAGCACATTGGGTTTGCGAACACCATTTCACACTTGTTGTGGGACAACTTATGTATTTTTTAGGGTTATCTTGGGTTAGTTCCTAACATTTTTTATGGTTACAGTTATCCAAATGAAAAAATAGAAAAAATACCTAACCATTCAACTTTTTATTCCTTGAATTGATGCCAGATTCAAGGAATTTTTATACCAAGATGTGAAAAATTATTTCCAAAAAAAACCAATTTACACCAATATATTTTTAAATAAGATCACAAGGATTTGTGATAAATAATTCAATTAGTATTCCCAACAATAACTTCCTTTCATTCCTTCTTGTAAGTAGTAAAAATATTGTTCATTAGGATCAAAATAAAGGGAAATTTAAGGTTGTCTCAAAAGTAGAGGTAGAATTTGTTTTTTGAAACAAAATATCATAATTATCCCCACTAGCACCCTCTACTATAGTATCCCCCTACTATTCCAAAAATCCAAGTATAATGATTGGAAGTGGTCTTTGACCTAACATCTATGGTTAAAATTTATTACAAACTTGTCTAGGGGTGCATTAAAGTCCATTTAAGGACCCATTATCTAAATGAGTGTTAGATTCCCATCATAAGGAACATATGGGGATGACAAATGGGGTTCAGGAACCACCTATACCAGAGGATGTGGTGTTATAACCTACACTATATGATGTTTGTTAGCGACCTGGCCCAAAATGGTCATTATGTCTAGTGTAGATGAAATAGTTTTACCAAGTTAGCCAAATGGATTTGTTTTAAGAACAGTGAGTTTCTCCTATGAGGTATCATTTTTATATCTAATTCCTATATTTATCTTATTCTAAATGGTTGGATAAATCATAAAATTCCCCTTCTCAAGTATCCATCGAAATGTAATTTTCATTTGCCTCCTTTTCTCCCCATCAAACATCTTGGTTCCCTTACTCTTTACATTGAATCTTTTCCTTCTCATATTTTATCTTTAATATGAAATAAAAAATATACTAGCCCACGAGCATTAAATACCTATCAAATATGATAGCCTCTATAAGATTTCCAGAAGTTGTACATGGTGGAATAATGTCTCTAGAAGCTAGTATCTCTCACATTTTTCCACTATCATAATAATATATTTAATTTTCTACAAATCAAGAGATAAAATCTCCCATGATGATGGATAGGTAATAATAGGTGTTATGGGTACCTCATGAGAACCATTAAGGGATGTAGTAGAGGAAGTTTCATGAGTATCTCAGACCTCAAAAGTGGGTTTAGTGTTTGGATTAGCCTCCAATGGATAGGTTTGATGTATACTCACTGCTTGAATAAATAAATCCCATAGTTAAACAATATCTAGAGAAGTCGACATGGGTGTATCATACTCACCCAAAGAACCCAATAAAATAGAGAGAGGTTATAACTTGACCTGTTCATTTTGATGAAAAAACAAGATCTCATGTATCAAATTACTAAATCTTTTTCAAGTAATTTTTATTGGAAAGTAATTTGATGAAAACTACCTCTAGTGACTTAGGAGGAGAGAGATATGGAAACCTCAATAGGAATACTTAATAGGTTGGACTTGACTACCTTAAGTGGGAGATTGTAAATGATTTTATTAATCATTGTAAAATTCCTACATAAAATTTATTACATTATCTTTCCAAATCAATTCTCTCATCCCCATCTTATATATGGTCTGATGATCATTGAGACGAATCACACCCATTTTACTGAGTGATTGAAAACTATGAAATTATATCTGAGAATTGGAATGTTTCAGGATAAACTAACCTCCATGAAATCTTGTTTTCCTCTTGTTCATTATATTAATTTAATATCATACCAATACATGATACATGTTGTGTTTTTATCCCTCAATAATTGAATATTGGTTTTTAAAATCCAATTGGTTCCCCACATCTTGGATGACAACATTAAAAATTAAATAGGAGGTGAATTCATGAAGAATAACCCACATTATTGGATCCTTGAGTTATGACATTTTAGGGATCATGAGATGAATATAAATCACCTCTATTTACATCTTATGATCAATACACCCAACATGAGTCCATATATAGAAATTGAAATTCTGAGAGCCCTACCCACTACACTAACCCACTCCTATATCTAGTTCTCATATCCTTAAGGAATTCATCCAGTTCATCCATATGATACAACAGAAAAGTATAAACAACAGAAGACATAAAAAATGCACAATAAAGAAAAATAAAATGGTTTGAATGTTATTAATATTTCATGGGGAACACACTACATAGTATTGTTAAGGTGAGAAACAGAGTATCATGGAAATAACAGTAAACCACAAAACCCAACCTAACCCTAGTTAAAAGGGATGACTTCTCAATCTCTCCTTATGGAAGAACTACTCAAAGAATATCAACAACTCATACAACAAATCATATAAACTATATATAAATTATAATTAAGTTACCTAATGAAGATAAAAGATATTATATCCTCCTCCATTTAATATAGGTGTGGTGTCAAAACTCCATTTTTCATTCGAGTTAATATGAATCATGTGTTCCTCACATCATTTTTATAGATGAAACCCACAATAGCCAGTTGGTATACAGTTGCCACACCACCTTCTGACCTCCATGGAGAGAGTTACAACCTACACCAATATTCATGGATACAAACCACTTGGTAAATGGCTATCACCACCTCAGATGATCCTCCAAAGGATAAATTCTAAATTTAAGAGATCCTAGAGAATGAATCCTACATAATATATTGAAAAATATTATGTAATTCATTTACGTATTAGCACTATCATCTGCAACATATTTCCTCCAAAACGTTTTATCTCCATAGTGAATGCATCAGATATTTTAACCCTATGGATTCCCATACATGAACTTTATTGTCACTTCCACTAATTTCATCTATATATCATCCACTAAACTATATATTTTGGTCTGAAACTCGAATTTCATGGTGGTAATGTACAATATTCATTCATTTTATTCAATCATATCTTCTAGAGAGGTAACATTGGAAAATCCCAGTACATAACCAGATAATAGTTCTCACAACAAATCATAAAAGTTTCTTATATGATAATTATTTTCATAGGTTAAGTACATCAATCTCCCACTCAATGATTATCCTCATGGATCAAACAAATTCCCATATAATAACATCCATTATTTATCCATTTGCAGAGTATACATTGATTCCCACTATGTTGTTGATCATCCACGTTCCCTCTGGGAGAAAATCATCCCAAGACTTTCAAACCATGACCCTCAATTATGTTTTTCTACGAAAAATTTTAAACTACAATATGGAATCCATAAAAAAAATAGAGCTTATATCCATTTGTATTTGTTAAAGTCCCATAAATAACTCATTCTATGTATCATTTCCCTGACCCTACTCCTTTAAAAATCCTACACATCTGAATATTATTCCAACAATCTTTCAAACTTTTAAGATATAATACTTACATTAATATATAATGATACAATCATAAATAAATACAATCCAAAACAAAATATCTAGAAATTTTGTTACCATCAAACTAATAAAATCGTTCTGAAATAACCCTGAACCATCCATTCACCATTGATCAATGAAACCAAGGAATACACAATCATTTTATTCAACCATATTACCATTTAATACTAACAAGTAAGGAACATATCTAATACAGGGGTCATTTCAAAATTCTAATGATCATATAAAAATTAATTACACAAAATCACCAATAGTTTTTAAATAAACACGCCATAGACATGGGGTTGTCCCTCTTACAACATCGACATTGTATTGATCTATTTCCCAAGACACTATATATGATAGAAATAAATCACCCCAAAACCATACGCAAAGTATATATAGAAGATAATTCCACAAAAAAAGTCATATACGACTCTACAAAAACTTTTAGTGTTCCAGGTTGAACCTCTTCAGTACTCCCTAAAGTGTCATTAGTTTACCTGAATGATACTACTTTAAAATTTTTTTAACACACAACACTAAAAAATAAACTAATATATTTTATAGTAAATTTGAGTTTGAGTTAAATCCCATGAGAATAAGGTGGAGAAAAAAATAATTTAAAATTAATCCTAAGAACTAAAAATGAATGAAGAGAAGCTAAACTACATGGCATATGAATATGGAGAGTAGGAGAAAAAAATGGAACACCGAACATATAATTTCTAGGATCATGGATTTCTATTATAGGGTATAATGAATTGATATTTTTACTTTAAAAATTGATTCTAAATAATTGATATATTTTTGTATGAACTATCATATATACATTAATGTTTCCCTTAAAAAAGAATAGTGGTTATCCTAGGGGATGATCTCAACAAGGAATCATATTTATCCCTATTATTTTTAAAATATTTATATATGTGTGATTAATTTTAAATAAATTAATATTATAATGAAAAATATAATGACCAAAAGGGAAAATAAAATATTAAAAATGATATGAAATAAGAAAAAAGTAAAAAAAATAAAAGTAAATCTATATGTATGAAGGATTAAGAAAAAAATAGAAAAAATAAAATATAATTTTTTTTCATAACAAAAGTCAGAGAACATGGTGATGAGAGAGAGAGGGAGGGAGGGAGGGAGGAAGAGAGGAAGAGAGAGAGGTAGTTAGGGATAAATTGAGAGAGATAGAGTCAAAATATTTATTAGATAAGTTAAATATGATCCACATAAAATTTCTTGACCCATTAAATAAATACAAAGTACAAAAAAATTCAATAATTTCACAAACAACAACATTATCCATGCAGAATTCATTATAGTTGGTCTTTGACTTCACAAATTCCTTATACAATAATCATAGCTAAGCTCCTATAATAGGATGAAATAACCCCAACATGAGTCTTGCTTCATCTATAATAATAATAATAGATTTTTATACATTCCATGTTATAAATTAGAATAAGGGAGGGATTTGGGGAGGGAGGGAGGGAGTGAGTGAGTGAGAGAGAGAGTTTGAAAAATAAGTGGCTGAGTGAAAGGTAGTCAACTTAAAAATTCATGAGTGCATAATTAAAAACAACGTACAAGATCATTCAAAAATTACACTAGTAGATGAAATAATCCCAATGGAGCACTCTTCAGTTGGTCATTAGCTTAATGTTTTCCTTCTCTAGAAACCATAGCTAATATTCTCCAAATAGATGAAATAAACCCCATGAACATCTTACTTAGAATATAATTAGGATAGATTTAGACACATTTTATGTTATAGTTTAGACTGAGGGAGATTTACATGAACAATTCTAGTAGCTTCCACAACAGGTTAAAAAAATTTCAATTCTTAAAACCACTACATGTAGAAATGGAACTTCTAGATATTCAAAATTTTAAATGACACCTTTTTGAATTAAAAACATTAATTGCCTAAACTATAAAAATAAAAATATCAAATCTAATCAAAATTTATATTTCTTCAGCACATTCCATCTTGGCTCAGATCTTATCTCAATAATTATTAATTAAATTACTAGAATTGAACTCACAGGATCCACATGTTACTCTATCAATGATCAAGTAATTCAGTACAAGTCATGACCTTCCTTCACAATAGACTCCCCAACTCACTCAACACATTGGTAATGAACCCAACATGCTTGAAAATTTCATCAATACCAAACTCAAGAATACATATGCATCTTATGGAGAATGTACAATTAATTTTACTCTTATCATGATGCCACAATGCAGGAGAACATTGGGGACCCATCATTTTGAAAACATAAACCATTTGAGAATTTAAATATTCATCTTCACTTCTATATAAAATCTTCTCTATCTTACATTAAAATAAAATAGGTCCCTTTATTTTGATTTTAAATGTTTGGACTAATGATATGTGACCTTAACTTAGTGAGAGTGAATGAATGATCATCCACTCTTCAACTATTAGATCATGGATGAGTTTTATTTTTTCATAAAAAATGAGGTCTAATTTCCCATTTTTGACACTAAACATCACCACCATCCATCTCGACACCGAAAGATAGAACCAGACCAAGAATTCTCAAGTCATATTCTTCCCCAGAAACCATAATATATGTCTTCCTCTTATTTTATCATAAAAAATCTCCTTACATGATTCATTAAATTTAGAGAGTCTTAATGGATGAGGAATTAATTTTAATGTTCAATCTCAATGAAAATATTTTTCTTGGGTTTTGGTTTCTATATATTAATATTGTGGATGCTGAGGATTCAAATTTATATAAAAATTAAAAATCCACTTTATGGACACTCTCATACATAATTTTCTGATAAAATTTTGTTACACTGATAAAATAATGAAGATAGATTTTTTTTATTTAAAGATATTTTGATTATAAAAACCCTTAGGAGGGTATAAAATTAGGTTTGAGGATATGATAAAAATTCGATTATATAGACATTTGAATAAATGAGGAACCTAGAATTTTCAATTATGGGGATACTAAAACACATACCTAAATGAATCAATTCCTATATATAGACCAATTACCATACATTGAAATATGGTAACCTGTCCATTTGGATATATAGGGGTTCCTTCACTTTACAAACACTCTTATGAAGTTGTTGTTGTAAAATAAATTCTAAAAGCAATGAATTAAAATATTTTTAAAAAGTAAATGTTAAATTAAAAGTAAATCTAATTAATGAAATTACATAATATAAATTATAATACATTCCATAAATTTCAATAAAAAATTA
Organism: Viscum album; assembly: GCA_963277665.1. Classification (NCBI taxonomy): domain Eukaryota; kingdom Viridiplantae; phylum Streptophyta; class Magnoliopsida; order Santalales; family Viscaceae; genus Viscum; species Viscum album. Next base: position 1,881,705,122 of record OY728153.1, read on the forward strand.
TTTTAACATAATATTATAATTTATGAAATTATTCCTTGAATAAAATTTCATTCAAAAGAAGTATAAAATTTATTCAATAAAATAATTGAAAAAATGTATAAAAATAGATTCCAGAGTAATTCAATATTAAGCCACACAAAATCCTGAATTTTCATAAAATATTTTTAGAATACAAATTGTCACCTCTAAATTATCAAAACTCAATATTTTTTTTGAAATTTGACATATTAAAATAAAATTAAAAATAAATCCAAAAAATTGATGTGGAAATATTTAATAAAATATATCCATATAAAATTCCCCCATACTTAGTATATTTATTTTACAAAAGAAATCAATTTTACAAAATTAGTGGAGGAAAAGAAACCTCTATATTGAAAAATAATAAATTCCCCAAAGATTAAATTTTCAAAAATATTTCCCCTATGGAATTTATTGAGTACACAAGGAGAATTCCATCTTAAAATGAAATGGTTTTAATGACTTTTTTTTTTCCAATTTTACAAAAATGCTTCATTTTTTTTAAATAATTAAATAGCCTTCAATTCTCATAGAAAAAAAACATCTAAACATCTCCTTAACCCAAGGACAACCAAAAATCATAATTTAACATAGAATAAATAAATATAGATGAATTGGTGGTAAAAAATAAAAAATAAAAATAATTAATGAATAAATAATAAATTTGTGAAAATAATAGTGAATAATGAGTTCATCCTAGATTATGATTTTTACTTCATTGACCATTTATATGCATATATTATACATTTTACTAAAAAACGTCAATGAAACTGATAATTGAAAAAACAATACTCTTAAAATTTTACTAAAATAATGTTTTTCCAGGAGGGAAATAAAATTTTGTTACCACTTAAATCCATAAGGTGACAATCATTAACCCCCTCAAAGTGTAACAAAGTTATTAAATTGCAAAAAAATTATGAACCAGTAAAAATTCAGAATTTATACTTGAAAAAAATTAAATTTTTAAATAATTTTAAGGATTTTTTATGTGTAAAATAACGAATATAAATTATCAAACATAAGACCCCCACTTAAAACCAAAAACTATCCCAAATATTCAATATCTTAGTGGAGGAAACAATTTTAACTGTTAAAGGATTAAAATTGATATGGACTTTCAGTAGTGATAAATCTTGTTGAAGGGTTTATAGTGAGTTTAAAAATTAAATTTTCCAAAAAACACAAACAACTAGAAAACTGAAAAACATTAAAAAGGTTTACAGTCTCCAAAAATTGAAAAGTTATTATAGAATAATTATTTTTATAAGAGATTCATGCAAAAACACAATTTAACTCAAAAAGGATTTTCATAGAGAGAAAAAGAATTGGCATGAAAGTTATAGTTTTTGAAAGAAAAATAATAAAAAAGTTATAAAAAACTAAAGGCTTGTTTTTCAATTCATTTCATCATGAAAAAGAAATTAGAAAGCCAATTTCAATCATTAAAATTAATGAAAATTGATTCAATATATTTGTATAGATGTATTGAATTTTAAATTGAATAATTTAAACCAATACTCTAATGATAGTGAACATCTATTCATAGAATTAATTCAAAAATATTCCCCATTATAGATTTTTAAAAATTCCCTTGGGACAGCCAAATTCTATATCCTACAAAATAAACAAATCAATGTAATACTATATAATTTGAATTTAAAATCATAATGAAACCATAATTAAGGCAAGTGGACTCAAATCATCTTCATAATGTTTCTCATCTTTTAGTCTGTAAAATGAAAAACATATCTTCATCTAATAGTTATGGTAATATACTCACAATCACATCAATAATAAAATTTTTAGTTTACATGATTGTATATTTTTGACAGCACAGATGAATTGTTAAGATAACTTAATAATGTAGCATGTTTGGAATCAATTAATTAATTTTTTAAATCAAAATAATTCATATGGTTATAGGTAATCGTATTAAAATTTTTTCAAAAAAAGATTTTTAGTAAAAATATTTGGGAAAGAAATAAACCATATGATTTAATACCAAATTGATTTCAGCATAAAGGAAAATATATACCTGAGTGGACATACATTGTTGAAGATAAAAATACCATTAAATATGAATAATAAACATCTGAATAATGTGATTCAAGAAATTTAATCATACTAAAATTTCTATACAATCCTTGAAAAAATATAATTAAAAAGATGAATTAACTTTCCCCCAACCACTTTTTTAATCATAAAATAAGAATTTATAGCAATGAAAATTTTATCGTGGGAAGATATTACCTAGGATACCATTTCAGAGCTTCTTGGGATAGTTGGGACAATATGGATTCAATTCATTCTTATTTTTATATAAGATAAAAACACACCAATTATTAAAACTAAAAAAATAAAGTTAAATATTGGGATAAACCCCCAGGTTGATTTATTTTGATTGAATATAACTTTATATTCCTTGGTTAATCTCACATTTGAAGGAGGATGTGGATTATTTAATAAAAACCAACACATTTTCATCATTTCCATGTTGTGGAACATGAATAGATTTTGGAATTCCACATAATCAACTTTATTCATGTCTCTCTATATAGTGTTCTAATAAATTTTAAATTGTGGAAAGGAAAAAAATGTCAGGGTACTTATCCTCCTCAAAAACTTAAGGATTACTGTGTACAATTCATATGGATTTTACTCTAGGATGTGGATTTTATTTTTGTTTTATTTGAATAATAAATTCTTCATTTAATAATTTTTTTTAACATCTTCATTTTCACTAGTGCACAATTCCAACACAGACTATTATTATTCAAATACTCCCAAACATTGTTTTTCACTTAATTCTGGGATCCTTATAGTTTTCTCTTCTGGTTTCATTTTAGTTATTTTATTGATGTCTAGGAAATTATTAATTTTAGATAAATCTTTATAAAGTACAGAGGGATATGAAACCTAAAAATTAGTTTTATTAACATCAAAATTAAAAAGAAGAATCTTCTCCCGTAAAGAAAAAAACTTATTGAATAAGGTTATCTTTATCTTCTTCATGGAATCATAGTCCTCTTGATATTAAATCCAAGGTAAGATAGAGCTAGTCACCTTACTGTATCCTTTCCTAAAAAAACCCTTATGTTGAAATGCTTTCTAAGAAAATTATTGGACATCAGCAACTAGTTCAACCTGTGAAAATGTAAAAAAAATTGTAGAAAAGTGAGTGAAATTAATATCATAACATTGATTATTAAAATGAAGTTCATATCCCAAAATATGTCTACATCATTCCAATTTTCATATAATTGGGAGGTTTTTAATAGTGATAAATATTCCATAATTTTTAATTCGATAAATTTTTAAATCTTTAATAATTTAAAGAAAAATCTAAGAACAATAAGGAAAATGTTCCTCCAAAGTAACAATGCCAACATTTGGTTGCTTTATATCTAAAACATCAATGATTCATTAATTTTTACCGTGACATAGATCAATGGATAACCTAGAGGGTGATCTCAATGTGGCAATGTGTTTATCCCATATATTCTTCTAAAATATTTTTGTTTTTTTTTATTTTCAATAAATTAAATGATCTGTAAAAATAGTGATGAAAAAAGTGAAAAAATGAAAAAATACAGTATAAGAAAAAATAATAGATAAATAAAATGCAAAGAAAAATTATATTAAGTTAGTGAGATACACCACTAGATCTAGGCTAATATGTGTAAATCCCCAAGCATGATGTACATGGAAATTACATTACTTTTTTGGAATACATAATACCTGACATAAACATACTCCCAAAGACCATATTAGTTTAGTTATTTTGAAAATTTTGAACACATTCTACTAACATGGTGAAAGGTCTTTAATATATCCCATAAAGATAATCCTTTTTAGTTGTACAACCAAAAATATTTATTTATATCCTAGTAAAAATAAAACATATGAAATGTTTGAGATAAAATTCTTAGTGATGTTAAATATAGAGAATATGAAACAAAACATAAACATAATAATGTAAAAATGTGAACATATATTTTGAAAATAATACCATCTATAAAAAATATCAAAAACCTGTGTCATGAAATAAATCTTTATAGTTCATAATACATAAATTAGAAAGGAACAAGAGCCTCGAGAAAATAAAATTATAATAAAACAAGGAAATTTGGAAATCAGATAAGCTTAAAAAATAATTTCTATATTATCCAAGGATTATTTCTAGGACCATCATTGTGGAAAAATTCCCTTACTGAACCAATTTTACTTGTTGTTCCAACCCTGTATTACTGAACCATATTTACTTGTTGTTGCAGACCTATATTACAGAACTGTATTTACTAGTAATTCAAGTCATGTGTATCTCATGAGAAATATATCTTTACCCAATTCATTGTAGGGAGATATAGGTCTCGCCCATCATATAATAAAACCAAACATATGTGTGCCTCAAAAATATAAATCATTTATCATAACATAACCTAATGGATAAAATGGGATTCTTAAACATCATTCCATCATAACCTATATAAAACAAATGGATTTAATAAATATCATTCTATTATAAAAAATCAAATCATAGTAAAAATAGGGATGGAAACATAACCCCAGTTAAATAATTACATCTTTTATGGAAAACAATTTTGATAAAACATGTCAAATTAATTATTGAAAAAAATATCTTTTATTCTTCAAGAATGTATTACTTTCTCAAAATGCCTCACAATTTTAAAAGAAAATATTTTCTTTGAAAAAAACATGAAATCTTGTAAATTAAGATTCATTGAAATAATGTGTTACAAAAATTTAAAAACCTATTCATTCTTTATAAGTTAAATTAAAACATTCTTCTCATACTTTTACCAGAAAAGCCAAAAGGTACTTCATTTACAAAAAAAATAACTATTCCTTTCAAACTGTGTAGTAGAAAGTACAAATGAATAATAATGAATTTAAAAATTTATATGTGAATATTAAATATTTAATAAAATCATTTTTTTAAAACATGGATGTTGATGACAAATATACCTTAGTAAATACATATGTATAAACAACAACAGATAAAAATTGGATTGGGGGTTATGCCTTATCAATTTATAATTAGTTGAATCATATGACTCATAAAATAAAATAAATTATTATCATATGTAAATATTATAACATTTTTAATAATATTCATAAAAAATTTTGTGGGGAGAATAAACATCACAAAAAATAAATAAGGCGTGTATAACGCATTTGTACCACAGAAATAAAATTGAGATAAAATAATCCCATACCTTAGGTTCGATATTCTTTTTATGTATCTAAAAATTTTTGTATAATGAGTTACATAATTTCATTTACTTGTTATATAATTATTTTGAGCTTTATGATATCATATATGCTCATATTATCATTTATTTGGTAACAACATTTCAATATTACTCGTTATTCGGGTATTAACTATTTCATTTTCTTATGAATTTTTTTATCAAATAAGTTCTGATTATCTCTCTTAAGACATAGTTATAACATTAAAAACTTATATTAACATAACATATATAATATTTATTCGTTATTTAAATTTATATAATCAGGATTTAATGGATATCTTGTAGAATTAATCAAATTGCATCGTGGAGATGGTAGACTATACGTATGCACGAGCGATGATATTATTCCGATAATTATAGAATGGAAAGGAAGTGTATAGTGTATATGTAGTTCCATAATACATATAATTTTATAAAAATCATATATAGTTATTATTTACATCATTATACCCATCAAATTAATGTGGTGGAAAAGAGCTCACACCACGGTATGGAGATGATAAGTCATATGTATACAGGTGTGTTGATTTTATTTTTAATAAGATGGATTAAAAGTAGAATATGTTTGATAAATAACAATAATAACATCTAATATTATAATTTATACTAGATTTATTACTTTATAATGGAAAAAAACTCATGAAGAGGAAGTTGAATAAAAAACAATTTGAATGAATCGGTAAAAAAGATTACCTCTTCTTTGACGTTCTCCCTGTAAATATCCTCTTAAAGTCACTAGAGTTGGTCTTTTGAGAATAACAGAATCACTAGAATGTTACTAGGGAAGTAGATAAGGTAAATAGTAAGTGTATGAACGTGTTTTAAGGATCAATGTTAAGTGAATAGGTGAGGAATGATGAGTCTTTTTATAATTCACGTGAGGGACACATTTGGAATCCCCTAAAATAATAATTTATAATAAAAGAAAACCATATAAAAAAACCTAAAAAATGTCATATTTTTTAATATTGTTTGAGATAAGTTGGTAATAACATCAATAAATAAAATTTCTATATGTTTTCCTATCAATTTAAATCATATTATTTAAATTAATCTTTATTTATTCTATTTTAATTTTTATTATTGTGAAAAATGATTCATTGTTAAAATATTGTAATTTTACTTATTATATGTCATTTAGACCCTAAATGAATAAAGTAAAATATTATAAAACATATAATAATTATTTTAAGTTTTTAAAAATCTATTATTATTTTTAAATAACTTAATAAAGCATTATTTTTACAAAATATCAATAGTTTCAATTTAGAACCAATTCATTTTTTAGATTTTAAAAATACAAAGATAATATTTTATCGTCAAAATAAGTACTATATTATATCCCTAAGGGTTCAAGGTCATAGGTTAAATTTATTGGACATATTAATTAGATAAAATTAAATTTATTTTTATATTTTTAATAATATTTATTTGATATTTACCTTAATTCAATAATTATATAATTAGTTTTGTGTAATTATTTAATACACTTATTTGTTGAATAAAAACTAAAAACAAAATAATATGATTTATAAAACTATAATATATTTAATATAAATACTTATAGTCTAATATAACTTCTAGAAAATCCATCATTAAAAGTGTAATACTTATTAAAACTTGAATTGACAACTTTAATATCACTTTAAATAAAATATTATAAGTGTCATATTATCTTCCATATGAATCTAAATTGTCAATAAATCAACCCTTGGATGATTATTTTCGATATATAATAAAACAATAAGATTTTTTCAAGTGTTTTGGTCTATTAATGGTTATTATAATTTTAAGAAAAAATAATTTATTGATTTCCCATCAATGAAATAATTTCTACATCATTATATTATAAGCATTTAAGTTAAATTTTTAATATCTAAAATTTATAAATAAATTCACATGATGTAGATAATATCATTAATTTCTGTAGAATATTTATTATTGATGTTATCTCATATTTATAACTATTATAATTATTCTACTTATAAGATATAAGAGGGTGACATGTTGCCACATTCTTTTATTTTAATAATATATATATATCTATTTCATGGATAAGAGTCCATTAAATAACTTAATTATAAGACTTAAGTGTTAAGAGTTTAATTTTATTCATCCAATAATATTTTTTTAGGTTTTAGGGTAATTTTAATATCCTTATCATATTATTTGTTACCCTAATTTACCCGATTTAACTTTAACTCTCGTAAATAAAAATTACCAAAGTTACTATTCATAAAATCTAAAAAATAAAAGGAGTCTATTTACCTAATTTTTTCCCACTAATTCAAAATATTGAATCCATTTTTTCAAATTTTAATCATATAAGTTTCTATAATTAAATAAAAATTATTCCAGTTGTCGGAATGAAAAACAAGTTTTCAAAGTTAAAACATTGCAAAAGATTTAAATGTTTTTACAAAAAAAAATCAATGTAAAATTAATTCCAATGTCCTAGATAATATTGAATTATAATAATATATAAAATTTATAATTTAAAACCATTCAGTAATATAATTTACCATATAAATTATTTCAATGAAAAGGTTGTTTTCAATTAAAATTTAGTGTATTTTTACTATTCATCAAAAAATGAATGTTATCAGAAAAAAAGAAAAAATTTATCCAATGTAAATTTTTATCTCCCACTTATAAATAAAATTATTAATTTGTTATATATAATATATAAAAGTGTTAAAAACAAGATTTAATGTAGGTGCGCCTTCAAAATGTGGGAAAACTATATTTTTTTTGAAAAATACTTCTTTTATACGAAAAATTGATTTTGTTCTTATATCATGTATAGAAAAAATATAAGTTAAATTTTAATAATAATATTGAATATATTTCATATCAATTATATTAATAAAATCCATATAAATTGATTTTTTTATTTTATATACTCACTAACTTAATTTTTTTTTAGAAGAATGTTAATAATGTTTTTATATTCCATTATAATGAATAAGTTATAAGAAAACATAATAATGTTTACTTTCTAAATTAATCTCAATATTACATGAAATTAATTCAATAAAAAACATGAAATTTTGTGCAACACAAGCCATGCATATGGTTATATATACTATAATATAATCCATTGTTGCGTATAACACAAGCTTAACTTGGTGTAGCATACAACACAAGACTTCAAAGAAATTAAATATATATATATATATATATATATTTATCATAAAAATATCAGCGTGTTATATTCTACCCCTTAAAATGAATACATACCACTAAATTTCTCTGGTTATAAAATAAAAATAACCCACATCATAAAAACCCAAACCAAAACATCCCTTTAAAAGCGAATAGTTAGAAAATAACAGTTACCAAAATTAAATCATAAATAGGTCTCTATGTAGGAGAACATTGGTGAAGATTTGGGAATGAAGGAAAAGCATAAATAATCATAGAGATTAAAAAATATTACTTGTCAAAAGAATGTTTATGATCCCATGAATGTTAACAATCACACGACTAAAAACTAAATATGTGTGAAAGAGGTTATTGATATTATAAAAAATGATGATAATAAGAAATTTTTTTACATCACGATCCATTTTTCATAATTTTGAATAATTTTCATGGGAAGGTATACTTACTTATTTTTGGATCAATATCACTATTGATTATGCCTAGAACAATTTCAACATAATCCCTTATTCTTTGAAATGAAGTTGAATTTTTCATTCCTGAAGTGTTAATAGATCATGTGATCCATAAAAAGATTGATAGGTCATTACATTTATCTTTTTCACAAAAAAAGGTTTTCACATGTAATTGAATATACATAAGTCCACCTATAGTGAGATTATACTTTAATATAACATACTTAATCCAGTGTTTAACTTATAATATCACTATATTTATAACCATATTATCCTTCACAAATATGAAAATCCAAAACATTTAGAAATAGATACACTAAATCGGATTAACATTTATCCACCATATATCATAGATTATCTATTTTTGGTCACATTCCAAACATGTGATCACCATAATCCTGTATTCTTTTGAGATATGGTAATAAAAAGAATTACCATATATTCTTATAAAAAACAATAGTGTTTCTGTATTCCAAAACTTATCAGATTATTCCCAAAATCCCAAAAAGTTGTACACATCATCCAATATATCATGACCCTCTTTTAAAAAACTTTATAATTAGTTCCCAATAAACTAGCATCATCTAATTTACTTATTCAAATCCAATAAATCTTTTTCCAAATAACATTATCTTAACATAAAGGAATTATTAAGGGCTATCTTTCCCTTAATCATGTGATATATAAGTATATCAAATTTCCCATAAATCAATTTTCTAAGTCCTTATAACTATTCAAAATATCCATTCCAATCCTAAAAGAAAAAATTATATTGAAAACACTTATATATTTCATGGTTCATATAAAATAATTTATGAATTCTGAAAAACATACACCTCAATCATATAACTTTATTCTTAAACCATTACTTAGGATCCCTCATCTAATAATTTCATAAAATATGATTCATGTATTAAGGTTACTCAACCTTAATCTAACAAAATTATTAGGTTTAAAGTAAAAAATAATGATTGAAAATCCCATAACTTTCACATATAATTTATAATCTCTTTATCCTTAGCAGTATAACCAATACCTGTACCAACATCCTGATTCTTTTTATTATTTTTTCACTTAGGAAATGTGTTTTCATAATACCCATAAATTCCACCTATGAAACATTCAATGTTAACCATGTTATATCTAGTTATTTTTGTTGAATAATATGAAAAAGAAAAGTGTGAGAAACAATTATCATTGGTGAAAATCAGTTGACCGAGTGAAATTACTTATAATATGTCAATATACGAACCCTTAAGATTAATCCAAATTTATTCATGGTTTTTTCCAAAAATCATAATATTATACTCTATAGTTATACTTATTATTATATAAATACCTAGACATATACATATAAATATATATATGGATGTTACTAATGATTTTACATCCTAGTTTCCAAAGGTTTACTAATCCTTTTTTCTAATACCAATTGTAAATCCCCAAACTTGAAGTACATAGACATTAAATTAATTTTGTGAAACACTTAATACATGACGCAAATAGATTCCCAATGATCGTATTAGTTTAGAGTATTTTCAACCATGGAACACGTTCTACTATCTTGGGGAAATATATTTAACATCTCCTTTAAAGATCATCCCCTTTACATGTCCTACCGAAAACCATTCTTTATAACTCGAAAAAAATATGGAAAAAGTGAGATCAAATCCCCATTAATGGTAAACATGGATAATATAAAATAACATGAACATAATAATATATGAATGTGACATATATTTTGAAAATTACACCATCTATAAAAAATATCAAATTCTTGAGTCATGAAATAAATCTTAGTAGTTCATAATTCATAAATCATAAAGGAATAAGAGCTTTGAGATAATAGAATTACTATAAAACATGGAATTTTGAATATCGCATAAGATTAGAAAATCATTTCTATATTATTGAAGGATCATTTTCAAGACCATCATAGTGGAGAAAGTCCATTACTGAACCGGTTTTACTTGTTGTTCCAACTCTATATTACTGAACAAGATTTACTTTCCATTCCAGCCCTGTATTACTGAATCGAATTTATTTGCTGTTCCAATCATATATATCACATGAGATATAAATACTTACCTAATTCATTGGAGGGAGATATTGGTCCCACCCATCACATAATAAAAACCATACATACGTGTGATATAAAAACATAAATGATTCATTATAACACAACCAAAGGAATAAAATGGGTTTCTTAAATAACATTTCATCATAATGCATATAAAAAATGGATTTCATAAATAGAATCCCCAAATAAACATAATAAAACCATAGTAATAATAGGGATGAAATCATAACCATATTTAAATAATATCCACTTATATGGAAAATAATTTTTATAAAATAATTGAAATTAATTCTTGCGGAAAATATATTTCCTTATTGAAATTTGTTTTTCCCAAAAAGCCACAAAATTTTAAAATAAAAAATTTTCTTTGAAAATAAACATTAAATATTGTAAAGTAATTTTCATGTAAATAAGGAGTTATAAAAATTTAAAAACTCATTCATGCATTACAATTTATGATAAAACATTATTCTCTTACTTTTACCGTAAAAGTTATAAACTACTTCGTTTGAAAATAAGAAAGATTCATTTCAAACCATGTAGTAAAATGTAAAAAAATGGTAAAAATGAATTTCAAATTCCATAGGTAAATAATAAACATTTAATGAATGAATTTTAAGAAATTAGGGATGTGGATGAAAAATATACCCTTGTAAATACTTATGTATAAACAATCTCAGATAAAAATGAGATTCTGGGATTTTCCCTTACCAATTTATAATCATTCGAATAATACGACTCATAAAGTATTGAATGTTTTATTAATATGTAATAATTTTAAAATTTATAATAATAGTAAAAAAACATTCATGGGCTACATAAACACCACACAAAAGAAATAAGTGGTGTATAAGGAATATGTCCCACAAAAATAAATGTGAGAAAAATTATCCCCAACCATAGGTACGATATCCTTTGTATGTATCTCAACATCTTGTCTAATAATTTAAACTAGGTCACTGACTTATTCTAGAATCATATTTATTTTTATGATATCATATATGATCATATTACCATTCATTTGTTAATAATATTTCATTATTACTCGTTATTTGGGAATTAATTTTTTCATTTTCATAAGCTTGTTTTATCAAATAAGTTATTGTTCTACTTATTAGGCCATAATTATATCATTAAAAAAGTATATTAACATCATATATATCATATTGTTTCGTTATTTACATTTATATAATCATTATTTAACTTATATCTTATAGAATGGATCACATTGCATCATGGAGACGATGAGCCGTACATACGCACGAGAGACAATATCATTCTATTAATTGTGCAATTTTATGGAAGTGGATGGTATATATGTTATTCCATAATATATATAATTTTATAAAAATCATATATAGTTATTATTTCAATCATTATATCCATCCAAATAAGGTGGAGAAAAATTAACTTACACCACGACGTGGAGGTGGTATGGAGTACGTACGCACATATGACAATTTCATTTCTTGTAAGACAGATAGAAGGTGGAATATGGTTGTTAAATAAACACAATAATATATATAAATATAATTGATAATTTTTTTACTTTATGAATCTAAAAAACAGATGAAGAGAATGTGGAAGAAGAAATTATTTGAAAGAATCGGTAGAGGAGATTACCTCTTCTTCAATACACTCCCTCTAAATATCCTCTTAAAGTCCATATAGTTATTCTTTATATAGGAAAAAACCTTAAGAATTTAAATAGGGAGGTTTTTAAGGGAAATGGGTAGGGTATGGATGATCTATAAGGCTATTAGTGAATTAAAGAGGTGAGGGAGGAGGTGCCATAATATAATTGAGGTGAGGGGCACATTTGGAATCCTAAACAATATTAATTTATAATAAAAAATATATATATCCAAAAACATAAAAAATGTCATATTTTCTAATTTTTTATGATATAAGGTAGTAATAGCATCAATAAATAAATTCTAGACAAGTTTTTCTATCAATTTAAACCTTATCATTTTTATTAACCCTTAGTTATTCTATTTTAATTTTAACTAAGGTAACAAATGATTCAATATTAATATAATGTAATTTTACTTATTCGATGTAAATTGAACCATAAAATAATAATTTTGAACATTATAGACCATATATTAATTATTTTACATTTTAAAATTTTATTATGACTTTTAAATAATTTAATAATACATTATTTTGACAAAATATCTGTAGTGTCAGTTTTGACACTATTAATTTCTTGGATTAAAAAAATTCCAAGATACGATTTCATCCTTGAAACAAAAATTTTTATTGTATCCATAAGGGGTCAAGGTCATCAATAAAATTCATTGGACATATTATGTATCTCAATTTATATTTATTTTAATATTTTAAATAAAATTTATTTAATATTTCCCTTAATAAAAAAATTACAACCTGAGTTCACTGTAATTATTTAATAAAATTATTTGGTGAATAAAAATTTGAAATAAAATAATATGACATATATAAATCTACTATATTTAAAATTAATACTTATAGAAAAATATATCTTCTAAGAAATCCATTATTAAGAATGTTATAATTATTAAAACATGAATGTGACAACTTTAACATCACTTTAAATAAAATAGTATAAGTGTCATAATCTTTTCCATATAGATTCAAATGGAAAAGAAATCGAATATTGGATTATTATGGTTATATATACTCTACCAATAATATTTTTCAAGTATTTTTGTCTTTTAATAGTTTTTATAATTATAATAAAAATTATTTTATTGATTTTCTATCAATTAAATAATTCCTCCATCATCATTATATAAGACATTAATGTAATTATTTAGTCTTTAAAAATTCTAAGTAAATTACTATGATTCAGTTGCATTCATTATAATTATTTATAATATTTATTACCGAATGTGTCTCACATTTATCACTATATTAAAACTATTCTACTAATAACTAATAAGGGGGTGACATGGTTTCACATTATTTTACGTCAAAAATATGTATATCATTTTCATGGAAAATATTCCATCAACTGAGTCAATTACAATAATTAAGTATTATGGGTTGCGTTTTATTCATAAAATAGTATTTTAGTAGGTTTTAGGGTAATTTTATTATCCTTATCAAAATAATTGTAACCATAATTTACCCGATTTATCTTTAACCATGGTAAATAAGAATTACCAAAGTCACTATTCATAAAATCCAAAAAAAGGATAATATTTAGATAATTTTTACAGCCTTATTACAAATATTGAATCCATTTTTCAAAATTTGAAACATATATTTTATAGTAATTAATTTAAAATCATTCTCATTGTCAGAATGAAAAATGGGTTTTTAAAAGTTAAAACAAAACAAAAGATTGGAATGTTTTTACATCAAAATTAAATGTAAAATTAATAAAAATTAACTAAATTTTATTGAATAATAAAAATATATTATATTTATAATTTAAAAACATTAAATAATATAATTCATCCATATAAATTATTTCTATGAAAAACGTTGTTTTCCAGGAAAATTTAGTATATTTTTACCATTCATTAAAACCTCAATATTATCTGAAAATTTTACAAAATTATCCAAAGTAATTTTCTATATACCACTTCCAAAGAAAATTTTTATGTTGTTAAATAGAATATATAAAATTTTAAAAACCTAGATTTAAAATAGGTGTTCCATCAAAAGGTGACAAAACTACAATTTTTTTTGAAAAATAGTTATTTTTTCAGAAAAAGTGAATTTGTTTTTATATCATGTATAGAAAACATATAAGTTGAATTTAAAATATTATATGAATATATTTAATATCTATTATATTAATAAAATCGATAAAGATTGATTTTTGTTTTTTATACTCTCTTCTTTAAATAGTTTTTCAGAAGAAAGTTAACACTATTCATACCTACCATTATAATGACTGGGTTATAAGGTAACACAATAATGTTTAGTTGTTCACTTAAACTGGGTATTATATAAAATTAATTCTATAAAAAAACATGAAATTTTTCATAACACAATCCCAACATATTGTTGTGTATACTATAAGTTAATCCAATGTTTCTTATAGAACAGTATTACCATGGTGTATCATACAATAAAAGACATCAAATAAATTAAAAAATCTATCTCATAAAAATCTTGCGGTGTTAAATTATGACTTATACCTCTTATCAATAATCTATTAATTAATTTAACCTCCTCACTCAACCTAACTCAATGAATGAATAATATCTCAAATCATACACTGGTCTCTCCAAAACAATTAATAAGAACGCATGAAATGTCTTCAAGTATATAATATTTATCATAATTTGGAAAAGAAACTCAATACGTAATCACTTTTACATAATATTTATTATCTGAATAAGTGATCTTGATGAGATTATTCAATTCGCACAATGCCTCTTTAATAACTCCGTTGAACTAAAAAAATGAATAAGTGGAATAATATTAAGTATAAATGAGTAGAAAACATATAAAATATGTGAGAATTACATTATATCTCCTTACTTCAGCTCCAAAGTATTCCATTAATAAATAATAACGAATTTATCATCAATATTTTCAATCTCTAAAAAGCTTCAAGATTTACATACTAGAAATAGATTCTCAAGTTGTCCCTCCATTTATGGAGTTTGAAGATTCACAAAGAGAGTTAAATAATAAGATTTTTATTTACAAATAAAAAGTCAGAGAATAGAGATAGAGAGAGATTTTGAAAATTGGGTGGGTGGGGAAGTGAAATATGATCCACCTATAAATTTGTGAGCCTTATAATAAAATATAAAGAAGCAAAAAAATAAAAAATAACATTAATATACAACATAAAAAACCTATAATTATCCATACTTGGTATTTTACTCTACACTGTCCTTCTCTAATTACCTCATCTAATCCCCTAAAATAGGGTACAACAACCCCCACATGCATCTTTGTTTAACTCCAAGCAAGATGGATCTTGATGTATTTAATGTTCAAATTTGGACATAGAGGGATTAACTTGAGAGATTTTAGAAATTTACTCATAAAACTGAATGAATTAAAAATATTAAATATAATTATTTTGATAAGTTAATTTCTATTTATCCATAATTTTAATTTACTAATTCTTTGAATTAACAAAAATTTTATTCTTGAACTATTAAAATCCAAATGTTAGTATTAGTCACAACAATGATTTTTTACAAAAATTCAAACATAGTCCTAGATTGATATTTATAATTAGAATATATATTACTAGAATTAAATTACCGTGATATATAGTTTTTATTTCATTTTTCAATGAATTCTTTATAGGTCAAGCCCTTCCTTCGTTGTTGACTCCCTAGCTCACTTCACATAGTGGTAACAGACCCTGTATGTGCGACTATTTCATCAACACCCAACAAAATATCACTAAGGAATTTTTTCAATAAATTAAAGTTAATTCAATTTATAGTATTATTATACAATTCTAGATAACTTATATAACACCCAATGATTTTAAAACAACACTGTGTTTAAGAGAATATACAACAGACAACACTGATATTAAACAATCCACGATATATTATTAAAATATTTTTATTTAAACATGACTATTATAACCTAGCCAATAAAATTAATAGTATGAATAGGAATAAAAATATTATGAAAATTATCTATGAATATTTTATATAATATAAATTTATTTATTAATTAATAGTAAATAAGTACGGAAATTTTGGTAAAGTCATTTTATGCTTCTAAATAATGATTTCTTCAAAAATGATTTTTATTATTTTGGTGAGAAAATATTATAATTAATTTTAGATATTTTATTAATAATATTTTATTAAATAAAAATAATTTTTAAATTAATCATATTAATATTAACGTATGGCAAAATTTTTGGTATTTTTCTGAAAAGATCGATTTTTTTTTGTAAATAGTGAAAAATACCACTTTTGTAACTATCATTTATTTTAAAAATTTTAGTAATTTAAAAGTCCCATTACTCATTTAAAATTATGTAAAGTAACATATTTATTATTTAGATATATTTATTTCAATTAGTTATATTTAAATTATCTTATACTGGATTTTATTATAAGATTATTTTTATGCTTAAGAGCACATTTTTTAAAACCATTTTAAAGGGCGTAATGATTATACTTTTTAACTAAATAAAATAAAACATAATGAAGAATGATTTAAGTGATATTTATATTATATATATATTATTGATATTAATTTAATTATGATTACTTTTCATATAGTTAAGTTAAGATTATCTCATGCTTCAAAAATATATTTCCCGAAAAACTATTTTTTTAAGATGTTTTTGGGATTAAATTTAATTTAAAATATGCCACTTCATGGAATTGAATTTAATAAAATGGATTGAATGTTTTAATCAAAATAATTACTATTATATAATGATATGAACTTAATATTTATTCATAATGTATCGTCAAAATAATAAATATATGTTACAACGGTTAATGTTAAAATAGACTTATCGGGGGGGGGGGGTAAACTAAAGAGGTAAATAGGAGAAAATTTTTAAAATATATTTTTTTAATTTTGGAGTTATGTTTCATACATATCACCCCTAAAATCCATTATTTATCAGTTTTTAGGAACTTTTATTGAGATTTACTTTCCATTATTGAATAGTTTTGGGTATTTATAAGAATGCCACTCCCCATCAATTATAAAAAAGAACCCCTTCCATCATTTATTCACAACTATAAAGAAATTTTTATTGAAAATAACATTCCAAAATATCCCCAAAAAATATTTATCCACATTACAGAGATTTAATTCTTCTGAAAAAAAACTTTAGGGTCCTTAGTAAGAGATCAAACAATGGTTCTTGTAAGAGATGGTAATCATCTTCACCGAGATCCATTTTTTTTACTTATTATTTGTATTCCTTTAATTATGAATTGTATATTAAGATATAGTAACACTACTATATCATGTATAATAAGATTTTATTATGTTATTTCCATAATATTCATCCATATCCATTTCCATCAAATGGTAATCAAAATCATTGTTTGTGTGTATGACAGACGGTTGCCTCGCAAAATGATGTAATTATTTTTCCATATATTCCTCTCATAGATGTTAATGATGATGGATTTTATGTTTATAAAATATATTAATTAAATATTAACAATTATGAAAGGGTAACATATCATATACTATCTTACCTAACCATCCATGGAAAAATGATAACATCGTTCATGCGTACGATAGATTACCACCACACAAAATGCTGTTATTTTTTTTATTACCACATCACATGGATTGAATATTTAAGTGTATTTAAAGAAATAATTAGATATTTATAATATTATTATAATATATAGTGATAAAATAAAACTTACCTTCTTTTAATCATGAGTTTTAAAAATGGAAATGTTACTTATACATATATACAACCTTTCGTTTCCATAATTCTAACTTAGTTCATTTTTCAAAACCAAGTTACATGCATGGTTTTAAAAGTATAATTATTGAATAACAATAATTATTATTACATGATTATTATTATTTATATAAAGTAACAATGATCCTTTTTACCACAATCAAGACACCAATGTCATTTTAAATTTATGAATTGAACATCCTCAGAACACTCAACGTGAATATAACAGATTATGTAATTAAATTTTTAATTAATAATTACTGAAACACACGGACGATTGTCGCCTATCGACCGGTCAAAGATCCGGTGCTCTGCTAATGTGTATAGCAGCACTCGGGTCGAATCCTCGGTGATGGTACTTCGTAATAGTCGATTGTTTTTAGTTGATTGTATTTTGATTAGGGGGGTTTGTTTGCAGAGCTTAATTGAAATGATTTATGGATGATGTTTGATTTACCAAATTGATAAAGATTGGGGTGAGTTCATCATTGGGGAGTTAAGCATGTGATATCCTTGAGCCTTACTTTGTATTGCATTAAATTAACACCCATGTCATAAGTTGACGTTGATTGGAATTCCTAAGTGTGAAGGCTTTAATCCAAGACTTGAATTAACTTAGGGTTATAATCTTAATCAAAACTTATTTATGGTAGTGTAATTATGGTTCAAATAATCCATGGAAACCACTCGTTAAACAAAACATATCATTAATCCATGACATATTAAGTTTAACATACACAATATTAATTTAAAGAATACTCATCGAGAAAAACTCTCAATCACTTAACATACCCGAATTATAACTCACCCCAATGAGAGATTTACTCAGCCATTTAGATGTTTAATATTCTGGTTTAAATAATTATGATGATAAATTAAGAATAGAAGAAAAATAAAGGTATTATAAAAGAGTGGTACGTTGACACACACACACGAACGGTGATGATAATTAAAAACGGATTTTCGATTGAATGAGGAAGAAAAATAAGGGAAGGGGATTCAACTGAATTTAAACTATTTTAGGAACATAAATATTAAACTACATAAGGTGGATGATAATAAGAGATATTGAAGAAGTAACTTGCATTAAAATAGAATTACAAAAAAAGAGAATTACAAGATTACAAAAATGAAGAACAAAAAAGTAAGTGAAAACAAAGAGAGGAGGAAAGGTCTCTCAAGTGAAAACTTGAGTATGGAAGGTCCTCCCAAGACTTTGGCAGAGCTTTGGTCGTGCCAATATGATCTCCTCTCTTCTGAAATGCCAACCCCTCTCAAGGAGAGAAGGAGAGAGTATTTATAGCCCAAGGAGTGGACTGTTTGCATTCCCAATCTGTCCCTCCACTTGAATCGCCAATTTGGAACTTCAGACAGCCGAATCTTCAGATATCTCCTTTTTCAAAGTTGTATAAAATAATGTTGGCCGACTACTCTCAAAAGTTGGAGTCATTTGGAAGTAAGGATAAAACGTTATGGCCGGTTGAATAAACAAACTTAAACTGTCCATTTCAATCCAGTCTTTTTGAAGTCAATAATGTGGAAGGGTTTTTGAATATTAATATGCCTTCAAATCCGAATGGTTTCTTCAACCCAGTCAGCCGGCTATATCTCCTCTTTCACACTGAAAAATGGCAGCTCGTTTTATTGCTTACATCAGGAGATATGTCATGCATACTATACTGATTTTAATTCTAGGCCAGAAAGGTGGGCTGGACTTTAAAGATTTATTTGGGCACATTGTACTTGGATTTGGGCCTTGAAATTTTTATCCAAGATGACATGTGGTGTCCCCAGAATTATGGTGGATATTTAATGTTTTTGGACTTCTGTATTGAGCCCAGTAAATCAATCTTCAAGGCTGGTCCAGTTTGTTCACAGATTCTTTGGGCTTGTTTGTGAGGACCATATGTCCCTTCAAATGGAATAATTGGATCATGGTGCCTTCTAATGAAATGTTTTATATTAAAAGTAGAATCCTACAAAACAAGAACCACACAATTTGGATCAGTATAGTGATAGTTATAAATAAAACATTAAACTGACTCAATTTGACTACTTCTAAAAATGCTCAAATATTATACTTAATATTAAAACATTAATATTTCACACAAATTATGCACATTTCATATAAAATAAGTAAAGGGGGGAATATAATAAGTCATGAAAATATTAATAACATCAACTCCCCCACACTTAGATTTGCGCGTGTCCTCATGTGCAACAAATATAAAAACATGACAAAATCATTTTCACTCACCAACAAATATTAAAATTTTGTTTTCTCCAATCAGGGGAGGTTTAGACTATTTACCTCATCCATATTGAATTCCATCACAAATTTGGTTCACAATAATGCATCAGAAACAATTCATTTTTTCATGTTCAATGATTGAATTGGAAAATGTAGGCACTCAAAACTTACTCCTCTCAAGATGATAAAAATGTATTTTAGGAGGTTCACTCATTCACCAACAAAAAGTGAAAATCAAGAGTTTGTAAGAGCTCTCAGCTTCCCTTCCCAAATATAATGTGTACAAGAATCAAGAGGTCTTTTAAGTGGTTTTTCAGTGGCTATGGGATGGTAGGTATATAATGTCCAAAGGAAAAGAGGGGTTAAAAACACCAACATGGAAAAATCAATGCACATTTTTTATTTGAAATTTGATTTGAAAGGAAATAGAAACACATATTTACAAGGGCATGAATGTGTGATGAATGAAAAGTGAGGGAG
The DNA here is from genome assembly GCA_963277665.1 of Viscum album. Taxonomy (NCBI): domain Eukaryota; kingdom Viridiplantae; phylum Streptophyta; class Magnoliopsida; order Santalales; family Viscaceae; genus Viscum; species Viscum album. The sequence continues at coordinate 1,881,726,216 of OY728153.1, forward strand.
ATAGAAAATGGAATAGGGTGAGATGATGGAATATGTACAACATGGAAGACTTCCAATAATGACACAATACAAGATGATTCAAGTGTTCTTTTTTTTTCTTTTTTTTTCTCTCTTTTTTTTCGAATGTTGTGCTTGAAACAAGTCTCACAGTCATCTCCCAACCCATGTTTGATCTTCTCATGGAACTAATTTTAGTAGTTATAACACGATCAAAGGTTGATGATGAATGATTTTTGACCCACCCAAGACACAACCCATTCCTTTTTTTTTCATTTTTTTTAATATAATTTTTTTTTCATTTTTTTGAACACTTTTCAATGAATTTTGTACAAATGAAAATTACACATATACACCCCAAATCTCACAGAATTACAACCTCTCCCCCACACTTGAATGGATGCTTTCCCTCAAGAATATGATGACACATTGGAAATCAATGAAAGTACGCCCAAAAATAAGTTCATTCCCCCCACACTTAAATTTCAATAAATTGTACAATTAAAATCCATGAAGATGTTGGGTGGTACAAGGTATTAGTCTTGTAATGTGGCTATCAAAAGAAAGGTTTTCATAGGCTCAAAGGGTCTTTCAAAAGGAGGATCAATGTAAGGGTAACGAGAGGTTATTTGGCTATTCTGATTCTCATGTGGCTTAGAAAATGCCTCTATCATATTAATGCACACAAAAGATGGAAATTCAGCTCGAAGGTCCACAAACTCAAGACTCACAATTAGTGGTGAAGACACACAATGAAAAATATGGCCATAGATGACCTTGGCATGAAGGCTAATGTTATTCCTCACGGTAGGGGAGAATCATTTTCCACCAAAAATTGTTCATTCAAAATGTTTGTTATTGACACAAAATTATTTACCCAAGTTTGAGAAAAAAATTCAATATATTTGAGTTTAAAACAAGCCTTTTGACTCCCCAAAATGGTTGGACAGAATTTCAATATTGGATGATTAGTAATTATGACACCCCTTTTTTTGTTAATTTTCATTTTTTTTAATTAATTTTTTTTAATTTTTTTTATTTTTAATGACACATTCACACAAAAGAGAAAATAGAAAAAAGGTTGTGGAAGAATGTTGTAAAAAAAATAAGAGGGAGAGAGGAAGAAGAAGAAATAGAGAGAAGAAGAGAGGGAAGAGAGATTGAGGAGAGAGAGAGAGTTAATGGGAAAGAGGTGCCCCATGGTTTGGATTTGGTGGGTCGCCATTTCCATCTAGTGGTGGGTCAATGGAAGTCGATGTGGAACCTGAAGTGAATGGCCTCTCATGGTGATGCTTTAACCGGTGTCTATTTACCGTGAATGTTATTTTTGAAGAAGGGTCTTGGACTTGCACTGCACCAAATGGGTAAACATTAGTAATAATAAAAGGTCCATCCCAACGATATTTGAGCTTACCCGGGTGAAGTCAAAATCGAGAATTGAAGAGCATTACCTTTTCACCTACATGAAATACCTTTCGAAGAATGTTCTTTTCATGGAGTGACTTTGCCTTTTCTTTTTAGAGAATGGAGTTCTCATACGAATCGAGTCGAAGCTCCTCCAATTCAGTCAACTGCAACAATCTTTCTTCAACGGATTTTTCACAATCAAAGTTACAATTTTTGACAGCCCAAAATGACTTATGTTGGATTTCAACTGGTAAATGACAGGCTTTACCAAAAACTAGCCTAAATGGAGACATCCCAATGGGTGTCTTATAGGCTGTTCGATAGGCCCAAAGTGCTTCACCAAGTCTATCGGGCCAGTCTTTTCTTGTGGGCTTAACAATTCTTTCAAGCACTCTTTTCACTTCTCTGTTAGAAAGTTCAGCCATTCCATTTGTTTGAGGGTGATATGCAGTGGATGTTTTATGTACAACCCCATTCTTTTTCAAAAGTGACTCCATAGTTCTATTAAAGAAATGAGTTCCTAAGTCACTTATCAAAGCACGTGGTGTTCCGAATCGATGGAAGATATGGGTTTTGAGGAACTCACTCACAGTTTGAGCATCATCTTTCCTAGTGGGTTTGGCCTTGACCCACCTAGAAACATAGTCAACAGCAAGGAGAATGTAGGATAATCCATTGGAAGGGGGAAAAGGGCCCATGAAATCGATGCCCCAAACATCGAAGAGCTCAAAGAAGATTAATGGCATTTGAGGCATTTCGTTTCTTTTGGAAATTGTGCAAAACTATTGGCAAGTGGGACATGATTGACAGAACTCATGTGAGTCCTTGAAGAGTGAAGGCCAAAAGAATCCAGAATCTAGGACCTTTCGAGAAGTCCTTTGTGGTCCAAAGTGGCCACCTCCAGGAATTGAGTGGCAGAATTCCAAGATGGAGGATTGTTCAGTTTCATCAACATATCTCCTAATTACCATGTCATCCCCAGTTTTCCAAAGTATATTATCTTCCCAAAAATAATTCTTTGAATCACTTTTCATCTTTTCTTTTTTTTCTTTTGAAAAATATTCAGGGAAAACACCAGAAACCAAGTAATTGACAATTGGGTCATACCATGGTAACTTTGGAGTGAGAGATGAGAGGTGTTCAGTTGGAAATTCAGGATCAATTATTTTAGAATGAGAAGAATTAGAAATTCTACTCAGGTGGTCAGCCACAAGGTTTTCTCTTCCAGTTTTATCTTTTATCACAAGGTCAAACACTTGGAGCATTAAAATCCATCTTATTAGCCTTGGTTTGGAATCACTTTTCTTAAGTAAGAACTTTAATGCTGAGTGGTCCGTGTAGATGATTATTTTGGAACCTAAGAGATAGGGCCGGAATTTATCCAAGGCAAAAACCACAGCTAAAAGTTCTTTTTCAGTCACAGTGTAGTGTGATTGAGTTTCATCCAATGTTTTTGAGGCATAAAAGATGACATGAGGAATGTTTTCTCTTCTTTGACCAAGAACATTCCAAATGGCCCTATCAGAAGCATCACACATCAATTCAAATGTTAAGGACCAATCTGGGGGTTGGATTATTGGAGCAGATGTGAGTGTAGATTTGAGTTCAATGAAGGCTCTCTTGAAAGCCTCATCAAAATTGAATGTGACATCATTTTGAAGTAAATGAGTGAGTGGGAGGGAAATCTTGCTGAAGTTCTGAATGAATCGCCGATAGAAACCGGCATGACCAAGAAAGGACCGAATGTCTCGAACTGATTTGGGTTCAGGAAGTGATTGTATCACCTCAATTTTGGCTAGATCAACTTGGATACCCTCTTGAGAAATTATGTGCCCTAGAACAACCCCATTTGAAACCATGAAGTGACATTTTTCAAAATTCAGCACAAGGTTTCACTTGACACACTTTTGAAGGACCAAAGAGAGTGAATGTAAGAAAGATTCAAATGACTCGCCATAAATGGTAACGTCGTCCATGAAGACCTCCATGAAATTCTCAATTAATTCAGAAAAGATACTCATCATACACCACTGGAATGTTGCAGGAGCATTACAAAGTCCAAAAGGCATTCGCCTATAGGCATAGGTTCCAAAGGGGCAAGTGAATGTGGTCTTTTCTTGGTCTTGAGGTGCGATTGGAATTTGGAAGTAGCCGGTGTAACCATCAAGAAAGCAATAGTGTGACTTTTCGGCCAATCTCTCAAGCATTTGGTCAAGGAAAGGAAGTGGGTAGTGATATTTTCGTGTTTCAGCATTCAATTTGCGATAATCGATGCACACACTCCATTTTTTTTTCACTCAAGTTGTGACCACTTATCCATGTTCATTTGTGACAACTGTTATCCCGCCCTTCTTAGGAAAGACTTGAATTGGACTAACCCATTCACTATCAGAAATTGTGTAGATAATACCAGCTTGAAGAAGCTTGGTAATCTCCTCCCTAACTACCTCAAGTATGAGTGGATTGAGTCTTCTTTGAGGTTTCCTAATTGGTTTGGATGATTCCTCTAGATGGATGTGATGCATGCAAAGGGAAGGGTTGATTCCTGGAATATCCTCTAGGGTCCAACCTAAGGCATTTTTGTTTTCCTATAACACTTGAACAAGTTGGGACTCCTCAGTTTCAGAAAGTGAAGTAGAGATAATGACAGGGTAGGAGGGATCATGGAAAAGGAATGCATACTTGAGGTGTGAAGGAAGTGGTTTTAGATCAGTTTCAGCCTTGATTTGAGAGCTAGACAAGTTAGGAGTAGGAGAAGGGATTCCAGATGGGTTTGGATCATTTTCCTCAACAATGTCCAAGGTGGATCAGTAGAGATCAGAGTTGATGTGGGATTCAAGAGATTTTTCAAGTTCCTCTAGATTGATGGAGTCTTTGAATGAGAGGTCCACATAAACTTCACCATTTATGAATTTGTTAATCATGGTGCAGATTTCACAAGATCCTTTATCATCAGAACATGAAGATCATAGTGGATTGGGGTTCGATTGAATCTTAGAAGTTTCCTCAAAAGCATGGATTGAGAATGCAGAGTGATCCTCAGATTGGTATCGCATGGCTTGGAAAATGTTGAACTTGACCAGTTGGTCTCCAAATTCCATGGATAAGATGCCAGCATGGACATCAATTTTGGTTTTAGATGTCATAAGGAATGGTCTTCCTAGAATTAGGGGAGATAGAGAAGAGTTTGTCTCACCTTCCATGTCAAGGACATAGAAATCAACAGGGAAGATAAGATCATTGACTCGGATAAGGACATCCTCAATTATCCCCTCAGGACTGGTAGTGCTTCGATTGGCTAATTGAATGACAACACCCGTTGGGTGCAAGGGACCTAGACCAAGGTTGGAGAAAATGGATTTGGGCATGACATTTATTGAGGCTCCAAGGTCTATGAGTGCATCATCAATGATGGAACTCCCTATTTGACATGGAACCGTGAAGGTCCCTGGATCTTTGCACTTCATGGGAATGGATTGTTGGATTGAAACATTTTCAATGTTCCTAAGTTGCCTCTTGTGGTTGCACAATTCCTTAAGAAACTTGGCATACTTAGGGATTTGTTTGATGGCATCTAAGAGGGGGATGTTCACTTCAACACGTCTAAACATGTCAAGCATTTCAGGATCAGGTTCAAAGGACTTCTTAGGCTTGGAGATGGCTTGAGGAAAAGGAATAGGGTTCCTTAGAGGAATGGAAGGAGGTGAAGGAGTGGATTCAAGTTCCTTTTCCAGCTTTTTGTTCTTTTCATTTTCTATATCAACATCGAAAGGGGAGTTTGAGGATTTATCTTGAGGCATAGCAAGTTGCTTTCCCGATCTAAGTGCAATTGCACTTACATTACCCTTAGGGTTGGGTAATGGTTGAGATGGGAGTTGGGATGAATTGGATGGTTGTTGCTGGCTATGGTGGGATGCAAGTTGACCTATTTGGGTTTCAATGTTCTTGAGGCTAGAATGGGTGAAGGAAGCAAGATCCTCTACAGCACTTTCCCATGGTTGTTTAGAAGAAGAGGCTTGTCCCAAATTGGGTTGGCCTTGATTTTGGCTCTTGGGAAAGCGATTGTATTGGGTGGGGAATTGGGAAGGCTCGTTAGGATAGTGGAATCCAGGAGGAGGATTGTTCCTTTGGGATTGAGGAACAAAAGGATAAGGTTGATGGATGTTACCACCACTTTGACCATATTGGAACTGGTTTGGATTTTGATGAGGGAACTGAGGAGGATGAGAAATGGGATTACCATACCTCAGAGGTGGGTTAAAGGTAGAAGAGAAGGGCTCAGAGTGGGGTTGGTTGAAGTTTCTAACAAACTGACCAGATTGTTGAGGGTTGAAGTTTCGCTGAGCATATGCCGTATTGAGCTCCATTGGACTAGATGAATCAGATGGATCATCTTGAAGTTGTGGACATGTGTCAGTCGGATGAGATGGAGAGTTGCAGATTCCACAATTCTTGATAGGTCCAGGGAATAGTGACTGTGAAGAAGATGAGGTTGGGGCTTTGGTAGCCACCGCTAGTTGACGCACAAGACCTGTAAGTTCACTCATCCACTCAGTCATCTTGTTGGGCTCTATGGATTGATTCTCTTGGGATTGTTTCACTTGAGCATGTGCTCGAGTATGGAATTGCTGCGTGTTTGCAGCCATGTTGCTTATGAGTTCTCGTGCAGCTGCATGAGTTTTGTCAACAAGAGCACCGCCACTTGCGGCATCAATGAGAGTTCGCTCCATAGCCAATAACCCCTCATATAAGTATTGGATCAGGAGTTGGTCAGGGATTTGATGGTGTGGGAAGGTTTCCAGAAGCTTTTTGAACCTCTCCCAATACTCATGGAGTGATTCATTAGGGAATTGACGGATGCCGCTTATTTCCTTTCGGATAGAAGCTGTTCGAGAAGCAGGAAAGAATTTCTCTAGGAAAAGTCTCTTCATGTCAACCCATGAGTTTATGGAACCAGGTGGAGGTAGTAGAGCCAAGACTTGGCAGAATCCGCTAGGGAAAAGGGGAAATCTCTAAGCATGATTTGTTCTTCAGAAACCCCTTGAGGTTTCATGGTTGAGCAGACCACTTGGAACTCCTTGAGGTGAAGATGAGGATCCTCACCAGCTAGACCATGGAAATGAGGAAGAAGATGAATCAAACCCGACTTGAGTTAGAAGTCATCCTCTATGTTTGGATATTTAATACCAAGAGTTTGGTAATTCATATCAGGGGCAGCGAGTTCTTTTAGGGTTTGTTCCCTAGGATTGGCCATTTCAATTTCAATTGGTTAGATGAGGACTGGTTCTTGAATTATTTGAGTATCTCTTATGTTCCTCCTATGTTGGCGAAGTGTTCTCTCAATTTCAGGGTCAAACAAATCCGAGGGATTGTTTGGGAGGCTGCGGGGCATTCATAGAGTTTTAGAAAGGATGAGGAAGATGGGTTTTTATTTGTATTTTTTCAGTTTATGATTTTTATGAGAAGACAGGTTTTTCTTTGTGATTTTTTTTCAATTTTTTTTTTAAAATTTTGTTTTTTTTTGGTTTTTTTGACAATAACCAGAAACAAATGACTACTTAAATCACCATCCCCAGCAACTGCGCCATTTGAAATGCACGTCCGATTGTCACCTATCGACCAGTCAAAGTTCCGGTGCTCTGCTAATGTGTATAGCATCACTCGGGTCGAATCCTCGGTGATGGTACTTCGTAATAGTCGATTGTTTTTAGTTGATTGTATTTTGATTAGGGGGGTTTGTTTGCAGAGCTTAATTGAAATGATTTATGGATGATGTTTCATTTACCAAATTGATAAAGATTGGGGTGAGTTCAACATTGGGGAGTTAAGCATGTGATATCCTTGAGCCTTACTTTGTATTGCATTAAATTAACACCCATGCCATAAGTTGACGTTGATTGGAATTCCTAAGTGTGAAGGCTTTAATCCAAGACTTAACTTAACTTAGGGTTCTAATATTAATCAAAACTTATTTATGGTAGTGTATTTATGGTTCCAATAATCCATGGAAACCACTCGTTAAACAAAACATATCATTAATCCATGACATATTAAGTTTAACATACACAATATTAATTTAAAGAATACTCATCGAGAAAAACTCTCAATCACTTAACATCCACGAATTATAACTCACCCCAATGAGAGATTTACTCAGCCATTTGGATGTTTAATATTCTGGTTAAAATAATTATGATGATAAATTAAGAATAGAAGAAAAAGAAAGGGATTATAAAAGAGTGGTACGTTGACACACACACACGAACTGTGATGATAATTAAAAACGTATTTTTGATTGAATGAGGAAGCAAAAGAAGGGAAGGGGATTCAACTGAATTTAAACTATTTTAAGAACATAAATATTAAACTACAGAAGGTGGATGAGAATAAGAGATATTGAAGAAGTAACTTGCATTAAAATAGAATTACAAAGAAAGAGAATTACAAGATTACAAAAATGAAGAACACAAAAGTTAGTGAAAACAAAGAGAGGAGGAAAGGTCTCTCAAGTGAAAACTTGAGTATGTAAGGTCCTCCCAAGCCTTTGGAAAATCTTTGGTCGTGCCAATATGATCTCCTCTTTTCTGAAATGCCAACCCCTCTCAAGGAGAGAAGTAGAGAGTATTTATAGCCCAAGGAGTGGACTGTTTGCATTCCGAATCTGTCCCTCCACTTGAATCGCCAATTTTGAAATTCGGACAGCCGAATCTTAAAATTTATCCTTCTTCAAAGTTGTAGAAAATAATGTTTTCCAACTAATCTCAAAATTTGGAGTCATTTGGAAGTAAGGATAAAACGTTATGGCCGGTTGAAGAAACAAACATAAACTGTCCATTTCAATCCAGTATTTTTGAAGTTCATAATGTGGAAGGGTTTTTGGATATTAATATGACTTCAAATCCGAATGGTTTATTCAACAAAGTCGGCCGCCTATATCTCCTCTTTCGTACTGAAAAATCGCAGCTCGTTTGATTGCTTACATCAGGAGATATGTCATGCATACTATACTGATTTTAATTCTAGGCCAGAATGGTGGGCTGGACTTCAATGATTTATTTGGGCCACTTTTACTTGGATTTGGGCCTTGAAATTTTTATCCAAGATGAAATGTAGTGTCCCCCGAATTAAGGTGGAGATTTAATGTTTTTGGAATTCTGTATTGAGCCCAGTAAATCAATCTTCAAGGCTGGTCCAGTTTGTTCACAGATTCTTTGGTCTTATTTGTGAGGACCATATGACCCTTAAAATGGCAAAATTGGATAATGGTTCCTTCTAATGAAATGTTTTATATTGAAAGGAGAATCCTACAAAATAAGAACCACACAATTGGGATCAGTATAGTGATAGTTATAAATAAAACATTAAACTGACTCAATTTGACTAGTTCTAAAAATGATCAAATATTATACTTAATATTAAAACATTAATATTTCACACAAATTATGCACATTTCATATAAAATAAGTAAAGGGGGGAATATAATAAGTCATGAAAATATTAATAACATCAATTACTGATGTAAATGTTTTAAGTATGAGTAATTAAAACTGGGAATTTTTATTAAGAATAAAAATAATTGATATAAGTTTATTATATTGGAGATAATGGATAAACACAACAAGTCTGGACTTTAGGAAAGGGTTTCTATCTCAAAAATTCTTTCTTTGAGAGACATGTTATTTTATACAGATAATATCTTTTATATGTTTTATATACTGACCCTTTAAATATAATATCATAAATACCTCATAATTCATGGTATTTTGAGTTACAATCCACTTATTTCATTCATGGGGGTTATGATTCAAAAGTTTACAATGTGGTAAGGCTTTATGCTCCAATATCATTTTAATTGGGACGGTTTATTCTTGAATTTACATTGATATAAATTTTTTGATAAATGTTGTATCCTCATGTGTTACTCATGTTTTAAAGATCACAAATCTGATAAATTTTTTAAAACGTGTTAATCCTATGTAGTCTATCTCAAGTCATGTGTACAGATGATTACTATATTTATGTTTTATATAAACTTATCAGAGATATTAATTGCGATAAATTTTGTTTAATTATTGTAAAAAATATTTACTTTATAATTATTTAATTGATAAAAGATTAAGTCTAATAAATTCAATGAATATCACCATTTAATTATGTATAAATATATTTGTCTAAGTCTGAGAAACCATGAGTCTACCAACGGTAATATTTTTTTGACAAAGGGAATCGACACCATGGCCATCCAGACACCATGTCCATCTAGACACCATGACCATCCTGACACCATGATAATCAAGACACCATGATCTAGACACCAGGACCATCTAGACACCGTGACCATCCAGAAACCATGACCATATAGACAACGTGACCATCCAAACACCGTGACCATCTAGACACCATTTCACGAAGACACTATTTTATGGAGACAAAATCTCTTGATAGACTATGACACTATTTCTTAATATATTTTTTTGTTTTTTAATTTAATCTCTAATGGTCATATTTGAAGATTTTAAATGCACTGCAATAATTAATGTTTCTTTATTGACATGTCACCTAATAGTACGTGGTATGAGGTGCATAATTCATGTATCCCATCATTTCCAAAACATACACTCCAAGGATAAAAATAACAGTGTGTACTAAAGAAAAATATAGAGAAAACAACAAAAAATTGTGCATGATAACGAAGAATCTCGAACATATTCTCAATAAGGGGACTGAAACATTCATCTCAATACATCTGAAGAATAGAAAAAGCATTCAATATGATATCAGTAATCATAGTTGAGAACATCTTCATGAAACAAAATCCATGAAGAGAATGATCCAGATCTAGATAACATTCGATACTCTGTTTTTGAAAATGCGACTTGATTTCTACAACTGCTTCATCATAAAAGTGCAGAGCTTTATAGACTAACACATAAAAGAATTCTAATCTCATCTCATCATCTTCGCTCTGTTGTGAGTCATTTTTTGCTTTCAAGTAGTTTGGGTGTTTCTATATAAAAATGAACTGTCTTCTGCATTAAACTAAAATATAGAAGATATGATTTCTCCCACATCTTTTTTATACTTGTGTATTCCCACAAATAAGTGTGGAATTGGTCCCCATGTGACATGTTAGTTCATACCCACAAAAAACTATGAGAGAGGTCGTGTGATCTAGGTAGTCTTGTGTAATTTTATTAACCCCGATCCTAGGTGTGGATCAAGTTTATTTGTATAAACTACTTGGTGGATGGTGATCACTAAGTGGAGTGGATTAGGTCTCGACTTGAGACAGAACAAAGAGTTTTATATCCGTTGTGTTGTTTAATTTAGCTTTCTCTATTTTACTATTTAATATAGAAATCCTTAAATTTACTTTCATAGTTAATCTTAGAAAGAAGTTATAATTATTTTTCCCTATTTTAATAGCTTTAAAGGTAATATTAATAGATAAAATTATGTTTATTGGGATATAATGAATCTTCTAAAAAGTTATTTATACATTCAAACTTTCATAACTGTATAACATGGATTAACAGGCCTATACTTACTTTTATTGGGGACCTTTTTTCAAAATACTATTTAAATAGAAATTTTTAATAGATACTAAATTCACCCTACTCTTGAGTACTCTACTCCAACCAACATTTGGTATTAGAGGAAGTAGTTATTCTTATTTAGACTCTGTGTTTTACCCTATTAAACTGTGATTGTAGTTCTACTTTCAGGGTCTATAAATTTATATTAATTTTAAATTTCTAGATCATTCAAAGTATTTCTTTATTATAGATAATAGATTGGAAGGTGCTGCAACAAAAAGACTTCCATTCATTAATGGAACAAATTATGCTCGATGGGAGATCAAAATGAAAATACATTTAAGAAGTATGGGTTTTGAAATCTGGTCTTCAATTATAGATGAGTATAAGATTCCTGCTACTTATAGAATCACTTGGGATGACCCCAATAAGACAGCCTACAATAACAACTACAAACCCATGAAATCTTAATATTGTTATTTAAGAGATGAATAATTTAATATAATTTATGCATGTAAAACTGCCAATGAAATTTCAGATACATTGTTTATTTCACATGAAGGAACTTCTAGTGTGAAATAAATGTGACTTAATAATTATTCTATTAAATATGATAACTTTAAAATGAAACATGATGAGACTATTTCTGACATTTATCTCAGGTTCAACAAAATTTTCAACACAATGATTTATCTTAGAAGAGACTTCACTACTAAAGAGTAGATTTTGAGGATTCTCAGATGCCTACCTGACATATGGAGAGGAACCTATGTCTCTATTAGATAATCATGTGATATCATAAAGTTAAATCTAAAAGAACTCATTTGGAAACTGATGATGTATGAAGAAGAGATGAAAATCAACAAGGAATAGGATGATGAACCTAGAAGAAAATCTGTTCCATTCAAAACCAACACTTCTAAACACAAAGAGAAAGGGAAATTAGATATTTCTGTAAAATGTTACAGTAGTGAACAATCATCACCTGAGAGTGATGAGAATGTGGCTCAATTATCCAGAAGGTTTAAGATATTTTTCAAGAAAAATAACCTGTTTAGAAAGATTATTTCATGGGATGATATGATCATAAAGGTAGTTCAAAGAAAGATTGGAAATAAAGTGACAAGTCTGATGAGATTGTATGCTATGAATGTCAGTGAAAGGGACATATCAAGGCTGACAACCCCTAGATAATTTAATAAAATAAGTATGAGGAAAAATATAGAATGTATAAAAAAACATTTAAGAAACATGGATTGATTCTAAAGATAGTTCATGTAACTTAGAATATTCACATGATGAACAAAGCTAACAAAGCCAATATTTTTTTTATGAAAAACACATCTGAGGTAACACAAGAATCTCTTGTACACAATTCTTATTATTCTTGAGATGAGAGTGACTCTGAAAATATGTATAATGAAGAAATGATTTAATAATTTAATATTCTTGAAGAGATATGCATTGAACTAAAATATAAATACATGTATTTGAAGAAAAAACATCCTCTTACCTCAAATTTTAAAACTAAACAAAGTATAGAAAGGGAGAAAAAAGATCAATTACTCAAAGAAAAAAATGACCTAAAGTTGTCTAACGAGAAATTGAAGAATTAATTAGAAAAGTTTACCAATGGAAAAAATATCCTTACTCATATGTTATGTAAACAGATTTCCCCTTAATATACTACTGGAATTGGCTATCAACCTGGTAAAAGATATTTTGGATCAAATAACATTGTTTCTAAGTCCAGGACATACAAATTTAATCTTAGTTCGGGAAAACATTCAACTAGTTCAAGTTATGACACAGTCTCTACTGTTTCAAGCTTTTCTGGACCAAATAGAGTTTATTTTTCAATTATGTTACATAATTATTATAGGGAACCTATAAGGAATATATGGATTCCAAAATCACTAGTCACTAATATTACGGACCCGAACAAGTATGGGTACCAACATATATTTTTATTTGACCATTTTGTAGGGAATTTTCTTAAATAATTCCTATAAAAGATTATGGTAGTTGGAAAGTGGGTGTTCAAGACACATGACAAGAGACTATTCATGATTCAAGAACGTAATAAAAATTGATGGTGAAAATGTCACCTTTGGTGACAATTCCAAAGGAAAAATCGTTGGCCTTGGCCAAATTGGTAAATATAACTCTGTTTTAATTTCACAAGTAATTTTTTTTGATGTATTGAAATATAATTTTCTTAGTATCTCACAACTATTTAGTGATGGATTTAATGTTAAATTTCAAAATGATGCTTTCAATGTTTTTAATTCTAAAAATGAATTAGTGCTTTCTACTTTGAGAAATGAAAATGTTTTTTGTGTTAACTTAGAATCATTATTCTCTCAAAATGTTTTATGTTTAAGTGTGTTTGAAAAAGAGTATTGGATTCGGCACTAGAGGCTAGGAAATTGTAATATTCACTCCCTTAGGAAGATAACTATAAGAATATTATTCAAAGACTTTCCTAAAAATGAGTTTCCAAATGATAAAGTGTGTGATCCTTGTCAAAAAAGAAAAGAAAAAAAAATTCCTTCAAACCAAAGAAAGAAGTGTCAACTTCATAACCTCTTGAGCTGGTTCACAGGGATTTGTTTGGACCATCTAGAGTTTCTTATTTAAATTGGAAGAACAATATTTAGGTTCTTATAGAGGACTTTTCTAAATATACCTGGATTTTCTTTTTGGCTCACTAAAGTGAAGCCTGCTCTCATTTTACCAAATATGCCAAAACTATAGAAAATCTAAGTATACATAAAATTAAATCCTTAAGAAGTGATCATGGCCGCGAGTTTGAAAATAAAGAGTTTGAATTCATTTTCTCTCAAAATGTGTATAGTCATAATTTTTATGCCCCTAGAACACCTCAACAGAATGATGTTTTAGAAAAAAGAAACAGAACCCTACAAGAAATTGCTAGAACCATGCTTAGTGAGTATAAAATACCTATTTATTTTTGGGCTGAAGATGTAAATACAACATGATAGATATTTTATATAGTTTTAAATAGATATATTCTTAAAATAACCTCACAAGAGTTTTAGAACAATAGAAAACACAAAGTTAGTTATTTCAAAGTTTTTGGTTGCAATGTATATATCTTTAATACTAAGGATTGTCTTGAAAAATTTTCTTCCCAGAGTGATGAAGGAATATTTTTAAGATATTCCATCCCTAGTAAATCCTATAGAGTGTTTAATAGAAGAACTAAATATGTGGAAGAATATGTTCATGTCAAATTTGATGAAAATGATCCACATGAGCCTAAGACCACTCTATATAACCTGGATAATTATATTTCAAATATAGACATTGTTTCAAAATCCTCTAACCCTTTTGTAATGGAATATGTGAAAAATTCTAGTTCTGGAAATTCTTTAGATTCGTGTCACAATGAACCAGAACCTATTGTTGATCTTGAAATCACTAGTACTTATTTTTATAGAGCTTCTATAACTCTTAAGAACCATCCTTTTGATGTAATAGTAGGAGAATTAGATAAAGGAACTCAAACTATAGCTTCTCTTAGAAATCAGGTTGAACATCAAGTCTTCTTGTCACAACCCGAACCTAAAAACATTAATGATGATATAAATGAAAAATTTTGGGTGATGGCTATGTAAGAAGAACATAATTCTTTTGAAAGGAACAATGTTTGAAAATTTATTGACAGACCCAAAGATACATTCACCATAAGCACTAAATAGGTGTCTAGAAGTATTGTAGATGATGCTGGAAACATAGTTAGATACAAGGCTAGATTTGTTTCACAAGTCTATAGTCAATATGAAGGAATTGACTATGAAGAGACCTTTTCACCATTAGCTAGAATTAAATCCATTAGAATTATTCTTGCTTATGTTGCACATCTGAATTTCAAAAAATATTAAATGGATGTTAATAGTGCATTAATAAATGGGAATATAGTAGAGGATTTATTTGTTTAGAAACCCCCTGGTTTTTAAAACCCTCCTTTTCCAAATCATATTTTTAAGTTATCAAAAGATTTATATTGTTTAAAACAAGATCCACGAGCTTGGTATGATAGAATGAGTACTTTACTTATTTCCAAAAGTTTTACAAAAGGAATAACTGATCCTACCCTTTTTATAATACAAATTTACAATGATTTCATATTAGTTAAAATTTATGTTGATGACATTATCTTTAGATCTTAATGAAATTATTTATGTATTGAATTTTCTAAAATGATGCAAAAAAATTTTTATTGTGTTTAATAGATCAACTAAAATTCTTTCTGGGATTTCAAATATTTCATAATAATAGTTGTATTATTTTAAATCAAATAAAATATACAAGAGATCTTTTAAAATGTTTTGGATTGGATAACACTTAAAGTAGTGACACTCGAATCAGGACTACTTATAAGTTGGATATTGATGAAGAAGGAAAACCTATTGATCAAACCACTTACAAAGGAATGATTAGAAGATTACTCTACTTAACTTCTAGCCGACCTGAAATTATGTTTAGTGGGTGTATGTGTGCTCATTTTCAAGAAAATCCTAAGCAATATCATTTAAATGTTGTTAAGAGAATTTTTAAATATCTCATTCATGAACCCAATCTAAAACTGTTCTATCCCAGAGGACAATAATTTGAGTTTGTGTGTTATTATGATGCTGAATTTGGTGGATGTAAGTTATATTGACAATGCACCTCTGAAATATGTCATTTTTAGGCAAGTAACTAATATAATGGTGAAGTATGAAAAAGAACTCTGTTGAATTATCTACTGCAAAAGCTGAATACATATCTACTGGTAGTTTTTTTGTACAATTTTTGTGTATGAACCACACACAACTAGATTATGGATATCAATTTAGGCACGTACCAATAAATTGAGATAAAACAAGTGCTATTAACATCTCAAAAAATTATGTTTGACATTTTAGGACAAGACATATTGATATATGATATCAGTTTTTGAGATATCATTATCAAAAAGGTGATATCAATTTGGAATTAATTAGAATATAATATTATCTCACTTATATATTTACCAAACCATTAAATTCTAAAATAATAGATTACATCATATATGAATTAGGAATAATAAATCTTAAGTAGTTAATATACTGTTTCATAGTTTAATGTTTCATAGGTCCCTATCTTGACATTACTTTTTAACTCTAATAGTTCTATAGTTTTATTGTCTTAAGACATACTATTTCATGATTACATTCTCACCATGAAAACAAGTTCCGATCTCACCGTGAAAACTAGTTACGGTATCACCATGAAAACTAGTCCCTATCTCACTGTAAAATTATGTCACTGTCTCACCGTAAAGATTCATTATTATTTTATTTATACATTATAACCCATATCCCTGTAATTAATTGTTTTATTCTTTTACATTATCACTCTTCTATATTCTCAATGCATGGTATCCCTAAATGATAAATCCTAAATAAGTGTCACTCTTTCTTCACATGAGCTCTCTTTTCTCAAAACACAACCCCTCTCTCAACCCTTCAGCTTCCTCTCTCTCTGTCTCTCGAACCATCATTGAATGCCCAAGATGAAGCATCCATCTTTGTCAACTCCTGAGAAACAAAGTTCAAGTAAGAAGATGAAAATATCACCGATGTTAGCCCTCGAATGTCCTTTGAATCCGAATCTAGTGAACAAAATAGTGGTGCATGAAAAAAAGATATGTGATAAGTGGATTCTGTCAAGTAAGTATTTGGTATTGAAATTGATAAAAGAGAAATGATGGATGGATTGGTTCACTAAAGAGGATAGTCCAATTTATCCAAAATCAGTCGCATAGTTTTACCAATATATACAATTCTCTTTGGATTCAGATGATGGCTATGTTGTGAAAAGCTGGATAAGTGTCCAGAGATGTACCTTTTCTTCGAGGTGATGGGCTTCATGCCTTATGATGACGTATGAGGGTATTTTTGAGGTTTACTAGAGAGGTCCTCCACCTCAAATTGAGTTCTTTATTTTGGAAGAAGCTTTGGGAATTTAAATTGGGAATGATACAAAGCAAAGAGCCATAACTGCCGATCTAGATGGTGAAACCAGACACTTTTTCAAGTTTGTTCATAATTTGATTATCCCCATAAAATGTGAATTTTATAGAATCATGTATAATTATGGGTTTTTGATAAATCTTATGAATAATGGACATAAGATAAATCTATGTAAGTATGTCATACACTATATGTGCGAGTTGATCAATACCTCCTCCAAGTTGACCTCTCTGATCTCTTCAAGGCTTATCTCAGCTATGCTTCATACAAAAGGGTTCATTAGACCAGATGAAAAATATATTGAAAATTATGATTTTTAGAAAGTTATAGTAATGAGAATGAAAATCAGTTGGAATCTATGGAGAAAAGAATAGGTTGAAGACAGTGATAAGGTTTATAAAATGTTTTATCTAGTAGAATACTCTTCAAGACCTAAGGATATTTCTAAACTTGGTTTAGAAACAGATGAAGTTGTTGAATATTCTGATGGGGAAGAAGAAGAAGAGGCTATTTCCCCTACAAGAGAAACTGTTCTGACCGAGGAAGACCATGTATCTGCTCCTTAGGTCTTAGATGAGAATGAAATAACTATTCTTGAAATAGTTGATGATTTGGAAGAAAAACCTTCCTCAAAAGGAGAATATGTTTCTATGATTAGTGAAAAGGATGTTGTAGAAGAGTTTATAGAATAAAATATTCATGTTGTGCAAGGAACTACTATTGAGAAACAATAAGTGGAAAACGATTTTCCTAATAATAATCCATCTGCTGAAGAGATAATGGAGCAAGCCATTCAATTGTCGAGGAAGGAAATGAGAGAAGAAATGAGATAAGAAATCATGGAAATAGATCAAGGATATAAATCTCTTAGTCCTAGGAAATATCCACCTATTAAGGAGGAGTAGCCTCCTAGTTTTCAAGTACCTATCAGAGAATCCATGAATCCCTCATGTTACTCAATCTTTCAAAACTCAAGTCCAAAAACTCAGGGATTTCACTCCTTTGTTGGATATGTTTATGGAGAACAAGAATGACATTGAGAAAGCTATGCAGTATGGTGGAGAGATCACTTCTAGCTTCATCAATCTTTTGAGGCCTTATCTTCATGTAAAAAGTACTGCCATTGTGGCTCCTGCTGTTGCAACCTTGAGATATAGTTTTCTTACCTTATCATCTTATACCCTTTACTCTACATCTATGTCTATCTCTCAAGCTCCAAGTCAGATTAGGCCTATTATCTTTGATCAACATTTTCCTCAGTCTTCCAATACACCTACCTTGTCCCCTTTTGTTTGTGAAGGACTAAATTTACCCTCTCTGTCCACTGGTTCACTCCCTTCTTCCACTTCTACCTCTTCTCCTTTGGCATCTTCTTCTAATGCTTCAACCAAGAGAAAAGATAAGACAAGCTAGTGTTGAAGAATAGTGACTATTATCTTTTGATAAGGATGATTTATGTATTTATTGTCACTTACTAGTTGTAATGATAGTTTTTACCTATCTACTGAAATGAAAACATTTATTTTCTATTTTGTAGTTACTCTTTTTTTTAATCCCAAAAGGGGGAAAAATATATAGACTATGTAGTCTACATTCACATTAAAAAGAGAGACACATTACCTAAGAATATATCTCTCCCTCACATGATTCATGATCATAAAAAAGGGGGAGATTGTTGGCCTCCTCCTATGTTACTCATGTTTTAATGATCATAGATATTATAAATTTTGTAAAACTTGTTAATCCCAGGTAATCTGTCTCAAATAACATGTTCATATGATTAGTATCTTTACGATTTAAATAAACATATCAAAGATCTTAATTTTTATACATTAAGTTTGATTATTGTAGAAAATATTTACTTTACTTCATAATGATTTCCATGATAAATGATTAAGTCAAATCCATTCTATGAATATAACAGTTTATATCTATATACAGATATTTTGGCTATGTTTGAGAATCCATGAGTTTGCCACCAGTTATGTTTTTCTGGAAATGGGGCTAGACACCGTGACAATCCAAACCCCGTGATCTAGACACAGTGACTATCCAGACACAATGACCATCCAGACACCGTGACCATCCATACACTGTGACCATCTAGACACAGTGACCATCCCAACACCGTGACAATCCAAACACCATGACCATCCAGACACCATTTCAAGAAGACACCATTTTATGGATACACCATTTCCTGATATACTGTGACACCGTTTCTTAATTTGTTCTGTCGTTTTTAATTTAATCACTAACGATCATATTTTAAGATTTTAATTGCGCTGACATAATTAATGTTTCTTTGTAGAAATGTCACATAACAGTACGAGGTACAAGGTGTAGAATACATGAATCCTATCATATCCAACACATGCACTCCAAGGTTAAAAATAACACTGTTGCTTGAAGAAAAATAATGAAACAACAACGAAAGTGGTTTTCATGATAATGAAGAAGCTTGAACATATTCTCAAGAATAGAACTAACATATTCCACTAAATACATCTAAAGCACACATGATGCATTCACTTTGATATCAATTCTTATAGTTGAGAACATCTTCACGATATAGACTCCATGAAGAGCATGATCCAGATCTATCTTACTTGTGATACTCTGTTTTTTGATAGAGGACTCGATTTCTACATCTTCTTTATCCTAGAAGTCCAGAGATGCATATAATAACACTTAGATAAATTATAATATCATCTCATCGTATTCTCTCTACTATGAATCATTTTTATCTTTCCCGAAGTGTGTGTGTGTTAATATAAAAACACACACTATCTCTTGCATTAAACTGAAGGATATAATATATCCTTTATCCTACATCTTTCTACACTTGTGTATTCCCATAGATAAGTGTAGATGTGGTCCTTGTGTGAATTTTTAGTTCATACCCACAAAAAACTGTGGAAGAGGTCCTTCTTGAGAGTGCTTTTGCCTGATTATGCAGCATGTGCCCTTAGGTGGCCTTGCATAAACCATCCACATAACAGACTTGTCAACCAAAATATACTATTATTTGACTATACAGCCAATGCCCTTAGGTTTCCTTGAATAATTCAACCCCCTAACGGGTTTGTTAAATAATGGTAACTTCATTCTTAGGAACCACTTCTTCAAATTCCTTTTACTATTTTTCATATCATTCCTCATATTCAAATATTATTAAGTAATAGTTTACATATTTTCCTTCATACGTGAGTATGGTAATGTGTTTTTAGATAAATTTTCAAGGAATTGAGTCAATTTTAATCCATTCGGTCAAAGCTATTTCGACCTTAAACATTATCCTTTTTATGTCCGACATGTATGACTCTAAACTACCAATAACCACAAAGACCCGTGGTTTCTCTTTTTTACTCAGAGTCAAATCCTCATTTCTTTCAGATCCAACTATGAGGGGGGACTTTTGATGACGCTCCATTCCGTCACATAGTCTAACAAATTGAAAAGGGAAATACCTTGAACCCAAATTGATTCATCCTTGGAAGAAACATTAGAAAAAGAGAATGGGATGAATAAGGAGAAAATTGCCCATAGGTCGCACAAGTTCCAGCATTGTCGCACAAGTATACTTGTGCGCCACCAAAATGGTCATGCAGGTGACTTGCGCGCCCTCTTTAAAACCCGCCTGAGGTCTTCTCCGACCTATAAATAGACCCTGTGGGCCCCCATTTGAAGATAATTTTTTCCAGAATTCAGATTTAGAGCTCTGAACGCCCAAGTCTCTTCTTCAGGTCTTCCGAACACATCTAAGGTAGTTCATTACCTAGAATGGAAGGTTTAAACAAGAGGAGTAAGGTCTAAGTGTTAGAATTCACTAACACTTGTGTGCCTAAGGTGTTTTACCCTTAAGGGAAATGAACATTATTGCGTGCTGCCCTACTTCCTCGCAAAAACATGCGCGCCTCTCTTCTGGAAGTACCTCAGGACAATTCTAAAGGCATTGGTGAAGGATCGCCCAAGTATTACCATGCTAGTTTACAAACGTGCAGGTAACAATGTGTTGTGCAGGTATAACTGCGCGACCAGGATTTGCGCGCCCACATAGTACCTGCGCGCCTACAAGGACTTGCACGCCCCTGCCTTTTTGGGTTCCCTTCTTTCCCATTTCACCCTCTTATTCCATTCTACCTCTCTTATTAAATATTCAGTCTTCAGGACACTCTTCAAAGCCATTTATGGCATGATTTCTTGATTTTATATCCTTTTCTGAAAGGAATTTTGTGGAATATCTCTCAAAACCTAGTGATTTACACATCATTATGTCACTAAAGATTAATATTTCATTCATTCAACCTCATACTTTAAGATGAGAGAACTCATTAACCTGAGCCTCCTTTTCATGAAAAATCCCTAGTCATAATTCTCAAATATGGGCATCCTCCTTAGGAGTAATCCCCAAGTCCCTTAATTTTTCAAGTCCCTTAACCTCAGCCTCCTTCTCAGGAGTAAGCCCGTGTCTTAATTTCTCTTAACAAGTCCTAATTTACCTTTGATCTGGGATTCCTTCTCAGGAGTAAAACCCAATCATAAGTCCTCTCCTAATTTGGGCCTCCTTTTCAGGAGTAAGACCCAAGTTAGAGTATTCAAAAATCCATGAATCACATATACCTTTATGGACCCTGTTCCTAGATTTTTTTCATAAGGTAAATCCTAATCTTCATTTATCTAGGCATTCATACATTCATAATCCCCACATTATTTCTAATGATTGCATCTCTCATGGAATAATTGTCTGGTTTTTACCAATACCTATTGTTTCTCACACTGAGCATGACTCATGTAATCATAGAGTGTAAAAGTAATTATGACATCCTTCTTTGAGTCATCAATCATAAACATCATACTCCCTTACTCGAACTACGTGGGTTCTGATTCCTTTTCTAAACAAAGGATATGTAGGTAGCCCATCTGCGGGTTCGAACCCAACTCTGAAATAATACATGTCCTTCTGAATGACAATAAACATCAAGTGCCTGACTGAGTGGCTTTAAAACCAACATGGTCATCATAATGACCGAGAGACTTCTATGTAAATGTGTCGAAGGATACCATTGACCAAGAATCTCTCATAAATACATATGATTCTTTATCGATGAAGAACCTCGAATACATATAAAAGATTCTCTAAATTTCCTACATATTTAATCATTGATCGTTAGATCTGAAGGAAAGATCATTTTATACTTGATAATGTAATAAGGATTCATGAACATAACATAAATCTATAAGGAGAGTCCCAGAGTAGAAAATAATTCCCCTAAAAAAGGTGTGATGAGTCCGACCTCCCATCCTCTCGACCAATGCAAATTCCTAAGCCTCATCAGTCCACAAACTAATGAGCGCCTACCTTTGGAAAGTAGGTCCAAATGGATGTCGAATCATTGGATGTTTCTGGTTCTACGAAAAAACCCGTTAGAAACCGATTCGAATGTTTGAACCTTCAATCAAGGAGGTCATCCCCAAATTCCGAGGGAAACAACGGCAAGGTGATATTTTTTGAAAAAACACATCATTAAGGAAAATATAATCTTTGAGATGTACTTGATGTTGATGTAATTATAGTTAATAAAATATTAATTTTATTTTTAGGGTGTTTATCATATTTTTGGGAATATTTTAATAATTATATTAGAATAATTTTTCAAAGAGAAAAACACTACATGTCGGGCAACAATAAATCACATCTGAAAAGGCCAAAAGGCTTGACCCCACAACCAAAAGGTGACAAGGTAGCATATCTTACCACTAGCCTATGTGATGTACTTGAAATTATAATTTTTTTTCATAAATGGTTTTTTGGATAAATAATATTATGATTTTGAGAAAATATTAATTAGGTTGAGATATATATAACCTTTATGATTAACATAAAATATTATTTGGGAACAATGCTCTTATGTTTTTTTGAGATGTAACTTGATGTGTATGAGATAACCATTGAGGTTAAAAAATTCATTTATATTTATTTTATTGAGGTTATTTGGTATATATTGTTATTTATTTAAGGAATGACTAATTTTAAACCTTTGGTTTTATTTTTTAATTTTGGAGATTATTATATTCATATTTATTTTGGGTATTTTATTACATTGTTCTAACAAATTTTTGTTTTAATAAAGATAGGAAGAATAAATTATTAATATTTTATAGATATTATGAACTCTTAAAACATAATTTTAGTGCTTCAAGAATAAAATATTTATATTGAATATTTATTCCATAGCCAAAGGATAGAAATGTGTTTATGAAATAAAAATATATCAAGTAAGTATATTTTCAGGTGTTCTTTATCTTGATATTAATTTAATCCATTAACTCTAGGAATTGGATCTTGAAACAAAAATGTTTCCTATTACCATCATTTTAGATGAATAAATGGTCTTTTAACTCATCAAATATTTATGGTTTTGTGGTTGTTAAATTTCTCTTTATCTTTTTCTTTCTCCTAATAAATGATCACTATTAATATCCATAATTATCTACAAGTTTATTATATGTCCTTATTTTTACATTCCACCAATGATATCCTAATCAAAAACCTAGTTATTTTTAATTCTATATAACCTTCTTATAAAAGTTTCTATCTCTTAAGAAGATGCTTTATTAACCTTTGTTACTATGTTGGGTTTCTAAATAGAATTTTAAAATTTCAAACTAAGAAAACGTTCAAATCGTGGGTAAAAAATATATTTATGGGGGGTATAATGAAACATATTTGATTCTAAAATTACACTATGTTAAATATAGTATACAGCACACAAACTGAGATTAAATGAGATATGATATATTAGTAAAATATTATTAATCAAACGTGATCATTATGAACTAAAAAATAGAATTGGAGGTATGAATATGAATAACCATACTATAAAAATTATCTATAATGTTTTTCTATAATAATTTTTATTTATTTATTAATAAAAAATAAGTATTAAAACTTTTCTGAATTCATTTTATGCTTCAAAAATACATTTTATTCAAAAACAAATTTTATTTCTTTTGTGGGAAATTATTATAATTATTTTTTAGACCTTTAGTTATATTATTTTAAAATGTTAAAATATTTTTTTAAATTATAATAATATTATTTAATTTTTTTGATGTTTTGATAATTTTTCTGAGAAGATAATATTTTAGTGAATAGAGAAAAATACAGTTTTTTGTAAAAAAATCATTTCTTTTAATAAATTAATTAAATTAAATGTACCATTATAATTTTAATTTGATTTAATTGAATAATATGTATTATTTATTTATATGTAAAAAAATTAATTAAATTTAAATCATATTTACACTGGATATTAGTATAAGTTTATTTTTATGTTTAAAACACATTTTTTCTGAAAACCATTTTAAAGTGAATAATGTTCATAATTTTTAATTAATTAAAATAAAAAATAATAAGGAAATATTTAAATTAAATTTATATATTATATTTTTATAAATATAAAATGAAATTGATTTCATTATTATTACTTTCCATATATTTAATGTAAGATCATATTATGATTGAAAAACATATTTCTTGGAAAACTATATTTTCGACCTGTTTGCTGGATTAATTTAATATTAAAATTTTCTAATTTTTTTATTTTAATTTATAATATGGATATCATATTTGGAATAATAATATTAAATATTATATAATAATGTAAAATTAATATTTTTCTATACTAAATAAAAAAAATAAAAATCTATTTGTTGAGTAAATGTGAATACCAGTTTACCAGGGGTGGGGTGTGGGGGTGGGGGTTAAAATATAGAGGCCAATGGAATAAAATGATTAAAAATTGTTTATTTTATAATTTAATATGTTTTTATCAAATATAAAACCTGTAATATATGTTTATTATCATTTATGGAAGCACTTTTTATGAGAGTGACTTCCCATTATTGAATAGTTGTGGGTATTTATATGAATGTCACCTTTACTCAATTATAAAATGGAACCTACGCATCTAAGTTATTCTAAACTATCAAGTCATTTTTATTATCCAAAAACTAAAAATATCACTTTCCAAAATCCTTATACACATTATATGTCTTTTGGTCTTCCCAAAATACCAACCATAATGTTTTTATTAAGAAACCAGAGGAGGTTCTTCTAAGTGAAGGTAATCATCTTCACATATTTCCTTATTTTAACTTCTTCATTTTACACCATAAATAATATATTTAAAAATAAAATATTATAACACCAGTATATAGTATATACTTATATGTTATTAGGTTTATGTAATTTATTCATCCATCTCATGTAATATAAAATGGAAAAAACCATCATTTTTGTCTATAACAAACTACCACGTCGCAAACTGATGTCATTAATTTTCCATAACCAATTATCATGAATGTTAATGATGATGGATTTAATGTTTATATATTATATTCATGAAATAATAATAATTATATTAATGTAACTTATCATATACCATCTTATCTTACCATGAATTAAAAAACTAATACATCATTTTTTTGTATGGTATACTACTACCTTAATGAGATTATCTTTTTATTACTGCATAAAATAGATGTAAAATATTGGTGTATTTAAATAAAAATTATTTATTTATTATATAAAAAAATTCTTAAAAAATAAAATAACACTTACTTTCTTTCTTTGACACTCATTGAAAAGGGAAACCTTACTCAGGCGTACGTATAACCTACAATCTCCAAGACAATAATGTAATTCCTTTTTCATAACCATATTAAATTATTTTTTTTAAAGTATAATTGATATATATAAATGATGATACTAAAATTACTATTATTATGGATATTTTGGAACAAAGAACCTTTTAACCAAGACAAACACACCGATGCCGTTTTGAATTTCTAAATAGAACTTCCTCAAAGCCCTCAATGTGAACATAAATGATTTTGTAACTAAATATCTCATTACTAATTAATGAATTAAATTTTTTATATATAAGCTATTAATCATAGATATAGTTATTATGAATTTAAATAATTGTAATAAGTTTATTATATTGTATTTGATGAATATATATGATAATTGTAGACCTCAAGGTAAGAGTTTATGTCTCAAAAATTCTTTCTCTGAGTGCCATGTAATTTTACACAAATAATATATTTTAGATGGTTTATATAGTGCCAATTTAATTATTATATCATTAATAAATCATAAATTAAGGTATTTAAGTTACATTTCACTTACTTCATTCATGGGGGATATGATTCAGAAGTAACAGTGGTTATAAGAGTTTATGATTCAATGTTATTTTAATTAGGATTGTTTTTGTATAAATATTCATTGAATAAAATTATTTGAAAGTTTCAATTAAAACCATTTAATTTTATTCTTTTATGTTTATTCATGATGTTTTCAATAATATTACCATTTTAAACTATTTGTTTCCTACAATCATTGAGTCATTTATTTGAAGTAAAATCGAATTTATTTCTCTCTTCAATCAAAAATTATTTCTTTTCAATGTAAATGTTTTATTTAATATGTTTAGAAAAACGTTTTAATATTATTTTAATATTTATTAAATTATTTTTTACCCATGTTTATTTTTTTAATGAATTTATTAAAATAAATCTTCACATCATTTTCAAAATGAGACACTTTTTGAGTTTTTACCAATGTTTGAAAAGAATATTTTTTTAACTTATAAATCACATTAAAATTACCCTATATCAAAACCATTATTTTCCATGAAGATTACATAATTATCTTAGGATGGTTATTTTCAAATAAATGTTTTTCTAAAATATTTTGTGAATTTTATGTTTTAAAAAATTGATTTTTAAATTTTAAAGTTTATTTTCCTAATGATTTTTTTAAATATTTTTAAAAGTATTTATATATATCTAAAAAAAATATTTTATGTTATATAATTATTCTAAAT
This sequence comes from Viscum album, assembly GCA_963277665.1. Lineage (NCBI taxonomy): Eukaryota > Viridiplantae > Streptophyta > Magnoliopsida > Santalales > Viscaceae > Viscum > Viscum album. Next base: position 1,881,753,072 of record OY728153.1, read on the forward strand.
TTTGTATATAGTTCCTTTACATATATACGTATCTCACTTTCCCTTCCTTTGATGTTGAAATTCACGACTTATTATCATTTCTCAAATTCTTTCCTTATGAAATATCTTTTTGATTATGATATGAGGTAAGATTATATAACCCATTTTATTTCCATGGGTAATTCTTATATTAATGCCTTATTATTCATTTACATACGTAGAATACATATAAATTTTCATGAAATTAATGTGATGGGTGAGACCCGAATTATATATCACTCAAATACATTTTATAATGTTTTTGTCTCTGAGGATTGAAGTATAGGGTTATGAAGTGAACCTAATCCATTATGGGATTTTTTTACCATGTAATGTTGTCTCAGTTGTTATCCTTTAATTATGTTTATGTCATATTTTAGGATATTTGAAGTTTTTCTTTGATTTTATGATCGTATATTGCCATGTTCCTTATGCTATGATACCTTGTGATTTCCAATGATCCCTCCCTTTTATGATATCATGTTATACCTTTGACTCAAATTTTATTTTTTACTTATCATTTATATTCCCTTAATAGAATTTTTAGCTCACCATTTTTTGTCTATGTATTCCCCCGGATATCCCATATAGTTTGTGGAGATCAAAAATATTTATGATATATTATGAAGAAAAAATAAGATGCTTTATTTCATTCTCAATTTGATGTAATATAGATTTATTATTCTAAAGATATTAGGCCACATCATCATTGGTTTATAACAAATGGATGCTATGTTAAAAATAAGGTATTATTATGTATAAATTTTTTGGCTCAATATAACTTATAGGCCCATTAATCCTATTAAAAAACACCAATAATGAACTCAAAACATTAAATTCACCTCGATATAAATCATTATCAACATCAATTAATCTGAAACAGATCACCTTATTTCATGTGTAAATTATTTTTAAAGCGAATCATAACCATTACTCAAAAAATTTAAATGGATTATCATCCATTAATAAACTATTCATCCATGGGAAACCATTTTTTTATTTCCACTATATCAGTTCTGGTTTCCCATTTTGGAGCCTTGACATCGCCTTCATTCATCTCGATACCAATAAACAACTTATAAAATAATCTCATGAATCCATTTTATTAATCATGATACCCAAAATTAATATTCCTCATAAATAAACATAAATATATCCTTACTCTAGTCATCAACTATCTAGAGGTTTAGAGGATTAGGACTTCATTTGAAATATAAATCTCGATCAAAGGGTTGGTCTTGGGTTCTGGTTTTTATAGATCGAGACTACAGAATCTTGAAATCAAAATTTGATATTAAAACGGAAAATAATCTACATGGTTACTCAAATATATAATTTCCTACTACAATTAAAAATATATTTGGAAAATACTATATGTAGAATTTGTTTATGTAGAGTTAATGTGATTATAAAATTCCTTACATAGCTTGGATGAAAATTGGGTATTTAGAGATTCTAAAAATTCGATTATATAACCATTTTTGTATATTAAGAACTTATAAGTTTTGATCATTTGGAAAGTGTATCACCTATTTACCTAAATTAATTACATTACATAGAATAATTACCATATGTTTAAATATAGTACCACAACCATTTGGATACATGGGGTCAGATTCACATTACAAAAACATCTAATGTTGTTGCTACTATAATCAAATTGTTAAAGTAGTGAAATAAAAAATCATTTGGATTACAAATGTATTAAAACAATGAAATTATATAATATGAATTAAAATTAATTCTAATAATTTAAATAAATAATTACTTTTAAAAAATTCTAATTTTAAAAATAAATTCAATAAAAAAAATTTCAATTAAAGGAACTTTAAATATAATTTAAGAAACAACTATGCAATTTGTATAAAAATAAAAGAAATAAAAATTCAAAATTAAATCATAATTCATCCTAAATTTTCATAAAATATTTAAGGAATAAAATTTATCACCCCAAAATTATAAAAAATAAATATTTATCCATATTGAGAACATCATAAAATTAAAAATAAAATAAACTATATAAAATACATTTGAAAATATGTAATAAAATTGAGCCACATCGGGCATCCACTTAGTTTCCTTAATCAATCTCCCTATCATTAGCACCCCATTTCCAATGGCCGCACACTTTAGTTAGTAAATGCGATATGTGATAAAAACAATGTTTAAATAGAAAACCAATTCCCATTGAATTGTCATGGGGAAGGTGGAATAATAGTCATCACATTATAGAAAATTGATTTACTAAACATAAATTTGTCATGCTTGAGGAGAAAATATGATAAGGTGGGAATATAGTTTTATTGGAAAAAAACATGAAATAATAATAAAACCTCCAATAATAATAGAACAATTCCCATTCTATTACAATTTTGGAACAAAGAAATGCTACTCTTTAATTCTAGCCATGGCAAGGAGAAAAATAAAATAAAATAGAATTATACAGATGTGGAAGCAGTATCACATGAACCTAGTAGTATTCTAGTAGGTCCTTAACCTATTCTCTCCCTCTTTTTTAGTAGTTTAGCAATCCTTAAAAGTATAGGTAAAGAAATCACAGGGATATAAATTTCAATCGGAAAAAATGTTTCCATGGGAAATTAAAGACTCACATTCAAATCATCTTTTAAAGTTTTCCAGAATACTCATAAAGACTCATGTTCAAACCCATTCATTAATTTTCCTATAATATTACCAGATCAAAATATTTTTGGAACTTATCCCATACCAACATGGATTTAATGTTTTTATCTATCTAGTTTTATCATTGTTTTCAAATCTTTTCATATGAATTCATCGGGACATCCACCTCCACACCAATATAGAGATTGTTTTGTTTTTGGAATATAATTTTAAAAAATGGTCTTGGCGTCAATGATTTTGAATAATTAATTTATCTTGGAATCGTGCTTCATGTATATTGGTTCACTACCATAGAGTTTTGTATTTTAATTCAATTGTTTTCTTTTCCCAAGACATATAACAAAACCAACATATCATTTATATTTCCTTTTGATCATTCCAAAATCCATGTTCAATACAACTGTACACAATAAGATTGTTCTTTATAGTTTTATTATAAATATTTATATAGATTTTTTAGTGGCCAAGATGAGCTCCCTTTATTGTTCATTGTGTCTATTTATCCTTATAAAGTTTAGTGTGGAGCTTCTGTGGTTATACATGGCAGTCTAATGCTTTGCAGGTATAATGGTGGTGGTTGGATCTAGCTTCCAATGGCGGTGATGATTATTTTCTGATGACTGTAGTTGAAATCAGTGATCAGATGTGAGGATTGACAATGATGATTTATTTCTAATAGAAGAGACACATGATTTGGGTGGGAGGCCTTATTTTTTATTAATAATAAAAAATTCCCCACATTCTGAATTCCCACATTGTACTTCCATAGCTTTTGATACTCTTATATATTATTTTATGTAACATCAACCTACAATATCAGGTTTGGGTGCTTAGTGAGCTATCCTTATGTTTCTTATACTGACCTCAAAATAAGAGGCCAAGATCCAACAATTCCTACACATATTCTTTTCATTGTGTGCTATACTTAACCAATGATTTTTTATAATATTCCTCATATGACATTCCCTAGTTCCTAGATGAATACTGCTTCTGGGTGGATAATTATTTCCTTATTTTAAATATGTTCATGTGTGTGGGTTGGTTTTTTATTCAATACATTTTTTATAATGTAAAATCCTCTTTATTAAATATTAAAAAGTTATTATTTATATTTTTTTTTTCAAAAATTCATTTTAAATGTAATATATACCCAAATTAAATAATAAATAAATAAAAATGAAAAATTATCCATTAAATTCGACGATTAATGAAATTAAATAATAAAAAAATATATGCCTAAACTGTTCTTATCAACCCCTCCCCACTTAGAATTATACTTGTCCACAAGGATGAAATTTTAAAATTTATCATAATGGAACATTGACCTACCATTATTCTAATATCAATGAAGATAAAATTGAATGATTATCAATGAGGAAATTAAATTTTCAATTATCAAATAGAGAAAATTCATCAACTTATCTTTTTTCCAAGGAATTAAGTCAGAAAGGTATTTTAATTTTTTTACTTTTGAATAGAGAAAGATTCATCTACCTTCTATATATATTTCTCATTTTATTGTCAATGTCCATACCAGTTGTAATTTATACCACTTTACAATTAATTCCTCTCATAACTCAAAGTAATAAATGTAAATTTATTTTGAATTATACCTCAATCATAATCCTTCCCATAGGCTTGTAACACATCTCAAATATCTACCCTATAGAGAAAAAAATCACTAGAAATTATGATGGATTGAAATTAAAGTTTAAATTAAAATGAGGCCTAGGGTAGGTGGTTAATGATGTAAAAAAATTTAATATTAAAATATGGTTATTATCTAAGGAATTTTTTATGACAATAAAATGTATCTCAATGAAGATAATCCCTTCAAAATAAAATCTCCTCTTTCACCCAATACTCAATGTCAAGTTCATGAAGCATTGAATTAAATAAAATACAAACAATATTAGATTTTTTTATTTATTTTTACTTATTTATTTTTTAGAATATATTAACAGTAATAATATCACATCCATCAACAAATACAAAATGATCATGATCATTGTTCAAGAAGTAGTGATTTTTTAACATCCCAAGAGACGACCATTTTTTGGTTTTTATTTTGTTTTTATTCTCTTTAAGTGAAGGATACACAATGAGTTATAATGAATGATAAATCCTGAAACTTCCTCAACATCTCAGGAAACACTAAACATGTTTTCCTAATGAAATAAATCCATGGTAACAATGAATAACATCTATCCTATATTTATTAACTAGAATAGCATGAAAAATAGAAGAGTAGGGTTGAAAAGGGTAATAATAGATTATAAAATAGATCTTCCAAATCAAGGTTATTAATATATTCCACAGGATTAATGAATGATAAATTTCATGGTGGGTATAAGGATAAAGAGCTTAAACAATAATATTTTCCAAATCATATTAACAGTAATTTTGTATAATCATGACTATGAAAATTTGAAAATAGAATTAAATAAGGAAGAATTCATGGGTCTCTCAAGAAATACTCACGATAGATTGTAAGAAATTAATTAAGAAACCTTTTAGTAATGGGAAAACATTATTCTAACAACCACTAGTGATAATTTTTTATAATAAATCAATTATTAATTTATTTATAAATTCAAACATGGAAATAATCTGAAACATTTCATTTACATAAATAAAAAAGTTCTATAAAATCATGAATTTTTTAAAACATTCCACAATATACATCTATATTAATTAATTCTTTCATTTTACTCATTCAAATTTATTTTTCATAATATCTAAATATTCTATGATGGTTATTACAAATAATGTTTTTCCTAGATCAAACAATACAATAATATAAATATGTGGAATGAATTTTTCAATAAAAAATATTAAAAATAATGTTTAATAGTCAAAAAATATATATATATTTTAACTTATACTCCCCTCTCAAATGTATCACTTATTATTACTCTTCACTTGCAACTTTCCTTCAATATGTACCTAAAAATTAAAACTAACAGATCATGGAAAAAGTTCAATTCATTAAACTAAAAAAATATAGATGAAATTAAAAATAAATCCTAAACTAAAGTATAAATTTCTAAATAATTCCTAAGAAGTAATAAAAATTAAACTCTTATAAGGTAAATAAAAACTTTGTCTACCTCCAGAAAAACACTATTTTTTATTATGGTTATTTATCTCCACCTAACATTTTTTAGAAACTTATAATGTGCTACAAATTTTTCCAAAAATGATTTAAACAATTTTTTACTTTTAAGCACATATAGTGGGTATATTCTTCTAATCCTTACTCAAATTAGTTTTATAATTAATAGAGATAACGAAAATCTAAACAGTTTTAAGGTTTACAGAAAAAATTTAAAATCTTTTGAGACTCGGTAATAATATTTTTATTGTGTCATTTTTCTTCAAATTATATACTATACTCTTTAATTCCATCATACAACAAATATTCTTCTTCTTTTTATTCTTAATAGACTTCATGTTATCCAAGAAATCCATTGATTATTTCACCAGCTATTATCTCCTCTTATTCGCTATTTCATATTGAAATTTGGACTTTTTTTATATCTCTTCATCATATGGTTCAGTCTTGATTTATTTAGAAGGAAAATAGTATATAGAAAGTCGTGGATACTTTTATGGAGTTTTTAGGTTGTATAAGATTAAATAACTTCTATTTTTTTCTTTCAAAAATTAATCTTCCTTATTTTATCCAACAAGAAATCAAAACTGAAGATGCGTTCCATAAAAATTTTAAAATTAGTTTCATCTATATATGTTAAAAGTGGGTTTAAATTTTATTAAACTTATTATCTATATCATTCATATGATTATTTTATTTATTCTTATTCAATGTGAGATTCTTACATGTTTTCATTTTGGATTCCTTAGAATCATTGACCATCCTTTCCACATCCTTATATAATTATTTGAAAAAAATAAAGTTCATGGAGGCGTGCCTCATTAACACTCGGTTAATGTTGTGGGATTTTTTCTTTTTAATCGTATATTTATTATCTATATATTCATCACTTTCATGTTAAATTACATTACTTTAATGTAAAATCTTTCATGCTCAATCATATTGGAATGCTTCCCTTTCACCATAACAAAAAATTATAGTGTAAAATAGATATAAAAAATTAATGATAATCATAAGAAAAAAATTATGTAAAAGAAAAAGGATGGGGAAATAGATTTCTAAAATTATGAAATTAAAGTAATATCATAACCTCATCACTGGAAACTTTACTATAAATTGATATTCCTAGAAGGCATTGTTTTTTCCTCTAGGTTAATATTGATTTATAAATTTATAATAATGAACTAATAAAAACTAACCTACTAATTAGTATATGTATGTGGAGTATGAGGTTGATCCCATATGGACAAGGTGGAGAATATTGTAATTTAATAATTAAAACTATAATTAAAATTGAGTAAAATAAAGAAAAATTTGTTGGTATGAGAATTTTTACAGGTGGGAGGAAAGAAAAATAAAAAAACATATAATTTATAGGATCCTGAACTAGTAGTACATAGGTTAGAAAATTAATATTATTTTCATCATAGTTGATTCTAATTCATTCCTTTTTTCCAGGTGGTTACTCTCCCAGTCACTAAGACCCATTTTCTAATGGTCATGTAATTTCGTTAGTTTGTAAAAAAGTTGAACCAAAATCATGTTCATACAGAGAACCAATTACCAACCAATGGTAATGGGGATGTTTGAATTATAGTGATCACATTATATAAAACTCCTTTACTCAAAACATAATATTCATGCTTGAGGATAAAATTATAGAAATAAATAAGTGAATTTAAATGAAAAAACCCAAATTGAAATAGCTATAAAAAAATAATATTTCTAGAACAACCCCCCTTTGATTATATGTTCATCTAAATTAAATTCTACCCACTCATTCTAGTGATGAGAGGGAGAAAAAAATAAAAATAAAATAAAATTGTATGGAAGTGGATGCTATAACATTATAACACAATAACAATCCAGCAAGTCCCCAACCAATTCTATCCATATTTCGAAATACGGTTTGATTCCATCATATTTTTTTGTCAATGATACCCTAGGACTCATCCTTATCATCGAAAAATATTCCCTAATTGGTTTCCTAAAGACTATAATTTAAATAAACTTTTAAACTCTTACAAGAGAACCCCATAGAATCGCATCCATACCCAGTATTTTATTTATTTTAAATCTCATCAGATCAGAATATTTTAGAACTTATACCCTACCACTATGGAGTTGTATTTTTTATTTTCATATTATATTTCTATTATCTGATATTCTCATATTTATGGACTGACATGCCCAAACCCAATTTGAAACAATGGGAATTTTGAGTGTGTAATATACCTATATGAAAGGACCTCGACCTCCACAAAATTTTATAATCCATTCTACCTAATTATTCTTCAAACATAAAGGGTCTTGAACAAGGGGTTTCCAATTTTCCATCATCATATTTCTTCACCCATGACACATAACATAGAAAACATGTCATTTATATCATCATTAATTCATTTAAAAATACATTTTCAACATGATTGGGAGCACCATGAGAGTTTTCAAGGTTTATTCATCATAAAAAATCATCTAATTTTAATATCAACCAAGTCAAAATCCCATAATTTGTTATGGTGTTTGTTTATCCTCATAATGGTTTATGTCAAGATTTAATGGTCATCCATAGTGGTTCTAAGCTTCAGATTCATAGGGATGGTATTTGGTTTGATCATCTAGTGGTTTTGATGGTGTTATCTAGTGATAACATGCCACAATAGCAAGTGGATGGATCGATCGATAGGTATGATATCTTTATAAGGTAGAAGACACATGATAAGGTTAATGCTGCATTGTTTCAATTAATGATTAATAATTCCCATGTTCCTCTTTCCCTCATCAAACTAATGTATCTTTTGACAGTCATATATATTATTCAATGCCACTTCAACCAACATGAAGAAGTTTATAGGGTGCAGAATGAGATATTCCTTTAACTCTTATGCCAAAACAAATGTGAGAGGGTAATCTCCCACTATTACTGCATGCACCATATATGAAATATTTTGTCTCCTATTAATCCTCTTCTATCCGTCCCTGATGCTTGGATGACTACCTTTTGAGGGTTTCTATGTGGATTTCATTATTTTTGGGATAACCATGTTTTTAGGGAAATAATTTATATCCAAATATCCTTTATTTATTTTATATTTCTAAAATCTGTGCACAAAAAAAAAATTTATTCTAAAGAAAAATTCTATTCTAAAAGGCTTAAAATTAATTTATTTTTATTTTATTTTTCCATAATTCAATTAACATTTTATTTACACAAAAATTAAATATTCAATAAATAATTATGTAAAATTATAAATAAATTCATGAATTAAATAAATTAATCAATAAAAAATGTATGCATTAAATGTTCTTATCAACACATAAGAAAAAAAATCCACCACTAGTATACCTTTTGAAACCCAAACTTTCTCTCAATAGTCTCATCCTAATGAGACTATTATTCAAGTATTTTTGATATATTTCAGTATATACCAAACTATAGATTATCTTTAATGATGGTTCTGAGTAATCCTTTGACTTTTTATCTGGTGGAAACAACACTTGTACATTCCATTCCACCTCATAGATGAAGGTTCCATGTATAATTGCTCTTTGAGATCAACTTCATGTGATTAAAATTCCAATTTAACAGTGCCACTCATTTCTATGTGAATGAGACACCCATGTAATAACCATTATAATCTATTAGTATATTTTCCTAGAATTTAAATATAAATTTCAACCTTTTCAAAAATCATTATCCCCATCCAAAAATCTATTTCCATGAGTAATTAAATTTATATTCTAATAATTTGGGACTTTATTATACTCCATGCTTCTCTGATTCCTCCAATGATCTTGATTGTCTCCCAAGTGATGCTTCTAGAATAGTTACCCACTACCCTTATCAAATTTTTAGTTATGAGAACCCTAAAATTGAAAACCATGACCCATTTAGGCTGAAGAACCCTTATAAAAAACTATATACCCCATCTAATTTGTGGGATATATAGAATATATAGAAGTTAACCTTCAAAAATAGACCTAAAAAGCTCTGAAGTCCTACTTAAATTACCCTTTTTCTTTTTAAATTATAGATATAAAAAGGGGACCTTACCAAATGTCATATAAACTCGTTCCTCCTCCTTAATCTAAACATAGTTCATTCAATAGAATTTACCAATAAACACATCAACTTCGAGATAATTCTCCACATTACAAGAATATATAATCCATAAAATTTCCATATGCATTAATTTGATGAATTCCCATTCTACTAACAACATCTATTCCAACTTATACATCATCAACACAAATCAAAACATCTCCTGGTGTAAGAAACTAACATCCTCAAAGTCTAAAGCATCCAAAATCAAAGCATAAAACTATAACTCACCCATTCTAATGCATATACTATGGAAAAATAAACACCCTATAAATTGAAAATGTAAAAGAGATTAGGATTGAAATTCAAAATTATTTATCTATATTTCATGCATGATCTGAATTCCACTTGGACAAAAATAAAATGACACCAATAACAAAAAATCATGGAATTTACATTGAAAAAATCTATAGTACCTACTACTATCACCACTATTTAGTAAACATCTATCCATAATATAGTTGAACACTTGACCAGAGGTACCCAGTGGTATTCCAAACAATTTCAACACTAATTGACATTATATTTTCTAAAAATAAATAAATTTGTCAATAGATTCTGTAAAACCAAGCTATGGTACCACTTGTTTTTCAGTAAACACCTAAACACCACCATATATAATACCACATTTTTGGATCATGCATCAAGAATAGATCACAAAAAGTTTTATCTTCTGATCTATATAACCGTCATGGGTAAATTCCCAATATATGGAAGTTTGAGAACCCCATCGACCACTAAAAATTAGAAACTCCCTTGATGACTCATATCATCCATAACCACTATATAGGGAGGTCTATCCTTGATGATAGATTCTCTCTAATTCTATTTTTTATATGTGCAGTGTTATCACTCCACTTCTTAATTGAGTTCATGTTGAACATGTGTGCCTTGAATCATATTTATTGGTGAAATCCATAGTAGCTAGCCAGTATCTTTCAGTCACAATGAATTTAGTTCTCCATGGAGAGAGTGTAACTCTACTCTGATATTCATGGGAATCAAACCACCCAGTCAATCTCAATCACAAACTCAAACAATCCTCTTGGGGATTGATGTTTACTAAAAAGAACTCCATTGAATGAATATTATGTATTTTCCTAAAATTTATTAAGTAATTCCTTTGAATATAATGTCAATCATCACTCAGAATCATCATCTAATGGATCTTATTCCCATAGACCAGCTTCTAATGGATTATCTAAAATCCCAACTTCTTCTAGAACTCTAGTTTTTCAACAAAAAAATCCCTCTATATGCATCACTTGTTACTTTGGAATGTGTCATATGAAAATTTCATGAATATAATCTTTACACCATCCACATTGAAATTTTAGAACACATCTATCACTACCATTTATTTTATATAGATATATTCTATTTAACCATATCTTTCAGCTTGAAACTAGGCTTCCATGGATATGATTTATTATCTTCATATGGTTTGTTCATGTTTAATATATATATATATATATATATATATTTATTTGTATTCAAAAAATCACAAAACATAACTAGAAAATATTTCTTACATAGAAACTTAACAAATATATTTGGAAATGGTAGTATCTTGACGGACCTTGGAATCCCACATAAGTACATAATTAGAGGATTCATATATGTTGTGTATATAAAAAATAATTCTAATTAGATGCCTACTTTCTACCCAAATATAAAGGTAAAGTTACTTACCCACAATTTTGAAAATACACCATGATGATATGAGATGAAAATGTTGGAACAATCTAGAATATTAACCCTATATATATATATTCTAATTTACATATATTGTCAATTCAAATCATCCCAGACTACTAATGAAGCATGGGATAAAGTGCTTCCATATTTTTATCATTTTTCCTTCTAAATATATACGATATTTATTATCAGTAAAATTTCGAAAATTCATACAATTATGACATTTATATGGTTGAGTAGAATTAGATTTTAAAGCATCCACTATTTGAGTAGAAGAGGGTGTTGGGATATGGTGTTTTCTTAGTGAAGGTTAAGAAGAAGGATAAAGACATTGATGAACTTATTGGATTTCTCAAAGGTTGGTCTAGGGTTGTTTGGGAGAAGGTTGGGGGTTTTTTGTTGGTTTAGTGTTGTGATTTCTTAAGGAAGGAAGGAGATGTGCCTCTATACTCCAAATATTTGAATTTTGGTTTGAGTAGTGAATTTGTGTTGTTTTTGAAGATCATCCTATGGGGGAGTAGACTTGGGGGTAACTATAGTTTGTGAAAGGTAGGGTATGTGTTAAAATGTTTATCATGTCTTGATGAACTGTTAAGGTTCCAATTAAAAATGTGGGATACAATTTTTATGGGTATTAACTAAAATTGGGAGTATTTTCAAAGATATTTGAAAGATAAGAATGATGGATAAATTAGATATGGTATGCTTGGTTGTGGGGAATATGAGATTTTTAAGGGATTTATGGTTACAAAGTAGTCATGATAAAATGAAATTATTTATCTCTTAGAAAATTAGCTTTATTATTGTATTGTTTTCATATATTTTTATTATGTCCATTAGTTGGGATCTTTGAAAAATAATTTCCCCCAGATAGATACGAGGCTAGGTTGGGAATTTTGGATTGAAGAATGGAAATTCCATGTTTATCATTTATTTTTGGTTTGTTGACTATTTTTACTTTTTGAAATAGTGAAAGAACCTGAATTAATTGATGTTGGTATGTTTTTTTGTATGGGGTCATATTTTTTATTCAAATTTGGAAGAAAAGGGATATGGGTTATCCAAATGACCATGTCATTTTGGGACAACAGTTTTAATGTGATAACAACTTAGATATGTTGACTATAAGGACTTAACCACAAGAATTACTTACTCTAGTTTTTTTTAACAAGAATTGAAATTAGATATTATTTTTAGTTTATAGTTTTATATAATTAGGAAAAAATATTACAACTTATACTCATACATTACATGTGTTATATTATACTCAGTATCCACTTTCCCACCCAAAGAAAACCCTCTTAAAATAAATTATGACTTCTTTTCGAGATAAATCATAAATTATTTCATCATTAAATATTCATTGTGCTTACCAATATTAAGATACGTTAAAAACATATTAAAACATTGGATGAGTAGAAAAATATCAACAAGGGAAATTAAATTAATGAAGAAACTTTTAGTCCATGAATATTTTAAACTAATGAAAACATTTTTAAAAAATCATACTCTTCACCAATAAAACATAAACCATTTTTCTTACCTCATGAAATCATAATATTCCTATAAAACTCTATATAAATCATAAATTATAAATGTAACATATGGAATCTATATCATTATTACATTGAAACTTTCATAGCTACACAGGGAGTAAACTTCATGGTTATGTTTGAATACATATCATACTGTATTCCCTAAATCACTTAGTAGAAGCCCTACTGTTTAACTCCATGTAATTAACCAATACATTGGATAAATATCATGGGCTCACCCACCCTCAGTTTATCACGGAACCACCCATACTCATGCACAATTCCCATGAACTATTACATAATCATAACACATAAAACAAGAATTTAAGGAAAATAAGATTTCCACAATGAAATCATATTTAATATTTACAAGACATATACTCATAAATTAAAGCACATTATTTTAAAATAAAATGGTAAAAATTTAAATAAAACATCAATAAATAATAGTGACATGAATGTGAAATATTCCATCCATGGCGTATATGTTTAAAATCATTCAATGTTATTAAAATAATCAATACATGTTTAAAACACAATTAAAACATTTAAAAAGATGATTTTTTAATAAAAGTGTCCCATACCACTTTGAAACTTATGAAATGAAATAAAATTTTAAAGAATTAATGTCTATATAGATATATCCTTAAAAAAAATTTAAAACATGTTCATTAATGGGAGTGATTTAGGAGAATAAATAATTGAAATATTTAAAAAATGTTTAGTTAAGGAGTTTTTTACCATTTTGAACATTTAAATTATAACCCACAATAAAGTAGAACATTTATAATACATTAAATAACATTAGTATAGATATAATATAGATATGTAATTTTAAATGGGTTATATATACAATTATAAAATAATAAAGTAGTATATCATCAAAAAATATCTAAATGAACAGAGATTGGGGTGAAATTACTTACCTCGAGTTCGACTAATATTGTACATTCTCTATCCTACTAAATAATAATCTTAGGTTAATTTATATTTTAATTATAATATTTTTTATATTTATTATTCATTTTTTATCATTTATTTCAATCTTTTAAAAATTAAAAAATTATTGAAGTTCATATCAAACGTTTTATCGTTATTCAGTACTTGAGTCGAAAAATGAACTTGTTATGATGTAAATAGTCCATGTGGTCATAAGTCCATCATATATAGAATAATAATCATGGAATAATGATGTAATTTATATGAATTTATACTTTTAAATCAAACTAGTAATTATGGTAATTAAAAATGAACAATGTTATAATCCTGGAGATGGTAGGCTGTTCATATGGATGAGTAACATTTCCCATTTTTCATTGATCTTTATGGAAAGGAATTAAGTATTATTTTAACTTTCTGGAATTATAATAAAATAATTAATATAATATTAACCAATTAAATATACTTAAATATATATATCATACAAGTGTTTTAGTAAATAAAAATGAATCACATCGCTCCGTAAAGGTGATAGTTCATACGTACGCATGAATGATGTTATCATTTTTATTTGCAAAGAAGGAGTGAATTTAGTTTATATTTTATTATATTGTAATTATAAATATGTAATTAATATCACATATTATCATTCATTAAATAATTATAACCTTTCATGAGAGATGTTTGTGGAATATTAATTATATCGATTCGTGGAGGTGATAGTCCACATGTACACAGAACGATTAATTCCTTTCCCATTTAATGGGACTGGAGATGGATTTAGGTGAAAATATTAAACTAATATCTCAGTATATTTAGGATAATAGAGTTATTTTCTCATCATTTATGGAGAATATTTTAAGTACGATGAAGAAGAAACAAAATAGAAATACTTAACTAAAAAAGTTACCTTTTATTCAGATGATCATATTTTTTAACACCATAACACTTCTAAGGAGGGTGTTCAGCCAAAAAAAAGTCATCTAAAAAGTTGGGACATATTTTAGGAAGGGGTTTGGGTAAATATTAGCTGAACCAAATGGTTTTTATGTGTTATTATTTGAGAGGAATGAGTTCCCTTTTTATATAAGAGGGGTGCAGCACTTTTAGAAATATTAAAAGTATTAAATTGATATAAATTAATTTTATATTCCAAATTATCCCTAACTAATTTATTTATTTGATAAGATGATTTTGGGATGAATCAGTACAATAAAAGTAAAATTATAAACGTTTAGAATATTTATTAAACTTTATTTGTATAATCCCTTTTATATCTTACCATTTTATAAATTAATTTGGACTTTTAGAGTTAAAATAACTACACTAACATGTCAAACGACTAATTAATGAGTTGTTAATGAAATTTTTATACTTATATCAATCTTTTCACCTAATATTATATTTTTATAAATTTTATATCATTTAATTAAATATTTATATTTTAATATATGATTTATGTTATTTTTTACACTATTCATTACATGGTTATTTTTAAAAAATATAAAACTTTGGTTCCTATGAAAAAACTAATTTAAATAATTCATAACATGTCAAAAGAGTATATAAAATATGTGGATGAAATCAAATATTTCAAATTATATTTATTTTAATATTAATAACATCATTTATTTGATTCTTCCTTTAACAAATATATTACTGCATTGTCATTGTGTCACAATTAAATTTAATTATTTAATTTTTTAAAAAAACAATAAATTACCAAGATGTATATAAACATTTTATCCTTAAAATGACTATTTATATTCTAATTTATCTTCTATATTACCCTATATTAAAAATTATTTACTTATTAAAAATATAAATATGACATTTTTATATATCATTAAATTAAACATAATAAATGTCAGATTCTTACCCAAGTGGTTTAAAAATGTTATAATTTCAACCTAAGGTTCATTTTTGTCATTAAACACTAATCTAATCAAATTAGGGCAAGTTTTATGTTAAATTTAATTTTTTGTAATATTATTTTTACCTTTAATTACCAGATTTACCTTTAATCATGGTAAATAAAATACTATTATTACCATTCACCCAAAATTATGTTTATCCTGTTATATCACAATTTTCATAATGGGACCCTCTACCCCATTGGTAACTGGCCTAAGCCCAAGGGTTGGCCACCTTGGGCCTCACTGGGGACGTGTGGCGCGTAGGTGGGGAGGTCACCCCAATACCTCATTACCCAACAACACGTCCTTGCCCGCGGGGCACGTGTGAGTTGGTTCAAGGTAGTGTGGTCCTAACCCTGAGGTTCCAAGTTTTATTCCTTGAAAGGAAACATGCACCATATTCCAGTGATCCTCTCATGGGCCCCTATACCCCATTGGGAATTGGCCTAAGCCCTAGGGTTGGCCACATTGGGCCTTGCTGGGAACGTGTGGTGCACAGGTGGGGAGGCAGATCCAATACATTGTTACCCAAAAACATGTCCTAAGGTAGTTGGGGTTTGTCTTAGTGGTTAGAACCTCGTAGTCCTACATGAAAAATGGGGGTTCAAAACCCATTGGGCGCAATTAATTTAGCAGCAGTATAGTGTACTGTAGCAGCGGTGACACTGTAGTAGCAGTGTGCACTAAAGTGGCTACAGGTATCTATAGTGTTGGTAGGGTACTGTAGTCGTAACAGATACTGTGCATAAATATAGCAGGTGTAGCACTGTGTCAGTACTCTTCACAGAATGGTCCTTGGGCAGAATATTTGGGCCTTCAGACCATGTAATGGGCTAAATGCCCACTAGGCCTTCGGGCTATGTAATGGGTCTCCCTCTACCCATTTAAAAGAAGTCTTTTATTTTCTTTATGTAATAAATGTGGCTTCATCCCCATCCTTTAAAAAAACTAATCTCACAGATATGGTGAGATGGTGGGTAAAAGAGATGTTCAAATTTTCAATATAATTTTTTGGAAAAATTTCGATAACAAAAATCAAATAGATTAAATTGAATTAAATGATAAAAAATAATATAGTAATACTTTAAATACAATTAAATTTATAATATAAATAAATAAAATATAAGAAAAATTATTTTTGAACTAAAATGCAGTATTTTTTACTATTCATTAAGAAAATGAATATTACAAGAAAAATATAAAAAACTTATCCAAGTAAAATTTGATGTCATACTTATATATAATATGTTTATTTTGTTAAATAGAATTTGTAAAAGTAAAAAAAAACCAGTTTTAAAATGGGTTCTCTATCAGAAGCTAGAAAAACATCTTTTTTTTTGAAAAACACTTATTTTATTTGTAAAATTTCTTTTGTTCTTATATAAAATCTAGAAAATACAAAAAATTAATGTTAAACATTATAATGAATAATATATATATATATCATTAATATTATCCATCATGTTTCATTTTATTATTTATTGTTATAAAACACTTGTGAACATTTTAATAGTTCTCTAAAAAAAAATTCCTTTTATTTTAAAAACGGGTTTACATTCACTTATACTCTAATTATTCTCTAAATAATTAATTATATAAACATTTGTAAACCATATTTTTATAATTTTGTTATTCCTGTCAATTATCACCATTCTAATGACTTGTTTTTAATGGTAATAATTACATATTAATTGATTATTTTCATAAACTTGACGTGTCATATCATGTAGGCTATTAAACATAGTGTTTACTATTAAAAACTCAAGATGTTACACTTTATATGGTTTAATATATGAAATGGTTGTTGGGTAATCCCCATCCAAATATTCCTTATAGATATATGTTCTCATCTCCTATAATTTTAGGTGAGTTCTATTGAAATTATCACATGAAACAAATGTGTGTATGAGATTTGGTCTCAAGTTTGGAAGATTATGGTTAGTTTAAATATTTAAAAATGAGAATGTGGGTAGGAAACCAGGATTTTGGGTATGTTTTAGTGAATGTTTTGGTTGGGTTATAATATTAAACATAAAATATATGGAAAAAAGTATATCCACTCCATAGTGGCATAGAAATACGATAATGGGGTATGATAAAAATACAAATGAAATCATGGTTTGGGAAAATAACTCATGTATTATATGGTTATGGGAAACTATTCTATGGAGGTACTAGGTTATATATCTAAGGTGTGAGTCTTATAGAAAAATAGTTTAAGAAGCGGGGTCGTGGAAGGAATTTTGGAAGGCTAAGGGAAATGGCTTCGAGGTTTATTGGTGCAAATATATTCTCATGGTGGCATGGTATTAATAATTATAAATAAAATGGGTTCCTCAGATCTTTTATGGAATATCTTATCCAATGGTGGTTTTTGGATGATAAAATGTCCAAAGTGGCCATGACTATGGAGATTAAGCTATTAAATGGGGTTCTCCATATATAATTGATGTCATTCATGTGTTCATAACTTTTTGTCTAATTAATTTTGTAATGTTCGTTTAAATGTTCATAATTTGTGTGAAATACCCATGTTTTAATTCAAAATATAATTTTTGAGAATTATTTGAATTAATAAAATCGAGTTATTTTAATGTTTTAATCACACCTTTCATCCAATTTATTTAAATTATGTGATTACTATTTTTTAGGGTTATTTATTCAATATCCAACATATCATTAGCATAAATCAATGAACAATTAGTCTATTTTAAGGGTCTTATAGTCCACATAAGAAGGCCCAACGAATCTGTGAAGAAAATGGACCGACCATGAAGATAGAATTTATGGGCTCAATCAAGAATCCCAAATCTTTTGAAACTCCATAATATATTCTTGGTCATCCAAAGTAATCATGAAAATATATTTCTAGGCCCAAGTCCAAAAAGAGGCCTAATATATGGTCTTACATCCACCCCACAATTCTGTCTTGAAAATAAAATCACAAAAAATACTTACTTTTATACTAATATATATATATCAATTATAGGTGATATTTTTTTGTGTGTTAAATATAATATATAGGAATACAACTTTGTCGAAGAAGGTCCTTGAATTTGAAGTCATATGCATGGCCTAAATTGCATTCACATGTAGACCACGAAAATATTCTACAAAAAAATGGACAAAATGAAATGATTTTGTAAAATAGATATAAATTTGGATAAAAATTTCCAATATTGGAAAAATATTAATAATTGACAGTATAAATAAATATAAACAACAATAAAGAAGAATATATCTCAATGTTTAGGTGTTTGTATGTCCAAATTGGCAATCCAAGAATAGGGTAAGTTTTGGAATGGAAACAGTCCACATCCATGGGATATAAATACATTCCCCTCCTTCCATCGCAAAGGGTTGTAATTTAAGAATAGAGGATGATACATTGGCATGAAAAAATCCTGGGAGAACCTAACAAACTTAAGGTTTAACTTGAGATTACCTTCCTCATATCTTTGTCATCATGTTATTTTGTTTTCTTCTTATTTGTAATCTTGTAAGTTTATTTTTATTTCAATAAAATTTTAATGCATATTTCTTATTATTAATCTATATTCATCACCCACAATCTATTATTAAATATCAATGATCTTAAAATATCTTAAATCATGTTGAAATCATTTCCCTTATTTTTCTTCCATATTCAATCTAAAGTCAGTTTTCTAATCTCATTACTATTTGTGCGTGTGTTCACCGCACAACTATTTTCTTATCCTGTTATATTCTTTCTATTTATAATTATTTTCCATAAACACATATTAATATATTAATAACCATATTAAGGGATGATTAAATCTATCAATTGGGTGAGTCATAATTTTTTGATATTAAGTTATTTATAGATTTTGATTGATAAATATTTTTTAGGTTGACATTGTGTATGTTGTATTTAAAATGTCTGGGATTAATTACACGTTTTGTGTGACATGTGGATTCCATGGATTATTGAACCAAAAAATAAACTACAATAAAAAATTATAGATTATGATTATACACCTATTTAATTTATGTCTTGGATTAAAGTCTTAACACAAGGTAATACTGATCAAAGTCATATTGTGAAGTGGGTGTTGATTTAATGCAATATAAAGAAAAGATCAATGATACCATAGGCTTAAATACACAATAATGAAAACATCCAAATCATTTTAAAATTGTAAAATATTTCAAACATTATACATTAATCAATTTATATATTCTTTGAAACAAAACCCCCTATTAAGAATACAAATCAAAAAAATAATTGACAATTAAAAAGTACAATCACTGAGAATTTGACCCGAGTGATGCTATAAAAATTTTCAGAGCACCTAGAACTTGAAAGGTCGATAGGAGAAAATAAATTACACTTTAGTACTAATTAATGGTAATGAATTGACCTTAACATAATCAATATTTTTTAAATTTTGTTTATACATCTCATTTTTTCACTTCTTCCATCAAGTGAACCCTCTTCCACTTTTTAATTTTAGAAATTTTCTCCACTTTAGAGGATTTTGAGCCCATATTTTTCCCAAGGATTATTTATGAAAAATTATTAAATAATAAGGAAAAAATATTAACAAAATTCTACAGAAATTAAATGTTTTTATATTTTAGTAACATACATTGGTTGCCTCATAGTTAGAACTTTATTTTTTTCAAATGCTGGATATACCTTTTTAATTCAATCTAATTAAATAAAATTATGAATCCCTTATGGAAAGTGTCTATGTGGTGGTTAAATCATTATCTATTGGACCTTAATGAAAGTTCACGCTCCCATGGGATCCCATTAGATCCATATGGGAATTTTTTGATCACCGTGAAGGGTACCAACAGAAATGACATTAATTTACCAAGAAACAATTTTATATCCTGAGTGAAACATGAGTACCTTGTCATCAAGTGTGAATTCACATATAATTTAACACTGTAAACACTAGTTAATGGTATTTTATTTTGGAAAATATATTTCTTATAAACTTATTTTGGCTATTTTTGGTCTCACATAACTCTACCACTTTCCAAAGGTTTGAGTCATCTCAATCATCTATGGTGGTAACAATGGAAAATTTTCACTAAGGAGGGGATGTGTGGTCGGTTCATACCTCATGGGGTATTATGGCCTTGTATGATTCTATCTTATAATTTTAATTAATGATTGTGAAATTATTTCCAGCAACAATATCACTTTCTCTTTTAGTGAAGATTATTGACCATTAACAAGATTTAATGGGGATGCTACATATAAGAATTATACTATCCTATTTTAATTAAAGTATTAAATCACCCTATAATTTAGATCTATACAATTAGGATCTCTATAATTTTTTACTATCAAGGATAGAATTTGGATCCTTTTAAAGTAGTCATTAGGTTTTTTTGGATATTGTATCAGGCCCATGAGAATGGATTTCAACGTATCCCAGTGAGGATAATGAGAACCTATATATTTCAATTCCACTTAACAAGAAACATCATTCCTTTTCATGTCACGTGACAAGGAACATAGTGATTAATTTTAATCCCACACATATATAAATTCATTCAAAAATTTTAAAGTCACTCAAAGTGTAGAATTATCTAAAAAATACCTATAAATGGTTTAGTACAAAAAATATGATGAAGAATCCATTTTGGGTTTAAGATGGAATATGATCCAAGTGAATAAATTGTAGGAACCAAGAATATTATATCTATTGAAATCATTTAGAGAAAACGAGTTAATAATATTTCAACATGAAATATAGTTAAAATAAAAATTCAAAAAATAATTGTAATATATTAAAATAGAGAAATAATCAAATGAACATTCTAGGTATTCTCTAGGATTCCACTCTCTATTCCACCTTGATAAACCACACACTGGAACCATAAACTCTTATGCACACTATGCACATTCTAATCTTACCTATACAAATCTTTGCTTCCACTATTATCCCTACCTAATCCAACCATCATGCTGATATAGATCATGTGTGGTAGATCTGACCTCCCCCATATGTAGTTGAATAGGTTCATTTATTGGATATAAGTTTACAAATTTTCTAAAACTTATTTAAATAATAAATGTTTAAAATAAAAAATATAAATAACCGTATTCAACATCCAATCACACATTATTTCATTTTTACTTCAATTCCTCCATTGAAATATTTTAAAAAACACACCTAATATGTATCTCCCAATTAGAAATTACTTATTATAATGAGTCACAATTTGAAATGTGATTTCTTGGGCTCTCTAAAATAAATTGGGATTTTTTGGTACTTATGTGCAGCAGAGTAGCGGACCAAGGTTGTCTCTCAAAGAGGGAAGTAAATTAAATCTACTTTGTAAAGGTATTCTAAAAATAAAATAAAAGATAAGAAAAAATCTAATTAAAATTTATTGGGGGTTTGTTAACCATTAGTTAAATAATATGAAGAATTATTCTATAATATTATTTTATTTTTTCAGTTATTCTTTTTGAAATGAAATTTGATTAATAAAACACAATGAGAATATTTTTTAGAAAACTATTTCAAAAAGAGTAACCGATCTGACAGTACCTATTAACTCACTTATTAATAATTATAATTTAAATTAAAACACCCTTTATTATGATCACATAATTTTCTAACTCTCAAACTCTATGGGATTTAACATATCTATAATTATTAAACGAATTAAACCCTAGGGTAGTTTTGGAACATGCAATCATAACACCCTATATTGATTGTCATTTCAAAGATATATTATGATCAGTGGTAAATTAAGGAACATATAATTATTGTAATTAAGATTAATTGAGTTTACAGTTTATATTTTAACTATACAAATTTATCTCATGTGGTTTTTTATCTCAATTATGGTTGCGCTCCCATAGTTCACTCAATTCTCGACCTCGCATGATTTTTCATGATTCATTCAATTTCTTGATTAGAATATTTTAATTGAAAAAAAAATAAAAAAATTAAAATATGTGAATTAAAATATCTCATTGATTCAAAATATTTATGTGAATATGGTTATGGTGAGATCGATTACTAAGAAAAATCACTCTTCTATGGGCGATGTAGTCATCATAGAAACATTTTACATTCGAAAAATTTCATTGAAAGGGAATAAACCAATAAAACTTATACTATTTATTTCTAGACCAAATATAAATGCCAATAGAGGAAGAAAAATTAAAGTATCAGATGAACTGGAAGAGAAAAAAATAGATTATTGAAATCAAAACAATATTACAAAGTGAAGAAGAAGAAGAAGTATTCGATAAAGAGATTCTATCTTTAAAATCTCTCCCACTTGAAATACCCATAATAATTGAGTGAAACTAGTTATTATAATCATTTAATATACAAATTAAAATACCAAACTCTCAAAATGAGAAAAATAAATATTGATAAAGTGGAGTGGAGACTAGTTTATAAATGGTTTCAAGTTTCACTGGGGAAATTCTGCCAAATATATTCATCCATATTGAACTACCCGTGTGACCTTTAAAACATGTGAACCTGTTATCTTTAAAGAATAAAGATTTGTGTGAGATTATTTTTTAGATCTCCTTTCAAAATATGAACCCAATAAATTCATAGATGAAGTTGTTATGTCCTACATACTGATGTGACGTCTAATCTGGTGAGTCTAGTCCATCCCTGACTTTATGGCCCATTAATTACACACAAATGCTCATATGTCTTAAATTAATGTTGTATCCCATCAAGTTAGGAAGAAATTTAAAAAATTTCTTGTTTAATTAATACATATGTAAATATTTGTTTCCGAAATACTACAATGAACTCTAAAATGGAAAAACTTGAATTTTTATCAAATATTAAAATGAATGATCTAATTCCAAATATTCTATAAATAAAAATATTTATCATAATATAAAAAACTTATTTCATTTATTATAAATAAAATATTCAATAAAATTGAGTTTTATCAACTCCCCGACACTTACAGTTTTTCAATCATAAGAAAAACATCATATCATGTATTTCAGAAAAAACTATGATATAATAATCATGTTCATATTCCGCAATCCACGGTAGAAATATAAGAAATATTAGAATCCCATAAAGAGTAAATATCAATAAATTAGAAATTTATTTTCTCATATATTTTATCAAAATAAAATCTAGTGATATTAATGACACTAATCATAGAGAAACAAGTTATTATTCCACAATGAAATTAATCCCATTAATTCCCTAGGTTTGTGTGCCAACCATTTCAAGATCATATCTCCACCCTTTATTAAATATATTTAGATCAAGTAAAAAAATTGTTGTTACCTAGTTTAATTCACTAAACCTTTTTTAAATTTCATTAAAATCAGATTTCAAGTCCCACTCACTTGAGAATTCCTGAATGTCATACCATAAGCTCCCGACCTAGATATCGACATGTGTTGTACATTTTATCACTCTTCTCATTTATTATTATTATTATTTAAGATTAATTTGGAAAAAATATCACACTAATTTATCAACCTATGTTTGGCCTCCTCATGAAACTAATTGTAATAGTTATAACAAGATCAATGGTCAAGGAAGAGTAATTATTGACACGCCCAAGACACAACCCATATTTTTTTTTGTTTTTTTGTTTTTCTCATTTTTTGAGGAAGTAGAATAGTCAGACAGAATGTATACTCATGTCGGTCAATTCCGTATAAAAATGAAACCTATTGGAAGATAAATAAACATATGGATCAACCACTTAATTATTTTACCTATCTTAACTATACCTTCAAGTCAGTTGGAAAAATATCACAAGTCATGGTTGAGTGAAATGTTGTGGGGAGAAATCAATGAAAAAATTTACCATAAAAAAATATAACCAATATTTATGTCAAATTATAAATGGTTTTATAATGACACAACCAATCATATAATCAACAAATTAAATTTTTGTAAAAAATAAACCTTAATGATGAAATATTACTCATACATATCATGCCACTAATTAATTTTAAAATTATGCATTGTCCATCTATTCCATATATAAATGGGCATGTTAGATGACCTGTTTTTTATAAATTTAACTGAAAACATAACAAAAAACACACAAAAAACAAAAATGAAAATCCTATATATCTACCACAAAATGTTGTCCCCTTCCCCACACATAAAATATTCTATATCTTTAATGTGAACTTATGAAATTATACATGCACAAGAAAAGAATAATATTAAAGAGGGAAAGGAATATAAAAGTAAAAGGGTTCGGAATAGCCTGATATTCCCTAGTGATGATGGGGTCATATAATGTTATGAAATCGACTACATCAGCATGAAGTCCCTCAATATATATATTCAATTGTTTCCCATTGACTATAAAGATTCTTCACGTGCCCTCTTGTATGATATCCAATGCACCATAAGGAGAAAAAATACATATAATATAAGGACCTAACCATCTGGATGAAAAATTACAAGGTATCATCTTTAGTCATGAACTATAGAGTAGGAATTTCTCTCAATCATGAAACTCCCTTTGTTGGATCATTCTATAATGAGATTATTTTTATCTTTCATTATAGACCCTTGAGTTCTTATATTATGACAATAAAATCCCCTCAATATCTTGAATTTTTATCTTCCTTATAATTCCAAATTGGTCCAAATCCATGTTTCACTTCTTTATAGCCCAATATGCCTGTTGATCGACTTCCACGAGGAGATGACATGATTTACCAAAAAGTGTCTGAAATGTGGACATACTGATGGGTGTCTTGTATTCTATCATATAAGACCAAAGCGCACAATCCAAATGATTTCTCTAATCCTTCCTATTCTACTACTTGATTTTTTCCAAAATGTGTTTCATCTCTCATTTTAAAACCTCATCCAAACCATTTGTTT
Organism: Viscum album; assembly: GCA_963277665.1. Classification (NCBI taxonomy): domain Eukaryota; kingdom Viridiplantae; phylum Streptophyta; class Magnoliopsida; order Santalales; family Viscaceae; genus Viscum; species Viscum album. Next base: position 1,881,778,880 of record OY728153.1, read on the forward strand.
GGGGGTGGTATGGTGATGATGTTTTGTGAATCACCCCATACTTCTAAAGGAGGGAAGAAAAATTCATATTGAAAAAGTGAGCCCCCCTGATCACTGATGATAGCCTTTGGTTCTCCAAACAGTAAAAAACTCTATTCCTTGAAAAAGTCTAATATGATATGAGAATCATCAGTCTTGGTGGACTTGGATTCCACTCATTTTCTAACATAATCAAAGGAAACCATAATATAGAAAAAAATGAACTAGAAAATGAACCATAAAATCAATTTCTTATACCTTAAACACAACACATAATAATATGGGTTGTCGGGGCATATCACGTCTCCTAGAAGTGTTCCCAGTGTGTTTGAAATATGACCATGACTTACAAAACACATGAGCATCATAGAATAAGATAGGCCAAAATAATCTAGAGTATAAGATTTTTATAAATATTTGTTAGTCCCCAAAGTTTCCTCCACATGAATGTCAATGGAAGAAATATATAACAGACTCAAACTCATCATCATGTACACACCTCAAAAAAACTTGATCACTACGCATGTACTATAGGCATGGATAATACCGAGCATAATATCTCGACTCACTCTTTAACTTTTATACTAGATGTTTCATTAATTTTGTAGGAATATCAGAGGAAACAAGGTACTTACCTAAATCAGCATACCAAGGATGCATACCTGAGATGGAATAAAGATGCACATTAGGGAAAGTGTCCCGAAGTGGTACCTAGTCCAAGGTGTCGACCTCTAATTTGTGAGTAAGCCTACTCATGTGTTCCACCACCAAGTTCTCTGAACCCTTGTTATTATTTATCTTGATATATAATTATTGAAGAATTAGCATCCATTGGAGAAGCCAAGGCTTCACATCTGGATTCTTTAAGAGGTACCATAGAGTTGCATGGTCTAAAAAACCAAATACTTTAGAGACCAATAAATATGAACAGAATTTATCTAAAGAAAATATTATGGAAAAAATCATTTTCAATGGTTGTGTAGTTTTATTGGTCAGAATATAATGTCATTGAAGCCTATGAAATCAAATGTGAATGTTGTAGGTTCTCGGCGCAACGGAAGCGCGTTAGGGGGTCGCCCAACTTTGATTTTAGCGTTAAAAAACGTTAAAACTGAGATCCTTCATGATATAAAATGTCAGATATTCGGAATAGAATGAAGAAAAAAAACAAAAATAGGGGAGTCCTAGAACCATAGAGATGGGATCATCATATGTTGGTTATAATTAATTTAATCAATTCACAATAATTATCTTGGTGGAATTATTTCTTCGTTGATGTCTCTAGTCATGATATTGTGATCCATCGTTGCATCGTAGAATCCAATTTTAGGATTCCACAAGCAAGGATCCACACGTGTGCCACATATCTATGGACGTCGCTGAAGGGATCTCCGAGTGATAGTACAGAACAACCTTCACTTGCAATGTCCGCCTTCAATTGCCTTGATCCGATGGAGGTGGATCTCTCTCGGTCTTGAGAGCGTTCTTGGAGGAAGTGGTTCTTTCAGCCTTGAAAGAAATCTGTAGATTTTTTTTGCACAAAAATTGGGGAACAGTGTTGGGGTGGTGAGGATATTTATGATCGGTTTTGAGGTTATAGAGTTATGACAATAGAGAAACGCGTTATGCGTTTTATTTATTTCATTAACTATTATTGAAAACCCCCATGTCGAATTATTAATTCCTTGAAATGCGCCCACACTAATTATAATAAATATCATTTAATATAACAATATTATATCCTCATAATCCCAACTAGAAAAACTACATGACGTGTAATCATTAATATACGACGTGTACTCGTTTTCCATAAAACTACACGGTGTGTATATTTAATATACATGGCGTGTACTTTTATTTTCCATTTTTCTTTATTTCTTACACCACATTTATTAGACCTTGAGTAATGGCTATTTATTTCTTAAATAAATGTAAGTGCATTACTCGCTAATAAATATATTATTTCACTCACAATATATTCTCTCGAATAACTAGTGTCGAAATAAATGCAATCATGCATTCTTAAATAATTATTAAACCATATTCAGGAATAATATTTATTTAACTTGTTAAATTAATATTTAACTGAGATGCATGGACACACTTAGTGTGTCACCCTCTTGGCCTCTTTCTCAGTGGCATTAGGTGGAGCCTGCCTAAAGTCCAAGGTTAGTGTCTAGCAACATCCCAAGGCACCCATAGAGAAATAAGTTAATTTCACAATGACGTGTCACCTCATATGAAATCTTACCATGTAATATAATCCCTTTTTCTCGATATCTCTAATCAAGAGGGTTGCATGCTAGTGCCATCAACCCATGTTCTTGATTATTCTTTTTTTGACTTTCTGGAATTGAACTTTCCCATTTCCTACAATGGACATAGATTTAATTAGGATATATCAATTCCATTAAACGGCTTGAGATATCTACTTCCGTTATGGAACAGAAGGGACAAATCGTTTCTTGAATTATATATTAATGCGGTATTACTCGTGACTCACCCAACATATCCTACCTCACTGCGAATAGTGTGTCGTCACAGTTTTCGTTAATACATCTAAGTGTGTGAGTTGTAATACCCATTAATAATAATCTTAAAGTATAAGGACCAATACACAAGTTTGAAGATAGGAACATCTAATGACACTATGAAATGTGTATTTCCTACTGGTGGGTCTCGTTCTCATAATATCCTTTTAGATATTACCAAGGCCGCACACCATGAGAAGGTGCCTCAATGTTTAATGAGCCCTCACCCATAATGGCATGTATTATTTATGTCCCTTAAATAACATCATCCAACCATAGGAAATATATCCAAGAATAGTGCTATGGCACTTTTGGGTTCTCATCATAGTAGGTATCCTCTATGACCCTTTAATGCAACAACTATCCTTGGGTCATTATCACGTGCATTGTCACACAGAAGAACAACCAAGATGTGATAAGACTTTTATTAATGAATAAATTACAAAGTAGTTGGTTCTAGGCCACCATCCCCAATAGACTCCCACTTGGACTAGAGACAACTACTAATAACCTTTAACCCTCTTTCTCTCACATGATATTAATACTTTTATTGAGATAGGCCTTTAGTCATGGGGTTTACCACGTTCTATTCTGTGGACACTCTGCTCAATGCAACTTCACCCCTTTGATATAAATCCCTCAAGAGGTGATACTTTCGGAGTATGTGATTTTTACATTGATGTGAACTTGGTTCTTTTGCAAGAGCCACCACTGTAGTATTATCACAATACAATGTAATGGGATCTTTACTACTAGGAACCACATCAAGCTCATGGACAAAGTTATGAATCTAGATGGCTTCCTTGGCAGCATCAGAAGCTACTATATATTCAGACTTCGGTGTAGAATTGGCGACAACTGGCTACTTTGAACTCTTCAATATCAAAACTCATCCATTGAGACAGAAAACATATCCATATTGTGACTTCAGATCATTCTGATCTGTCAGAAAACTATCATCAGCATACCCTCTGATTAAAAGCTCCTCGTCTCCTCCATACACCAGGAACATATCCTTAGTTCTTCTCAGATACTTAAGGATAGTCTTAATAACAATCTATATATGTTCTCCTGGATCTGCTTGATATATGACTTCAATGCTCAATGCATAGGCAACATCAATCCTGGTAAATAACATGGCATACATGATGTATCCTATATCCATAACGTATGGGATATTACTCATTGTCTCTTTGTCTTATTTTGTCTCAGGGCACATTTTCTTAGAAATATGTAGGCCATGTGACACTGGAACCAATCCCCTCTTAGATTGTTCCATACTAAATCTCTTTAGTATCTGGTCAATGTATGTACTCTGACTTAGTCCAAGCAGCCTCTTGGATCTATCACGAATGATATTAATCCCTAGAATGTAGGCTACTTCACCCAAGTCCTTCATGGAGAAACACTTGTTCAACCAGTCCTTAACTGACTGTAAGACTGGTACATCATTTCCAATAATCAATATGTCGTCGACATATACAACTAGGATAATGATCACATTCCCATTAAACTGCATATTAATACATGGCTCACATTCGTTCTTAATGAACCCAAATTCCTTTATAGCTTCATTAAATAGAATGTTCCATGACCTGGATGATTTCTTTAATCCATAAATAGATTTTTACAACTTGAAAACCTGTTTGGATTCATCTAGTGTCACAAACCATTTTGGTTGTGTCATATAGACATCTTCCAGAAGGTTCCCATTAAGGAATGTAGTTTTGACATCCATCTGCTAGATTTTGTAGTCATGGTAAGCTTCTATGGAAAGTATGATTATTATGGATTTAAACACGGAAACTAGTGAGAAGGTTTCATCATAGTCAATTCCTGGACGCTGTCTGAATCCTTTAGCCACTATCTTTTTTTATAGGTGCTAACTTGGCCTTCCATGTCCATTTTTCTCTTGAATACCTATTTGCATCCAACAGGCTTTACATCAACTGGCTCATCGACCAGAACCTAAACTTGGTTCTGATACAATGAATCCATATCTGAATTCATAACTTCAATCTATCTTGCATCTTCTGAGATTTATACTACTTCCTTGTAGGATAAAAGTTCATCATTGTCCAAAATTAATGATTCACCATCCTCAGTGACTAGGAATCAAAATCTCTCTGGTTCTCTTACCTCTATTGAGCTCCTACACAGTACTTGGGTTTCTAGAACCACTTCCACGAAGACCTGTGGAACTTGTTCCTGTACTAACTCTTGTGTATCAAGATCATCAACTTCGTCAATGTCAATCTTTCTCCCACTACCCTTCTTGATGATGTGCTCCCTCTCAAGAAAGATGGATTGTCTGGCGACAATCACTTTTTTTCTAAAGGGTTATATAGGTAATATCCTTTCATTTTCTTGGTATATCCTATAAAGATACACCTCGTGCCCCTGGGTGCTAGTTGTTTTCCTAAGAAGGACTTAACAAACACCTCACATACCCATACACGTGTGTACGACAAAGTGGGTTTCCTTCCATTCCATAACTCGGATGGAATTCCATTTTCCGCCATAGTTGGTACTCGGTTAAATGTGTATGCTGCATTTTGTAATGTATATCCCCAAAAGCATAATGGAGGATCTAAATGACTCGTCATCAACCACACCATGTCCAACAAGGTGCAGTTCCTCCTTTCACTAACACCTTTCCACTGTGGCGTATAAAGAGGAGTGATCTGAGATAGAATCCCAGACTCCCATATAAGATCGATGAACTCTTGGTTCAGATATTCTCCACCTTGATCTGATCAAAGTTTCTTTATCTTCTAACAAAAATGATTCTCTACTTCATTCTTGAATTCCTTGAATTTCTCTAAGGCTTCTGACTTATACCTCATTAAGTAGACATATCCATATCCACTAAAATCATCAGTAAAAGTTATGAAGTATGAATATCCACCTCTAGCTTCTACTGGAAATGGTCTACACACGTCAGTGTGCACCAATCCTAGAAGCTCTATGGACCTTTCACCCTATCCACCAAAAGGCGGCTTAGTTATTTTTCCTCGTAAAGAAGATTGAAATCTATCAAGTGGTTTTAGCTCAGTAGAGTCTAAATAGACATCTTGGAACAGCTTTGTCAAGCGTTTCTTTTTTACATGACTGAGACGGTGATGCCACAACTGGGTGATGTATGAGTCATGTGGGTTTGTTTCGTTATCGATTTCCAACACTTGGTTTTCATAATTTAATACATAAAAACCATTATTTAAATGTTCCATACCATAACATACATTGTTCTTATAAAATATACAACCCTTATTTCCAAATTTTAAAATAAATCCATCCATATCTAAAAAAGATACATAAATTATGTTCTTGGTAAAACTAGGAACATAATAATAGTTATGTAAAACCAAAATCATCCCAGTCGACAATGAGAGGTGGTAATCACCAATATCCAACGCAACCAGCCTTGCGCCCTTGGCAGCTTGAAGATCCACCTCTCATCTAGAAAGCTTTCTAAATCTACTTGGTTCCCACATTTGAATAGAGATGTGATCCCCACAAGATGTATCTAATAACCAATGTGTAATTATAGAAGGATTACACTCTATACCGATTGCACCTTTAGCATCCCCATGCTTTTGGGTGGAGTTCCTCTTCCAGTGGCCTTGCTTTCCACATGAAAAAAACACCACCTGTCATTTCTTTCCATGCCTATAGATCTTCCCCTTCTTGGAGGGACAACGCTCGGGGGCTTCAGGCCATTTATATGTCTTTGTCCCATTTTCCTTGTCCTTCATTTTCTTATTCACCATAAGGACTCTGGGTTTGTCACTCCCCATGTCCTTATCTACCTTGAGAATTAAGGTCAGAAGTTCTGATAGACTCTTCACATTTTTTCTCATGTTGTATTTGAAAATAAATCTAGAGAAGGTCATGCGCAGTGATGATATGATGAGATCTATACGAAACTCATCAAGGAATTTAATCCCTAAGATGTACAGGCGTTCAATGTAGCCAATAATCTAGACTACATGAGGCCCATCTGGCGCAGACTCTCCAAGATTAGTTGTAAACAAATCATTGGAGATCTCATTCCTCTCATATCTAGCCTTCTCTTGGTGGAGATCCTTATTGTGAGACATCACGCTATACGCATCCATGTTTCCATGTTGCTTCAAGAGCTCATTATACAAGGACAATAACATGAAACACTGGAAATCTATGGAATCATCCATGTGTTTCATGTAGAGGGATAGTTCCTCATCACTGGCCTCCTTTCCAGGTGCATCTATAATAGGCTCTTCTAGCACATACAATTTTCTTTCGTGGTGAAGGATGACATGTAAACGCCTATGCCACTCTTGGAAATTGGTGCTGGTGAGAAGGTTTTCATTCTCAAGTACGGTTCGCAATGATATGTTTGAAGTCCTTTTTTTCGTTTTATACAAATTAAGATGAGAAAATGTTTAGTAATTTATTATAAAATTGAGATAAATATATAAATTAATACTTATTAGTCTCCCACTATTTTATCGAAATCAAATTTCTCTCACCATTGACTTCAGAATATTCCGTTTCATGAATATTCTAGTAGAAATGATGCATATTTCCCTTCGTATTACCCCAACTAGGGTTTTTCAAGAAACTTGAAGGGTTTTAGATAGGCATTCCAAATGTCATCTGCATTAACTCGCAGCTCCTTGATCCTCAGAGTGTACTCCCCAATCCTAAAATCCTTTTATTTTGGATGTCATCAACCTTTGCCTCTTGGTCACACCAAGTCCTGCTGTGGCAGGTAACCCTTGATGTGAACCATGTCAATTCAACCCAAAACATTGAATTAGAATTCCCCAATAATTGAAATCACCCCAACTTGGGTTTGTGAAGCACTATGAATTATCGTTTGATTCTAACCAAGATTATGGAAGGCTATACCGAATTAATATTTCTTTGAGGGATTTTATCCTTATACATAAATTGCATGTTATTATCTTTGATTACATGCTTTTTAATGTTAAGTGGGATATACATAAGTGATTAACCATGTATAAGATAATATTTACTCATTAGATGGTGTTTATTTTAGTTCCATCTTGCATGCTTGTTTAATTCATTAATTGTGTGATCGTGACAACACACCCACAATAAATAAACCATGAAACTGAAAAAAATAAAAATAAAAATGTTATTATCATGAGCTTTTTCTATTGGTTAGTTTATCTAGCAGTTGTTAAACTGACCCAAGACCTAGGGGATAAACAACTTGAACCTTTCGGGTTCGTGTTTTCAGCTTTCCACCCATCCACCTTTGTATATCCTTGGATTGGTTTTGCCTTGGATCCTGAGTTGAGATGCCTCCACTAGCTTGGGAGCTCCATCCATTACATATGCATTTATCTCACGCCTAGGTGAGGGGTAAAAGGCGTTTTTTACATAAAATAATCCTTGGGCATGCAGGCCCGACATATTAATGAGGAGAAGGTTCGTATGCCAAAAATTTAAATTAAAAGAAATCATTCACATAAAAAGGTCTTGGTCAAGCTCATGATCATCCATACATGCAACGATATTTATGCATAAATAAAACTTGGATTAAATTATTTAATCGTTAATGATTAAGATAAATCACACTCGAATCAATTAATTATCTTTAATTAATAAATCCTTTTATCATAAATCCTTTATGACTTTCCATGAGATTCCCATCCATCATAATTTTAAATAAATAAATTATTTAAAATTATCCTTGTACATTACGTACAGCATGGATGCAACCCAATGAATTCCAATTTATTATGCAGATGTTAAATTAAACACATATATATAAAACAACTATCATGTTTTGTTCCTCAACTTTTCATCTTCACTATAGTACAAGTCTCAAGGGTTTGTATAATATAATAATAAATTTTAATAAATCTGCGTAATTTGGGTGAGTACATGGTGTGTAGTTCTGACTACACAACATGTAATTTTCTTCACTATCCATCCAAAGTACACACCTAGGGACATGGTGTGTTAATGTACTTCAGAAATTTTCAGAGTACACGGTGTGTTCAGTGGGACACACACCGTGTAGTTTCTATGTTACAAGGTTTCTAGTAGGGAAAACCATGTATGGGGTACACTGTCCAACCCTAACCCGAAGGGACTACACGCCATGTTCTGTTAGACCACAGAGCGTGTAATCTGGAAACAGTGTGCCACCTATTCCTGGTCAACACATGTTGTCATAAATGACTTATATATGATTAATACATGGCCTGATTTGGTAGACCAGTCAGAAGCATGAACCCGGACTACACGACGTGTACTTCTGAATACACGCCGTATAGTCTAGTGTTGTACGACTAGAAATGGTTGGATCTTCCAGATGATATCCTCTATTTTACTTTAATAAATAATTAAGATAAAAGGTTGATTCTTTATGGTGAACGAGAAATGAAATAGGAGGAATAGATCTCAGGATTCAAATTTAAAGAACAATTAACTTTAATTGAAACAATTAAATTATTTAATTCGTAAATCACCAACTAAAAACTAAATAATTATATTCAATGATATAACCTCCATTTGATACCACTTGTAGGTTCCGGGGGCAGCAGAAGCACATTGGTGGGTCACCTAACTTTGATTTTAGCGTTAAACAACGTTCAAACCAAGATCTCTCACGATATAAAACGATGGATCTTTGGAATAGAACGAAAAACGAAAAACAAAAAGGTGGGAGTCCCGGAACCATATAGATTGGATCATCATATGATGGTTTAATTAATTTAATAAATTCACAACAATTAACTTGGGGGAATTATTTCATCGTAGATGTCTCCAGTCACAATCTAGTGATCTGTCATTGTGTTGTAGAATCCATGTGTAGGATTCCTCTAGCATTGATCCAAATGTGTGCCACATATATCTGGACGTCGCCGAAGGGATCTCTGGGTGCTATCATGGAAGAAACATTGCTTGAGATGTTCGGCTTTGATCACCTTGATCCAATGGAGGTGGTTCTCTCTCGGTCTTGAGAGAGTTCTTGGAGGAAGTAGTTCTTTCGACCTTGAAAAAATTCTCTAGAATTGTTGTGCACAACAATTGGGGAAAAGTGTTGGGTGGTGATGATATTTATAATCGGGTTTGAGGTTATAGAGTTATGACAACAAATAAACACGTTACACATTTTATTTATTTCATTAACTCTTATTGAAAACCCCCATGTCGAATTATTAAGTCCTTAACATGCACCCATGATGATTATAATAAATATCATTTAATAAAATAATATTATATCCTCAAAATCCCGACTGGAAAAACTACATGTCGTGTAATCATAAATACACGGCATGTACTCGTTTTCCATAAAATTACACATCGTGTATATTTAATATACACGACGTGTACTTTTATTTTCCATTTTTCTTTATTTTCTCCACCACATTTTTTAGTCCATGAGTAATGGATATTTATTTCTTAAATAAATTTAACTGCATTACTCATTATTAAATATATTATTTCACCCACAATATATTCTCTTGAATAACTAGGGTTGAAATAAATGTGATTAGGAATCCTTAAATAATTATTAAGCCACATTCGGGAATAATATTTATTTAACTTGTTAAATTAATATTTAACTGAGATACATGGACACACTTAGTATGTGACCATCTAGGCCTCTTTCTCAGTGGCATTAGGTGGAGCCTGCCTAAAGTCCAAGGTTAGCGTCTAGCAACATGCCAAGGCACCCATAGAGAATGAAGTTAATGCTACAATGACATGTTACCTCATATGAATGCTTACCATGTAATATAATCCTTTTTTATTGATATCTCTACTCAAGCGGGTTTCATGGTAGTGCCACCAACCCATGTGATTGATTATTCTTTCTTTGAATTTCTGAAATTGAACTTGCCCATTTCTTACCATGGCCATGGATTTACTTATGCTATATCAATTCCATCAAAGGGCCAAACATATCTACCTCTGTTATGAAACATAAGGGACAAATCCTTTCTCACATTATCTATTAATGTGGTATTACTCGTGACGCACCCAATGTATCCTACCTCACTGCAAACAGTGTTTCATCACCCCTAATGGAATTTATTATTTGTGTCCCTCAAATAACATTATCCAGTCATATAAAATATATTCAAGAATAATGTTATGGAACTTCCGATTTCTCATCATAGCAGAGACCTGCTATGACCCTTGTTTCCTCTGGAATTGGGAATGACATCATTGATTGAAGGTTAAAACATTCCAATCGGTTTCTAACGGGTTTTTTCGTAGAACCAGAAACATACAATGATTCCATATCCATTTGGACCTACTTTCCAAAGGTAGGTGCTCATTAGTTGTGAATTGATGAGACTTAGGAATTTTCATTAGTCGAGAGGATGGGAGTTCAGACTCATCACACCTTTTTGAGGGGAATTATTGTCTACTCCGGGACTCCCATTATAGATTTAAGTTATGTTCGTGAATCCTTATTACATTACCAGGTATAAAATGATCTTTCTTTTAAATCTGACAATCAATGATTGATATGTAAGAAATTTAGAGAATCTTTTATATGTATTCGAGGTTCTTCATCGATAGAGAATCATCTATATTTTTTAGAGATTCTTAGTCAATGGTATCCTTCAATACATAAAATTATGTTGGTCATTATGATGACCATACTGGTTTTAAATCCACTCAGTGGGGCACTTGATGTTTATTTTCATTCATAAGTACATGGATTATTTCAGATTTGGGATCGTACCCACAGATAGGCGACCAACGTATCCTTTGTTTTGGAAAAGTAATCAGAACCCCCATAGTTCGAGTAAGGGAGTATGATGTTTATGCATGATATATGGCTCCAGGAAAGATTTCATGATTAGTTTTACACTCTAAGCTCACGTGAGTCATGCTCGGTGTGAGAAAGAGGAGGTATTGGTGAAATCAGACAATTTGTGCCATGAAAGATGCAATGATGTGGGGATTATGTTAGTATGACTGCCCAAAATAAATGAATATTAAGATTTACTTCAGGGGAAAAAATCCAAGAACATGATCCATAAAGTTATATGTACTTTATGGAGATTTGGATACTCTAATCTTGGGGCTTACTCCTAAAGAATATTCCCAAATTAGGAGGGGAATTATGATTGGGTTTTACACTTGAGAAAGAAGCCCAGATCAAAAGTAAATTAAGACTGGTTAAGAAGAATTAAAAACTGGGGCTTACTCCTAAGAAGGAAGCCCAGGATAAGGGACTTGGGGCTTACTCCTAAGGAGGATGCCCATATTTGTAGATTTGAAACTTGTGTTTATTCCTGAAAAGGAAGCCTGGGTTAAAAGAATTATGGTTGGGGCTTACTCCTGGGGAGAATGCCCAAATTAGGGGACTTGGGGCTTACTCCTGAAGAGGATTCCCGGGTTAAGGGAAATTATGACTGGGCTTACTCTTAAACAGGATCCCATGAATAGGGTTCTCTAATCTTAAAGGATGAGGTTTAATGAATGAAATCTTTAACTGTAGTGACATAAATATGTGTAAATCACTAGGTTCTGAGAGATGTTCCACAGAATTCCTTTCAAATAATTAAGTCAATCAAGAAAACATTCCATAAATAGGTTTGAAGAGTGTCTTGAAGAATTAATCTTTAATAGTAAAGGTGGAATGGCATAAGAGAGGTGAAATGGGTAGGAAAGGCACCCAAAAATAGAAGGGCGTGGAAGTCCTGGGGGGTCGCGGAAGTACTGCATGGGCACGCAGGTTTTGATCACGCAATTATACTTGCGCGACACATATATACTTGGGAGATTCATGACCAGTAGAGTAATACTTGGGTGATCCTTGACCAAAGCCTTTATAATTATCCTGAGGTACTTCTAGAAGAGTGGCGCAAAAGTTTCAATGAGTAGGTAAGGAGGCGTGCAAGTGTGTCCATTTCCCTTAAGGGTAAAACACATAGGCGCGCAAGTGTTAGTGAATTCTAAAACTTAAACCTTTTCCCTCTTTTTCAGACCTTCCATTATAGGTAAAAAATTACCTTAGAAGACTTCGGAATACTTGAAGAAGAGACTTGGGCGTTCAGAGCTTTGTATCTGAATTCTGGAAAAAAAATCCTCTCAAATGGGGGCCCCACCGGGGGTATATATAGGGTGGAGAAGACCCTGGGAGATTTTTAAAGAGGGTGCACAAGTCACCTGCGTGAACATTGGGGCGACGCACAAGTATACTTGCACGACCATGATGGAACTTGCGCGACCTATGGGAAATGTTCTCCTTGTTCATCCCTTTCTCTTTTTTTGATGTTTATTCAAAGGATGCATCTCTTGTTTGAGGTATTTCCCTTTTTATTTCGTTTAGACATTGTGTAGAAAACGGAGTGTCAACAAAAGTCCCCCCTCAGAGTTGGATCCAAAAAGGAAAGAGGATTTGACTCTGAGGAAAACGAGAAACAAAAGGAAATTAGGGCGCGCAGGGTATGGTGCGAAAAATGGGCTTCGGGCGTGCAGGGTCCGGAGCGCAAGGGTATGACCTCGTCTATAAATAGATGGCCTCACTTTTCACAAAGAACCCGAATCTTTATTGTTCTTTTGCTCTTGGAGCGCAAGTGGACTCCTAGATTTCGCTCGTCCGCGCTTCTTGTTTCCTGCATCGCGCTTCTGTTAAGGTATTAGGACTTGTGCGGTGATACATGCGCGCCCAATACTTGCACGACTGAAGGAGACTTGCGCCCCAACTATGGGACTTGCATGCCTAAATTCCTTAGCCAAATTTTCAAATTCCTTCACAAATTTTATAAAAAATTAACTTACATTAAGAGTTAATTATTCAATTTTTGTGCAGATCCTATGGATCCCAAGAGAATCAGAACGGCTAATGAACTGGAAAGCAAAAGAATTGATGATATGATGGACATCGCTGGCCATGATTATTATTCCACCTGTGAAATTACTCTCCCAGAATTATCCATGTACTTGAAGCAGCATCATATTAATTTCCTACACAGCATCTATCTGCCTCTATATGTCCATGGTCATCTACAAGATTTCAATATTCTAGAGGAAAAGAACTATCTCCGGCATTCCTGGTTTCATTCATTTACCAACTTTTCTTCAGCAAATTTCTCAATCGCACGAACATTTTCTAATGATATAATTGTAAATAAATCCTATATAATGCAACGTAACTCGTGTGCACTAGATCTGAATCCTCACAAACCTGAGCTGCAACCACATTGTTATCCCTCAATCTTTCGAATTTATCAGATGGATCAATCCAAAGGATGGAAGGAGAAATGGGAATTCCATTCTGGAGGAGGGGTGAAGCCAACTTGGATGTGGGATTATTGGGTGCGACAAACTTGTGAAGAGATTGTCGAGGATCTGAAGGGAGCTGCAATTTATGAAGTCGCCTTGGCTGTGTAGATGTATGTTTATAGGAATGATAATTTTTCACAAGAGTTGCTGAGCCAATGGAGCCCAGAAACTAATTCTTTCCATCTGACCCATGGAGAAGTAGGCATTAGTTTGTGGGATACCTACAAGATCTCAGGGGTTCCAATTTTGGGTGATATGTATGACGAATTCATCCCTCCAGAGGCATCCTTGAATGATCCTGAGAAGACTCCAGATTTGGTTCGAGAGTTATTGAAGATTTATCATAAGCTCAAAATCTCAAATACTTAAAAGACTCATTCTAGAAGGGATATTCATCCAGAGGAATGGATGGATGTGTTTCTCAAGAAGAAGAGGGAAAAGGGGCCCACCTTTACTCGTCCTACTAGCTTCCCTAGAGTGGATAAGATAGGTGCTCCAGGAACATTCTGGCCAACTCTGGAACCAGGAGAGTTTGAGAAATTGGGGTATGAAGTGAATCATAAAATCCCAGAGAAGACCTGTATGGAAGGATTTTTAGCCTTATTGATCACTGTCTATCTTTTTCCAGTCAGAGATTCGAAGGGAGGTGCCAGGCCATGGACCTTCGTTATTGCAGCCAAGTTGGTTGAGAGGATGATGGTGGGGTTGGCTACCCCAGTTTTTCCAAAGATTCACAGGATCTTACTCCATGTCTATATGGGTAAGTCTCCTTTGAGATTAGTGGGACCATTCCATGTTTTATGGGGATGGTTCACCACTCACTTCCGGACATATACTGTTTAGAACGGAATACAAGTTCCTGGATGTTCTTTCAGGCTGTCTGTTCAGGCCTTCTCTAGAGTTTGTCCTTTGTCCCTCAATGCCTATGATATTAGGCCAAGTATGGGTATGCATAAGGAACCCCACTTCTTTCCCTATGGAAATCCTCCGACAGGGAAATTTGTTGACGATGGATCAGCCATCTTGGAACAAAGGTCTTACTTGCTGGCCTACAGAGATAGTGTACTAGACACCAGAATTGATGGAGAAATTATATGTGAGGCATGTGGTCCATATCGATTTGCATTCCGATTCAAGTGTCTGCAGACAACTGTTGTATCTCCTCCAGTGCACATCAGGTCAGAGCAGCATCCAATGGTTTCCTGACAACTATGGTTGCTAATGGCTATGGAAAGGACTGGGGCAGTTTTTGACTTACCAGATACTGAAGCGGTAAGTAATTTGGCCATATGGTATGCTGAAAACTAGTTAGTGTCATATCCTGAGGCAATATTGAATAAACCTGTTTATAGGATGGGGAAGAAGAAGAGAACCATTGAGAAAGAAACAATTCAGGTGGCAGGTGATTCTTTCACCCCTGAAGCTGGTTCACAGAGTTCTTCAACCGAGGCTAATTCATCAGATTCTCAGGAGATACATCATGTGTCAAAGCGGCCACGTTCCATATATAATCCTCCTATCAGAATCAAGAGATCCACTCCATCAAATCCTGGTGAGTTACTTTATTAAGGCAATTTAATTACTAGTAACTTTATAGAGTAACAAGTTTTCATTATCTTTTTATTGTTGCAGGAGCTAGAAAGAAATTAAAATCCAAGGTTGTAGGACCCTCTTCACAGCCTTCTAGTACACCTGCATATCTACGACCAGATTCCATCCAGACAAGGCAGGATGTATACTGCGATACTGAAACTATCTGGCTGGAGCTATGTGAAGGGCTACATCTTCTTGGAATAGGGACTCTTCAGGCTCCTGCAAATATTCATTTCAAGGATAACCCTGATGAAGTAAGAGCCTATTTCAAAGAGTTGAGGACCTATATACATGCCACAGATGATTCTATCCCTATCACCAAGAGGGTGAAGGAAATGTTGGGTCATGGCGCCACTGATGAGGAGTGGCATGAGTACGTGGATCCTGAAGATGTAAGTTTTCTTTCCATATTTTCTTTGTAACTCGATTTCATTCAATGATTTGTTACCCAAGGAAGTTATTTTCTTCATCTTGAAGCTTGAAAAGAAAGGAACTAATGAGGTTCCTTTGCCAAAGTATAGCCCTTGGGGTATTGCCATTGGGGTTGCTGCTGAATCTACTCACGAGTTGGACGAGATATCTCCAGGTTAGCCGACCATGAATGAGGAGTTGTACATGGATTTCCATTCTCCAATTCAAGTGCCTATAAGGGAGACTAACGAAACTCACAAAAATCCAAAGAGACAAAGGCATCGGAAGAAGAAGTCCACAACTAAATGCTTCATCAGTAGTGGTAAGTCCTTCGGATAATCATGAGTCTTAAACTATGAAAATATTTCTCATTTTCCTTGGGATTGTCGGGGCTTCTTAAATTTCCCCTCTGAGGGAGAGGATTGGTCCTACATTGAGGACCACAGAGGGTACTGCAGAACAAATGAAAATTCAGGCTCACTTAGCTGCTTCTAAAAAAGAGGAAACATCTATTACCAGTATTGCTTCTGCTGGTGTTCTATTCTGTGATATTTTAGATATAACACCTGCACCAGAATCATTGGCGGTCATAGAAACTAAATATTCCTTCCTTTCTGAAGAATCTTTCCAAAGTA
This sequence comes from Viscum album, assembly GCA_963277665.1. Taxonomy (NCBI): domain Eukaryota; kingdom Viridiplantae; phylum Streptophyta; class Magnoliopsida; order Santalales; family Viscaceae; genus Viscum; species Viscum album. Next base: position 1,881,795,342 of record OY728153.1, read on the forward strand.
AGGGGCTGCATAATTAGGGTCACCAAGAAGACACATCAAATGCTCCCACTGGTGAGACTAACAAGGATTTTGAAATATCATTGGATGAAATGATGAATCTCAGCATGTCTTTCGAAGAATGTTTTGATCATTCTAAGTTATCATGTGATTTAAAAGATCTTGGGTGTGAGTGTTATCCTTCGTCCGGTAAATTTTCTCATAATTTACACTTCTAATCATGACTGAAAATAATATGCAGTTCCATCCAAAGAGGCTTCTCAACTGCCAATGCCTGAAGAGGGTGTGGACATTAATGTCAACCTTACCATTGCAGAAACATTAGCTCAAGTAGAGATAAACCCAGTAAACCCTCTTGAGACCCATCTTGATGATCCTTTTGAAACTGGGAAAGATACGGAGGAGTCTTATCAAGATGTTGATCTACTGTTAGGTAATGGTTGTACTGAGTTTTGAAGATAGACAACCAGATTTCATTGTTCTTTGAAACTAACCATACTTTTAATTGATCAAAAAGGTCCATTGACTTCAATGGATAGATCTGGAGGTAAAGTATCAACTTCCTCCCAAACAGTAGTAGAAGGCGAAGCAACCAGGGTCAGGGGGGAAGGAGCAGAACATGGCACTTCCTTAAGTGAATTAATCCCATATTACATGTCCCCCTGTGATGATGGTGTCGAATCAGACCTGGAGGTTCTTAAGGCACTCAGCTTTTCACGACGCAAGGCATTGAACAACATATGGAAAATAATATCTGAAGTGCCTCTTGAAGAGCTTTTATCAAATAGTTCCCGATTTTCATCCCTATTTGTTATGATAAGACTTGGCGGTTTTGGATATCAAGAGATCCATACTGCGGTGAAACAGGTCATCTTAAGAAGGGAGCTAGAGAAAAAGTGCTAGGAAGATCTGACCAGGGTGAAGCTATCAGTCAATATCAGTGAATTTGAGGCTATGGTATCCTAAGCTGAGGCTAACTATGCTGCCAAGATGAAGGAGATGAAGCATAATATCAATGATAAAGTCGTCCAGTAGATGCACCTTCAGCAATAGTTAGATGCTGTTACTATGGAAATTTACAAACTCAATGATTCTCTTCAGGGAGATCAAACAAATGGTATGAAAGCCATCTCAGATGCCAAGAAATCACTCCATCAGGATGAAAAGCGTGAAGTTGGTCGGCTACATGAGCCTCAAGTAGCTGTTGATGAAGCTCGGGATGTTGTTCATCAAGTGAAGACTTATGTCGACAACCTCTTGTAATTTCCTGGAAAAGAGAAGAGACTCCAATCTGTGGATGTCCTTCTAATATCTTGTGCATCAATGAAAAATATTTTCATCTGCAATCATTTATGCACGCATTTCCTTTGCTACCTGCTTAAAATTTTTTCATAATCCAATGGGCCTAGTAATCATAGTTTAATTTTTTTGGTAGGATTATTATAAATAACCCTAGAAACATTGAATCTTTTAATAGCTCAATATTACCTAAATCATTCAAAATGTATGTTTAGTGGCCTAGAACTTAACTTTTATTTAGATTTCCCTTGTCATTTGTGGGAAGTTTAAAGTCATGAACATCAGACATAAAGGGGCTAATGTTTAAGGTCGAAATAGTTTTGACCTAAATGGATTAAAATTGACTCAATTCCTTGACAATTTATCTGAAAACATATTACCACACTCAAGTATGAAGGAAAATATGTAAACTATGACTTAAGAAAATTTGAATCTGAGGAATGATATGAAAAAGAGATAAAAGGCATTAGAAGAAGTAATTCACAAGAATGAAGTTACCATTATATAACAAACCTATTAGGGGGTTGAATTATGTAGGGCCACCTAAGGGCATTGTCTACATAGTCAAATAATAGCATCTTTTGGCTGATAGGTCCATTATGTAGACTACTTAAGCAAGACCGCCTAAGGGAACGTGCTGCATAGTCAGGAAAAAGAACTCTTGGAAATTTACTTTTCTACAGCTAAAAAGTCAGTGAAAGTTTATGAAGATTCAAATTTTCCAAAGCATAGAGTTTTCTTTATGGAGAGAGGTACTTGAATATGGAGAAGATATTTCCAAACAAGATTATCCAAGAACTGGATGAATGTCACTCCTACAAAGGTCTGACCCAAACGTAGGGAAGAGAAATATAAACCATAGACTTGAATACTTTCAGATCATGAAAAAGAACATGAAACAAATATGTTAAGGATGGCTTTTTTTTATTTGAAGATCCTTATATATTTTTTGATAAGACCAATAAAGACAAAAGATGTTTTCTTCCCAAGAATAAAGTTACCATTATTTAACAACCCATTAAGGGGTTGAATTATGCAGGGCCACCTAAGGACATTGGATGCAAAGTCAAATAATAGTATCTTTTGGCTGAAAAGTCTGTTATGTAGACTGTTTATGCAAGGCCGCCTAAGGGAACGTGCTACATAGTTAGGGAAAATAACTCTCAGAAATTGGAATTTTTTTTGACTAGAAGTCAAGAAAAGAGTTATGAAGATCTGAAAATATTTAAGGATATGATTATGACACATAAAGATGGGTATAGTCCAATGTATGCAGAGATACACAGATCAATTCTAACCATAATCATGTTGTGGCTAGATCCTGAATTAAAATATTAGACTTCACTATGTATCCCATAAGGATGGGAATCAACCCATACATAGTTCTTGAAATGAATTTTAACGTCGTTTGGGAAGAATGTGTGGGAAATCTTCGTTTAGGATCATAGAAATCAGACCATTATATGAAATACACAGTGTGTGTTTTCATAGGGACATTTTAGCCAAGGGACTGAAAGTGGAATTTGGGGTTAGGCCCAAAAGACTTGGGGCTGGATTCGAGGGACACTCGAACGTTCCTACGTATCCCATAAGGATGGGAATCAAGCCCACATAGTTCTAGAAATGCCTTCTGTACAAATTTGATTTGTACATGTGAAGGGTGAAAAGGGGAATTTAGTGCAATGATGGTTTGACCCAAGATAAACGGTTTAGGAATTACCATGTATGCACATAGTCTTTGAAATATAAAATTATTTAAAATAAATGTAAATAATGATTCCCTCTTAGGTGAGGGTATCAAATAATATTGTAGTTTATTGTCATACAGGACAAAAAATGTTGTACAGTTTAACGACATATAGTAAGGACAAAGGTGAACCAATGTAAAGAGATTAGTTTTGGGCTTGAACCTTGAGAGGTTGCCTATGTAACCATCCAAGAAGGCATGGATCAAAGTCCGCGTAGTTCAATTAAAGAATGAATTAGTGATCAAGTTGTTTTTGGGGACAACGACCTAAAAAAATGATGTTGGGACTTACGCGTGCTTAGCGGCCCAAAGAGGGTGTTATGGTTGAAATTTTCTCTAAGATCACGTGAGTCATACTTGGTATGAGAAAAAAGAGGTAACAACGACCTTAACGATGCATAGTTTAATGTCATGTAGGAAATTTGAAGGGACTATGCAGTTTAAAGTCTTGCAGTTAGGACTATTGGTGCTGCACACTTTAGTGTCATGTAGTAGGGACAAAAATACTGTTTAACATCATGTAGGATGTATTAAGGGATTTTTATACAATTTAGCGTCATTTAGTTAGGACGATGGGGACAATACAGTTTAATGTCATGTTAGACAAAAAGAGGACTATGAACATTAATGTCATGCAATAAAGACAAAAGAGGACACAGTTTAACGTAATGCTGGACTCATTAGGGACTTTTTCATAGTTTAACGTCATGTTGGATGAAAAAGGGACGATACAGTTTAACGTCATGTTGAATGAAAGTGCAAATAGTTTAAGGTCATATGCATGGACCCTTGGTTATACAGTTTAGCATCTTGCTGGACGTAAGGGACTTCTGTACAGTTTAGAGTCATGTAGTTATAACGTCACAGTTTAACATCATGTTAGACATAAGTGCCAATAGTTTAAAGTCATATGCATGGACCCTTTGTTATGATGCAGTTTAACATCTTTCTGGATGATATAAATTCCAATAGTTTAAGGTCTTATGCATGGACTGTAACAATGTATTTTGTGTTTATACAAAATACTTCTTCAGAAATATGGAATTTGTTGGAGTAGTGACGAGTTCTCCATCCATTGAGATTAAAGAATACACTCCATTAGAATAGACCTTATGTATTGAAGAAGTTCCTTCCCACTTTAGTTCAAGATTGGGAGGTTTTGTTATTGGTATCATTGGAGTTCTGAGAACTAATACAAACTCTCCCTGAACGAATGAATGAAGATGAACTTTTTTGTTGAAAGCTCATGCAATCAGATTTTGATAGACTTCCAAGTGGTGCAGGGTGAACAATATTTTCTCATTTAACCCTTTCAATTCATTCAATCTCTTTTGAGATTGTTCATTTGTATATGACTGATCACAAATGGGTACTCTGAGCGAAGGAAATTGAACTTCAATTGGCAAGACTGCTTCCGATCCATATACCAATGAATATGGAGTTGACCGCGTTGCAGTGCGGGTGGTAGTTTGATAAGCCCATAAAGCATGAAAGAGTTTATCAGGCCATGAATTCTTATCATTATCCACCATCTTTTGCAGTATGTTTGAAAGAGTCTTGTTGAAGGCTTCTATCTGGCCATTGGTCGCTGCATGATACCGAGATGAATGGTTGGATTTGATGTTGTATTCTTGATACAACTTCTTCACCTCGGATGAACAAAAGTTGGTGCCCTTGTCTGTCAATATAGTATGAGGGACATCAAATATGGTAATGATGTTAGACATGATGAAGCTAATAATGCATTTATAACTGACTTCTTTGAGGGGTATTGCCTATGCCCATTTGCAAAAGAAGTTAGTAGCAGTAAGAATATACTTCAACTTTCTGGGTGTAGCTGCAGGATAAGGTCCCACTACATCCATTCCCCATGTGGAAAATGGACACGAGTATTTAGTTGTATGAAGAAACTCTAGGGGATGATGAATGAAGTTGGCATGTACTTGGCATGAATGAAACTTCTTTGTGAAATCAACACAATCTTGTATCATTGAAGGCCAAAAGTATCCACGCCTTGGAATCTGATCAGACAGTCTACGTCCAGACTGGTGGGCACCACAGACTCCTACATGCACTTCTTTCATGACAACCATTGTTTATTCACCATCAATGCATCTGAAGAGAACTCCATAAAAACCACGCTAGTAGATAATTTTATCTAGGTGATCTGGGATATCATAATGATTAAAATTGACCATACGTCACCGGATTTGTTCTTTCCCAGCTCTATCAGGTGGAAGTGTTCCATTTTGAAGGTATTCTCTGATAGGTGTCGTCCATCCCGTAGTGTGACCATATGGTTCAGGAATGGGACTAATTTCATTGATTTCCTCTGTTCTGATTTGAACATAAGGTGAAATTGTACGATGGCGGGAAATACTGATGCTTGTCTCGTCCCGATTTGGATCTGCCAGAGCTGTGGCTATATTAGCCAGTGCATCAGCTTAGGCATTTTGTGATCATGGGACATAAGAAAATGTTAGTTCCAAAGGGAATTCCACCATTAAGTCTCTGACATAATCATAAAGAGGGATCAGTTCTTCTTTTCTGATGGCATAATCCCTATTGAATTGTTTGATTTCCAGGTCTGAATCACCTTTCACCTTTAAGTGATTCACTTGTTCTTGAAGCGCCAACTCTAAGCTTGTGATGATAGCTTGGTATACTGCTTCATTATTCGTACCGCCTCCCAATAATGAGAAGGAATAAAGTAGAAATTACTTTTTTGGGGAAATGATTAAAACTACTAACCCAAATTTGTTGAACTTAGGATCTTCCATTTTCCTTCCAGTTGGACTTCTGGAAGCACCATCAAAGTACATTTCCCATGTTTGAATACTTTCTTTAATAGGGAAGAATTCCTCATCAGGGAGTTCAATATCTGAAGATGTGTCTTCCACTGAAGGGTGTTTAGCAAGGAAGTCAGCCAGAGCTTGGCCCATTATTGCCTTTTGAGACACATATTGAATATCAAATTGCTGCAAGATAACTGATCACCTTGCCAGAAGTCCTGTAAGCATTGGAAGACTAAGGATGAATTTGAGTAGGTTATTGAGAGATACCAATTGGACCTCGTGATGTTGCAGGTAGTGTCTCAACTTCTGAGATGCAAATATTAATTCTAGGAAGAACTTTTCAATACTTGAATATCGGGTTTCTGCTTCAAGCATAGTCCGACTGAGATAGTAGAGGTTGTTTTCAATCCCGACATCATTATTCCGAGTATGAAAGGTACCAAATGATTGCTCTAGAGCTTTCAAATAGAGGATAAGTGGTCTTCCTTCAATAGGTGTCATTAACACTGGTGGACTCAAGATATACTTCTTGAGAATATCAAATTATTATTAACATTCTTCAGTCCACTGGTAAGTGACTCCCTTCTTCATCAATTTGGTGCAGGGTAAACTTTTACCTGCCAAATTGGCTACGAAACGCCGAATATAGGCTAAGTGTCCTTGAAGTCCTCTCAATTATTTCAGATTTCGAGGAGGTGACATACCAAGGATTGTCTTTGTCTTCTCAGGATCGACTTCGATACCATGATGGCGTACAACAAAGCCATGAAATTTTCCCGAGGTTACCCCGAAAACACCTTTTAAGCGGTTCATCTTCAAATTATGTTGCCGAAGTTTGTGGAATATGACTTCCAAATCAGCCAAGTGATTAGAACATTTCCTAGATTTGACTACCAAATCATCCATGTAACATTTAATGAACTTCCCTAAAAAAGGTGTGATGATACGATGCATGGCACGCTGATATGTTGCGCCTGCATTCTTTAGGCCGAAGGGAATTACCCGATAGCCATACACACCCTGAGGGGATCTGAAGGCTATAGATTCCTCATATTATGGAGCCATTTGGATTTTATTATACCCAAAATATCCATCCGTGAAGGAAAGTGCTTCATAGCCACCTGTTGCATCAATTAATAGTTCTGTAATCAGAATTGGGAAATCATCCATAGGACAATGCCGATTAAGATATCTGAAATCAATGCACACTCTAATTTTCCCATTTTTCTTTTTCACTAGGACAATATTATCCAACCACTTGGGATATTGAACTTATCTGATGAAGATATCTTTAACGAGCTTATCCACTTCAGCTTCAATTTTGGAAGCATAGGTTGGGTGTGTTCTTCTAGCAGCTTGTTTGAATCCTAGATGTTCTTCTGGAAAACCCAAACGATGAGTGGAAACATCAGGATCAAGCCCTAGAATCTTTTTATAGTTCCATGAAAATATGTCTCAATTTTTATTTAAAAAAGAAAAAATACATCTCTTTCTCTTCAAGAGTCATAGACGCACTCATTAAAGTGGGGGCGTGGATCTTCTTTTGTACCCAGATTTATTTCTCCGAGTTCATCCACGGTGGTAGAGATACCCTCTTCAAATGCTGGAGGAGCATCCCTGAGATCTTCCTCTTCTTCTTCACCATGTTTTATTTCTTCTATTTCTACTTGCATAGTAAATTATGAAGGAAGATTTCCATGATCAGAAGAGATGTTAAAATTTGAACATCTTGAAGAAGAAGCTTCCATTTCTAACCCAATTGATGATGAAGGGTATTCTTTGGGTAATACAGAGGGTATGATAGATTGAGAATCGAAATCATCATTATCCTCTAACATTGCTATAACTTCTTCCGGCCTGGTTGGAGAAGTATAGTATTGCTAGATTTCAGCAGATGAAAGGACGACATCTCCTTTTGAGCTTTCATCATTGCTTGGTGGATTGCCACTTTCTTCCATGCTGTCTAGCTTGATTTCTATGGTTGAAATTATGGAGATTCCCATAAGAGTATTTTTATATGGGTTTATCCTTTCAATTTGACGGATAGTTAACACATATTTTGTACTCACATGTGATAATGGGTTTACAGGAATCTTTTCCAAACCATATGGAGCATTAAATTTGGTAATCTCCCTTGTTGTAAATTCCTCCTTTCCCCTAATGTGGTAGAATTCCACCTCAATTTATTTAGATTAAGATGTCTTGAATGTGGCCTTATCGCCATAAAATGTCCCAACTTGACCATCGAAACAATATTTGAGACATTGATGATATGATGAACGGATAGTCGCATGTTGATGTAACCAGGGTCTTCCATGAAATATGTTGAAGGCAGAGTCTTGATCAATAACCATGAAATCTGAATTGGATACAAGATCTCAAAACTATGTTCTGAGTGTAATCTCGCCCAGTGGTTCTTGTTCGTTTTTATCATATCCTTATAACATTAAAGTAGAAGGAGATAAATCAGATTCCGTGAGGCCCAATCGACGAAGTGTACGAATGGGGTTGAGGTTGACTCTTGAACCATTATCAATGAAGACTCTTCGGATGTCAACACCATTGACCTTTACAGATAAGTATAGAGGTCTGATATATCCATGCACAACATCATCTTCATCTTCATCTGTGAAAGATATCACTGCATGGCATTCTGCAGGATTATTCTCTACATGGTAGACTTCGGCTGCAACAATTTCAGTTTCAAACTCTTGAGGACTTGACAAAGATTCAATGAGTGCCTCCCGAATATCCTTTGAAAAATTCAGGGCATACAGAATTGATAACTTGGACGATACTTGGGCCAGGTGTTTCAATACATCATATTTTTGATCCAAAGGTCTGTGTTTCCCAGCCGAAACATGTGGTTAAGTAGGTACCTTGGAAGTTTATGCTTTTTAAGTTGATGCTTCTAGTACCGAGATAGGAGTTGGAAACACTCTTTGATTTGGAAGATTAGAATGATTAGGTCTATTTACTTGTTGAGAGGAATAATATGGAACCTTCAACCAATCTTCCAGAATAATTGTGCTAGGCCTGAGTCTGCCTTGTGTGGAAGAACTTACTTGTTCTTGTTGAGCTAGTTGAAGGGATCTGCCATGAGGTTTTTCTACATACAGAGTTCTAAAAGGGGTAGAATTAGAATAGTGGCCTCTGAAAGATCCACATATTCCCCTATATCCTGAGCCTCTGTAACATCCTCTGATTCCTCTGTTTGATAAATGGAATTCAGGATCATCAAAATCGAAACTGCGACTAGCATAAGGATCTGTTAATTGAATCATATTAACAAAACTGAAGATCAATTCTTCATCGGATGAAGACTCTTCCTTATTATCCTGTTTAGGCTGTGCCGTTTGTTGGGGCGGTGCCCGTGGCTTTGAAGTATATGTCATGAAGTATGCCAGAGTCAAAGACAACTTAGGCTTTGACCCATACTCATCTTCTTCTTATTTTTCTTCTTTCTTTGAATAATTCCAATTCTTTGAGGATTTTCCCTCTGATGAAGAAGGTTTTACTGTGACGTTCATGGAAGAAGGAACAATTGGTTTCTTTAATTGAATTTGAAAAATGGCATGAGTTTGGTTGATCATTTTTCTGACCATCCAATCATCATATTTTTGCACATTTTTGTTCTTGACTTCTTGCCACTCTTCATCCTCTTCTAGAATTGTAGCAGTAACACATGCTACCTCAGATGAAGAACCTTTCAGTTTGACTTGTCCCAAATCGACCATTTTTTGTAGGATGTCCTTGAAAACAAAACACTCCTGAATGGGATGCCCAAACATTTTATGAAATAGACAATAGTTGGGACAGTCTTCATATCCTTCCTTGTTTGGCCTCTTGGGCCTTGGAAATTGAACCAAATTATTTTCTAGAGCCGAAATAAAATAACCCAGAACTTGATCTTTTCAAAAAGAGTAAACTTTTATTTTCAAATCCTCAAATTGTTTTCGTCTTTGATCTCTTTGAACATCTTAACGAAACGGCCTCTATTGCTGACGCTCAGGAGGTGGATCCCTTCGAGAAGATGAAGGTTTTGAAGTAGAAGCAGGTATAGGTGATTGTTTAAGCATAACTGTAGTAGTTTCTACTTTACCCATTCTCCGTCCTGAAGCTGATGGAATTACACAACCTTTATCCTTAGTCATTATAAGATAATCTTCAATATGTTGAGTGATTGAAGTAAGGTCTCGAAACCCTCCTGTATATTTCACAGGGATCAGCGGTGTGTGCAACTCATCAAGTAAATTTGCCACACAAATTGGAAAAAATTCTTCTTGAGGGGGTGCTAAGTTTAGGTAATATGTTCAACCCTTCCAGGGAGCTATGAAATATAATACCCTTTCATTCTCCCTTTTTTTAATGTTTGTAAGATCAAATGCTGTTGTCTTTGGAAACGTTGAGCTGAAATGAAGAATGAATTTTTTGCAAAGATCCTCTCACCTGGTAATTGACCGAGATTACAAGCTTGTGTACCAAACAAAAGCAGATCCTTGTAATGACTGTACAAAAAACATGAGCTTAACTGCTTCTTTTTGCTGAAGGGTTCCCATCATAGGATCGCAATTAGAAACAAAATGTGTTAAGTGTTGCTCTGGGTCTCCCGAACCATTAAAGAATAGGAATGAGGTACGTGCAAAATTTGATGGGTGAGGAATTCCATCAACCCACTCAGGGTAAGCTCTCTTTTATGGTTGAATTTGAGCATGCTTTCCCTCTATATCCTCCAACCGAGCAGTTAATGACTAAATAGTAGTTATTAAATTTTGAGCAAAATACAGTTGATCTTGGACCTGAACAGGTGCAATGATTGGGGCTGGTACAAATGTGGTGGCTGATACTGCAACTGATGGTTACACCACCAATTATTGTTGCACTTGACCTGTAGGATGTTACCTATGAGGGTGTACTAATAAAGAAGGATATTCTTGATCCATCTCAGTAGCCACAAAAAGTTCCTTTTACTGACTGAATCCAGCATGCTTAGGAGGAAGACTACTCAGAAGTAGTTCTGTATTCAACCTCCTCAATTCCTTCATTTCTTCCTCTTGTTGTCCAAATCTTTTCTCTAGTGAGAGAGATTGGCCTTCTCCAGAGGAATTGTATGTAACTTTATTCTTTCCTTTCCCCTTATTGGACACCTTTTGGAGAGGGGGAAGTGGGTTACTTGAAGGATTACCTAGGTTCTGAGTATTCATTTGATTTCGTGTACACACACCTTCTTCATTTGAGTCTATGCGTACAACTTCTTGAGCAGGAACCTCTTCATATGATCCATCTGAGTGAACCTCATTTGGTGGATCAGAAACAATAGCATTAATGACATTAATTTATGAATAATGCATTGCGTCCCTTCTATCAGCATTTCTGTGATATTTTCTTCTTCTATGTCCTTGATGAGACATTTACTTTTGTTTATTTGATTCCTCTGGGACTTCTTGATGAATCAAAATTTGGAGGGAATCCCTTGACAATTTGGCTCTTCTTTCCTCTTGAGGATTCTTCCCCAATCGAGAGAAGACTGGCATTCTCTGAGGGAGGTATTGAGGATTTGAAAAATTCCTCAGTCCGGTGGACTGGGGATGTTCATGTTGTTCCCTCTCAACTCCTCGAATCCTATTTATTGATTTCAAGGGTTGGTTTGAAAGAGTCCCTAGTCTAGCAAGCTGGGGTGGCTCTTGACATGCTATGTCTGAGAATCTTTTAAAATCTTTCCTAATCTTGCAGATCTTAGTCCAGAAATTAGTTGGATGCATCAAGCGACACCCACTTTTGTCACCCGGCTCAAAAGACCGTTGGATGATTTCTGACACTTCTGTAACTTGGTGATGTGCTTGCTAAATACAAGAAGCCTGCTCAATATTCTCATTTTCTTGATGCAGGAGTAATTCAACAATGTTTTCTCTCTCTATTCTTTATTTTGAGAGAACTAGTTGAAGCCTGTTCTAGGGAAAGTTTTTTATTACAAACAAAACACATTGACTTTGGCCGACCATGGGTAATAACATTGCATGAAACCATTTTCAGTGGGCTTTGATGACTGGAGAGTACAATGAAATTTAGTGCTCTATGAACACCCCATCCTCTGATATGAATACCGGATGGGGCATTGGCAATTAACTGGAACAATCTTCTTAGTGCTCCAAGACATGAACGTTAAAGGGTTCTCTGCTGCTTTTCAGCCTTCGGATATCGAGAAACTGATAGAGATTCCATGTAAATTTGGCATTGTAACCCTTCTATTATCTTTATATGATTTTCATATTAATAATATGATAATATTTTCTTTTTCAACTGAAAAATAGTTTTCCATATGTTGAGATGAATATCATGAATTCCATCTTCTTTCAACATCTCTACAATGTCATACTGAGAGTCAGCTAGAGGCCAAAACATGATTGGCACTTCAACTTTTTCCAGTTGTTTTCTCATATTCAGTACTTCCACTTTATCATTCAATGAATATTCTTCTACTTGATTAGACCAGAGTTGGTGCTTCCTTATTGCTTCATCGGATTCAACAAGATTGGTAGAAAAATCACTGATCAAACTAGAATATGCATGACATAGGGGTGGTTCAGAGAATGACCAACACCCAAGGCTATCTTCTATTTGAAATAGTATTTCACCTACTAATGGTAAAGCATCAGACATGACTTGCTTCACATTTTCATGTGCCTCAAGATAAGAGGGCTTTCTCGTCACTACATTGTCTGTTGGAGAAGTTTCCAAGCAATGTGAATCACTAAAGAGGAGAGAACTTTCAAAGCTAAATTCATCATCATGGGGAGGACCACCGTGGTGGGTTACAAAAAAAGATGAAACATTTTTCTCCTTGGTCTTCTAAACACATAGAGGGTTATTGTGGCTCTCATCTAAAGATGAAATTGTGAGATCAACCAAATTGTCATGAAGCAAGCCTTCACAAGGAAGTGTCTGATGCAGACATTCAGAATTAATGTTCCCACTATTGGGAACTGAGAGAGTATAATCTTTAGTTGAAACAGATAGTTGTTTGAGTGCATCAAGAACCCCATCATTGAGTAAGGACTTGTCACAGATCGGCCATTTATTTCTTGACTGTTCTGGGAGGGTCTTCTTCTTAGACTCCTTCTTGTCCAATTTTGCAGGTGTATATGCCTTTTCATGAGAAATGACCAGGTTAGGCTAATTATCTCCACTTAACCCAGTTCTATGTGCCTGACTTGGTTGTCCATATGATATGGGGGATTACACTGCACAACCCTCTTGGTCTGGAGCATAGGTGTGTGTCTGTTTCGGAGTGAACTGTTGATCTGTCACTCCACTGGTAGAGATAGATTTATGTGTCTTTCCTTGATATTCTGCTGAAGCTGTTTTAATATCCTGGCAGGCATCCAGAATATGAGCAGGGATTTACTTCTGCTCTTTCACCATTGATAGAATATGCTTGGTGAATTCAGCTTCCGAAACGAGGATATATGTCCATTTTGTGCTTTGAGTTGGTGTATGTGTCTGCTCTTGTCCTCCTTTTCCTATTAGTGAATCCCGACAGTACTCATGTTTGGGGGAAGAGAGTTGAGTCTGCCTCTTATTTCTCGCCGGAGCCTTCCGACTGACTTCTCCAAATGATACCAAACGAGACTGTTGGTAGGCTTGATCAATACTAGAAGTTGTATGTGCCTGCTGATTGCACTCCGCCGAACATGGTTAACGAGCTTCCTTTAATACTGATAGACGAGGCTGCTAGCATAATTGATGAGTGTAAGCAGGTGTATGTGCCTGTTTACCAGTTGTCAACACATTGGGTTGGCGGCCTTCATCCTATGTAGTCGGATGAGCCTACTGACTAGCTGATGATTTATAAATAGGTGTATGTTCTAGTCTAGAGTACTCCAGTGGAATTGCCGAGCGGGATTGGCGTGATGCTTCTAGACGAGTCTGTTGGACAACTGAATTAAAACGGATGGGTGTGTGTGCTCGCTCGTTTATTTCCACCAAGTTAGGTTGGTGGTCTTCTACAGAGATGGCAGAGATGAGAACCTGCTCACTGTTGACCGGATTTATCCTCAGGCGGTTCTTCTTGCCTACTCGGGTTCGAGGAACCTGAGCTGAATTCCGGGAAATGATACCCTCATCATGTTGAGGGCACACTGCCACACGAGTCTGGCGGTGATTGTTGATGAGAGCCTTTGAAAAGGACTCCTGCCTCCTTGAATTAGGGCCCTGAGGGACCTTCTCATTCACCTCCCCAGAATACAGGAGTGAATGGTGATTGTGTTCTGGGGATAACGACCCAAAATGGTTGGAGATGGTAGTTAGCACCGTATGCTTCTTGATCGCTGGTCATCGCAATCTGGATGACCATGGTGAGTTGTTTACTTGGAGGGCCTGTCGAGCAGCCTCCAGAGTTGGAATAGTACCATTTTGACGGTACTCCTTAACCAGCGCATTTGATACCCAGCGTTGAAGATGCTGAGTAGGTGATGTCATCCTCAGAGCGGACGACGATCCAGTAGGAGTAGCAGTAGTGGCACTCACAGCAGTGGTATTCACAGATGTATTCACAGATGTGAACTTAAGAAAATCCATTCTTGTAATGCAGAAGATCTTGGAAAAGTGTGCATGTTCGATATAACAAGAATAATCAGGATAAGTTTAGCCGCTACATCATTTGGATGAGAACATATGTTATTGGCCGTCTTGTTTTCCCTCTAATTGAATTTAAATAGGGACCTAACAAATAGGTAAAACCTCATTTTAATTTGGTTAAGTATTCACTTTGGGTTCACCATTTTTTATTTCCTCTGGAATTGGGGATGAACTCGTTGATTGAAGGTTCAAACATTCCAATCAGTTTCTAATGAGTTTGCTCATAGAACTGGAAACATTCAATGATTCCATATCCATTTGGACCTATATTCCAAAGGTAGGCACTCATTAGTTGTGAACTAATGAGACTTAGGAATTTTCTTTGGTCAAGAGGATGGGAGGTCGGACTCATCACACCTTTTTTAGGGTAATTATTTTATACACTGGGACTCTCTTTATAGATTTAAGTTATGTTCATGAATCCGTATTACATTTCCAAGTATAAAACGATCTTTTCTTTAAATATAAAAAACAATGATTGATATGTAGGAAATTTAGAAAATATTTTATATGTATTCGAGGTTCTTCATCGATAGAGAATCATCTGTATTTGTTATAGATTCTTAGTCAACGGTATCCTTCAATAAATAAAATTATCTTGGTCATTATGGTGAACATACTGGTTTTAAATCCACTCAGTGGGGCACTTGATGTTTATTGTCATTCAAAAGGACATGGATTATTTCAGAGTTGGGATCGTACCTGCAGATGGCCTACCTACGTATCCTTTGTTTTGGAAAAGGAATCAGAACCCACATAGTTCAAGAAAGGGAGTGTGATGTTTATACTTGATTGATGGATCTAGGAAAGATGTCATGATTACTTTTACACTCTAAGCTCATGTGAGTAATGCTCGGTGTGAGAAACAAGAGGTATTGGTGAAACCAGACAATTTGTGCCATGAAAGATGCAATGATGTGGGGCTTATGTATGTATGACTGCCCAAAATAAATGAAGATTAAGATTTAATTCAGTGAAAACAAATCCAAGAACATGGTTCATAAAAGTATATGTACTTTATAGAGATTTGGATTTTCTAATCTTAGGGTTTACTCATAAGGAAGATGCCCAAATTTAGAGGGGACTTTTGATTGGGGTTTACTCCTGAGAAGGAAGCCCAGATAAAAAGTAAATTAAGTCTGGGTAAGAGGAATTAAAAACTGGGGATTACTCCTATGAAGGAGCCCAGGTTATGGGACTTGGGGCATACTCTTAAGGAGGATGCCCATATTTGTAGATTTAAAACTGGGATTTATTCCTAAAAAGGAAGCCCAGGTTAAAGGAACTAGGGTTGGGGCTTACTCTTGAGGAGAATGCCCAAATTAGGGGACTTGGGGAATACTCCTGAAGAGGATTCCCAGGTTAAGGGAAATTATAATTGGGCTTAATCCTAAGGAGGATGCCCATGAATATGGTTCTCTCATCTTAAAGGATGAGGTTGAATGAATGAAATCTCTAACTTTAGTGACATAAAGATGTGTAAATCACTAGGTTTTGAGAGATGTTCCCCAGAATTTCTTTCATATAAGGAAGTCAATCAAGAAAACATGCCATAAATGGATTTGAAGAGTGTACTGAATACTGAATCTTGAATAGGAAAGGTGGAATGGCATAAGAGAGGTGAAATGGGCAAGAAGGGCACCCAAAAATAAAAGGACACGAAAGTCCAGGGGGGGGGGTCACGCAAGTATTGCATGGGTGTGCAGTTTTTGGTCACACAAGTATATTTACGCGACACATATATACTTGGGCGATACTTGACCAGTAGAGTAATACATGGGTGATCCATGACCAAAGCCTTTAGAATTACCCCGAGGTACTTCCAGAAGAGTGGTGCACAAGTTTCAATGAGTAGGTAAGGAGGCACGCAAGTGTGTCCATTTCCCTTAAGGGTAAAACACTTAGGCACGCAAGTGTTAGTGAATTCTAACACTTAGACCTTATTCCTCTTTTTTATACCTTCCATTCTAGGTAAACAATTACCTTAGAAGTGTTTGGAAGACTTGAAGAAGAGACTTGGGCGTTCAGAGATTTGTATCTGAATTCTGGAAAAAAAATCCTCTGAAATTGGGGGCCCACCGGGGGTATTTATAGTCTGGAGAAAACCCTGGGTGATTTTCAAAGAGGGAGCGCAAGTCACCTACGTGACCATTGGGGCAGCGCGCAAGTATACTTGTGCAACCATGCTGAAACTTGTGCGACCTATGGGAAATGTTCTCCTTGTTCATACCTTTCTCTTTTTTTGATGTTTATTCAAAGGATGAATCTTATTTGTTTGAGGTATTTCCCTTTTCATTTCATTTAGACTTTGTGACGAAAAAGGATTGTCAACAACCCTTTAATGTAACAACTATCCTTGGGACATTATCACATGCATTTTCACACAGAAGAAAAATAAAGATGTGATAAGACTTTTATTAATGAATAAAGTACAAAGTAGTTGTTTCTAGGCGACCAACTCCAACAAACATCCCCACACCCTCTGTGATAAGACTTCTCGAACTGTGAATTTTATAGCATCACACATTATCTCAAATGGAATGTCTCACTGTGGGGGCTGCATAATCGATGGAGTGGTCAGACACTATTTTGGCTCATGAAATGAGGTCCTTCAAGAATCATCAAACAAAAAATCAGAATCCTTTTGAATTAATTATGACATAGGAAGAGGATTATTACTAAAATCATTATTGAAGCATTGATAAAATCCTGCACAACCTAAAAAAGGTCTAACATTATGAACGCATGAAGGATAAGGTAATGATGAAATAATATATACGTTAGATCTGTCAACCTCTATCCAATTTTTTACACTACATGACCTAAGACAATCCAATTATCTACCATGAAATGACACTTTTCAAAGTTCAAGATAAGATTCTTCTTAACACAAAAATTCAAAACCATTCCCAAACTAGAGATATAATCATTGAATGATGACCCATACACTGTAAAATCATCCATTAATACATCCATGCCGGTCTCAGAAAAATCAAAATTAATACTCATCTGGAATCTCTGGATGGTACCTGGGGAATTACAATGTCTAAATAGAATCCTTAGGTAGGAAAATGTGACAAGTGGAAAAGTGAATTTTGTCTTCTCTTGTTCCTATGTAACTATATAAACATAAATATTTCTATCAAATCCATCCAAGAAACAATAATGTGTCTTCCCAACTAGTCTCTCAAGCATTTGATCAATAAACGGGAGGGTGAAATGGTCCTTGAGAGTGGGTTGATATAGTTTCCTATAATCAGTACACACATCCCAACAACTTTACACCCTCATTGGGACTGACACCTTTCTCTCATTTTTAACAATTGAAACACCACTTTTCATAGGTACAACCTGAATTATACTTACCCACTTTGAATGTAAAATGGGATAAACTATACATTCCTTGAGAAAATTTCAAACATATTTGTTAACAACATCCAGAAGAGTTGTATTAATTATCCTTTGTGTCTTCCTAATCAGTTTAGTCCCATCCTCCAAAATAATCCTATGCATGAAAATGGATGGGATAATACCTGATATGTCAGCCAAGGTCCACCCTATTTCCCAAATGTTATCCCTCAACATATTCTAAAGAGTTTCTTCATGTTAAAAAGGGATACTATTAATATTTTTAATTGGTAATCATTCCTCACTCAACAGGTAGGAGTATTTTATAGCTGGTGGAAATGGCTTGATTTGCAGTGTTGGGGGTGATGTATGAATGGAAATTGAAGGAACTGAAATATATGCACAGTGAACATTAGTACTAGAATATAAAACATTAGAAATCAGAAAATAAAGCATCAAATCCATCATTATACTCAAAATCCATGTCATAATTATAGATTTGATGATCAAAATCAAAATATTAATCTATTTTAAAATCCAATCTATGATAGGTTTATGAATTAAGAACTACTGTGAAGTGCTCTTATACATAAAAATAAGACCAATACTCATAATCTTCCTATGTACAGGCCAATAAAATTCATTGGGGATTTAATTTGGTGGTTCAAAATGAGAGATAAAAAAATTAGAGTTGTCCTCTATGGGGTACTTCATGGAGTCCATAACATTAAATATAACAACTTCATCTCCAAACTCCATCAAACGTATACCCTCATCAACATTTATAATTGTTTTTTTAGATTTGATTAAGGGTCTACCTAAGATAATGGGATCATTAGAACTTACCTAATTATCCTCTATGTTATGAACATAGAAATATTCTGAAAAGATCATGTCTTTTACTTGAACAATTACATCCTCAAGGATCCCCACTGGATATGTTGCATCTATATTCTCCCTCTATACCGCTACTCTTGTTAGATTCAACTCACCAACCTGTAAATATGAGAATACAGAGTGAGGAATCACATTTATGGAATCACCTAAATCACATAAAGTATCATAAAAAAGTAACTCCTCTATTGTTCATGGTATGGTGTAGGTCTCTAGATCCTTACACTTTTTTGGCATCCCTAGAGTTGGATTAATGAGTGCCAACACATTCCTTCTAAGATGGATCCATTCATTTCCCTTGAGTCCTCTTCGATTTGTAAAAATTTCTTTTAAGAATTTGAGATACCTTTTATTTTTTTAATGGCTTAAAGTAGAGGGATGTTGATCTAAACAAGCTTGAATGTGTCCAAAACCTCTTTTTTCATCACCTCTTCATCCATTTTTTGGTTTGCACCAATATATTTTGAAAGGGAAGGGGTTTAAGAGTAATATAATCAATCTTTTTATTATTCTTTTCATTATCCTTGGGCTACTAATCAGTGGTTCTTGAATGAGAGTTCTCCAGAGTTGAGGTGGAACCCAGTGGAATGGTAGGTTCATAAGTATCAGTTGTTTGGTTACTACTTCTCAATGTGATGGAACGAACATTCTCCTTTGGATTTGGGGTATGTTGGGAAAGAATATTTCAAGAGTTCATACTTACCAGTTCATAGAGGGTAATGAAATTCTTTTTCATCTGTGTCCTCAACTCCTTCAACTCTGAACCTTGAATATTTGTCTCATTCCAATAATTAAGAACAATTTGTTTCAAAATATAATCAGTATTAGAATCTACATTTTGTTGAGAATCCCCTTATTGTTGAATTTTTGATTCTTGGGCTTAAAATACCTTTTGGTATTATTGGAAACCCTATTGTTAAGGCAGAGGCTACTAGAATTTTTGTTGAAAATGGGGACATTGTTGTTGTATAGAGAAATATCTCATATCTGATTAGGCCTTTCACCCTTGGTTGTATGTTGAAGAAATGAAATTATACTTCTTCTGGGGATATGTGTTTTGTTTCTTCTAATATAGTCTCACATGGATTACTGTTGTGCAATCATCAGTCTCTTGTAATTAGGGGAAATAATCAATTTGGTGTCCTGTTTTGGTGAAAATTCCACAACATATCACATGAGTGCGTTGGGATTTATTTTGACCCAAAGCAATATGAATTACCATAGTAGTCAACAATTTCAACATGGTATTAGTTCAATGAATTTCAATAGAACATGGACTTACCTGGTGTACTCCTCTAATATATGGTGTACCTCAATCGCCAAATTATTGGGAGTTTTGTGCCATCATTTTGATCAATGCATGTGAATATGCTGGTGTTTTTTTTGACTAATTCCCCTCTAGTCGAGGCATGCACAATGATTCTCTCCATAGGTGTGAGTCCTTCTTAGAAGTACTAGATGAGTAGTTTTTCACTAATTTGGTGATGTGTGTAGCTTACACACAACTTTTTAAAGAACTCCCAATACTCATAAATTGAATCCCCTTGTGCTTACATGATACCTAATATCTTTTTATGAATGTAAGAGGTCCTTTATTCTAGAAAAAATCATTTATGGAAAATAAATTTTAAATCATTCCAACATTTTACATCTTCAGGTTGTAAATAATATATCCAATCCTTTGTAGCTCCATCAAGTGAAAATGGGAATGCTCGTAGTTTGATTTTATCTTTAGATATATTTCTTGGTTATAGGTTTGATCAAACCACATTAAATTATTTTAAATTTTTTTTGGGATGCTCATGAGATAATGCATAAAATTTGGGAATTAGGTGAATTATCCTAGATTTCATTTCAACATTTGATTAAATATTTGGGAATGCAATACTATTTCCGTAATAGATAATATCTAGTGCAACAAATTCTTGAATGTTTATATTAAGTTTATTATTATTATTTTTAGAAACTGGTTATTTTTTTATGTTGGATTTATAATTTCTTCCAATTTCAATGTTATTAGTGTATAGAAATTCCCTAGTCGTGTAAATTTCAACATTTCCCATAGACAGATATTGTCTAATTCGATCCCTAAGACAACATTCAATCTCGAGTTCTAGATCAAAGAGATCATCAGGATAAGATAATGTCAAAAATAATATATATTGAGAAAACTAGACCATAATATCCTGAGATTATGTTTCAATAAATGGTCTAGGAGAGAATAAATGAGAAAGTAATAAGAAAGAGAAACAAAAAAATTATGAAATGGGAAATAAGAATTAATAAAGAAGTGAAAACAAAAGGATAAAATAAAATTAAACAAATACCTATAATTTTTTTAATAAAATACATGACTCCCCAACAACAAAATTTTTTTAAAGGTGTTTTCATGGGAACTCTCATACAACAATGTGATGTTTGAGTACTTAGGTGCAACATAGTGTCTGACCAAGGTCGTCTCTCAAGAAGGAATTAAATTAAAACAGCTTCTTAAATGTATTCTAAAAATAAAATAAATGAGAATAGAAAAAATACTTAAAAATTATTAGGGTTGCTTGAACCATTTATAAACGAAGAAGAATAATTATGCTAGAAGAATATTTCAATTTATATATTTTTTTTGGAAATGAAATTTGATTAATAAAAAAAGTGAAGATATTTTTGTAGAAAACTATTTTAAAATGTGTAACCGATCTGGATATACCTCTTCACTAACTTATTAATCATTTTCATTTAAATATAAGTCCACTAAATTATGATCCCCTAATTTTCTGACCCTCATACTCTATGGAAGTTAGCATAACCACAATTATGAAATGAAATGAAATGTAGGCTAGTTTCAAAACATGAAATCATAGAACTCTATATTGTTTGCCATTAAAATTCTAGATTATGGCCAGTGGTAAATTGGGGAACTTATACATTATATAAATGAGGATTAATTGAGTTTAGAGATTATATTTGAACTCTAAAAATTAATCTCACGTGGATTTTTATCACTGATTAAGGTCACTCTCTCACAATTCACACAATTCTCGACTTTATGTGACTTTTCATGAATCGTTCAATTTCATGACTAATTTTTTTAATTAAAAAACAAAATTCCTAAATCATAATATGTGAATTAAAGTATCTCATTGATTCAAAACAATTATGTGAAGACAGTTAGGGTTAGATCTACTACATATAATAATTACTCTTCCATTAGTGGTGTAATAATCATAGAAAAGTTTTTCATTTTCAAAAGGTCATTGAAAGCACAAAAATTTTATGAATTGAAGAACAAGGAGAAGGATTCTATGAAGGGATCCTAACATGAAAATATATCCCTCTTGAAATTCTTGGAGAAATGGAGTGAAACCAATTCTCCTCTACTTTAAATATCCAAATGCACATCCCAACCACTTCAAATGAAAAAGATACATAATTATAGATTGGATGGGAGGCTAAGTTACAAATAGTATCAAGTGTGTGTGGGGAAATTCAGCCAAATATTTTAAGCCAAAATTTACCACATCTTTGATCTTAAAAACAAATTAACCAGTTATCCTTCTAAAAGAAGCATTTGTTCAAAATTAGGTCCTCTATCTTCTATCCAAATTTGGGCCCAATCCATCGAAGAATGATGTAGTTATGACTATATACTGAAGTGATGTCCAATCCAATGAGTCCAATCCATCTTTGAATTCAAGGACCATTAAGTCCAAAAAAATGAACAATTTATCTCATATGTTATGAATGAAATTTTCATCCCATCAAGTTAGTAAAAAATATACAAAATTTTAAATATAAATAATGAATAGAAATATATTATGTCCCAAATACTACAGTGAACTATAAAAGGAAAAAAACTATAATTATCATAAAATTTTCAAACAAATGATCAAATCCTAAATATTCTATAAATTGGAATATTTATCATAATGTGACGAAATTATTTCATTTATTATCAATAAATATTTAATAAATTTTTGTTTTATCACAATTCTTTGGATCATCTTAAGAACCTCAAATATATTCTTCTTCACATCAATAATATTGATATTACTTATGTTCACTTATACTATATTGACATTATTTTGATGAAAAATATGTTAAAAACAAAGTGGCCTCATTAATATCCCCCTTTGTATTTTTTGGAAATACATTCTTAGTTATATGTCAATATGTGATCAATTCCTTCACTACTATTAATTCATTTCACATTGTATACCCCTTATTGATAATAAATAAAAATTAAATGGTAGAGGGAATCAATTAATTATTAAAAAAAATATTCCAACGATCATATCACTCAAAGTATATTCAATACATGATCAATTTAAAAAATAAAATGATTTGGTTTAGAAAACATAGATGTCCATAACCAGTAAAATATAATAAAAAATGAAATAATAACTCATAAATACATCCTCAAGGTATGCACAAAAATATCATAAGATGATGACACCAATTTTTATATAAAACTATAATAGAACAAATAAACATGAAACTACTATTTTTACTTCAAAAAAACAGGTCAAAAAAAACTTAGACACAAATAACTAGAATTGTAACAACCATGGTTATTAATTTAATATTTTTAATATTATGTCATTTATTTAAAAAAATTATATCCCAAAAAATTATATTTTTATTTTTATTTCTGTGGATAATATAGTAAATAATACATACCTTTTCATTGAAATGTTCCTTAAAAACATTTATAATAATCATATTTGTATAAGATAATGATTCTAGAAGCTTCTTAAATATTCTCTACCTTTATGCACATAAATGAGTCACTCCTATTGATCTTCATAATTATTGATCTATTAAAATGATGAATCACATGATTCAATACTTCTCTCCCACCCCCACAGTATTTTTAGAATAGTAGTTCTGTGATCAAACTAGGATAATGACTTCCTTATTTTTACATTATAGCACAAAAAAATCAATTTCATCAAGAATGACCCTTTAATTAGACGTTTTAGTATATAAATTTATAAATCATTAAAAAATGGTAACATATTTGAACAATGTTTTCCAATGTTTACCTACTATCCACTATGTGAAAATTGTGTCCCAGTGACAACACAACCACCCTGCCTTAACATGGCCGTTGGGTCCTGGCCCACTAGGTACCACCAGTTTCCCCACAGACACGTAGTCCCAACCCAAGGGTCCACCCACATGCCTGAACCTATCATCTGACTAATGATAGTCCCCACATGCCAACAATTGTCTTTTCTAGTGTACTTTGTCCTAACTCACAAACCAAGAAAACATAACTGTGGAGTTCTAATTAGGTAGGCTCCCTAAAAGGAAGGTGTACATTGTTAACATGAGTCATATAATTTATTCATTTGACCCTTTATCATTTGTGGGTGTTACAATAACCCCACTTTAGAGCACAACGTTCTCTTTGTTAGACCTACAACTCAACCCATACAGTGCACTGCACTTATGGCTGGGTTCTTCCTCTAATACCAAATGTGACTACTCGGTCCCTGTGACAGCACAACCACCCTACCGTAACATGGCAGTCTAGTCCTGGCCCTCCAAGTACCACCAGTTGCCCCACAAACACGTGGTCCCCACCCAAGGGTCTACCCACATGCCTGAACCGGTCATCTGACTAATGACAGTCCCCACATGCCAACACTTGTCCTTTCTAGTGTGCTTTTCCTCACCCACACACACCCACGGAAACATCCCATAAGGTCACACATCCAAATCACCACTCCAGACCAAGCATGCTTTACTATGGAGTTCTAATCAGGTAGGCTTCCGAAAAGGAATGTTCACCAGGTTGACATGAGTCATATAATTTAGTTATTTAACCATTTATCATTTGGGGGTGTTACACACTACCTCATGTTCTCCCCTTGAGATTATGCTTCACCTTCAATTACCTGTATTATAAACAAAAATATAATATACAAGGGTTAAGAGAATAAGGTGTCTCCTCATTTATTATTAATACGAACATAAAGATTGAGAGTACATTCTAAACCAAGTTAATTTATTAGTCATGCTACCTAAAATTCAATTCTAATATTCTTTTTTAGAAAGAATTATATTCTTTACTTCCATTTGATCATTGTGTTGTGAATTTTTCTTTTCAATATCCTTTATGGTTAAATCATTCTTTATTTTTTAAGGACTACTTCTAATGTTGGTAGAATAGTTAGAAAACCTCTTTCAGTATGTATAGAATTATTATATCTCTCACAAAGGATTTATTTATCAAAGGGTTTTCATTTTCTAGAAACCAATCCTGAAATTTAGATTCCTAAGGTGAACCATCTTCTACTCCTTTATCAAAACCCTTTTCTTGTGCCTCTTCTAAATTTCATACATACAAAAAATGTAAAGATAAAATATCCAAATTACATTTTTTTACATTGGAAATAATCTTGAGTTATTCCCATGTAAAATAATAAGTGTCTTTCACACAATTATTTCTTTTAGATGATGTAATATTACTGAACTTATTATTTTTATTATGAAATAGTGACCCATAATCTTTTGAAATTATCATGGAATAAATTAGTTTTTTAACTCACTTAAAATAATTTTCTATATATCTAACTTCATTATTATCTTCTAGTATTCTTCATTTAGTTTAATTTGATACATTCTACCACTGTTTTGACCACCACATTTTACAATATAATTGAAATATTCTAGTGCTATGAATCTATTTAAATTATAATTTTTTTTTATTTTGTGATTATTGAATATTTTTGAGCTTGATTCCATTTGAAATGGGATTATTTTATGGTTATAAATTTAAAATATTATTCCAAAAATCTAATTCACAATTCAAAAACCTATTGAAACACTAATAGATCTATGCCAACCTCCACCTTATTTTATCAATTGCATGTTATCTAGAATTACATGATTTTGGAGAATGTAATTTTTGGGATTTATTCACTACCGGTTGGGTTGTACTTGGGAATTCATATTTGATACACTTTACTCTATCCACCATGGACATGATGTTGGTATTATCATCATTTTTATTCATCCATAATTATAAAAAATTGGTTTTCAAACCAATACCATCTATAAAGACACATTTAGATAAATTATTAGAAGTAGTTGTAGATAATACATTTTACATAAAATTTTCTTTAGATAGAACAAAAAATTATGTAATGATCCTATTTAATTTTTTTGAATATCTTTTATCAATTTAATTATCCAATGAAATTTGTGTGTATAAAACACTTCTTCCATTGACATCTTGTAAATACTCAACTTTTTTTTCTTGAAACTAGTATCTTTCTCTAGAAAATTTTTATTAAGAATGAATTTTTCATCTTCAAATGTATTCAATTTGTTTTTTTACTTATTAACTATTTTAATATCCCCATTATAAAATTTGATAAATTAATTATATAAAGTGTCGAGCTATATTATTCTCTTATTCTTGACATCCATTTAACTATTCTAGATAAAAATATATTCTTTAAGAGCATAGAACATTTTTTAAAATTATTTAGTGGCCTCATACTTATCCTAATTGAATTGATCATATTTTCATCAAATATATAGAACCTTTATTAAACATAAAAATTCTTTTATTCCTTTTATTTGAAATTTTCGGAGATATTTATACAAGTCAGAACCATTTCTGACAAAGACTTTTCCATAATCTTTGCCTCACCTTTATGCTGGTTGATTTCTTCTAGCTGTGTTTCAAAAATTCCAAATATGAAAGAAACATCTTCTTTTCATATACACTGTACTAAATAATTTTATCAATCAATTTAAAAATATATTTACATATGATCAATCTCACTAATTATTTTTTATTATTAATGATAGTTTTGACTAGAATTTAATTATACCTCTCGATCAATTGACTGTATTGATCCAACTAAGATTAAAAAAACAAAGTCTATCACTTATTATCTATATAGATACTGTTATTATAATAAAAAAACATATCATATCATTCCATACCAAGTATATATTATTTTATCTCTTTTATTATAGAGCTTGAAACTTATTATTATATAGAAAATAATGAGAACTTATTCAAACTCCTTTTCTATTTACTACTTCTATTCAATATAGTCTTAGAAGAAACTAAATTCTAATCTGATATAGACCATTTTCACAAAAACTATAATTTATTTTTAAAAACTAATAATGCTCAAATTCATAAAAAAAATAAAAACATTCAATGTAGAGGATCTAATATAGGTGAACCTTACTATGATTCCAATTATTAAAAGTACTTAGAGATATAGTCGACATAGAAGGGGGGTGGGGTGAATTTGTTGTGGGTATTTTTTATTTTACTTTGATATTTTTATTCCTTTACCTTATAGACCTATTAGGATATTGATTCTACTATTATCTTAGCTATTCCTTATTCATTATAACACACAATGTGAACATGATATTTACAGGTTTAACCTTTCAATAATGATGTATAGTCCTTGGTTTCCTCGATCAAAAAATCCAATATAATGAGATACTTATTATAATGGGTGAATAATAAAACAATAATATACTTGAATTTTGGTACCCTAAACTCAGTAGGGTATATAGAAAATAATTTTGAGTCCATAGATTAGTGATAACATAATATAAAATTTAGTTTCCCATTGTTTCTTTATACTTTTTTGTAGAAAGTATTCAACGTATTCAGTTCTTTAAAAACATCAAGAAATTCTACCACAAGATGTGGCTTTTATTGTTTTTTATATTTATTTAATGTTCTAATCCTATTTCACACTTACTTTCATTACATCATTTAATAAAATCATCCTCACCTTCTCTTTTAAGCACACTAATACATAGATACACTTCATAGTAGAATGTCTATAGATTTATCCATCATATTATTCTTCTTATGTCAACATATATGAAGAAAACATCTTCTCTTATTCTATAATTATTATAATAATCTTATTTTTGTGTAACAAATTTTAACAACACCTTTTACACTTTCCTCTAATTTATTTATTTAACTTGAATTATACTAGATTTTTTTGTTCCTATCTTCTTCTTATTTTTTTCTATAGTAAAAAATAGACTAAAATGGTTCTGTTTTACAATTATTCAAATATTATATTATATAAGAATGATTTGAGATAGGTATCACTATTCTAGTCTAAAATAACAATAAAATATTTACTTATGTTTATATATTGTATCAATAACAATATTCCTCAAGTAAAATATATAATATATTTGTAATAATAATAATAACAATAATTCCAACTTTAGTTACTTATTTTATTTTTCTTAATTATTAATTATTGTATTTACAAAATAATGTAAATATATGATTTGAATTTATAAGTTTTAAATTAATTCAAATCCTTATAAAACCTTAGTAACTTCCCCTAAACCTATCTATAATTATCATCCTCCATATTCATTTCATAATACCACTTCTAAAACTACATGAATCATGATATATTTTCGATGATATTCTGACATCGAACACTTAGAATAAACACAACATAATATTGAAAATACCGAAAAGACTTGGGATTCATTTAATGTTATAAAATATTAATAAATAAACACAATATCTATTTCCTTAATTATCAATACCTTAATTCTTCTTATTTAATCACTACTATATTTTCTTCCCACGCGTGATCTCTTGATTTTCACCCAAATAAACACTTGACAAGTCAAATTTATGTATAATACACATGCATGTATTGCATGAATTATTCAATATTTATGAGATGTAGCTATTCTAGATGAAACTACTTCCATTTACCATATGAATTAAATTTTTGTATGTGAAACAACATGTGTGTATCAATATTTTAGAATTCATATGCTTGTTCTCATACTTCGTCAAGTAACAAATACTTTTAACATGAATTTTCCTTTTTTCCCTCAATACTATTGCATGTATATGAGAATACATTTATGTATCTAAAACAATCCAGTTGTAATTCCCCGACCCCAGTTACCCAGAGTCGGTCCATTATTTTAATACATTGGAATGATTACAAGGAATCAAGTCCCAAAGGACCAATCAGTTTAGTAGTCTTGGAAATTAGATTACATAAATGAACTTCAAATTACAATTTCAAACATAAAATAAAAAATAGATGGTTCTTTGATATATCCATTATTCCATTTAGTTTAACACTGAATATCAATCATAATAGACTTCATGGAAATCTTGGGAAAATAAAACATAATAAAGGGGTGATCTCAGATGCACAATAAGGGTAAAAAATACAGCAGAAGATAACATAAATATTAAGCATGGTGAATAATTGAAACTACATGACTTTACCAATAATAAAAATGAATAATTTTAAGCAAGGAATAAGAGATGAGTAAATAATGCCATAATAAAACATATTCATGGGTATTCTACTAGTCTAATAACCACATGATCCCTCAACATCATTTTCATAATGAGGGAATGTATAATGCCAGACATTCTGAAACATTTTTTCAAAGCCTCGACCAAGACATATAAAAATGATTAAGGCATCGGCCAAAACCATATATCAAATTGGTAAATGCCTTGAAAAATTCCACTTCTAGTTGTCACATGAGACCTACCAATGCATCGAGGAGCTATAGCAGGCTCCACCTGTTACTTACTATGTCCAATACATTCCTCATATGAAAAGGTTGAAACATAACATAAACTTTCATATTAGAACTAGCATAAGAAATGTCAATACTTTAACCATAAACCATGAATGGTATAAAAATAGAACATCCACAGTCAAACATATCATAACTCAATAAATACAATATGGGAGATTTATTATAATAAATCAACCTCAATCAAAAATAATATCTAGTAAAAGATGCTGACACAGTTGGAAATGATGAGTAAAACATTTAGAGAGAAATAACATTTTTGTAAACTAATTTAAAAGTCACACATTTATACATGTAGTAATTTAATATAGATTTTTGAATCAAAGTGTCCCATACCACTTGGATACTTTTGAAAAGAATTATCATTTGAAAACATTCATGTCCATATAAATAAATCCTTAAAATCATTTTGAGAACATGTACATTAATTAAAAATATTCTGAAAGATAAATCTTTAAAACATTTAAAATTATGATGTTGATATAGAGTACCTTTCACAAATCCTTAAAATATTCATTTTTATGAAAAATGGACAAGGACGATAAAAATATCTCATTAAATATTTACACATAAACAATCTCGGATAATAATGAGATTGAGGAATTAACCCTTACCTTGAACTTTCCTTTAGTCGAGGGTACATTTATCCTCCTGTATGAAGATAATAGTATGTTATTAAATTAATCCAGAACAATATTAATATTTATGATATCATACATGATTCATTTATGATTTTATACAACCCATTTAATAATAATTTCCATGTTAAATTAAGATTTTGGGTAATAATCGCTTTCATTATCGTACGTGTTTTAACTTGTTAATCTTGACTGTATCACTTAGATCAAGATTTAAATACGTCCAGAATATTAAACATGATTTATATATCATATATATTTATAATATAAACATGTATAATATACATATATATGAAATGAAAAACATCGTTTATGGAGACGGTATTCCGTACATACGCATAAACACTGTTTCCATTTTCATATCGTATTGAACAGAACTAAGTGAATAATATATATATAAGTATATATATATATATATATATCCAGTAGAATTATTATTTCATATATTACATACTTATTAGTAATATATATTTTTATAATCGTCGATGAATGGTGAACTTGGAAATGAATCTCATCAGGTCATGGAGACGGTAATCCGTAAGTACGCACGAGCGACAATATCATTTCCTTAATGGTGTGGAATTGGATGGGATATTAATTTTATAGAGACATTATCATGTTATTTTAATTATTTATATACATATTAATCATCATTATATCCATCCAAATAACAAAGTGTTGAGTAACAAATTGCACCGCGGCGTGGAGACGGTAAGCCGTACGTACGCACGCATGGTGGCATTATCATTCATAAGATGGATTGAATAATGAAGATAGTTGTGACATATTTAAAATAACATCACAGTATATATAAGATACAAGATTTATTATTTCATAACGGAACCAACAAATAAAAAGTAAGTGGAAGAATGAGAGAACTTGAAAGATGGTGGTGAAATCATTACCTCTTCGTCGGGTTCTTCCTTTTGATTTGATAAAAACAGCTCTTTAGGTTGGCTTTATGACCAAATTAAGGCCTCTAGTATGAATGTAGGATAGTTTAGTGGGTATTTGGGTAGAGGTTGTTGGATACAAATGGCTTAGACGGTGTTAATTAGAGTGAAGGGGGAGTTCCCTTTTATAATAGGGGCGAGGGGCACCTTAGAAAAAACTTAAAATATTATTTTATAATAATTTCCGTTTCGGTATATAATGGCTCCAAAATGTATAATTTAAAATATAAGGTGGTTATGGGTCGCAAAATACCCAACCAATAAGTTTTATACAGGTTTGGATCACCATATTAACCTTTGCTTTTAGATTTAACTCTTAGTTAAATAGTTTGACATTTACCATCTCTCTTCTATTTTTATATTATATGGTTAATAAACTTACTATAAAATTCCAATAGAACCCCAATTGATTCATTAATGTCATATATATTATTATATAAGTCTCTTTGACATACATTATATTTTTAAGACTATTATATCAATTAATAATATAATATTTATTTTAAAAACTCTTTTATGTCAATTTTGACACTATTTGGTATTTTGTTTTTTTCTAAATTTATAAAAGCATTATTACTTCGAATAAAATTCATCTAATAGACCATAATATGTCATATTAACCTATAAAATTTGTTTAATTCCTCTAAAGTCTCAAATTACTTTAATTTGGATATTTATAATATAAATTATTTTAAATCTTTCATTAATACGGTAATTACTACATCATCATTGTGTCATAAATAAATTTAATTATTTAATGTATAAAAATTATAAATTAAATACCATTATGTAGTAAATATTTTTATCTTTCTAATTAATATTCATAGTCAAATTTATCTTATGTTTAAACAAATATTAAAAATGTTTTAGTTACTAAACTTTGAATTTAACACTTTTAACTCTTATTTGAATTAAATACTAATAAATGTCCTAATCTAATCCAAGTGAATCAAAGTGGTTAATATTTTATTCCTAATTTTGTTCTTGGTCGAATTGAACTTAAACAATAGAATTAGGAAATGTGTTAGGGTAATAATAATTTCATTTTTACCCTTAATTACCCTATTTACTTTTAACCGTGGAAAATAAAAGTAAAAAGTTACTTTTCACCAAAAATTATTTTCATCTTATTGAACCATATTTTTCTTACTGATATCAACCGTGTCCCTAATATTTTTAAAATTCCACTCACAGGAATGGTAAAATTATGTTTTATGTGAATTTGAAAATTCTCTTATGAGGTGGGTGAAAGACAGTGAAAAGTTCAATAATATTTTTATATATCTAAACTTATTATAAAATAACTCCAATGATTTATATTGAAATTATATAGGTTTTATGTATGTATTTTGACCTAAAATAAATTTAAATAAAATAAATAATTATTTAAATAAAATGGCGGTTTTAACCAATAACTCAGTGTCTTTCACTATTCATCAAAAACTGAATGTTTTCAGAAAAATACCAAAATATCACCCTAAGATAATTTTGATATTCTGAAATAAAAAACTAAATCTATTTTTCCAAATAAAAAACTTAGAAATTTAATTTCTTAATTTAAAATTAATTCCCGTTTTCAAAACCAAAAAGCATATTTTTAAGAAATAATAACTACCAAAATATTGACACTTGTTTATGTCTAATATCAAAGTGAAATTACTTCCCATGACCAACAATGGATTATATGGTAAAAATATAATATAATTATATTTCCAAACCATTCATATGTATAATTGAAAAATATAATTTATTTTTATTAAAAAAGATGTTTTCAGTTAAAATATAGTATTTTTCACTATTCACCAAAATATGAAAGTTATCAAAAAAACACCAAATATTTACCGAAACTAAATGATTATGTCCTGATTCTAAGAAAAATTATATTTTTTCAAATTAAATATATAAAAGTTTTAAATATTGGATTTAAAAAGGGTTCTCCTTTAAAAGGCGATAAAATTGTATTTTTTCAAAAAAATAATTCTTTTATCTGAAAAAAATGAATTTGTTTTTACATTATGTCTAAGAAACTCATAATATGGATTTTAAAATTATAATTATTATATAAAGTTAAAAATTCAGTTAATTCTATTCATAACCGCTTTTGAATGGCTAGTTTGGTAAGTCGTGGTGCGCTTGAACTCGGTGTTCTGTGTAGTGCAAGTTATTGAATTACTTTGAAAAAATAATGTACTTTGAAATATTGGGGTGTTACATTCTTCCCTACTTCAATAAATTGCATCCTCACAATTTGAAATTGTTCTTCGAAAATAAAAGTTTGAAAATAGAAAATACCTTTGTGGGATACCCATATCGGAAATTGGGTTAATAAAATTTAGGCTTAATAAACGGAAAAGGGGAATGAAAAAGACACCACCAATTTATGATCTTGATTTGAAGAACATTTGTGGAAATTAGAGACACATAATTGGATGGAAAAAGTTAATATTTATAAAGAGTTATTGAGGTCATCAATTACAATATATAATTTAAATATATTGACATAACAATTCCATTATCAAAAACATTTTCAATACCAAAATACGTAAAAAGTGTATATGGTATTTTTTTTAACATTTTGGCTTATTAAAGAAGCCAAAGATCAAATAAAACTCAAGGAAGAGGAAAGGACTTTGTCACCGCTTAAGTTAAAAAAACATTCCCTTTTTTGTCGTTTAGTAAAACTCTTCAGAGAAAAAGATTCCCCTTGAAATGAAAAGTCAAAGAGTTTTAAACACCGTATAGAAGAAAGTCATTCAGAAATCAAAGGATTCTTAAATGAAATGAGATTTTGAAGAAGTCCCTTAACTAAAGTTTATGAATTAATTTAATCATAGAATAAGAGGTATATATATATATATATATACACTTCACATGTAGAGTTACATCCTTTAACTAATTCCTACCACAAACTATCTTTCCCTTCAAAAGATTTCAAAAAAAATATTTTATTCATCCTAATCATATAGGGTTCCAAAAATATAGAATTCAAAATTTTTCTATTAGACCTGTTAAAAAAGAAATTAAATTATTCAATCTAGGGCATCATCTAGGCTAGTGGTAGGTTATGCACCCTTGTCACCCTTCAGTTGCGGGTTCAAGTCTCACTGCCTTGTCGGACGCGACTGGTTGTCGCCCGACCTCTGGGTTTTCCTTTTTATGACATTTCAAAATAACCTTAACAATTGTATCCAATTTTTAATATAATCCATTCCAACTTTTATACTTATCCAAAACACTTCAATCTAATCTCACTTTCCAAAATTTATAAGGAATTTTAACACAATGAAGATCCTTTTTGCCACGTAACAACATATGAACACCTTCATCATGTATTCTTTAAAAACACCGAAACATCATGAATTAACATAAAACCTTATTGATTACATTCATGCTACCTTATTCCTTATAGAATACTAGATATACTTATTCTATCAAAAAAATGTTGTAAACTCAAATAATGATGGAATATACAAATCATTAATCAGTTTCTAGGTAGTAAAGAATATCCAATATAATTTATCCAAATCAATCATGTATTATTTCAAAAACCACTACCTTGGTATCAGAATCATATTATGGTTTATCTTTCTCTCAATCATGTATTTTCCAAACAATTAACCCAATATTGAGTTAATTTTCTTGGTTCCACACAATCTCAAATCTTTAATGAAATAGAACTACAATACAATCCTTATATACTCCATAATTATTATAACCAATGCATCATTGATACAACACTCAAATGACATAATTCGTTAATAACAACATAAGAAATTTAATCATTCCTCCTCATCTGTGGTAGTATCATAACTTGATTATTATCTAATAGCATCATTTAGGGCGTACTCTGGTTATTTGGATATTTATTCGCGTAGTATCCCAACCCCTTGCAGATGAAGCATTATACATTTGAAACCTTTTTATTACCCTTGTATTCACGTACTTGGTGTCCTTTTTCTCTACACTTATAACAAACTCCCATTCCCTTCAAGCATGTTCTAGGGTGTTTCTTCCCACAATTATCACATATGGAAAAATTCTACTTTTCCCTCTTCCCTTTATCCATCTTTATCTCTTCTATCCTTTTCTTCTCTTTCTTCCCTTAAAATCCATGGGACTCAGTGAATTAATTACTTATCTTATTACCACATGATACTATTTATTCATATGATGAGAATACATGGGATACTATTTCCCTTCTAAATTTTGTCTTAATATCTTGAATGATATGATCCTTCTTGCTCTTGGGATCATACGTATTATTGGTGTTCACATTCATTCTACTGGGTGACATTTCAATACAATGGAATACACTAGGTCAGTTTATGAATTGAAATGAATAATTCCAAACTTTGTAAAATACCTAACGTAAATTGAACAATTTATGGATATAATCCATAATCATAAAAATATTTTCTTTGATGAGGTATATACTCATAAATACTTCATCATGATTTTTAAATAAAATGAGAATTATCCTAAGAATATCCTCCGGGAGTGTAGTAACCAAGAGTGCCGGAAGGCCCGTTGTTGTGCCCCAGTTCCCGTTCGAGTCTAGCTCAAAGTGGGGTTTTCAGGATTTACCTCTAGGTACATCTGTTCTAGATCCACCTCTACTTGATCGTATCCAGACGGAGATGTATTGCTCGGAAAACTCACAAAATCTCCACAATACCAAAATTCAAGGAAGTTATTCTATAAAAATATTCAAATTATATCTAAGGGTAATGTGCTCTAATTAGAGTTTATCTAAATCTAGTTTCCAAGGTTATTGCTAAAGTTACTCTGATAGCAACTGTAACGACCAACCCTAGTTACCCAGAGTCAGTGTATTATTTTAATACATTGTTATGATTACAAGGAATCATTTCTTGAAGGACAGATCAGTTTAGAATTCTTTGAAAATAGATTACATACATGAACTTCACATTACAATATCAAATATAAAATACAACATAGTTAGTTCTTTGATATCTCCACTATTACATTTATCTTAACCCTGAATATCAATCATAATACAATTCTTGTAAATCCTGGGAAAATGAAACATAAGAAAGGGGTGAGCCCAGATGCTCAGTAATGGTAAACAATACAACGAAAGATAACACAAATATTAAGCATTGTGAATAATTGAAACCACATGCCTTTACCAATAATAAACATGAATACTTTTATCGAAGGAATATGAGATGAGTAAATAATTCCATAATAAAACATAGTCATGGGTATTCTACTAGTTGAATAACTACATGAACCATCAATATTATTTTCATAATGAGGGAATGTATAATGCCACCATTTCTGAAACATTCTGTCAAGGTCTTAGTCAAGACGTCTAAAAATGATTAAGGCCTCGGCCAAAACCACATATCAAATTGGGAAATGCCTCAGAAAATTCCTTTTCTAGTTGTCTCATGAGACCGACCAATGCATCAATGAGCTATAACGGGCTCCACCCGTCACTTACTATGTCCAATACATTCCTCATATGAAAATGGTGAAACATAACATAAACATTATTATTAGAACTAGCATACAAAATGTCAATACTTTAACCATAAACCGTGAATGGTATAAAAATATAACTTCCACTGTCAAACATATCATAACTCATTAAATATAATAAGGGATATTGTATTATAATAAACCAACCTCAATCAAAAATAACATCCATTAAAGGATGTTGACATAGTTGAAAATGACGAGTAAAACTTTTTGAGAGAAATTAACTTTTTGTAAAATAATTAAAAAGTAACACATTTATAAAGGAAGTAATTTAAAAGAGATTTTTGAATCAAAGTGTCCCATACCACTTTGAAACTTTTGAATAGAATTATCATTTGAAAACATTCATGTCCATATAAATAAATCCTTAAAATCATTTTGAAAACATGGAAATTAATTAAAAATATTTAGAAAGATAAATCTTGAAAACATTTAAAATTTTGATCTTGATAAAGAGTACCATTCACAAATCCTTAAAATATTCATTTTTATTAAAAATGTACATTGATGATAAAAATATCCTAGTAAATACTTACACATACACAATCTCGAATAATAATGAGATTGAGGAATTAACCCTTACTTTGAACATTCTTTTAGTCGAGGGTACGCTTAACCTTCTGTATGAATATCGTAGTAAGTTATTAAATTATACCAGAACCATATTAATATTTATTATATAATACATGATTAATTTATTACCTTATACAACCAATGTAATAATAATTTCCATGTTAAATTAACAATTTGGGTAATAATATCTTTCTTTATCATACATGTTTTAACTTGTTACTCTTGATTGTATCACTTAGATAAATATTTAAATACATCAAAAATATAAAACCTGATTTATATATCATATATATTTAGAATATAAAAAGGCATAATATACATATATATGAAATTAAAAACACTGTTAATGGAGACGGTATTCCGTACGTACACATAAACAATGTTTCCATTTTCTTATCGCATTGAATAGAACTAAGTGAATAAGATATATGTAAGTACACATATATATATATATTATAATTATTATTTCATATTTTACTTACTTAATAATAATATATATTTTTATAATCATCGATGAATGATGAACTTGGAAATGAATCTCATCGCGTCGTAGAGACGGTAATCCGTACGTATGCACGAGTGACAATATCATTTCCTTAAAGTTGTGGAATTGGATAGTATATTAACTTTACAGAGACATTATCATGTTATTTTAATTATTTATATACATATTAATCATCATTATATCCATCCAAATAATAGATTGTTGAATAACAAATTGCACCACGACGTGGAGATGGTAAGCCGTACCTACACACGCATGGTGACATTATCATTCATAAGATGGATATAATAATGAATAAAGTTTTGACATATTTATAATAACATCACAATATATATAATATACTGGAGTTTTTATTTATGAATGGTAACAACAAAGAAAGAGTAAGTGGAAGAATAAGAGAACTTGAAAGAGGGTGGTGAAATCATTTCCTCTTCTTCGGGTTCTTCCTTTTGATTTGATCAAAAGGGCTCCTTAGGTTCAATTTCTGACAAAATTAAGGCCTCTAGTATGAAGGAAGGATAGTTGAGTGGGTATTTGTTCAGGGGATTGATGATCCAAATGGCTTAGAAGTTGTGAATTAGAGTGAATGGTGAGTACCCTTTTATAAGTGGGGTGAGGGGAACCTTAGGAAACACTTACCATATTATTTTATAATGAAATAATTTTCAGTTTCTAATGGCTCCAAAATGTATTATTTAAAATATAATGCGAGGATGGGTCGAAAAATAGTAAACCAATATGTTTCCAACTGGTTTGGGTCACCATATTAACATTAACGTTTAGATTTAACTCTTAGTTAAATATTTTGACATTTACCATGTCTCTTGTATTTTTATATTATATGGTTAATAAACTTAATATAAAATGCCAATAGAACCCCTATTTATTCATTAATGTCATATATATTGTTTTATATGTATTTTGGAGAAACCTTAGATTTTTAGGACTATTATATCTAATAATAATATAATATTTGTTTAAAAAACTATTTCATGTCAATTTTGACACTATTTGGTATTTTGTTTTTTATAAATTCACAAAAGCATTATTAATTCTAAAAAAATTCATCTAATCAACCCTAATATGTCATAATAACCTATAAAATAAGTTTAATTCATAAAAAGTCTCAAATTACATTTATTTGTATATTTATAATATCAATTATTTTAAATCTTTCATTAATACGGCAACTTCTGCATAATCATTGTGTCATAAATAAATATAATTATTTAATGTCTAAAAAATATTAATAAAATACCATTATATATGAAATATTATTATCTTTATAATAAATATTTATAGTCGAATTTATCATATGTGTAACTTTATATTAAAAATATTTTAGTTATTAAACATTGAATTTAACACTTTTAACGCTTCTTTGAATTAAATAATAATAATTGTCCTAATATAATCCAAGTAGAAAAAAGGTACATATTTTATTCCAAAGGTTTTTTTGAATTACAATTAACCAATAGAATTTAGACATGTGTTAGGGTAAGAATAATATCATTTTTACCCTAAATTACCCTATTTACTTTTAACCGTGGTAAATAAAAGTTAAAAGTTACTATTAACCAAAATTATTTTTTTCTTATTGAACCCCGTTTTTCTTATTGATATCAAACATTTCTCTTGGATTTTTGAAATTACACTCACAGAAGAAGTAAAATTAGGGTTTATTCGAATTTTCAAATTCTCTTAGGAGGATGGTAAAAGACGGTGAAAAGTTCAATAAAATTTATATATATCAAAACTTATTATAAATTGGCTCAGATGAATTATAATGAACTTATATAGGTATTATGTATCTATTTTGACCTAAAATAAATTTAAATAAAATAAATAATTGTTTAAATAAAATGCTGGTTTAAACCAATAACTGAGTGTTTTTCACTATTCATCAAAAATTGAATGTTTTAAGAAAAAAAACCAAAATTTCACCGTAAGCTAATTTTGATATTCCAAAATACAAAATTAAATAAATTTACCAAATTAAAAACATTTAAATTTAATTTATTAATTTAAAATTAATTCCCATTGTCAAAACCAAAAAAGCGTATTTTTAAGAAATAATAACTACCAAATGATTGACACTTGTTTATGTCAAATTTCAAAGTGAAATTACTTCCAATGACCAAAATTGTATTAAATGGTAAAAATATAATGTAATTATTATTCCAAAAAATTCATATGTATATTTGAACAATATAAATTATTTTGATTAAAAAAATTTGTTTTTGGTTAAAATATAGTATTTTTCACTATTCACTAAAATATGAAAGTTATCAGAAAAACACCAAAAATTTATTGAGAAAATATTATTATGTCCTGATTCTAAGAAAGAGTTTATTTTGTCAAATTAAATATATAAAAGTACCAAATGTTGGTTTAAAAAGGGTTTTCCATTAAAAGGTGGTAAAATTGTATTTTTTGAAAAAAATAATTCTTTTATCTGAAAAAATGAATTTGTTCTTACACTATGTCTTTGAAACTCATAATATGGATTATAAAATTATAAATATTATATAAAGTTCAAAATTCAGTTAATATTATTCATAACTGCTTTTGAACGGCTTGTTTGGTAAGTCGTGGTGCCCTTGAACTCGGTGTTGCGTGTAGTGAAAGTTATTGAATTACATTGAAGAAATAACGTA
This sequence comes from Viscum album, assembly GCA_963277665.1. Lineage (NCBI taxonomy): Eukaryota > Viridiplantae > Streptophyta > Magnoliopsida > Santalales > Viscaceae > Viscum > Viscum album. The sequence continues at coordinate 1,881,835,486 of OY728153.1, forward strand.
CTATGAAATATTGGGGTGTTACACCAATTATCATTAGATAGATTATCCTTTATGAGTCACTTGAATATTCATGTGGAGTAGTATGTCCATAATTTTTAGTGTGAAACACAACCAAATAAAATTTCTTAAATCATGATTTCCAGTATCGTGATAATTTTTTCAATGGAAATCTAGTATAAGCATCATAAGAGTTAATGCAGGTTAGTACACGCCTCTCATAGTGTAGACTATACACTCACTCAAATTTGGAAACCCTATTTTTCATAAAAATAACATCCTAAATATCCAGAAGAGGAAATCAGTCACAATGTAGATTTATACTCATAAAGTCAACAACCCCGCGGAAGGTCCATGATACATTCACCAAAGTTAACTTTTTCTCATTGAAGATAATCCATCATGAAATGTAAACAAATCATAGATGATTAAATGAACGGCCATACTCATAAAATATCCATTCTCATTTATTATTACCATTATCCCATGGAATATGTGTTCATGATTTATATCTTCATGGAATATCTATGATGACTTAATAAGCATCGGAGCTCCATACTTCACATAGAATATCTATACCACTCATGGATGATAAACTTTACATACTCATAGTTGAAGATATGGGTCAATTATTTTAGTATTGATCTTTTCGTTGTAATTGGATGAAGTATGTTTTATCATGGGATGTTTATGAAACATCAAAATTGTTTATGTAGATTTAAAAATGTGCATACATAGTAAACCCTTTTATTAAGAGGCGGAGGATCATGTTGGAGATTAATCAGACAATGTTGATCAGTTTAATTAGGGAGAATCTATTCTATGTGAATGATCTTAAATTGCGTAATAGTACCCATATAGAATTCATAACACATCATAATACCTTAAGAAATTGTCCTCATTAATAATGAAAGACCCTTAATTATCCAAACATATGTGAGTATCTAGGATCCGCTCCCGGATTCTTATCCCTCCACTGGCATGCTACCCCACATGGTAGTTCATCTATCTCCCATGTCCACAATGATCATTCTATGCCTTCTTATGTAGGTTATCTAGTTCTAAAATTCACTATTAATCATTTATCTATCCTTGTTATAATAGATCCTATGTGGTAGAGATATCCTCCCACAACTGATGTCGAACTGGTTCCCTAGTTGAAAATATGTTGGATTTTTTTTTGCGACTTTATTAAATATTCCTTTTTTAAATACTCATTCCGAAACATGAAATTCCACATAATGTATCAATTTATTTCCTTAATTTCATTTATTATTACTTTATAGTCCTTTCATAAATACATCATATTTGTATCCCCCAATCCAAATCTACTTAATATAATTTAACAAAATTCGTCGAAAATTCTTAACAACTTCAAAGCCCTCCCTCTTCACTTTCACAAAAATGACATTATTCATATTCAATCCCACAAAAATTGACTTCATTTGATATAAAATTTATATAATATATAGGGGGACAAACATGTGGTTTGGGATATATGTGATTCATGAGATAGAGGGATCCCCATGATTTTATTCACCTAGTTAGGGTTATGTACTTACTCATCAATGGTGACGTTGGGTGTCCCCTTATGACCTAGAGACCAACAGTGGGATCCCATCTCAGTATCTTTAGCATTTTAAGGAATTATTGGAGCCTTGATATTTTTGAAAATGATATAGTCAATATCAATTTTTTATTTTTTGGATAATGGGTTTGAGAGCAGATGGGACCCTGATTTTTTAGCAAATGGTTGTAGATGTTGAGTTATTTTTCTACAAGGGGCTTAGATTTTAGAGGAAACCTTTGGGATGTAATTGGAATGTATTTTTTTCACATAGGTTTCTATTGTTCTGTTTTTTGATGGTTTTGGTTAAAGGGAAATAGATTGATAATGGATGATATAGAAAATTGAAATCCTCCATAGGATAGTGGATAATTACCCAATTATGGTTCGGTATTTTGTAGTCCCAAACGTGTTGATGGGCACATGTTATAGGCTATGTATTTACAAGACTTTTCAATTTTTGGATCCTATTGGTTCTGAATGACCATCATGTCCTAGATAGGCTCTCTTATTGATTATAGATATCCTATCACTTTTTTAGATCATCTCGCTAGTTTCCTAGAGCCCGAAAGAGTTTCATGTTGTTGATATAGACACCTATGTTTACACTGTGGGGGTCTAAAATCCATTAATGTTACATTTTATATGTATTATATATTATGTGTAAATCATTAATAAATTTATTTATGTAAGGTTTTTGAGTGATACTTGTGATATAATTCATTTATCATCAACCAAAATGGGTTAATATTTACATTGATTGTTAGGCTAGAAACCATGGTTGGCTATTTTTTTGTTTGACCCCCTTTATAGTATTAATTTGTTCCTATTATGTCAAACATTTTCATTTTTCAGCTAATCTGAGCATATCACTTGTGCATGCACTTGTTTAGACATAACATTATAGGTTCACCACTAGGGATGGCCTATTGAGATTTATTTATCTCCCCATATACATGAACCTTGGTGTGTGTGAAGACCATATATGTACATTCATGTTGAATAATAGGAAATGCAGTGGATCATGTAGAGGAATATTGTTTCTTGATCAAGTAAATATGGTTATTTAGGGTCTCAGTATCAATCAAGATCTATTCAACAACTATTTAGACTTAGTATGTGGTTTGGATCGGAGTAAGCTATGGGTCCAGATGTATTTATTTTAATATTAAATATTTATATATGTGATTGGACAAGTGGGAGTTTTTTTATGTTAACATGATATGAGCATCTCAAACTATATGAAAATTTTATTAAATTTTATCATGTCAATATTTTAGTTTATTTATTATTCACACTTTTTGGGTTATATATTTGTATGATATTGGTTTTTTATATTTTTATTTAAATATAACATGTGGGTTTGGTCTCTTCATAATATATTTAGGCCCGTGCTTCTAGTAAACAACCTATGGTGTTTGGGGGGGCATGAGGCCTTATGGTGTTCCAGATTAGGTGACATGTTAGGTCAACCCAGGATGGTTCAATACAATTCCATTCTCTTCTATTTCAATGATAAAAAATATTACAGGGAAATTAAATTTTCCCACCTTGACCAGACTATCCTCAAGAATTCCTTGTTGGAATTTCATCAAATGTTAATTGAATTATAGTTCCAATCACATCAAATTTGTCTCATATATTCTTAAAATTTTAAATACTTTTAGGGGTATAAGATTTATATTAGCTACCAAGTCACAAAGTGCCTTCCCAAATGTGAATGATTTGATAGTTCATGTGATGGAAAATCTCTCTGAATCTATTATATTTAGAGGTACCATCTATTGAATTATATGTAAACATTATTTAGTCAAACTAAAAACTCCAAAATCCTCTATTTTATTCTTTATTGACATCAAATCCTTAAATAATTTATCACATGGGGATATTTGATTAGTTTCTTTTCTAAATGAGATATTATTTTGGATTTTCTTGAAAATATTAGTAATTTATTTTATTTGATTATAAAATTTCATTTTTTCATATTCTTAGGGAATGGTAGAGAGGGTATATATAGTTTTTACTTCTTATAATTCTTCTTCTTCTCCACTTGAACATGTTTTTAATATTTTTCTCCTTGTTCACTCTCATATTTTATCGCATATTCTTATCCCTCTCTAGTTCTTTTTTCTGTTTCTACACCTCTTTATTTTCTATAATTTATGTTTTTCTTCAAGATATAACTTGTTATAAAGTGTTAAAGGCTTCAACTCGCCCCTTTTATTTTTCTCCATGTTACCCAATAGTGTAATAAGATATGATTTTGATATTGTTTGAGAAATTCACATCACTTTATTATTAAAGTATCAAAGAGAATATTTATGACTCATCAAGGGATTGTATTATCTTTCCATCAATTGATCTCAATTTTTAATAAATACATTGACCTTGTACTCAAGATATGTTTTTAAAGGTTGGGGTGATGGGTGTTGTATGTAACAACCCAAAGTTTTATCAAGGGAATTACCTTTATATAATTATTCCATATTGTATAATCACATTAGGATGAGCAATGAAATTTCATGATACTAAATTCTATGTGACCATTAAACACATTTTTTCACTTCTATGTTATGAATTTTAAAAATCCGACAAACATTTTTGTGTTTAAGGTGATTTTTGGAGTTTAATAGAACAAACATAATTTATGGTGAATAGTAACCTACCCTTATGAATAGTAATATACCTTATGAATAGTAATATGACCCTTATGAATAGTATGTCATCCAAAATACTAGTAACCTCACCCAGGATTGTTTAAATAAAATTTAGGTATCTTATAAGCGATAATAGGACCATAGTAAAAGTATTGGTTTTTTTAAGTCATAAATAAATAATTATAATTAATTAATTAATTTAATATAAAAATTATAATTTCAAAAACGTTTTCATAAATTAAAAATTCTATGTCTTTTGGTTTTAATATAATTTTATAATAACTTATGTAAATTTGAAAACCATTATGAAATCAGTTTTAATTTTAAAATATGTATTTATCAAGTAAAATATGATTTGAATTAAAAAATAAATTAATAATATATAGAAAATTATTTTTGAAAAACTAAGATCAGTTTTTTAATTCTACAGGTTGAAAAATTGTTAAGTTTTTTTTTGTAATTTTTTGAAATACTTCAATTTTCAGGTGAATAGTAAAAATACAGTTTCCACATAACTGGTATATCTTAAATCGAATCATTCATGATTTAATGATGACTTAAAATTTCTAGAAATTTGGAATCTGCTATGTTTTATTTAATTTCATAAATGGTTCTTTAAAATACAATAAACTCAATTTCCAATCAGAAAATGAACTTTCAAAAACCTAAAGTCAAAAATTGATTCCTTAAAATATCATTTTCTCAATATTTTCACCTTCCTTTTAATGAATTAATGAATTAGAAATATAAAGATGATTTAGAGTCTAAAACAAATAATATTATATTAATATATGATTTATGTTGTCAAGAAAATAATATTACAATTCTTACATTTGAAATATGATTTTATTTAATATTTTATTCTAAAAACACCCCCTCCAAATGTATAAATAACCCCTCTTCATCCACTTGTAAACCACAAATCTTAAGCTTAAAGACCTATATAAACTCTATACAAAAATATTTTCTACTCCCATGTCCAAATAGATTTTATTCTCATCAAAAATACCAATCCAAGGTGCCTTAAGGAGGATTCTAGAGGTAATTCCTCTCTCTCTCTCTCTTTCCCTTTAATTTCCTTTCACTTTCATGTTATTTTCTTAATATCTCCCCACCTATACTCATCCACATAGTATTGGAACTCCAGTATCATTCATATACTATAATTTTATGATAATAAATGGATAATATATCATCCAACCCCCTTCTCTATTTTTTTATTTTTGAAAGGAAAACGTTGCTCGTGAGGTTTTAATTTATTACCTTCAAGAATGACATATTTTCATTTTCTATTACTACCTTTATATATAGTTATTAAAAAAATTTTATTGTTGAAACAGATTAGGTTATATATCCTATTTAATGTTCTGGAACTGACTTATGTACATATTACTAAATGATTAAACAAAACTAGTTCATTGTGGTTGAAAAACCGCCCGAATTAACCCAAACGATCATCATTAAATTCTTAACTAATAATTTGTTCTCATAGTATATAAAAAATTATTTATAAGATAATTTCAAGTTATTAAACATTATAAATTACATATAATTACAATTATGGATGTTTGTCCATGTTTTAAATGTACTTCCATTCATGAATACAAGTGACCCGTTCAAGAAAACTATAAAAATGAAAATTCCCGAACAAAGAATTTAAACTCTATAACTCATACAAAACGCCTATAAATGAACATAATAAAACCATAATGAATATTATTAATGTGTAAAAGTTTATATAATTGTTAATTAATGAATCTAATGTGTTTATTTAAGACAATAATGTGAAGAAAGTGTTGGGATACAAGGTAAGGGGAAATTCTCGAACCCAACTTTCTTTCTTCAGGTTCTCCCTCTTTCACTACATTTTAGAAATGGTAACTCCTTAAAATAAATTTTACCATAATTATATTACCTATTATGGGATATAAAAGTTTTATAATTTGTGTTATGACTAACCCAATGTTTTCCAGAAGAACTATTCTTTTAGATAAACACACCATTTTTACTCCTTGAAGATTGTTTCAGTATTCACTCAAGGTTAATAGTTCTATGTAAATAAAGATATTCCCTTTTTATTTTGGAAACCAAATGCTTATCAATTTATGATTTCTAATGTTTAACCCATTTCTTTTAATGGAATATTTTTTATGTTCATGTTTGACATTTTTCCAACATGGCGTTCATGATAATGTAATTGTTATGGTGTGACGGGTGCACCTAGAATTATATAGCACAATAAGAATGCTTGAATGTGATAGGTGTGACCAGAATTATATAGTGATCCAATGTGTATGGTAAAGTGACTAATATCACCAGTTAAATTGAAATGATGTGTGAACATGATGCTAGAGTTTTTCACAACTATGAGTGGTATTTAACCACTAATACATGATGATTCATTTTTTAGGAATTACCACATTCCAAGTTTTTTATTAATGATTCCTCTCATGTTCATGAACCTTTTCCTATATTTTGATTATTCTCACCCATTGTTATATTGTCCATATCTATCCTATTACATTACTTTTATCTCACCCCATTTTGATGTATATCCTAATGTGATTATGTGTACTAAAGATATTTCAAGGGACAATAAGAAGAGGTAGAAGAATGAATTAAATTAATGTTTATGTTTGATGTGGTAAATGTTATGTATGATATTAGTTTTCCCAATATACTAAACCTTTGGGTCCTCATGGTGTAATTCTATTATGTTGATTATCTTTATAATGATGTTATAGTAATGTAAGAAAGTCTTGGTCGCTATAGTTGGTATCAGAGGTAAGGTTTAGTTAATTAGGGAATTAGGATTAGTGAACCATAGAGAAAACCTCCAGTATGAGACTAATTACAAATATTGACAAAATAAGCTTTACACGGGGATACAATAAGTTATTATTTTATTGAAAATTGTACAAATGAATAATTTATTTATTCATTACTTATTGACTTATGTTTTGTTTTAACCTTTTCTATTTTAGAAAATTATAGGACTTGGGAGAAACCAATCCAACAACTCATGTGAGGGCCAATGAAAATATTTCCCAAATGACATTCTCAATTCATTTGGGGGTGGATTTCAAAATTTAATGTTGATGCTTACCCAGCCATCTCATGTTATGAACAATAACTGGAATAATGGGGAATATTCTCTTTCACCAAAGAGGGAGCAACTGGGTATTGATGGGTTTACACGACAATGACCACCAACATTTTGTGGGTACCTTTATCCACTAGTTTCTGAATAGTGGGTAAAATCCATGGAGAAGATCATTTCAATTCTTCACTATTTTGGGAAGTAGAAAGTGACACTAACTATTTATAGTCTATATGGAGAGACTGAATAATTGTTGGATTTAATTATGAACACCAAGCTATGTGGTGAAATTGAAGAGATGGAATGTGGATACTTTAAGATAATGTTTCTTAACAAGTATTTCCCAAGAACACTTTGCTCAAATATATAGAGATAATTCATAGAGATCATGAAAAATGATTAAGAATCTATCAAAACTTACAATGTGAGTTTCAAAAGGCTTTCACGGTACACTTAGGGTTTTGTTATCAACTATGATAAAAAATTGATATATTATTTGGTAGATTAAAACCACACCTTATAAAGGATCTTCCAATTTGAGACTTTGTGAGTTATGGAGAAGTTGTTTGATGTGCCTTCAAAGCAGAGATGGAGTTTAGAGAATGGTCCCATGGCTATGGTGATAAGAAACAAAATATGGAGTTTCAAGACAGAGGATCCAAAGATAAAGCTGGTAAGAAAACTCAATGACCCACATGACAATAATGTGGGAAGTTTCATCATGGGAGATACCTCAAAGGGATGAGAACATTATTCAATTTTGGGAAAGAAGGACACCATACTCAAGAGTGTCTAAAATAAGTGATAATAAAGGACAATTTAGTGTATGAATGGGGAGCCCCACCCATGGTTCAATGCTACAATTGTATGGAGAAATGGAACTATGAAATATAGTGTACTAAACCTTGAGTCCTCGAGGGTAAATAGCATCAGTAGCCCGTAAAGCCAAAGGAACAAGGTAAGTCTTATGCCATCACTACTATGGAAGTGGATAAAGATACTGAAGGCATACAAGGTACACTTCTTATTCACTCAAGATAGTAAAAAGTCTTATTTTATTCTGGTTCTACCCATTCCTTTATATCTTGCATGATTTATAGAACTATAGAATTGAATTCCTGAAACCTTGAAATAGAGATAAATGTAAAAACACTAAGTGGTTAAATCATTGACACCCAAGTGTTTGAATCTTCTCCTATTGTAATATGTGGAAGGATTCTACCTGTGAATATCATAATACATACCTTGTTGGAATTCGATTCTATAATACGAATAAATTACCTCTCGTTATATAGAACACATATCAACTATCAAGAAAAGGAAATATCTTTTTAAATTTTAATCCATCCCATGATCCTCTAAAAATTCAAGGAAGATTGTGAATCTAATTTAAAAAAATCCTTTAATGGTGTGGGTTTTGATACCCTATAAAGAATCATACATTGCCCAAATGGTTGAGTCAAAAATATGTTCCAACATTGTGTAAATTCCCATAAATAGGAAATGAAGTGATGTATTTTCTAAAGACTTACCCAGAATTCCCCCAGATCATGAGGTAGAGTTCTCAATAGAACTCATAGCCAGAGCTACTCCAATCTCAAAGTGTCCCTATAGGATGGCTCCTATCGAACTGGAGGAGTTGAAGAAGTAGCTTCCATATCATTTGGAAAAAGGGTTCATACACCCTAGTGCATCACCTTGGGGTGTCCTAGTGATCTTTGTAATGAAGAAGGATGGATCGAAGATGATATGTATCTGTTATCAAGAACTCAACAAGATCACCCTAAAGAAAAATTATCCTCTTCCAAAGATTGACAACTCGTTTGATTAGTGAAGAGGATCTCAATAATTCTCAAAGGTGGATCTTCATTCTGGATATCATCAGCGAAAGGTGAAGAAGGAAGATATTTAGAAGACTTACTTCTGTAGAAGGTATGAACACTATGAGTTTCTTGTGATTCCGTTTGGACATACCAATTACCCTGAAATATTAATTGATTTGATGAATTTAGTCTTTTGACATTACCTTAAAAAATATATGGAAGTGTTTATCGATGATATTCTCATCTACTCTAAGATCAAGGGGGAAAATGAAGAACATCTAAGGCTTATATTGGATACATTGAGAAAAGATAATTTTTACCCCAAATTTAGCAAGTGTTATGTTTGGATGAAGTAATTCACATTCTTGTTGAATGTGATCACAAGTTGGGGAATTTTTATAGACCCTTAAAAAAAGAGATTGAGGAATGACCCAGACCCTCTAGTGTCAAAAAAATTCGTATTTTTCATGGATTAGTTGGGTACTACTGATGTTTTGGGAGAAATGTTTCAAAATTGTCAATACCAATAACTAAGTTAACAGGGAATGGGGTAAATTATGTATGCATGTAATAATGTGAGTTAAGCTTCAAGGAGTTGATGAGGAGGCTGATCACTACACCTGTACTCACATTACCGAAAAGGTATAAAAATTTTTGTGACATACAATGATGCTTACAATAAAGGATTGGGTTGTGTACTCATGTAAAATGATAATGTGATATCCCATGCCTCACGATAGTTAAATATCCAAGAGAAAAACATCATGACAAATGATATAGAGCTAACAACCATGATTTTTTCCATGAAAATCTAGCGGAACTACCTTTATGGTGTGAAGTTTAAAACATACACCAACCCGAAGAAGAAAAAGTATATATTCACACAAAAGGAGATCAACATGTGTCAAAGGAGATAGTTAGATCTAATAAAATATTATGTTTTCTCTATTCATTTCTATCATGGGAAGGAGAACAAGGTAGCTGATGCTCTAAGCAGAAAATAACCTGCTACTCTATCTATGTTATAGATTGAGAAATACCCTATCTTCTTGGATATTCAATGATAGATTTGGAAATCATAAAAAAGGGGACACATCCAACCTTTAACAAATGATGTTGTAACCATCTATCAGTGAGAAGGTTATGGAGGAATCAAGGGATGATCTAGAGTTACATAATAAATTGAATGTAGTAAATAAATGATGCTACATGTGTTACATATCGACAATGATGGTGTGATTTGGTTTGGAAGGTGGATTTGTGTGACTACATCACCCAGGGAAAAAAGGAACTATTGGAAAATGAACATAGATCAATATTCTTTATCCATCCTTGTAGAACCAAGATGTACCAAGATCACCGAGAAAATGTCAGTTTTGATAACATGAATAAAGAGATTGTAGAATATATCTTATGGTTCTTGGTATGTTAGCAAGTTAAACTAGAGCAACAAAAGTACAAAATGATGATGAAACCATTTCCTATACCCATGGGGGAATGGGAGAGTGTCACTATGGACTTTGTTATAGGCCTCCCAAATACATCCAAGGGAAATAATGTGATATGGGTTGTGGTTGACTAACTCACCAAGACTTCCAATTTTATCATTATTCATGAATATCACTCTCTTGAACAACTTGCAAAGATATATGGGAAGGATGTGGTGCGACTACATTGTTTTCCACTCTCAATTGTCTCTAACCATGATTTGAGGTTCACATCTATATTCAGGAGGGGTATTCAACATGCTTTAAGTACTAAATTAAATTTTTTGCATGGCCTATCTCCCCCACACTGATGGTAAATCTAAAAGGACTATTTAGACACTTGAAGTCATGATAAGAGCCTTCTACGTAAAATTAAAAGGAGTATGGGATCATCATCTCCCATTGGCTGTGTACTCATACAATAATAGATTCCACTTTAGTATTCAAATGAATCCATATAAAGCTCTGTATGGAAGGCAATGTAGAACTCCAATCTGTTGGGATGAAGTGGGAGAAATAAAAGTACTTGGACCTGATCATGAACAAGAGATGACAGAGAAGGTTCAAGTCATTTAGAAACACGTCAAATATGATTAGAGTCGGAAAATATCTATGTTGAAAACCATTTAAGGGACTTGGAGATCGACATTTGTGAAAAGTCTTTCTTTGAATATCCCATTAAAAGAGAGTCAAGCAGTTTGGAAAGAAAGGGAAGCTAAGACAAAGTACGTTGGCCCCTTTGAGATCCATGAATGCATAGGATTCGTGTCTTATGTGTTTTCAATTCCACCGAATATGGCTCAAGTTTATGATGTGTTTAACGTATCACTATTGAGGATGTAAATACAAGATCCCTCACGTGTACTGAAATCAGAGGTGGTACAGCTGGAAGATGATCTCTCTTATGGGGGGAAACCAATAAAGATTAAGGAAAAAAAGATATGGTCATATGAAACAACAAATCCAATCTTTTTAAAGTGTTGTGGAGGAACCATAAGTTTGACGAAGCTACTTGGGAACCAAAAGAGGCGATGATGGAAAAGTACCTCACCTGTTTGTGAAAAATGAAATTTCGAGGGCAAAATTTCATAAGGGTTGAAGAATGAAAGGACCCAAAGTTTTATCAATTGAATTTACTTCTTCTAATTATGCCTTATTGTATAATAAAATTATAAAGTACAATGAAATATCAGGATATTAAATACATTTTGATCATTAATCCTAATTTTTCCACATCTATGTTTTGAATTTCAAAAATCTAACATACACGGTTGCATTTAGGGTGATTTTTGGAGTCTAATAGAACAAATATAATTTATGATGACTAGTAACATTACTTTATAAATAATGATCAACCCTTTTATATATTAATATAACCCTTATGAATAGTAAATATTCCAAAATAATATTAGCCTCACCCATGAATGATTAAATAAAAATTTTGAATCTTATAAGTGATAATATGTCTATAACAAAAGTATTGGTATTTTTTAGGTCATAAATAATTAATAAGTGTTAATTAATTAATTTAATATAAAAAAATAATCTCCTAAATTGTTTTAATAAATTATCAATGATATTTATTTTGGTTTTAAGATAATTTTATAAGAACTTATGTAATTTTTGAAAGCATTATGAAGTCAGTTTTAATTTTAAAATCTGTATTTTCAATTAAACTATGATTTTCATTAAAAATTACATTAACCCTATTTAAAACTTCAGTTTTGAAATATGGAGTACATTTATATATTCTACAGATCAAAAAATGGTTAGAGTGAATTTTTTTCTAATTTTTTAAAATACTCCAATTTTCAGGTGAATAGTAAAAATATATTTTTTCACATAACCAGTATATCTTTAATTGCATCATTCATGATGTAATGATAACATAAAATTTATAAAACTATTCATCCTTCCATGTTCTATTCTATTTCATAAACGGTTCTTTGAAATACAATAAAGACAATCTTCCAAACTAAAAAGAACATTCCAAAACCTAAAGTCAAAAAGTGATTCCTCAAAATATCATTTTCTATTTCTTTTCACTTTTGTTTTAATAAATTAATGAATTAGAATTATAAAGATGATTTAAAGTATAAGAAGAATTTTTAATGTTAATATATTATTTATGTAATCAAAAAACTTCTTTTACAAGTCTAACATTGGATATATTATTTTATTTCATATTTTATTCAAAAAACACCCCTCCTTATGTATAAATAACCCCTCTCCATCAACTTGTCAAACCACAACATAAAAGCTTCAAAACCTGTCTAAAATTTATAAAATCATTTTCCCTAGCCCCTCCCCAATTCCTCAAGAGCATCGCATCTCATCAAAAGACCAATCCAAGGTGCCTTATAGAGGATTCAAGAGGTAATTCCTCTCTCACTCTTTTTTCCCTTAATTGCATTTCAATTTCATGTTATTTTCTTAATATATCCCTACCTATACTCATACACATGGTATGTTAACTCCAGTATATTAAATATAATAGAATTTTATGACACTAATGGGATTTTATATCATCCATCCCATTCTCCTCTTCTTTTTATATTAGAAAGGAAAACATTATTCTTGAGGTGTTAATTTATCATCTTCAAGAATGACATGTTTTCATTTTTCTTTACCACCTGCAGATATGTTCATGAAACCATTTTTATAGTTGAAAAAGAATATTTTATATATCCTATTTAATTTTATCGATCTAACTTATATAAATATTACTAAATTATTAAAAAAATTTCATTTTGGTCGAAAACCCGCAGAATTAACCAAAATAATCATCATTAAATTCTTATGCAATAATTCATTCTCATGGTATATAAAAAAATTATTTATGATATTATTTAAATTTGTTTAACATTATTAATAAACTATAATTAGACTTCTGTATGTTTATAAACATTTTAAATTAACATCTATTCATGAATACAAGTGAACTGTTCAAGAACACTATAAAAACGAACATCCCTGAACAATGAATTTAAACTATATAACTGATCCGAAAGCCCATAAATGAAGTTAATAAAACCATAATGAGTCTTATTAATTTATAAATGGTTCATTAATTTTTAATTAATGAATATAATGTGGTTATACAAGAAATTAAAGTGAATAAATCATTATGATACAAGGTAAGGGGAAATTCTTGAACCCAACTTTCTTTCTTTAGGTTCTCACTTTTACTCTATTTTAGGTATGTTAACTCCTTAAAAGTCATTTTAATATTAATATATTTTCTATTCTAGTATATTAATTTTTTCTAATTGAATTTATGACAAACCTAATGTTTTCCAAAAAAAATCTTCTTTCAAATAAACACACCCTTTTTACTCCTCAAAGACCGTTTTACTCTTCACTCAAGGTTAATAGTTCTATATCAATAATGATATTCCATATTTATTTTGAGAAAAAAATTCTTATGAATGTTTGATTTATAATGTTAAACCAATTTATTTAAAATGGTGATTTTTTATGTTTAATTATGATATATTTTCAATGTGACATGCATGATAATATAAATGATAGGATGTGATGGGTGTTCCCAGAATTATATAGTGCAATCTGAATGTTTTAATGTGGTGGGTACACCCATAATTATACGTCACTCTAATGAATTGGGTAAAGTGATTAATATAATGAGTTAAAGTGACATGATTTGTGAACATGAGGCTATATTTTTTCATAAACTTCGGTGGTTGTTGACCACTAAAACATGAGGTTTCATATTTTTATCATTGTCACATTCCAAGTATTTTATTAATGCTTCATCTCATGTTCATGAAAATTTTAGTATTTTATGATTGTGCTCTCTCATTGTTATATTGTTCATATCTATCCTATTACTGGGATTTTAGGTCACCCCCTTTTTATGTATATCCTTAAAAGATTTTTTGTATTATAGAAACTTCAAGGGATAATAAGAAGCAGGATAATAATGAATTAGATAAATGTTTACGCACAATTTTATAAATTTTATGTGTTGTTCTAGTTTTCCCAAGACAATTAATCTATGGATCCTCATGGTGTAATAAGATTATGTTTTTTATCTTAATAATGATGTAATATTAATGTAATAATGGCTCAGTTGATATATTGTACGAATTGTTAATAAGGATGATTGGGTTAAGGATAAAAAGACATGTATTTTTAAAATTGTTTCAGAACATGTGGATGTTGAGAATATATATGGGCACCTTATATTCAATTTAAATTTTAGCCACTTTGGTTTTGGTTCCCCCTTAAATTGGGTTTTAAATTTATTGAACCGACCTCTCTTGATTATATGACTTATGTAATTTTATTAGGGTAAGGGCTGATTATTTACCATGTAATTTAGATACATTGGATTATTGTCTTTAAAAATTGATATAATATATTAATGTGAACATATCGCCCAAAAAATTCCAAAATTTTATGAAATGAGGGTGGGTTTTAGTGGTTTTAGTTGTTGTGGTTGATTTGGTGCTACCAAAATTCTAAAATAATTCAACTTATTAAGAAATGTTGAAGAGACCAATTGGTATTTTGAGGAAGAGAGTTACATTGATTGAATTTGATATTAATATTTCTATAATTTCTGAATTCAATATATTTTAAAGTATGGTGTTGGAGGATGAGACCAATGTGAATGAATAATTTGTTGTTGATTGAGATACAAATTCGAGTTCCTGTGAATCATATTAATTGGAGCTATTTTCCATTGTATATGTTAAGTAAGATCCAGATTAGTTGGAAAAGGATATAGATATAATGCTTGTTATAAAGAATCATACATATCTAATGGTTGTTGATATGGGATTAATGAGAATAAATGATAGGTCTTATGGTTTGTGAGGGAAAAATTTTCAACAAATTCCTTATGAATAATTTAAGAATCTGTACCTAGATTATCCTGTATCATAGATATTATATTCAATGAAGAATATCAATTGGATGATTCCACGATAAATTCGAGTATGAACATTAAATAGAAATGGTTTTGGAAATTCATTCCCATAATAAAAGTCAAGTACTAATATTCTATACGGGTTTAGAGATGACATTGAATATTTTTTGAATTGTTTTGATGATTAAAAAAAGTCAATTTTGTTTTCTAGGTATTCTTTATAATAAATGGAGATTTTCAGCGTATTCCTGAAATGATTATGAGAATAACAAAATAAATTTTGTAATTATTATATGGAGATGAAAATTAGAAATGTAAAAAAACAATATAATAAAGTAATAAATAATTATATAATATTCTTTCTACGATTCCCATTGTAATATGGAAGCGTAAAAAAAGATGAGAATATATTAGGGTTATCATAGTGGGTGCATATGGGTACACAAAGATATGACGTTTCTATAAAGGAAAAAACCTTACATAAAGGTATCTCTGAAGAACACATAAGATGTTTTTCGTATGAATGAATACTGATAAAATATAAAATAATGATAAAACCATATATAATAAATAATATTATGATGATATATAATTTTTAGGATGATACATATGTTTTTATAATGCGTAATTTTTTCAAATGAGGATAATACTAAAATATGAAAATAAATAAAACATTATGTAATATTTATGTGTAAAAATGTACTTATATATGGGAAACTAGTTATCAAAAATTGTATAAATGGAGAAAGCATTATATAATATGTAAGAGAAACAGAAACCTTATATAAGGGTCACTATTTAACAGAAATATTAAAAGTTAAAAATCATACATATGAGTGAAAATACTTATATAGGGTTTATTTCATGGATTTTTTATAAAGTGTTGTAATTTACTCTAGATTACATTATAGTAATAATTTCTTATGTAGTGGTTAATAATATGGTATATAAAGGTCTACCAGTTGGTAGAATTTGTGATGTTTATGATATTCTAGAAGAAAGATATTGAACATTATTTAGTGGACACTGAAGCTATTGTTTAATGAATTAAACATAAAGTGATTCAAAAGGATATTAATAATCAAGGTGATTATTTGAAAAGTGAAATTTTTACAAGGGATAAGAAGGTCCACCATTAAGATAAGTCCACATCATGATATATTCTAAGGATAAAATACTAGTAAAATATGGTTATGTGATTTATTATTTAATTATGTTGTGAGGATAATTTTAAACCATAATTTGGGTTAAGGAGTTTATTTTAGGTGTGCTTCACTCTATAAAAATATAAATTCATGTTATCATGAATATGTGGAAGATTAAGTATGACAAAGAATGGAGGGAAGATAAATCTTTGATAACTCTGGATATTATGTGGGGATTAAAAGTAATGTCTCATAGAAATATTATATCTGTTTAAATGAGATTTGATGAATAATATTGATGGATAATTAAAGTGAAATAAATATCTAGGAGATATAATGATAATATAATAAGTCTAATGATATTAAATTGAATAGATGTTGGAGTTAATTAATTCTATATTGTGATATTTGTCTCGAGTGTATCAAAGATAGAGAAAAGTGAAGATGATATGATATTTCATACCATAAAAGATACATAATATTTAAGAGAGAGATAAACCAATGATAATTAGTGACTTTATATCTTATTGTTGAGGGAAAAAGTAAAGAAGGCAATGTGGGAGAAAATTACCCTACAATATCCTTACACCATAGAAGATAAAGAATTAGGAGGAAGAAAAATAACTTGTTGTTAAGACCTGTATAATGATATCCTTATATTATATAAAAATATTTAGAAGGAAGAAAAATAATTATTGAAAGATAATGACTAGTAAGAAACATTTATACTATTAATCTCCCATGTCATGACTCTTAGAGATCAAGGAAAATAAATAATTAAAGGCCACGTAAGGTTTAATCAGGATTTAGTTGAGTAAGTATAGTAATATCGATCCGGAATAAGTTTTGGATTGATGTTTACTTGAATATACCATAGTGTATGTAACTACAGTGTACCATCCATTAGTTTCTCAATTTTTTTAGAAAGAATATCTATTCATTTTGTGTTGTGATGTCCCAAGAAAACTAGTTTTTTTTGAAGTTTGTTGGGATGAACCCTTTGTGCACTAGCTGAAACAAATATAAAGAAACCACTTAGGATCCTATTAAATTGGAGTTATTTATTATAAAGATCAAATCAAGTGGAAATAAATGATTCTTATAAGAGAGGATATTGCATTCACTTGTGTTTTACAGTGTATACCGACATCTCAAACTTGATCTAAATTATTAAGGAGTAGATACACACATTGAGATCAAAGACTTTAAAAATAATGCGTGTTTCACTTCTTCACTTTCTATCAGGGTTGCAGTGAGAATGCATTATATGAACTCATAAGTATATAAATATATATCTTAAATAGTAAAAGAGAATTTAATATATTTAGGGATTACGAAAATGGAAAAATAATTTAGTAAATGGGTCACATTGACTCCTTCCCCCACTCGAATGACTACAAAATCCTTTTTGGGAATAAAATGTGGTATCAAATTTAATATAGGTAACCTATGGTTAGAGTTAATTATATTTCATTCCTTATTCATTGAAATATATTATGTGAATATTTAATTATTCTAAGGTGCCTCTTATAGATACATAAGTTTCCATTCATACATTGGATATCATCCCAAACCCCAAAGAACATAAAGAAGAAAAAATCAAATAAGATGATAAAATCAATTTTTACAAAGAAAGAAAAAGAAGATTCATAACTAGGATAAGGTAATATAAGTGGTATTATTTTTACAACATCACTTGATAAGGAAATTTTTGATGAATTAGGATAAATATATGAATATTTTTGAATTTAGTGAATCACTTAATGATATTTATTCTTAAATTAATTATTATTTTAAAATGAATCTTTCTGAAGTTAGTTAAATTATATTTTAGTTTATCAATGGTCTACAAGTTGTTAATTCCCAGATATATATGAATACATATGATGTGAAAATAGGGTTAACAGATAATTTTTAGAAGTAAAATACTCGTATGAATATTTAAAGCCATGGAACAATATTTAATAATCAGTGATTAAAATTACTTTATGGATAATGCTTTATTATGAAAAGCTACTGATAAGAAAGATAAAATAAAAAAAATTTGAATAAAAGTTCAATTTTTTGGAGGAAACTCACAAAGTGACTATTAATTTCAAGGATTCTTAATTAGTGATCAAATCCAAAAGCATTAGGTACCTTGATAATTTTGTGTACGAAATTACCAAAATAATGAGGATCAAATTAATAATTTAAGAACTTTTTGAGGTAAAATATTCAAATTAGTTGATTATGAAAATATTTTCTTCAATATAATGTTTTTTTCAATCAAATGTTATACTATGAAATTCTAAATTAGAACAAGAAAAATCATCCCAAGGTGTCGAGGAAAGAAATACTACCACCATACACAATTATAATGCGTTTTTTGTGTGTCAAAAGATATTAATCTAGTGGTAATTTGATAAATAAATCATCTAATAATATATAAATTTTCTATATAAAGGAAAAGGTTACCCCTGTCTATGAAAAATCTTCATATTAAAAGTGGTTTCAGTTTCTAGTTCATTATTCAAAACAAAATTTTACAAAATTATTAGTGAAGAAAATTCATATAAATCTACCAATACCTTAAGGGTTCATGTGAATAGGAGAAGGATAAATGAAAAACACACTAATAGTTAAAATAATAATTTTTTCCCAAAAATATAAAGGATAAAAATTTGTATAAACTATATCTAAAGATAAAAGAAAATGTTTTATTAGAAACTATTAGTGATGTGGAATATTTTAACATCTATAAATTGAAAAATATATTTCCTTTAATTTATAAATGGAATAGAATATAATAATCATGGGTGATCAGATTTTAAATATATATATATCCTACTAGAAATAATCAATGCACATGAAAAAAATAAAATATGTATCGTAAGAAACTATTTTAAAGTGTAAAAAAAATTAATGGGTTTTTCAATATAATTATTAATTGGGAATAAAAAATATGGTACTAAACAACCATTTATATGTTAAGAGATTCTGAATAAATAATAAAATTAATGTCAAAGGAAACTCAATTGAAGAAGGATAGAGAGTTATCCTTAGGTTATATGAAAAAAAAGTCGGATCAAGAACAATAAAGAGGTTAAAAAAAGATACCTCTCTAAGAGGAATAAATTGATTCTATTGTGTCATAATAGATCACACCATAGAAACTCAAAATATGGAAATTAAAATATGTGGAAATAGAAATAATATAGATATATAAAGAATTAAATCTATCCAATACAGAAACAAGAATGATTTCTTTTGTGTTAGATTAACCGAAATTAAAACACAAGTATGAGTAAAGGTTTCACAAATTTAGTATCTTGATCATTCTTGAGAAACCTTATATAATAAAAAATAAACCTGGGCATGTTATAAGAGATTTAAAATTATCTGGAAAACCTTTTTTGGAAAAAACATGGAAAATTAAAAATCAAAAGTGAATAAAATTGATATAGTGAATCATGTTACTTTACATATTGAAGTAAAATTTCAATAGATGTGGTCTAAAAATGAGAACATAAGAATTTTTGAGAATCTATTTATAAGGTTTAAGAAAGTCGTTCATGTTTTATAGAATTGTATGATTATAATTTCAATAGAAGAATACATTCTTAGGAAGATAAATCTAGCACTCATAACTCTATGTAATTTATCTTCTCAAATAATAGAAACAAATATGCATAAAGAGGTTATTGAAAAATGAAGGAATACCACACCTAAAATATAGATTCATGATAACAAATTAAAATAATAAATTAGGAAGAGTTATCCAGAAGACCTGTTGGAAATAAAGGATGATCATGGTTGGGAAGAAACTTTCAATATTGAATATCTCAATATGGAAAAAATTAGTTCCCCATTATTCTCATATATTTTATTTTTTCTTTCACTTAATCAAATTATAGGTTTTTCATGAAGTGTGAGAGTTGAAAAAATTTAGCAAGCTGGAATAACTATTATAAACTTAT
This sequence comes from Viscum album, assembly GCA_963277665.1. Lineage (NCBI taxonomy): Eukaryota > Viridiplantae > Streptophyta > Magnoliopsida > Santalales > Viscaceae > Viscum > Viscum album. The sequence continues at coordinate 1,881,856,112 of OY728153.1, forward strand.
GAAAGTCTCCATGTTGGGAGTGATATAAAGATTTAATATCACAAAACTTCTCTTTTATTAAGAGGTCAACAATTATGAATTGAAATGGATTTCATCCCTTGAGGGGGATATGAGAAGGCGAATAACCATGAAACAAATATGGTAATCTATAAAACACTTTGATAATGGTATTGTTGAGATATGATAATAAATTTTCTAATAATTACTATGAATTAAATCAATTTTGATTTTTAAGGTGGTTTATTTTTTAGATGGAAGGTAGCTAAAAGGATAATATTCTTCCTTACAATAAAATGTTTTGATGTGTTTTCTGATTTGAGTGTAGGTGGTAAATTACCCATAAATACATAGTTGAGAAACCCCTAGAATGATATTTTTTAATTGGTATCACATGATAAAATTATTTATAGACTTATTTTTTCTCTATTAATCAATATTTGTTTCCACCTAGAGATAACTCAAGTATATTTTGATTTGATTAATTTATATCTCCCTTATAAGTAAATATGGGGGCTCCCTTATCTCAAGTGAACTATATTTACTAAAGGGGAGAATATTATATATCAAATCATCTAATAAGTATCAAACTAGGAGTACATTCCATTACCCCGATACGTTTATATTTATTTTCTATAAGGGGAGAATAATATTGAATTTGAATTTGGTGAACTAAAACGGGTATTGAAAATAAATCAAAAGTGATTAAATAAAGGGAGAAATTGAATATTGATATAGAGTGGATAATTGGTTTTATTTGTGAAAATAAGTCAATAATTTTTAAAGTTTATATACACCTCTGTTGGGTGATGGTGGAAGATCTCATGGTTAATAAATAATTTGAAAATGATTAAGATTAAACTTGAAATTAATACGGATCATCTATTTTGAAATTTTTTCCTTTATATATATTGAGGAAGATCCATTCATAATATTGAAATGTATATTGATTTGATACTTAGTAGAAATATTTCTACATATCTAATGATTTTTTATTTGTAATTAGAGGAAATAACTGACAGGTGTTGTGGTTTTTAAGAGTACTTTTTTATATGTTTCAAATAAATAATTTTAGCATCTATCCATGGATTATTAACTATAAATACCATTCTATTAAATATAGAATATATTTTTGATTATGGATGAAAAAACTAAGTGTGAAGGAAGTATAGAAAATGATGTTAATATTCAATTCAATTACTCAAAGATGAGTACTCATATTCTATAATCCTTTTAAAAATGACATTGAATACTTTTCTAAATTATTTCATGATTTCTAAATTCATTTTATGCTATTTAGAGATGTTTTTTAGTGAATGTATATTCTCTCAATATGTATGATTTTTTTATAATATTTTATGAAATTTGGGAATTTTGTGTCAGTGTTAAATGTTAGAAAAGTAAAAAAAATATATAGCAAGACTAAAAACTAAATATGTATGATTTTTTTAGTTTCTATTGAATTATGAAAAAGGAAAACACCTTATGTGTCACCCTATAGGTTTTGGAACCAATTTTGTTTCTTGACAGAATATGTATATAATTCATAAAAACTATTTTAATTTCATTAAAAATATTTTTAAATTAATATATATGTAATCCATAAAAGAAATGAATCGATGTAAAACCATTTTATTCACTCATAATGGATGTTTACAATAAAAGTATATGAAAACGTGTATTACATACCATGGGATGTTACATGCCAGGAATGATTACATCCCTTAAAAGTTAACAAATTAAATTTGGATTATAGTAGGAAAGAATAATATTTCTAACATTATAATATTACTTCGTAGAAAAAACCTACAATGAAAAAACCATTATAAATGGAGAAATTGTTTTTAGAAGTATATGAAGTTCAATATGGGAACATATAATGTAATGAATTTATAAAATTGAAAGGTGGGAATATTTTAATTATTTAACCATTATAAATATAACAATTGGATATGTCGTAATTATGAATAATTTAATCTAATTGGTATGATTAAGTGGTATAATTATGGAAAACAATAAAACTCATTTAATCAATAATTGATACGAGACAATATTGAGAACTCTTAAAGTTTATAAATTTTTTTCTATAAAATATTTTTATATTATATTATATGTTTAATTTAAAAGTTAAATTCACTAATTTTATAAATTTAATATTATAAAAACTTCATTTTTATATTCAATAATTGAATATAATATTTGATTTAATTTTTGTGTTTTTTTTAAAAAATTTGATTTTTTTTAGAATAGTAAAAATACAAATTTGAATCATATCGAAAATTTTATGACATCTTCATGATAAAAAAATTATATAAAATTTCTTGTGAAATTTATTTAAAAAAATTTATTTTATTAGTAAAATAATACATTTAAAAATAATAATTTTAATTTAGACACATAGGTTTGATACTTTGAAGACAATGTTATATTTTATTCCTAAATATAATTTTGGTTATTTTTATTTAATTATATAGTCACAAGATTCTATTTTATTTTTGATTAGTTTTAACATTAAATAATCCTCATTTGTGCAATCATAAACCAATTATTTTTATGGGTATCAATACTATTCATAATAATTTTCTTAAATATGTATAAGTTCATATTAAATCTTTAAAATGATTTTTTTATAAATAATGATTTATTATGTTGGCCATACTTATACTATAGTAAATTTTTATAATATATATAAATTCAATACAGTGAAATATTTTTTTATATTTTAATTAATATTTTCAAATTAAGTGATAGGATAAAATTTATTTTAGACATAAAAATAATTGACAATGATAAAAGTTAGTCATGATGGTAAATTCTCGAATGAGTTAAAAGGGTTATATCAAAATAGAAGGTCACAAAAAACCCCAGAAAAATTATTTAAATTTATGAATAGGTTTATTATCAACCTCTACTTATGTTATCCTATTATTTTTTCAATTTTGGTTCCACGTTTCTTGAGTATGTCATTATTTTTAAATTAATAAATGAGTAGTTACAAAAATTCCATTTCTTCTCACATATAAAAGGAAACCTCTATAACATACTCAAAGAAACCCTTAAATCCAAATTCGACCATACACACTATAATAATTTCTTCTTTAATAATCATCTATTTTTTTATCCCTTGGTCACAATATTATTCCCGAAATCGTTCAAAAATAAAAAAGGCTTCCAAGAGAACATGCAATTGTTTCTTTGTATGTAATGAGTTTTTATCGTTATTTTTAACTAAAAACAATCTAATAACTCTTATTGAATATTATTTATAAATTTAGTAACAATTTTTATATCATTAATCTTTTATATTTATTCTATTATTACTATACAATAACAATTTTTTACTCATTCTATATTTATAACACGAATTTTTTTGCATCCGTTTAACCACCTAGAGGATTGGTGTTATAACATTTACATCATGAATGGAAAATAAAACAAAAATAATTTCAATATTATATTTTTAATTAATTATATAATGGTAATCATCCAAACTAAATTTCTCAATAAGTTCAATTATTTTATTAATTCAATAATAATAAAAAAAAGGAGTTTTTAAGCTTTAACATGAACCTTCACAATTAGATCTATGAAATGACCATGGAAATCTATAACTATATCAAACATATATAATATAAAATCATTAATATAATCTAAATTACTAACCCATGATAATGGAGTAATGAATGAAACCGAAAAATGGAAGTATGTATGGAAAATTGATTTGTTAACACTTGAATAGACATTTTATCTCTAAGCAATTAATACATTGGTAATTATGAATAACAAAAATGGTATTAAGTAAAATAAATATGAATAATGTTCTTAAATAAATGAATAATAAAATTAAAATTATTATAAAAGGATTAATAACATGTTTGAACAAGAGGGAGTCTAATATATGTTTCTTTGTCTCGATTTCAATTCCCCAGGACATGTTTCACACCATCCATAAATTTTAATTTTATATATTTTAATTAATATCCAAGTAAATTATCTTATTTTCATTCAAGTTTATTTCATGGTATTTTCAATTTTATTTCTTGATAAATCCTTTATATTCTTTGGGTTCATATAATACAAAATTTTTATAGGATTTTGTTAACTCAACTTCTTTTCATTGAGTAATGATCATTTTTAATGATTTCCACATGAATAAAAATTTACACCATCCATGTTAGGTTAATCTAATATTATTAAAATCCATGTATTCATAGTATTGAAAATTAATTTCTTATCTTATTATTTTATAAATTATTTTATGTTAAAATAAAAGTTATTAAAAGTTTAAATATTTTCTCATATCAATTTTCCTTTATTGAGATATGATTTATATTCATAAATTTTATTATTATTTTTGTGGTGTATATACTTCCCATGGATTATTATTTTCAAAATTATTGGAAATTCATGGGATTTAAAAATATATATAAGGTTCTACCATTATATTTCTTTTTATTCTAAGGTTACCAAATCATTATGAGTTTCTTTTCCAGTCAAACATTGTATTCGAGTTTATATTTTTCCCAATTGTTATTGGTGGTAATTATTGTTTTTTTTCTCTAAAACTCCACCTATTTTCTTATAATATTGTAATTATATGTTTTACTATTGTATTTGGTTCCCAAATAATAACTTAAATTTAATTTATGAATACTTTTATTGATTTTAGGAATATTAATAAACTTCTTATCACAAAATGATTATTCCTTTTCCATCCATAATATTTGATAATGTCCTAAGAGTAACTTTTATACAAAAAAGTTCATAAAAGTTACCCATTGTGATGAGAACATACAATTTTGATTGTATCATTCTTAAATATATGTTATATAGTCAGACTATAGTATTTTATGGTATATAAATCTTACATGCTATTGGGGTTGGAGACTCATTGGACTTTGAGACACTTTATCATAGTGTATATACTAGGAAGTCTTTATAGATTGAGATTATGATAACATGACCTTCTAGTAGGAAATAAACATTTAAATGTGTCATTGGATGTTACTATATTATAAATTTTTATTAATAATTTCAATATAATAATATTATTAATACATATAATGAGTCACATACGTTGATGTACTAATAAAAACCAATGATGATATGTGTCTGTATGATGTAGGGTATGTTTATTGTATCGTAAGTGATACTTTATTAATGAATAATGTGAGAAATTATTTTCCCCCTTATATTCATTAATTAATATTAATATCTTAGGGATTTTTATAGAAATAGAACAGCCTAAATAAAACTATTCCCATGTTGTTCTATAGTGAGCTTAATTTTCAGAAATTCAAACAAAAAGACATTGAGCATTTAAGTTAATGTAACCAACATGAACTCTTCTTTATTAGTTATATCCTGATAAATGGATTATATTATTAAGTGAATTTTTTTAGGACATTGAATGTATTTTTGATAGTGATTGTTTCTAATATTTTTAATGTATTTGTGACATTACCTCTATTTTCTATGTGTACATTGGTGTGTTGGTAGATTTAATCCTTATATTTTTTTTGGTTATGCATAATCCCATTAAAAATAGGCTTAGAGGGTCACACATAGAATATATCTAGAATCTGAATTAAATTATATTATAAATTTATCAATTTAGAATAAATATTATTCCCTCTTTATTTGTTAATAATTATTACAGTTTGGATGATTGCTCAGATTTAATCATGAGTTATTCAAAAGAATAAATATGTTAGTTAGAAAATAATATATATTTGTTTACAATATTTAGTGAATATAATATTTATTATACTTCTCAGTGAATAATGTAACAATATTTATTTATTAAAAAAATATCCACTAGTCATGGTTTTGTAAAAATTGAGGGTAAAAGTGTCGAGTTTAATGATTTGGCTTAAAATATAATATTAAATATAATTTAAATAAATATTAATTTATTTATTTAATAAAGGATATTTACTTATCCGTATGTATTTCACATGAAATTAAAATAATATTAATTTTTATTATTATTAAGCATATGGTTGTCTATGGAATTAGAAACTATATATATACTTTGGTGTAATTATCAACCCTAACCAAGCTCTATATATAATTAGTTATATTTCGTTATAGGTTTTGATTCTTATTATTCACAATAGTACTTGAATATAATTCAATCATGTCTTATGATAGGAACCTATTTGGAACATGCTCATGAAGTAGAGTACCAATCCTCATCTAATCACTAAATCCTTTATGAGAAAATAAAGAATATTTCATCTACAAAGAAATTATTAAGGAAATCAATGATAGATAATGAAAGTTATCCAGATCGACCATGCTAGTACCTAATGATTCTATGATGTTGTTCTATTATTTTAGAGCATGTGTGCACAACATCAAGAGGGACTCTACTCTCAGATTCTATGACATAATTATGGCATGATAAGAGTGAAGGTTCCAGGCATAGTAGAAGTTCCCTTGGTGGGTGTAACGACCCAATGTTTTTTAATGGAAATCCCCTTCTTATATTTATTTCATAAAATAACATGAAATAAGAACATAATTAACTACTAAGTGATAAGTGACCTTTCAACATAATTTTGTCACTCCTATGTTTGGAATTTTGAAAATCTGACAAACACGGTTGTGTTCAAGATGATTTTTGGAGTCTAATGAGACAAAAATAATTTTTGGTGAATTGTGACCTACCCATATGAATATTAAAATTCCCATATGAATAGTAATAAGACTCTTATAAATAGTAAATCATCGAACAGAAGAGTAACATTACCTATGGCTAATTAAATAAATTTATACATCTTAGAAAGTGACAATTTGAACTTAGTAAACGTTTTGGTAATTTGTAAGTCATAAATAAATAATTAATTAATTAATTTAAAAGAATATTTATTCCCTAAAATGTATTAAAAAATTATTTAATCAATGTCTTATTGTTTTATATAATTTTATAAGACCCTACGTAATTTTTGAAAGTACTATAAAATCATTTTTAACTTTTAAAAACTGTTTTTTTAAGTAAGTTATGATTTTAATTAAATATTAAATTAATAATATTTAGAAAATTATATTTGAAAAATGGGCTTCCTTTTTGGATTCTACATGTTGAAAAATGGTAGGTGTAAATTTTTGGGTTTATTCTGAAATACTTCAATTTTTGGATGAATAGTAAAAAATACAGTTTTTCGCATAATCGGTGTATACAAAATTGCATCATTGATGATGTGATGATGACATAAACATTCTGGAACATTAGTTTCTTCCAAAACATATTAAATTTCATAAAGGTTTCCTTAAAATACAATAAATCTAATTCTCAAAATTAAAAAGAACTTTCCAAAGCCTAAAGTTAAAAGGTGATTTCTTAAAGTGTCATTTTCTCTTTCTTTCACTTTACTTTTAATAAATTAATGAATTCGAATTATAAAGAAGGATTAAAGCCTAAAAAGAATTATATTATATTAATATATGATTTAGGATGTCAAAAAACTACTATTACAAGTCTAAATCTTGATATATTATTTTATTTAATATTTTATACCAAAAATACCTCCCTCCTCATGTATAAATAAGCCCTCCCCCTCCTCTTGACAAAACAATCCTCTCAAGCTTCACGAATTGTATAAAATCTAACCAATCATCTCCCCTAGACCCTCCCCCACGTCCAAGATCTTCTGGACTCATCAAAAGACCAATATTAGGCCCTTAAGGAGGTTCTCAAGTGAAGGATTCAAGAGGTAATTTCCCTCCCTCCTCTCCTTTATTTTCCTTTCAAGTTCAAGTTCATTTCTTGATCTCCCCCACCTCTTTTCATCTAAATTTATATTTTACCTCCAGTATTATACATCTAATGGAATTTTATGATTCTAATGGGATATTATATCACCCCATCCCCTTTCCCACTTCCTTTTATTTTATTAAAGAGAAGGTTGTTCATGAGGTGTTAATTTTATCACCTCCAAAAACGACATGCTCTCTTCTTCCATTTCTACCTTCAAATATGATCATGAAACCATTTTTATGGTTGCAACAGAATATTTTATATGTATTATGTTCTATTTTATGTTTTGGAAATAACTTATGGAAATATTACTAAGTGAAAAGTTAAAACAAGTTCGTTGTGATCCAAAAACCGCTCAAATTAACCCAAATAATCACCATTTAATTATTATCTAATTATTCACCCAAATTAATCTAATATAATTCATTATAAAATCATTAAATCTCCTTTAATATCACTGATAACATTTAATATCATTTTTGTATGTTTACCCAAGATCTACTCGAACTTGAATTTAAGAATACAAGTGAACCACCCAAGAAAACCCATAAAAACAAACATCCCCGAACAATGTTTTTAAACTCTATAAGTCATCCAAAGGAACATAATATTACATAATGAAACAAGACTGAACTCTATTAATGTACACATGTTTCTGGATTTCTAATTAATTAATATAATGTCATTATACAGGATATTAAAGAGAAGGAAGCATTCGGGTACATGGTAAGGGGAAATTCTCGAACACAACTTTCATCCTTCAGGTTCTTCCTCTTTCAATCCATTTTTGATATGGTCACTCCATAAAGATAATTAGTTCATCATTTTCATTCCTTTTCTGGGATATACATGTTTTACAATGATTTTTATGTCAATCCAAATGTTTTCCAAAAGAACTCTTCTTTTAAGAACTCAACTTTTACCTCTCATCCATGGTTGATGGTTCTTGTATCAAGTATGATGTTCCCTCTTTATTTTGGGAACCCAAAGTTATGAATGTGTTCTTATGAGATGAAACCCATTCCTTTTCATGGGTTATTTATGTTCATTTATGTTATATTTTCATTGTGGCATGCATGATAAATTATAATGTTATGATGTGACGGGTGCGCCCGGAATTATATAGTGCAATATGAATGTTTAAATGTGACGGGTGCACCTGGAATTATACAGCACTCCAATTAATTGGGTAAAGTGATGAATATCATGAGTAAATGTGAAATGATGTGTGAAAAAGATGTTATCATTGTTCACAATTATGTGTGGTAGTCAACCACTAAGACATGATGTTTCATTTTTATGCATTGCCACATTTCAAGTCTATTATTTATGCTCCTCTCATGATCATGATCTTTTTCCTATGTTATGATTATACTCACCCCATGATATATTGTTCTTATATATCCTCTTACTGGGATTTTAACTCACCCATTTTTATGTATATCCTCAGGTGGCTACATGTACTAAGGAGAGGACAAGTGCCAATAAGAATCTATATAAGAAGAAATTAAATGGATGTTTATGCTTGATGTCGTATTTGTTATGTGTGGTCCTAGTTTTCCCAAGACACTAAACCTTTGGATCCTCTATGTGTAATACTATTATGTTGTTTATCTTTGAAATGATGTAATAGTAATGTAATAAATGGTCGGGTCGCTATAGTTGGTATTAGAGGCAAGGTTTAGTTAATTTGGGAATTAGGATAAGTGATCCCTAGAGAAAACCTACAACATGAGACTAAGTACAAATATGCACACAAGAATATTTAACCAGGGATCCCAAATTTTATGTTTTTGGTATAATTGTTTAAATGAATACGTTATTCATGACTTGTTTACTTATGATTAGTTCTAACCTTTTCTATTTTAGAAAATGGTGGGAAGCAGGAGAAATCAGGCCAAAAACTCATGTGAGGGCCAATGCAATAATTGCCGGAACGACATCCCCAATGATTTGGGAGGTGGAGTTCAAAACATCCTGGTGATTCTTACCCAATTATCTCAGGATATGAATAATAAATATAATAATGGGGAACGTCCTCCATAACCAAATAGGGAGTAACTATCTATCGAATATTTTATGCGGCAATGACCACCGACGTTTTGTGGATCTTCTGATCCACTAGTTGCGGAACAGTGGGTCAAATCCATGGAGAAGATATTTTCTGTACTTCGCTGTTCTGAGCTAGAGAAGGTGACTCTAGCCGTATATCGTCTAGATGGAGAAGCTTATCAATGGTGGGATTTGATTATGAACACCAATCCAAGGGAGGAAATTGAAGAGATGGAATGGGAAGACTTTAAGATAATGTTTCTTAATAAGTATTTCCCAAGAACTCTTCACACGAAGATGGAGAGAGAATTCATAGAGCTCAAGAAAAAAAGGAGAATCTATCACAACCTATGAAGTGAATATCACAATGCTTAGAAGGTAAGACTCGTGTTTTTTTATCAACAATGATAGAAAAATAGATAGATTCTTTAGTGGATTAAAACCACAACTTTGAAAGGATCTTGCAATTCGAGACTTTGAGAGTTATAAAGATATTTTTCGGTGTGCTCTCAAAGTGGAGATGGTGTTTAGAGAATGGTCTCATGTATATTATTATAAGAAAAGAAATATGGAGTTTCAAGTTGCTGGATCTAATGTTAATGGTGGGAAGAAAAATCAACAACCCACATGCCAAAAATGTGGGAAGTTGCACAATGGGAACTGCCTCAAAAGGATGGGGAAATTATTCAAGCATGGGAAAGAAGGAAACCATGCTCAAGAGTATCTAAAAGACATGAAAAGTAAGGATAATGTAGCCAATGAAAGGAGAGAACCACTCGTGGTTCAATGCTACAATTTTAGGGAGCTAGGGCACTATGAAAACCAGTGCACTAAACCTTGAGCTCTCGAGGGTAATCAGCGTCAACAACCACCAAAGCCAAAGGAACAAGGGAAGGATTATGCCATCACTACTGCAGAGGTGGAGCATGATAATGAGGTCGTAAAAGGTACACTTCCTATTCACTCAAGAATGGAAAAAGTCTTATTTGATTCTGGTTCTACACATTCCTTTATATCTTGAAAGTTTTCTAGAACTATAGAATCGAATCCCTGAAACCTTGAAGTAGAGATATCTGTAAAAACACCAAGTGGTAAAATCATTGTAACCCAAGTGTTTGAATCTTCTCATGTTGGCGTATGTGGGAAGATTCTTCTGGAAAATTTAGTAATACTTCCCTTGGTGGAATTCGATGCTATAATGGGAATGGATTGGCTCTCATTATATAGAGAAGATATCAACTATTGTGAAAAGTAAATATATTTCCATAATCAAAACCATCCCATGCTCCTCTAGAAATGCAAGAAATATCATTAATCTCATTTGATAAATCCTTCAATGGTTTGCGTGTTGATTCCCTATGAAGAAGCATACCTCTTCGAAATTGTTGAGTCGAAGGAAAGTTCCAACCTTGATGAAATTTCCATCATTAGGGAATACGATGATGTATTTCCCGAAGAGTTACCCAGAATTCCCCCAGATCTTGAGGTGGAGTTCTCAATTGAACTCATACCTGGAGCTACTCCTATCTCAATGTGCCCCTATAGGATGGCTCCTATCGAACTGGAGGAGTTAAAGAAGCAGCTGCAAGAGCATCTAGACAAAGGGTTCATACACCCTAGTGAATCACCTTGGGGTGAACCAGTGCTATCTGTGAAGAAGAAGGATGGAACCATGCAGTTGTGTATTGATTACCGGGAACTCAAAAAGATCACCATAAAGAACAAGTATCCTCTCCCATGAATTGATGACTTGTTCGACCAGTTAAGAGAAGCTCAATACTTCTCCAAATTAGATCTTCATTCTAGATATCATTAAGTAAAGGTGAAGAAGGAAGATATTCAGAAGACTGCCTTCCGAAAAAGGTATGTGAATTATAAATTTTTTGTGATTCCCTTTGGACTTACTAATGCCCCTGCAATATTCATAGATTTGATGAATAGAGTAAATATACATTACCTCAAAAAATTTGTGGTAGTTTTTATCGATGATATTCTCATCTACTCCACGAGCAAGGAAGAGCATGAATAATATCTAAGATTTGTGTTGGTGACATTGAGAAAGGAGAAGTTGTATGCCAAATTCCTCAAGTGTGACTTTTTGATGAATCAAGTCACGTTCTTGGGACATGTGATCACAAGTGAGGGAATTTCTGTGGATCCTTCAAAGACAAAGGCGATTGAGGAATGGCCCAGGCCCTCTAGTGTCACAGAAATCCATAGTTTTCTTGGATTAGCTGGGTACTACCAACGTTTTGTGAGAAACTTCTCATGATTGTCAAGACCTATAACTAAGTTAACAAGGAAAGGGGTAAAGTATGTCTGTACAGAAGAATGTGAGGGAAGCTTCAAGGAGCTAAAGAGAAGGCCGATCAATGCACCTATACTCACACAAACGAAAAGTGGGGAAAGTTTTGTGATATACAGTGATTCTTCATAGAAAGGATTGGGTTGTGTACTCATGAAAAATGATAATGTGATAGCCTACGCGTCATGATAGTTGAAGAACCATGAGCAGAACTACCCGACGCATGATCTAGAGCAGGCAGCCGTGATTTTTTCCTTGAAAATCCGGCAGCACTACCTTTATGGTGAGAAGTGTGACATATATGTTTTCCACAAGAGCATAAAGTATATATTCACACAAAAGGAGCTCAACATGCGTCAAAGGAGATGGTTAGAGCTAATCAAGGATTATAATTGCTTTATTCACTATAATCCCGGAAAGGTGAACAAGGTAGATGATTCTCTAAGAAGAAAAGAACCTTCTACTCTATCCATGTTGCGGATTGAGAAAGACCCTATCTTCTTGGATATGCAAAGAAAGGATTTGGAAATCATAAGGGCATGGGATAAATCCTACCTTGCCCAAATGACTGCGCAACCATCCATCCAAGAGAAGATTAAGGAAGCACAATGGGATGATGTGGAGATACAAAAGAGGGTGAATGCAGTAAAGGAAGGGAAGCTGCAAGAGTTCCATATCGACGATAATGGTTTGATTCGGTTTGGAATGAGGATTTGTGTGCCTTCATCATCCGGGATAAAGACGGAGCTATGGATAATGCACATAGCTCAACTTTCTCTATCCATCCTGAGAGTACCAAGATGTATCGTGATATCCGTGAACACTTCTGGTGGAATAAAATGAATAAGGAGATTGCGGAATATATATCAAGGTGCATGGTATGTCAGCAAGTTAAAGCTGAGCGAAAAAGGTACAAGGGTATGATAAATTCGTTGCCTATACCCACGTGGAAATGGGAAAATGTTACTTTGGACTTTGACATAGGCCTCCCGAAGACGTCAAATGGAAATAATGCAATATGGGTTGTGGTTGACCGACTCACCAAGAATTCCCATTTTATCGCTATTTGGGAAGACCTCTCACTTGAACAAATTTCAAAGTTATATGTGAAGGAAGTGTTGAGACTGCACGGTGTTCCACTCTCAATTGTCTCAGACCATGATCCAAGGTTCACATATAAATTCTGGAGGTGCCTTCAACATGCTTTGAGTACTAAATTAAATTTCAGCATGGCCTATCAGCCCCAAACTGATGGCCAGTCTGAAAGGACTATTCAGACGCTTGAAGATAGGCTAAGATCCTTCTCTAATGAATTTAAAGGTGGTTGGGATCAGCATCTCTCATTGGTTTAGTTATCATACAATAATAGCTTCCACTCGAGTATTCAGATGGATCAGTATGAAGCTCTTTATGGGAAGCGATGTAGAACACCAACCTATTGGGATGAAGTTGGAGAATGAAAGATTCATGGGAATGATCTTTCTCAAGAGATGACCGAGAAGGTTCAAGTCATCCAGAAACACATCAAATATGCTCAAAGTCGGAAAAAGAGTTATGCTGACAACCATCGAAGGGACATGGAGTTCGATGTTGGAGGTAAAGTCTTCCTTCGAATATCTCCATGGAAAAGAGTCATGCGATTCAGGAAGAAAGGGAAGCTATGACCAAGGTATATTGGCCCCTTTGAGATCTTTGACCGCATAGGAGTCGTGGACTATCGTCTAGAACTTCCACTGAATATGGCTCAAGTTCATGATGTGTTTCATGTATCACTACTGAGGAAGTACATACTAGACCCCTCACATGTACTATACACATAGGGGGTGCAGCTGGAAGATGATCTCTCCTATGAGGAGCAGCCAGTAAAGATTATGGATCGGAGAGATAAGGTTCTACGCAACAAGACAACCCATCTTGTCAAAGTGTTGTGGAGGAACCATAAGTTTGATAAAGCAACTTGGGAACTAGAAGAGTCAATGAAGGAGAAGTACCCTTACCTTTTTAAGTAAAGTGAAATTTCGGGGGCGAAATTTCTTAAGGGGGGAAGAATTTAACGACCCAAAGTTTTTCAATGGAAATTCCCTTCATATATTTATGTCATAAAATAACATTAAATCACAACATAATGAACTAATAAGTGATAAGTGACCTTTCAACATAATGTTTTCACTCCTATGTTTGGGATTTTGAAAATTCGACATGCACGGTTGTGTTCAAGATGATTTTTGGAGTCTAATGAAACAAAAATAATTTTTGGTTAATAGTGGCCTACCCTTAAGAATAGTAACATTCCCTTATGAATATTAATATTACCCTTATGAATATTAAATCATCGAACATAAGAGTAACATTACCTATGAATAATTAAATAAAATTTAGACATCTTAGAAAGTGAAAATTTAACCTTAGTAAACGTTTTGGTAATTTGTAAGTAATAAATAAATAAATAAATAATTTATAAGAATATTTATTCCCTAAAATTTATTCATAAATTATTTAATCAATGTATTATTGTTTTAGATAATTTTATAAGACCTTACATAATTTTTGAAAGCACTATATAATCATTTTTAACTTTTAAAAACTGTTTTTTAAGTAAATTGTGACTTTAATTAAATATTAATTTAATAATACTTAGAAAATTATTTATGAAAAATGGAATTCATTTTGGGATTCTACTCGTCGAAAAATTGTAGGGGTAAATTTTTGGGTTTATTCTGACATACTTCAATTTTCAGGTGAATAGTAAAAAATACAGTTTTTCGCATAATCGGTGTATACTAAATTGCATCATTGATGATGTAATGATGACATAAACATTATGTAACATTAGTTTCGGCCAAAAAATACTAAATTTCATAAATGCTTCCTTAAAATACAATAAATCTAATTCTCAAACCTAAAAAGAACTTTCTAAATCCTAAAGTCAAAAGGTGATTTCTTAAAGTGTCTTTTTCTCTTTCTTTCACCTTCCTTTAAATAAATTAATGAATTGGAATTATAAAGAAGGATTAAAGCCTAAAACTAATTATATTATATTAATATATGATTTATGATGTCAAAAAACTACTACTACAAGTCTAACTCTTGAGATATTATTTTACTTAATATTTTATACCAAAAACACCTCCCTCCTCATGTATAAATAAGCCCTCCCCCTCCTCTTGCCAAACCACACCTCTAAAGCTTCACGAATTGTCTATGATCTACCACATAATCTCCCCTAGCCCCTATCCCACGTCCAAGATCATCTGGTCTCATCAAAAGACCAATCTTAGGCCCTTAAGGAGGTTCTCAAGTGAAGGATTCAAGAGGTAATTTCCCTCCCTCTTCTCCTTTATTTTCCTTTCAAGTTCAAGTTCATTTCTTGATCTCTACCCACCCATTTTCATAAAAATTGTATTGTAACTCCAGTATTATACATCTACTGGAATTTTATGATTCTAATGGGATATTATATCACCCCACCCCCTTTCCATATTCCTTTTATTTTTTTTAAATAGAACGTTGTTGATGAGGAGTTAAATTTATCACCTTCAAAAACGACATGCTCTCTTCTTCCATTTCTACCTTCAAATCTGGTCATGAAACCATTTTTATGGTTGAACCAGAATGGTTTATGTGTATTATGTTCTATTTTAAGTTCTGGAAATAACCTATGTCCATATAACTAAGTGAAAAGTTAAAACCAGTTCGTTGTGATCCAAAAACCGCTCAAATTAACCCAAATAATCGTCATTTAATTCTTATCAAATGATTCACGCACATGGATCTAATATAATTCATTATAAAATCATTAAATCTCTTTTAATATAACTAATAACATGCAATATCATTTCTGGATGTTTACCCATGATCTACCTAAACTTCAATTTAAGAATACAAGTGAACCACCCAAGAAAACCCATAAAAACAAACATCCCCGAAAAAATGTTTTTAAACTCTATAAGTCATCCAAAGGAACATAACATGACATAATGAAACCAGAATGAACCCTATTAATGTAAAATTGGTGCTGGATTTCTAATTAATTAATATAATTTCATTATACAAAACATTAAAGAGAATGAAGCATTCAGGTACAGGGTAATGGGAAATTCTCAAACGCAACTTTCATCCTTCGGGTTCTTCCTCTTTCAATTCATTTTTGATATGGTCTCTCATTAAAGATCATTTTTTAATCATTTTCTTTCCTTTTATGGGATATACCTGTTTTCAAATGATTTTTATGTCAATACAAATGTTTTCCAAAAGAAATATTCTTTTAAGAACTCAACTTTTACCTCTCATCCATGGTTGATGGTTCTTGTATCAAGTATGATGTTCCCACTTTATTTGGGGAACCCAAAGTTATGAATGTGTTATTATGAGATGAAACCCATTCCTTTTAAAGGGTTACTTATGTTCATTTATGTTATATGTTCATTGTGTCATGCATGATAAATGATAATGTTATGATGTGACAGGTGTGCCCAGAATTATATAACGCAATATGAATGTTTAAATGTGACGGGTGCGCCCGGAATTATACATCCCTCCAATGAATTGGGTAAAGTGATTAATATCATGAGTAATTTTGAAATTATGTGTGAAAAATATGCTATCTTTGTTCACAAGTATGTGTGGTAGTTAAATTATTTATTTAATGAAAAAAATATTGTTTACCTTGTAAATATTGGAGATGAATAAAACCTGAATAAAATTATTCCTCTATCATGATAATAAAATTTATTCAAATAATTAAATAAAAATATGATTTAATCAAGATCAATGGAAACATATATCTTATGACCCTATATGATTCTTTCTTTTTTGCAATAGGTAAGAATGCCTAAATACCAAGCATACTATCTAAAAATGGTCATGACACTGAAGAGAAAGATGTTAATGTTGAAATGTTAACAACCACATATGAACACTTGCTATGTAATATAATCCCTTTGTCCAGATAGCTCATCAATAAGGTTACCATATATGTCATTACCCTATATTCTTGATACTGGTTTCCTTAAATATCTGAAATAAACATTTTTAAACACTAGGTATGAAATTTAATGCGATAATTATATTTCAATCAAAGGGCCAAGATATAAACTTCCATAAATATATAGGAACAAATTCACTCATAGAAAATCCATTAATAACATGTAATTGATAATGCACCCAATGTAACATATTTATCACAAATATGTGGTGTGATATTCAATTTTTAGTAAATCTAAGTGTGTGAGTCCTAAAATTCATTAATTATAATATTAATGTCTAAGGACCCTTACACACCCTCGTAGATGGGAATATCAGATGACACCAAAACATGAGGAATTGATAATGGTGTGTTTGTTATCATAATATTACATTTTATAGATTACCATATATGAACATCATGAGAAGAAGAATAATCTAATTATAAGTACTCACACCTGACAGTCTATATACTATGTTAACATTCGTAGTATTTTATTCGACTATAGAACTAGTTTTACTAATATCAACAAATTTTTTTAATGTTATTATCATAGAAGGGAACTATTGTTCCCTTTTCAATGAGTCAAATACACTAGGTAAATATCACATAAATGTTATGAAAAAGATAAATCAGTATGTTATAACATAATTAAATCAATATAATCATAATTTAATATACAAGTAATATTATGTACAAAAATTTCATAATTGTATTTACCCAATTCCAATGGAGATTAGTGATCAAAATCGTTAAAAAATAACGAATTATGATATATGGTAATTATAAATATATCTATAAATTAGTTTTAAATTATATTTGATGATATGAAATTCATAGTATCTATGTTCATAAGTTCGTTAATCTCGAATTTTATTACATTGGTCATGATGTTCTTCATTATGTACATCTCAGGTTAATTATTGATTACAAAAATAGATGAGTTGAATATGCCCAATAGGTTATTACATTTTGAATAAAACCACCATTTGGTTTCAAAGTATTCAAATAATTTATTGATAATTATATATTAATCATTATTTAGTAATATTCATTTATTCGTAGTTGAATTTTTGGGTTTTTTTATTTAAATAAAAAAAATCATATTATTCATTTCCCAAATTTATTTATTATCATATAACCAAGAGAAGGTCAAATTAACATCAAGAATGTCCAAAGACTCCACCAGGAGATGTCGAGGGTTCTAGATAGATAACATATGAGTTCCTGACATGTAACATAAATGAATATGATAGGAACCCATGGTCAATGAAAAATGATGAATCATGTTAAAACGAAGACTTCATGATTTATACATATAAGAATTTTTTTAATTTACATTACATACTGACTAGGCTCTGCAAATATGAAATTTTCTATAATATATGTATGGTAAATAACTTAGACACAATACAATCTCGGTGTTTTTTAATTGAAAACATGGGGGGTATAAGACATGTTTAGTATTTACCAAATTCCATGGGTACTGACAAATCATAAATATTTTAGGTCACATGACTTATAGTTTGAATACACACCATGTACTACTTATACATCCATGACTGATAGAAACACATAATCCCCTAGGTGGGGGTCACACCACAGTTTCTAGAATTAGGTATAAAGCCCCTTTCAGCTTTATTTTTTTTTTCTGTTTTTGAATCATTTATTTTTTGAGAAATGGAAATTGATAGTTGATGGTATCATGAAGAAATTTTATAACTGTTTAGGACCATCAACTAGCCTATAAATTTTGGAAGAATTCTTGTAGGTCTATAGGTTCTATTAGTAAGCCATCGACCAGCCAGTGGGGACCTAGGGGGGTTATGATCTCTATCTATACCCACTGACAGACAAGTGGATGTCCAATGGCTTTCCGATGATGCTGCTAGGCATAAAGATTAAAAAGGTTTAATATGTTATTTTTTCCCAAAATTTTTCTGACACTTATAATCCTCTTACCTTGACCCTAATATGTTTTCATTTGGTTTAGAGGATGATTGGTGACTATTTGAGCTCTCTTTCCCTTGGAATTGGTAGATCATTATGCCAGTTGAATGCTTGTATCTCTATTAGGTGTAGTTCAGTAAAAGGTATCCTTTAAAATATATTTTTTCTATTTTTCTCCATTAATTTTATGAATCATGATACTAGATCATTGGATCTTGTAAAGATAGATAGAACTAATATTTTATCAGTATGTCTAGGATCGTAAGGATTCAATCTCCTCATATACCGTCACCTATCTAGAATGAAACATTTGTTTCACTGATCTTATTTTAGGTGTCACTATCCTATGATCTATACCTCAAAATTATTTCATTTGTTTAATGATCTATTGTTTTTGATTAATGAAATTTATTTTTTTAAAACCATGATAGGTTACATGATCTTCCATGGCTATGACATTATTTTAAAAATTGGTTTTTTTTCATTTAAAAATATATTTTACGCACATGATGTGATTGATAAAATTATCGAAAGATAGTTTTGAATTAGAAATGGTTTTTAAAGCATGAATTAAATGTGTAAACACTATATAAATGTTAATATAAAGTGGTATTGATTTTTTTGAAATTTAATGATGATATATAACACAATTGGAGACCATGGATTATGGGAAAAAACTAGACATAGATTAACCCTAGTGTAGTAAAAATTACTAGGTCATGTTCCAATAAGTATAGTGTTTCTAGTGGGTAGCCTTATTGGGGTACATATGCTCATGGACATTATGATTATATTTTTTATATAGTGTTTATTTGTGTGTCTTAACTATACAAACCCTTATGTCCTTGATTTCCCTTTGGTTCTTTGTGGATAGATTTTAAGCTTCGTTATTTGAGATGATTTTCACCACTTATTGATTATTGAAATATATTTTGTTTATGAACTTATTACTCATAGAAATATGTGATCATATTTTTTTATTAGAATATGATATGTTTTTGAAAATAAAACTAAAGGGTGATTCTATATTAAAAATTATATCTTTTTAAATGTTTTGGAATATATTTTATACAAGAAATAATGGATTTATTTAGATAGAAATTTTAAAGAGTATTTTTTGTTATCATATTTTGATTTAGTTCTCTGACCCTACTTTTATATTTGGTTATTTTTAGACATGGTTTTCTAGGATATAAGAAAATGGAACTATGTCATATAAAGGGGGGTTCTCTTGGATATTGTTTCCATCCAATGTGTTGGAAAGGTGTTAAAATATAGTAACACGAAGAGAGAACCATGGGTTTATTAATGTTTTATGATTGATGTACTTTTAGTTTGATCATCCATACCTCATTATACAATTATTATATATTGAATTTATGGTTTTTTTCTAACAAATGATATATTTTTTGATATCTAATGTGATCTTGTAATTGTTTATATCTTATCATATGTCTATTGAGGGTGAAATTATTCCCATATTTTATTTTTATGATACCCAGGTTTCTTTGGATAGCTCTTGGTGACTAGGAACACACTTCAATCATTATAAAGTTATAATTTGGTTGATATTATGTGTGAAATCATGTTGGTCTTTTATAAATTGATATTAGATCATTAGGTTATTATTAAGTCATGTGATGTATTTTTTGTTGTTTATCCCATTTGTTTCCTAGGGTTCTTGATATCTGGGAAATTGGAATTTTATAACTTGAAGAGTGGGATTGTTCATGTCTAGATCATTTTTATGACAAGCCTAATGTTACCATGTAAAGTGTGAGGGTTTCTAGAATCCTTGTTTATGTTTTTATCCTTTTTTCAATAGTTATATAAATTTTGTTTATGATAATGGAATAAAATTATATTTTAAGTGGTTTTCATATAATTTGTTTTATAGAATATATATAATTCAATAACAACATATCTAAGTTATATATAGGAAGATATAGTGAAAGACCAAAAGGTGAATCCTCTAAATGAATTATCTTCGATGGATACTATACTTTGAAGAATCAAGTCCATGGGCTGAGTTCCCAATGTTAAACCAAAATGGAAGGTTGAACTTCCTTCGTAGTTCTATAAAATACATCCATCAACCTATCATGGTTACAAGGGACCACATGAATTTTAAGAATGGATCATGTGGATTGATAGAATTATCTACATCATGAAAACTCTAGAAGAGTACCTGGTCAGTTTGTTCACAGATATTTTTGAGGGACTGGGAAGGAAGTTGTATGAATATATTGTGAAATCAATGTTTCAAGAAGATAGAACCTTGTCCAATATCATAAAAAACATCACTTAGAAGTTATATTTCAAGATAGTAGAAGAGTCCTTTCTTATGGAGTATAGGTATCATTCAATCATTGAAAATTATACTATATTTTCTGAGTTATTGCACCTATCTCAAAATATATATTTTTCAACGATTACCTAGAGGAACGGTGGTTTGATATGGTTTTGAGGATAGATATTCAATCTATGACTATTATTCAATTTCTATATTCCCAAATAGTGGTTGTAGACAAGAAAGATATGGTTGAGGAAGATATAGCTCGGATGAAAAAACACATTAGAGCATCAAAAACAACAAGATATATACAAAGTTCATCAACTAGATATAACATAATTTAGGGTGATGAGTGATGAGGAAGTGGAAGGAGTGTGAAATAGATGTAAGGTAAGTTATATGAGGTCTTTTACCAGTTTCGTAGAAATAGACTCCTTAAAATTGATTATAAAGAAGCACCAAAGGTGTGTCATGTGTGTGGGAAAACAAGACAACTTCCTTATTTTTATAGGAGTGAATCCAATGTTAGTTGAATTGGATATAATTTCACCATTGAATATCATTTTATAGATAATAAGAAGAAAGGGGTGGGATATCAACCTTATTTCAAGGGTGAATCTCAAGCCACAAAGAATAGGTAGAATGAGGATAGATGTATCTATGTGTTGTTTGTGCACAAGATGAGTTAGAGGGTAATTGAATACTATGAGAGGTCCAGTTTTTATCATATCTTATATAGTTATGTCGTTATTTGATGTTGATTAAACTCATTCCTTAATCTCATCCAAACTCATTTATGTGTTAGGTTTTCATTTAATCCCTATGAATTTATTGGGGACTCTTTCAACTCCTTTGGGAAAGAAGACATTGTAGAGTTTTAGATTTCATATGTGTTAGGGGATGATAAATGAGAATAAATCCATAATGTATTATCTAGTTCTTGATCTTGAAATATTTTATCTCTTTTTTCTAATGAATTGGATTATTAGCTATAAAACAAAGATCAATTTCTATCATAGTCACATCTAGTTCATTTCTTTTGATGGAGTCAATATTTTTTTCAGGGTGATTAGGTCCCATTCTTCCAAGTACTAAGTTTACCTCATGTTAGTTATTAGGTATTTTTATTGATTTCATTCATACATATTTTATTGTCCCTCTTCATGTGGTGGTGAATGAGTACCCTAATGTAATCTAGAGTATTTTTCTCTATTTTCACCTTAGAGGGAAGTCAAGTGTACTATAGACTTTCTTAAGGAGAAGCCTCCTCTTTCTTTACCTCTATACAAAATGGATATGATTTATTGAAATAATTAAAGGTTCGTCTATAAGATATTGAAGATAAGGGATTTATTCATCCAAGAATTTCACCTTGGGAATTACTAATGCCCTTTGAAAAAAGGTATATGGGAGTATCATACTTTGTGTTGATTACAAGAAACACAAAGAGGCTATAGTTTTGAAATAATATCCATTGACTATGATTTATGACCTATTAAATCAGATCAAGGGAACCTCATGGGTTTGAAAAACCGATATTACATCAGGGTTTCATCAAATGTGTTCCAGAAAGGAAGGTATTCTTAATTTGACTTTGCAAAGAAGGTATCATCATTATGAGTATCTGGTCATGCCGTTCAGACTTACTAACTCTTCTATAGTGTTTATGTCCCCAATAAATATAATAAAACATCAATTCTTGGATTATTTAGTGTTTTTGTGTGGAATATATCCTTCATTATTCCAGATCAGATCAGTATAATGAGAATCATTTGAATTTCATCATTGGAATTTTGAATGAACACCATCTGTATGAGAATATATACAAATGTTAATTTTACATTTTTGAGGTGAAACATATATGGGATGTTATTTTTTTAGAATGGAATCTAATTTTATTCTCAGAAGATTTAGGTAGTGATGTCATGAGAGTAGCCTAGAAATGTGTTTGAGATCAAGAGTTTCATAGAACTAGCTGGTTATTATAGATACCTTTTTTAGGTCTTCTCCATGATTATACCTCATATGGAAGATTTAACATAATGAACTAAAATTTTATAAATAAAATTCTATTTTTATTGAATAAATTAATTAATTATTAATATAGTTATATAAATCAAATGAACCACATCAGATATTTTAGACCATTATAAAATATATATCTTCACACCTAAAAGACCAGTAAGCATCCTAACCATTGATAATATAGTCATTCTAAAGTGATCATTAAAATTAGTATATGTCAAGGGTTATAATAGTATCTTATTAACGTGTAAGGAAGATGTGATGGCCTAGAATAGTAGGATTATATAATATAAAACACATTTTTGAATGCTTTTAAGGGATATGGAATCACTGTGATTTTCCATTGACAATGTCTAAAATGACATTTGTTAACTGAAACATGATTGAAATAGTTTATGGAAGAAGTTAAATATTATCTAGATCACCAAAAAATCCATGATTGTCAAACCACCCCAAACAAAGTACCACAATCATACACCTTACTATTAGAGTGTATGATGGTCTAATAAGGGGTTATGAATCTAGACCCTAATAATATGATTTTTTATATTTTATATTTATTAAAATAATGTTTAAATTTACTCCATTTTATTATTATTTTATACACATGATTATATAATTAGATTAAAATAAATAAATTTTCATTGGAAGAAACTAAAACTGTATTTTTGAAAAGTAAATTGTTCTAATTAAAACACACTTTTGGATAAATTCAATAATTTTGAAAAAAACATCATTTCAATGGAATATTATTATTAAAATATTTTTTATTTAAATATAAATTAAAGATAATTTAATAATGTCTAATGTAATTTTTTAAAAGGTCCATAATGTTCTCAGTGTTCTAAAAATAATATTCTTTAGTAAATAAGGTTTTATTAAAAGGTGTAAATTATCATATATAGAAATTTATTTTAGAAAAATAAATATTATTTTTGAAATCAACATTTCAAAATTATCTCATAGTTATTTCATCAATTTTTTTAGAGGAAATGGAATTTTTGGGTAAAAATTTAATACTATATAAAGATATTTTTTGAATTGTGTACTCATTATAAAAAATAACTGATATAATAAAAACTATAAATGGAATCCATGACCAAAAATAGATTTCAACTCTAAAATAATGTGTTTTATGTTATTTGATTAATTTTTAAAAACCTACAATGAGTCATTCAAAACTTATATTATAGTTTAAGGTTTTAAAAATGATTATTTATGAACATGAATCACTTCAACATCATGAATTATATTACTGTAATTATTTAATTTCATATCAAAATAAAAAATTCTAGACCACTTCACTTTGGTAGAAAAAATGGGAAATCACTATGAAAAGTTTTTTGGGTTTTATCATTTTATAACCTCGAGTCGAAAACATAATGCTTCCATGAAAACCCTTTTTGTGATTATATTTTATGATATGTAACTATAATTTTATTTTTAATGAACCCTTATTATAATTCTAGGATCTTATTCCATAAATAAAGTTAGTTCCCACATGCTCATGTTTCTTATATGTTTTGGATCTAATGATCCATACTATATGAATCATTGATATTATTTTTCCTTTTATTATGATATATAGTGCACTTATTTCCTTATTTAGATATATGCACAGATTTTCTTACATAATGATATATCTTGAAATGAGCCATAATTTAATTATTATTTGTAATAAACACAATGCATATTATAAAATAAGATATTTTCATAAAAATATATCCAAAACTACTAAAACATTGGCGTAGTGTAAAACCTCATAGGACTTCCCAAAGGATGTACTATATAGAGTTATTAGTGAGACAAATGCCTAGAGGGACCTATAAAACACTTTTTATAATAATGAAATATAATATAAATTTTCTATGGAATATTATCACGATGAACCAATTAAAATAACAATTTAATAATGAAATATAATTTAATATATTCAATTATAGACATAAAAATATAAACATATTTCTCTATTAATTGAATTCTCAGGAAACACAATATTTTTCAAAAATATTCAAAAAATAATAGATAACGTAGAAAAAATCAATGTTGCCTAAAAATAATAAAATTACATTTATTATACATGTTACATTAATTTTATAATTTATAAATCCTTCTAAATATATATGATTTTATTTAGTATTAGATAATGAATCATTAAATGATGGAATTCATTTCCATCAATAGGATAACCATAAGAAAAAATACAAATACAGTAACAGATTAGGTGGTGTCTATATTCATAGTTTAGCTAGAGTTAATATTTTTAATCTCTTTATTCCTAAAAATATATATTTATTATATAAACATAATATAGAATCAATTTCAATGAAACATAATGTGGATTTATAGGATTTATCATAAATCTACTTGAAGTATATAAATAAATAATACAATGTCGAACCTCAAACCAATCATTATATACATTACACATTTAATAATGTTAGGATATGGAAAGTTAATCACATGATAAATTTATCATTATTTTTATGTTGATTGAGAAAATAACTAATTTAAAATTCTAGTTTAATGTTTGAATAGTTGTTTATTGTTTTTAATGAAACAAAACTTAACAAAACATTGTTGATATAGATAAAATAGTGTATTGTATATAGCCTTATTAGTCTCATTTTCAATAAATTTATTATTATTTAAAATATATTTCTATTAGAAACTGATTTTAAATTGAATTTAATATTATTTATCAATCCCATGTTTTAATAAATAATGAGTGTATCATCAACCTATAATAAAATATA
The DNA here is from genome assembly GCA_963277665.1 of Viscum album. NCBI lineage: Eukaryota > Viridiplantae > Streptophyta > Magnoliopsida > Santalales > Viscaceae > Viscum > Viscum album. The sequence goes on from OY728153.1 coordinate 1,881,882,215, forward strand.
AATCATGTCCTTCATAAAAAATTTAAATAAAACATAAGAATGAGATATTTTTTCAAACGGATCCTTTTTAAATCATAAATGAATCGAACATTTCAACCATTATCTTGAGAATTACTACAAAATATCCAATTATTTATTCATAATATACAGTTCACTTTGTTTAATTTTTTAATAAACCCATAGATAGTTCCGTTTAATAATTTTTTTCCAATTTACAATGTAAAAAGTTTTTTTTAATCTAAATATTATAAATTATAATAATAATGTAAAAATAATTATTGGAGTAAAAATACTAAATAATGCTTTAGTATAAAAGAAAAATTGCATTGCAATAAATCATTTCTCATTGAGAGAAACACAGGGAATTTATTTGATCCTTAAGTGTAATTTTACATTTCTGAACATTGAATTACTTCTTTTGAATATCCAATTAAAATCAATAGTATTTAAATCATTATATTTATTAACTAAAATCCATGAATTATTCTTATATAAAATGTAAATTTCATATTTTTTACAAAAATTGCATTTTTTTACATATAATAGACTCTTTGAATGATTAGGTTTATCATTAAAAGAACATGGGAAATATTAAAGGAGTATGTTTATAAAATTAAATAGTTAATCTGGAATGGAGGTTGGATTAATATTATAAATAATTATCAAGTTAATTGTTATTCATTTACACCATCAGATTTTTTATTTTCCATTTTATAATGAGATTCCATATTGGATTAAGTCACCGTTTTTTAAATAAATTTGTTTTGAATCTTATTAATTAATTTAAAGGTTATACTAAACCTCTATGCCAACATATTTTGATTAATATGAGTATTTATTATCAATAGTCCCAAATATTCATGTATTAGACTTTTGGAAAGTCACAACATGATTAAATATATATTTTTTATAACCTAGTATGAAAATATAATGTTTATATCCATGTATTCCCTTAGGATAACTAATAAAAATAAATTTAAGGGATATAGGTTTTATTATGTTAGTTATAAAATGATGATAAGTAGTACATCAAAAATCCAAAATTATTATATAATGAATCATTTTTATTATACTGTTTTTTTGGGGTTTTAAAATTAATATTAGTGGATAGACATAAGTTTATTATATAGAAATTTATAGAGGTAACTATATCCAAAATAAATTTTGGTAATCTATATTGTGATAATTTATTATGAATATGTTTGACAATGGTGATATTCATATTCTCATCTTGAAAGAAATATTTCCTAAAGACCTTATACATATAATGTGTTATGAAAAAATATTATAAGGTTCAATATAGTTATGTTATATGGTATGACATACATATATATAAACTAAATATTATTATGGTTTTTATAAAATCATTGGATATTATATAAAACTATCTTAACCACTATCTTAACATATATGTGGGAATTTAAAGGCCAACATTTACACATTCTCATTCTTTAATTGTCATTTAAATTTTTTTATAAAATGAAATAAATTGGGTAATAGTAATGTATGAGGATTATAATTAGTTTATAACTTCATACACAACTCATACTGTCACGACCCGCCCTCGGAGTCCGTGCCGTGACTACCCCAAGCCCGCCTTCCATAGACCAGGGGCTGGCGACTAGAACCAAGGCGTAAATCCCAGTAAAAAGGGAAGGCATTGCCTTTGTAAAGTAAACAAACACCACAGAGTAAGCAAGCGGAAAGTAAACACTAAGCAAAAGCAGAGTACAACTGAAAGTGCGGAAAAGTAAATGGGCCAGTATACAAACCCAAACTGAAAGTAAAGTACAACTCGAAAGGGAAAACAGCAACTGAAAGTAAAAGCCGCTACACCGAGCTGTCCACTGGAAATCCCACCTAAAGGGTGGGTACAGATAGCTCCACTGCTCCACGGGTCTCGCCGTCCGCTCCGAGCACGTCCCGCCCAGTGGTCCACCTCCAGGTACCGTCCTGCTCTGCAAGCCTCAGCTAAGATCAACGCTGTCCGTCGTCTGCAACCAACACAACGTAGTGCGGGAAAAGCCCGTGCAGGGGTGAGTATAAGCTACTCAGTAGGGACCCCGAGACCCCTGAAGGTCTCCCAAAATCCACAAAGGATAAACCACAAAGAAAGGTACAATCACGAAGTAACAACCGACACTTCTTAGGTATATGCCCATACATATACCTAAGTCATCAATTTCAAATACGCTCCAACCTCCGAGCCCAAGTACAACTCAGTCCACACAGGAAAGTAAACGTATTCCACACAGGAAAGCAAACGTAATCCACACAGGAAAGTAAACGTATTCCACACAGGAAAGCAAAATGAAATCCACACAGGAAAGTAAAGGTATTCCACACAGGAAAGAAAAACGTAATCCACACAGGATAGCACAACACATTCCACACAGGAAAGAAACAGGATTCAGCTCACACCAGGATTTTCATTATCAAAACCGTAACTGGTGAAGAGCCCCATCTCTGAAGTGTACAGTGGTCCTGTCACGACTCCGAGGTACTACTCACTAACCTAAGACTGCTGAAGTACTCCTCATGTCGAGTACCGCGGGTCTGCTGCCAACTACCGGGCGCTCCGTCCGCTGAGGGTCTGCTGCCAAATACCGGGCGCTCACCCAAATAGCCTACAGAGGTACTCCTCCAGTCGAGTACCGCGGGTTTTCTGCCAACTACCAGGCGCTCCGTCCGTCGTGGGTTTGCCGCCAAATACCGGGCGCTCCGTCCACTGGGCTAGTCGACTCACTCCAAGTGGAGTCGGTCGAGCAGTCTTCAGGTCTCAGCCGGCTACACGGTCTCCGTACTCCGTATGCTCGTCTCCAGAAACGCGGGTCTGCCGCTACAACCAAGCGCACTACCTCTATCGAGTAAAATAGAAGGTTCAGCTCACACAGGTAAACTTCTTCGGATGACGGTGAAGATGATCACTGATCCATCTAAGTCGTCGGACCCACGAAGGATCGATAGGTACTAACCCCCGCAATGACCCACACAGGATCGTAGCACTGTTCCACGTAGGATCGCTGAGTGTTGTAGTCGTCGTCGTCGAATCCACATAGGATCTCTGTACTGTCGTCGTCACAGTCACAGTAGCAGTAGCAGTAGCACTAGGGTTCCCGCACACAGCAAGCTCGTTCGGAGGGTCCGCTCCACGAGCCGAGAGGCTGATACATCAACTGTCACAAAGTCCAGAGTTGATGTATCCAAAAGTTCTGTATCGTTAACAGGAACTCAACGCAACAGACGGCGCGTCGATCGGACGCCCGGTCTGAGAGTTATTGGCATTTTCTTCTCCGGGGCCCGGTTGGTTTTTAAGGAAAAACCAACCCGACCGTACTCCACCTGCGTCCAAACCTCGGGAGGAGTATGCCAAAAGATCCGTCTCACTAAGACGAATACAACAAAGCTGACGGCACGCCAATCGGACATCCGTAGCTCAAGATATGAATGTTTCCGCTCCGAAGGTCCGGTTGGTTTCGTGTACGAACCAACCCGGCCGAACTCAAAGTAATCCAAAACCTTGAGTGCGATATACCGAAACGACCGTCTCGATCCAAGGATCGCATCTCCGCTGACAGTTCGTCAATCGGACGTCCAGTCTGAATGATATCAGCCTTTCCGTCTCACACCCACCCTGGGAAACTTCCCAGGAGGTCACCCATCCTGATCACTACTCTAAGCCGAGCACGCTTAACTACGGAGTTTTAACCACGTAGGCTCCCGAAAAAGAAGGTGCGCCTTGAGTATAGTATACCGAAACGAGCGTCTCGATCCAAGGATCGCGTTGCCGCAGACGGTTCGTCGATCGGAGGTCCGTGGCTCAAGTTATGGCCAAAAGACCGAAGTCGTCTCGAAAACGGGGGGGGTCCGGGTACGGGCCGACCCGGCCCGGCCGGCGGCGGACCGGCGCGGCCCGGCGCCGCTAGGGTCACGCGCGGGGGGCTAAGCCCCCGCTTCCAGCAAGGCGGCGCGGCTTAAGAGCCGCGCCTTTTTGGAGACCGCCCCCCCCCCCTCGTGGGGGCCTGCTTTGAAGGCAACCGGGGGGCCGCCTGCCCCCCTCAAGGAAACCGCCCCCCTCTCTTAAATGAGGGGGGTTTTTGAGCTGGCCGGGGGAATTAAATTCCCCCGGCCTTTGACCTTCCGGCCGGCCACCTGGTCGGCCGGTTTTTCTCCAACCGGACCGGAAAATCCGGTCCCCTTTCCGGCTTCCGACGCCGGCGGCCCGGCATGCCACCGGTCTCCCCGTCTCACCGCGTCCCGGAACCGACCGCGGTGTTCGTCGTCCGGCGCGGTGCGACGGCACCGCGCCCCTTCGCCGCGCCTTCCATTCCCCTCGACGCGGCGCGACAGCGTCGCGTTCTTGATGATTCTTCCACGGCGCGGCGCGACGGCGTCGCGCAATATAATCGGGCGAATAACCGTGTGGTGCGACGACACCTCACCACCTTGTATCATCCGCAATATAAAACATCAAGAACGAAGGAGGGGGTTCGGCCGTGTTCATGCGGTCCGGCCCCCTCACGTTAAACAATAACACATATTTAAAAACCTCACGTTAGTCACGCTAGAACCACGAACAAGGATAAATAAATAAACAATTAACAACCACCCCTACCTTGGGTATAAGGTTCGAAGATTTGTCAACGTCCCGCGGAAGACAACGTCGCGGAGGTCTGGCGTCGCGGTAGTCGTTCGTTAAATCCGTTGACGAAGAGATACGCCCGAAGAGATACGTCCTTGGCGAAACTTCATATGCCGATGAAGGAAGTCCGGGGAGGAAGCGGCGTCCCCTTTCGTTGACACGGAAGACGAAGAAGAGAGGAGCGGCGTTCTTCTTCGGAGCTTGAGCGTTCTTCGTCAAGCTTGAGCGTTCTTCGTCAAAGTTTGAAAAAGAAAGAAAAGCTCTCAAATCCTCACAAGATGGTTAAAGAGTTCTAACCCAACAAAATAAGATAAGAGCTTATTTTATTCACAAACTTAACAAAAGAATTTCAAAGGTTTGAAATTCAAAAAGGATAACTCCAAAATTAAATAACAATTGGCATGTCATTTAAAGAGGGGTTAAGGGAGTTTGAGAGAAGATGAAAAGTTTAGGGTTCGTGTGGGCCCCACCACACTTAATCCTCTCAAGGGAGGTTAAGTGGGTGTGGGTTCCACCCCTAACTTCCTTTGAGAGAAGTTAACCAACAAGTTTAAATAAAAATTTGTAATCCAAAATTTTTATTTAACTTATTCTAAACTCCCAAAAACTAACTCTCAACCCGAAATAAACGCAACCTCGGAAAAGGTCTCCTTAAGCGAATATCGGCGCTGCGAGTTCATCGGTGCCCTCAGATTTCAATTCCGAGCACCGGATCAAAAGTTAGAAATTCCCGCTCGTTCGTTCACTGAACGTACCCGAGCCAAACTTCGGAAATTGATTCCGGGCACACCGGGCCTCGGAATCAGGTACCGTCAGAAACCGCGCTCTTGTAAAATTCCAAAGAAAATTAAGAAAAAATTTCCCTTGAATTTTACGGGTCTTTACATTACTCCCACCTCAGGGCTTTACGTCCCCGTAAAGATACAACAAAAACTAGGAGAACAAATTAGGGTACTGAGCACGCATCTGAGCCTCCCGCTCCCATGTGCTCTCCTGGAGGTTTCTGTGCTGCCATCTGATGCGCACCAGAGGAATCGATCGTCCACGCAGAACCCGCTCCTGTCGATCCACTATCTCCACCGGAACCTCTGTAAAAGTCGCCCCATCGTCAACGTCAAGCTCCCCATGGTCAATGATGTGCGTCGGGTCGTGCACGTATCTCCTCAGCTGAGATACGTGGAAGACGTCGTGCACCCGGTGTAACTGAGGTGGCCAAGCCAGGCGATAAGCCACCTCACCAACCCTGCTGAGGACCTGAAAGGGTCCGATGAAGCGCGGAGATAACTTGCCGCCTCGTCCAAATCTCCGAATACCACGTCGAGGTGAGACTCGCAAGAAGACGTGGTCGCCATCCTCGAACTCCAGTGGCCTCCGCCTCCTGTCAGCATAAGGCTTCTGCCGGCTCTGAGCTGTACTCATCCGCTCCTGGATGACCTGGACCTTCTCTGTCGTGGCCTGGACCATCACAGGTCCCACAAGTGCTGCAAGATTTCTTCTTTGCCGACAAGAGAAATCTGGTCTCATCCCCTGGATGAACCACATTCTTTGCCTAATACAGTCAATCCTAACATGGATGATACTAATCCATACCAAGGATGACGTCGTAAGGCCTCGACGCTACTACCAAGAGATCCAACCGTTACTCTCGCCTCCAAGAGTTGAGTCACACTGTCGGCATCAGTGTGTGGTAACTGGGTCTCCTCTAGTAGATGTCTCAAAAGTGAGGGTCAAGTCAACAGTCAAACTGGAACCTCTTAGTAACAACACAAAAGAGGACAGGAATGAAAACATCACAAGGTATGCGTCTTTTATTATTGCAGCTCATAATACAAAGACGCTACACAATAGCAACAAGGAACTAGAAGTACAAAGGACGTATCCACTAGTTCTGCTCCTGTCCATCTGCTCCCAGAGCTCCATGATCGAAGGTCTCGGCTGCCTGAAGCTGAGCTCTCGCTTGTTCACCTACTCCCTGTGGTCGGGGCGGACCTCCTGGTGGTGGTGGTGGCAGAGCCTCAAAGCGTCGCCCACCACCTGCTGCTCGGCCACCTCCTCTGCCTCGTCCGCCTCCTCCCTGCAGATCGCCACGGTCGAACCTCTGCCTCTGCCTGGGAGGTTCTTCACTTAACTGCTGATCATCAGCATGGCGGGTCGGACAGTCACGAGCCATGTGACCAATCCCGCCATAGGAGTAACACTGCCCACTCTCGGCACGCCTGGCTCTGACTCCACCCCGGATCCCTCGCACAACTGAGCCTGAGTCGTGCAGTCGGCCACCGGTAGGTCTGGTATGCCTGGAACCCTGATTCATCCGTCGGCTACCTGCTGCCGAAGACTCCGCTATCTGCCGCCCTACGGTAGGTCTTACTGTGGACTCAGCCAGGAAGCTCTCGATCAAAAGAGCCCGCTCCAGTACTCCTGTCTGAGTCGGTATGCTGAGGGAGATCAGTGATGCCCTGATCTCGTGTCTCAAACCCTGCTCAAAGGTCCGGGCCCGGAAGAATGGGTCCCGTACCATGTCGGTCGAGTAGCGCGAGAGATCAGTAAATCTCGCCGAGTACTGAGCGACCGTCATGCTGTCCTGCCGCAGCTGAAGAAGCTCCTGGATAGGCACCGCACGAAGGGTGGCTGGGACGAACTCTGAGCGAAAGAGGCTCTCAAAGTCCGTCCAAAGTAGAGATGCCTCATCGTGCACCTGGAGCATCAAGCTCCACCATCGTCCTACTGCTGCGTGTAGTAGGCTCGCAGCGAGGATCACCATGAGGTCTGCTGGTGTCCTCACTAGCCTAAACACACATACCACTGCCTCCAGCCAGTCCTCGGCTGCCTGGGGATCCGTCTCCGCGCGAATCCTGGGTGGTCGTTGGCGCTGAAACTCATGCAGTGCGCTGAGGCGACGTGCATCGTTAGCGGCTGGCGCTGGAAGCATCGGGGGCTCGGCGGGTAGTGCTACCGCCGGTGCCACTGCTGACAAAGGGCCCTGCACCGAGGCCTCGTCGCTCGGTGGGCTGTCATCACACTCGACTCTCGGAACCCTAGCTGGCTGCCGTCATGGGGCCATCCTGAATAGGAAACAGGTGTGCCATGGTCAAACAATATACCTGGTGAGCTGATATAAAGAAATCACAAAGAAAACTTTAAAACACACACGCAATCAATGTTTTCGTGCATTAAGTCGGAAATCAGAAGTCAGGGTCCTAGTGTATGGATACGTCGGCCGCCGCACCAACACTGGACTCCCTGGACTGATAACCACACTCAATACGCTAAACATTATTGCTTCACATAGAAAAGATCAGAGTTCGCGGTAGAACCAAACTCCTCTGATACCAATTTGTCACGACCCGCCCTCGGAGTCCGTGCCGTGACTACCCCAAGCCCGCCTTCCATAGACCAGGGGCTGGCGACTAGCACCAAGGCGTAAATCCCGGTAAAAAGGGAAGGCATTGCCTTTGTAAAGTAAACAAACACCACAGAGTAAGAAAGCGGAAAGTAAACACTAAGCAAAAGCAGAGTACAACTGAAAGTGCGGAAAAGTAAATGGGCCAGTATACAAACCCAAACTGAAAGTAAAGTACAACTCGAAAGGGAAAACAGCAACTGAAAGTAAAAGCTGCTACACCGAGCTGTCCACTGGAAATCCCACCTGAAGGGCGGGTACAGATAGCTCCACTGCTCCACGGGTCCCGCCGTCCGCTCCGAGCACGTCCCGCCCAGTGGTCCACCTCCAGGTACCGTCCTGCTCTGCAAGCCTCAGCTAAGATCAACGCTTTCCGTCGTCTGCAACCAACACAACGTAGTGCGGGCAAAGCCTGTGCAAGGGTGAGTATAAGCTACTCAGTAGGGACCCCGAGACCCCGGAAGGTCTCCCAAAATCCACAAAGGATAAACCACAAAGAAAGGTACAATCACGAAGTAACAACCGACACTTCTTAGGTATATGCCCATACATATACCTAAGTCATCAATTTCAAATACGCTCCAACCTCCGAGCCCAAGTACAACTCAGTCCACACAGGAAAGTAAACGTATTCCACACAGGAAAGCAAACGTAATCCACACAGGAAAGTAAACGTATTCCACACAGGAAAGCAAAATGAAATCCACACAGGAAAGTAAACGTATTCCACACAGGAAAGCAAAACGTAATCCACACAGGATAGCACAACACATTCCACACAGGAAAGCAACAGGATTCAGCTCACACCAGGATTTTCATTATCAAAACCGTAACTGGTGAAGAGCCCCATCTCTGAAGTGTACAGTGGTCCTGTCACGACTCCGAGGTACTACTCACTAACCGAAGACTGCTGAAGTACTCCTCCTGTCGAGTACCGCGGGTCTGCTGCCAACTACCGGGCGCTCCGTCCGCTGAGGGTCTGCTGCCAAATACCGGGCGCTCACCCAAATAGACTACAGAGGTACTCCTCCAGTCGAGTACCGCGGGTTTGCTGCCAACTACCAGGCGCTCCGTCCGCCGTGGGTCTGCCGCCAAATACCGGGCGCTCCGTCCACTGGGCTAGTCGACTCACTCCAAGTCGAGTCGGTCGAGCAGTCTTCTGGTCTCAGCCGGCTACACGGTCTCCGTACTCCGTATGCTCGTCTCCAGAAACGCGGGTCTGCCGCTACAACCAAGCGCACTACCTCTATCGAGTAAAATAGAAGGTTCATCTCACACAGGTAAACTTCTTCGGATGACGGTGAAGATGATCACTGATCCATCTAAGTCGTCGGACCCACGAAGGATCGATAGGTACTAACCCCCGAAAAGACCCACACAGGATCGTAGCACTGTTCCACGTAGGATCGCTGAGTGTTGTAGTCGTCGTCGTCGAATCCACACAGGATCTCTGTACTGCCGTCGTCGCAGTCACAGTAGCAGTAGCAGTAGCACTAGGGTTCCCGCACACAGCAAGCTCGTTCGGAGGGTCCGCTCCACGAGCCGAGAGGCTGATACATCAAATGTCACAATGTCCAGAGTTGATGTATCCAAAAGTTCCGTATCGTTAACAGGAACTCAATGCAACAGACGGCGCGTCGATCAGACGCCCGGTCTGAGAGTTATTGGCATTTTCGTCTCCGGACCCCGGTTGGTTTTTAAGGCAAAACCAACCCGACCGTACTCCACCTGCATCCAAACCTCGGGCGGAGTATGCCAAAAGATCCGTCTCACTAAGAGGAATACAACAAAGCTGACGGCACGTCAATCGGACGTCCGTAGCTCAAGATATGAGCGTTTCCGCTCCGAAGGTCCGGTTGGTTTCGTGTACGAACCAACCCGGCCGAACTCAAAGTAATCCAAAACCTTGAGTGCGATATACCGAAACGACCGTCTCGATCCAAGGATCGCATCTCCGCTGACGGTTCGTCAATCGGACGTCCAGTCTGAAAGATATCATCCTTTCCGTCTCACACCCACCCTGGGAAACTTTCCAGGAGGTCACCCATCCTGATCACTACTCTAAGCCGAGCACGCTTAACTACGGAGTTTTAACCACGTAGGCTCCCGAAAAAGAAGGTGCGCCTTGAGTATAGTATACCGAAACGAGCGTCTCGATCCAAGGATCGTGTTGCCGCAGACGGTTCGTCGATCGGAGGTCCGTGGATCAAGTTATGGCCAAAAGACCGAAGTCGTCTCGAAAACGGGGGGGGGGGGTCCGGGTCCGGGCCGACCCGGCCCGACCCCCCCTGGGTCGGCCCGGCCGGCGGCGGACCGGCGCGGACCGGCGCGGCGGCGCGGTCCGGCGCGGTGGCGCGGCCTGGCGCCGCTAGGTCACGCGCGGGGGGCTAAGCCCCCGCTTCCAGCAAGGCGGCGCGGCTTAAGAGCCGCGCCTTTTTGGAGACCGCCCCCCCCCCCCCCCCTCGTGGGGGCCTGCTTTGAAGGCAACCGGGGGGCCGCCTGCCCCCCTCAAGGAAACCGCCCCCCTCTCTTAAATGAGGGGGTTTTTTGAGCTGGCCGGGGGAATTAAATTCCCCCGGCCTTTGACCTTCCGGCCGGCCACCTGGTCGGCCGATTTTTCTCCAACCGGACCGGAAAATCCGGTCCCCTTTCCGGCTTCCGACGCCGGCGGCCCGGCGTGCCGCCGGTCTTCCCGTCTCACCGCGGCCCGGAACCGACCGCGGTGTTCGTCGTCCGGCGCGGTACGACGGCACCGCACCCCTTCGCCGCGCCTTCCATTCCCCTCGACGCGGCGCGACGGCATCGCGTTCTTGATGATTCTTCCACGGCGCGGCGCGACGGCGTCGCACAATATAATCGGGCGAATAACTGTGTGGTGCGACGGCACCTCACCACCTTGTTTCATCCGCAATATAAAACATCAAGAACGAAGGAGGGGGTTCGGCCGTGTTCATGCGGTCCGGCCCCCTCACGTTAAACAATAACACATATTTAAAAACCTCACATTAGTCACGCTAGAACCACGAAAAAGGATAAATAAATAAACAATTAACAACCACCCCTACCTTGGGTATAAGGTTCGAAGATTTGTCAACGTCCCGCGGAAGACAACGTCGCGGAGGTCTGGCGTCGCGGTAGTCGTTCGTCAAATCCGTTGATGAAAAGATACGCCCGAAGAGATACGTCGTTGGAGAAACTTCATATGCCGATGAAGGAAGTCCGAGGAGGAAGCGGCGTTCCCTTTCGTTGACACGGAAGACGAAGAAGAGAGGAGCGGCGTTCTTCGTCGGAGCTTGAGCGTTCTTCGTCAAGCTTGAGCGTTCTTCGTCAAAGTTTGAAAAAGAAAGAAAAGCTCTCAAATCCTCACAAGATGGCTAAAGAGTTCTAACCCAACAAAATTAGATAAGAGCTTATTTTATTCACAAACTTAACAAAATAATTTCAAAGGTTTGAAATTCAAAAAGGATAACTCCAAAATTAAATAACAATTGGCATGTCATTTAAAGAGGGGTTAAGGGAGTTTGAGTGAAGATGAAAAGTTTAGGGTTCGTGTGGGCCCCACCACACTTAATCCTCTCAAGGGAGGTTAAGTGGGTGTGGGTCCCACCCCTAACTTCCTTTGAGAGAAGTTAACCAACAAGTTTAAATAAAAATTTGTAATCCAAAATTTTTATTTAACATATTCTAAACTCCCAAAAACTAACTCTCAACCCGAAATAAACGCAACCTCGGAAAAGGTCTCCTTAAGCGAATATCGGCGCTGCGAGTTCATCGGTGCCCTCGGATTTCAATTCCGAGCACCGGATCAAAAGTTAGAAATTCCCGCTCGTTCGTTCACTGAACGTACCCGAGCCAAACTTCGGAAATTGATTCCGGACACACCGGGCCTCAGAATCAGGTGCCGTCAGAAACCGCGCTCTTGTAAAATTCCAAAGCAAATTAAGAAAAAATTTCCCTTGAATTTTACGGGTCTTTACACATACATTCAGATATAATATATAGTGTCAAGAGATCATCTCAAGGAAATTTATAATGAGGTACTCAACATGACATTATGATTAGTTAGGCCCTATAGGACCTCTTATGTTTCTCCTCAAATCTCCCCTAATTATATATTTAACCTGATAGAAAATTAGATGAGAATAGAGGAGGAAAATACCCATTTAATTGATGTTTCAAGTAACACATGGATACACTCTAGAGGATAGAGTCTTCCAACTAACCTTAAGTGATTTTTTTCGAGAATAGTGATCAAATATATTGTTGGTGGAAATAAAATATTAAAATTAAACATTGTGTTCACCATTTTATTGTTTATATCATTATAGGTTTAATACATATTGAATATTTTTTATGATTTCATATAGCATATACTGTTTAGATTATGTTATAGCCTATCCTTAGAAACTCAGTAGTAGCCGTAGAATAATTCCATGATCCATGATTCTTTAAATCATGATGAAAATGAAAAAATAGAATATCATAATGAATGTATTATTATCTATCATTGGATGGTATAAAGAATTCCCTTAAGGAAAGTGAATAATGTAATACCTATCACAAATTATAATTTATGAGGAAGACATTATGTTATTCTATAATGTAATCCAAATTAAAGTTATTACGTAAAATATCAGATATCATAGGCCATAACTGAATGAAATTCTTTATATTGTTGTGTATTATAGTATAAGATATGTTTTATGTCATATGAAATAATAACTCCACTACACTAATAAAAATATAAAACATCTTATTATAAAGATGATATCAATTATTTTTGCAGGGTATATAATACTTGTAAAAATAGGGTTAACCTTATACAAGACATATATAATAAGGAGCAATAACTAGTGCTCACTGAGATTATCTTATACATTCTATCATAGGAGGTGATGAGAATTATCATTCATAAAATATGACTAATATATCATTACTAGTTTTAGTACTGTATCTTTATCAAGTACATCATATGATTTTGATATATCATAGAATTCCATGTAGAAGAATAAAATGTTTTTATATTTTCCATTATAAATTGAATTAAATAGTTGATAATATTTTTATAAATAACATGTGATGAAATTTTGAGATATTAATTTATTTTATAAATGTTTTATTAATTAGTTTATTATAAACAGTTTACAATTAATTAATTAAACTTTTATTAAATATTAGTTAAAAAATACCCATAATATTTTTTGGTAAAATTTAAATATCATTTTAATGTTATATAGAATGACTTATAATTTTTTAGTAAGGAAACTATAATCCTAAATGAAAATAGGGGTTCAAAACTAATTGGTGCAGGATACTATTGCAGTACTGTAGTGGTGGAGGCACTGTAGCATCAATGACGCGGTATCAGTGCTTGGAACTATAGTAATAGTAGTGTCCAGTACTACATAAACCGTATACTATAGCATTAATATTCAAAAAATGGGCCTAAGACTATGTAATGGAATACATAAGAACTAGGAATTTGGGAAAAACATATGCAATGTAATTAAAAAGGGTGATTAGGTGGGTTACACCTAGGGGGGATATGACCTACCATTAAGGCACATGTGTGTGTGGGGAGTCTGTGTGCAGTGTGTGTGTGCGGTGTGTGCATGATTGATGTAATTATACCCCCAAGAAACTAATATATAAAAATTGGAAAATATGAATTAATTTTTTTTTTCTATATTTAATATTGTGAATTGTTCATAATATTTAATTTTTACTGTTAATATTTATTTTTGTATTAGAGGAAATAACTTTCTCTGTATAATTAGGAGCTTTAATAATTGATTTTATCAATTTTTTATTTATATTAAATATATAATTTTATATTTTTTTATTTTTATATATTATATAATTGGAATATAAAACGTTTATATTCTATGTAATGTTATTTTTTAAAATAAAATTAAATATTAAAGGTGAATATAAAGGAGTCCATATTAAATTCAATTATAAAGTGTTTATCTTATTATAGAATGTCCAAAACAATTAGTTTAATTATAACTTTTTAAGTTTTTATTATTTAACAGTTCATAAATTGGTTATTCCATGATTAAATATGTCACTTTTTTAATTATTTATACTCCTTCAGTTTTTTTCATATATTTGAAAATTGTATTATAAATATATTTTTTTCTTTTTTAGCAAGTGTTATACTCCTTCAAAAAAATTATCATTCATGAAAATAAGGAGTAAAATGATTTCAATGGTAGTGTATTTAGTTTTATTTTACCTTAACTATGTCCAAACCAATAGTTCTATAAGGATTTATAGATCAATATGGTTTGAACATATTCATTTTGTGGAAGGTGAAACACTCAAAAATAAATCATTATTGCAATTCATATATGTAAAGGGTATAACATGAGAAAAATTGTGAGATTATAAACTCATTAAGAAAACTAAGTGATTGATTACTTCCAAAGTGAACACCTATCAATATCTCGACCATCCATCTAGGTAGGTCATGAAAAAGTTAGGTTCTCCAATAATATCTTGTGTAGGGAATGTAAGTAGTGGGTTTCCATAATAAGATCTTTAGAATGTTCTTAGTGTTTTTTTTCACTTTGTATGGAAAGACTAATTGGATTATGTTTTGAGAAGGATAGAGTCTAATTTATAGGTAATATCAATTAGATAATGTATTTTACACTGAACTATCCAATAGTCATACTTGATTTGATTTGGAATATCCCATACAGAAATAGAAACATTATTGGATAAATTCAAAAACGACCCAAATATTTGTTAAAAATGTATATTGTAGACTTATAGATACAATGAGTTTAAAAGATTTCATCGATTTTGTGAGATTAAATTTAATAAAATTCCTTATTAAATAATTTTAAAACATGATATTCATATGATATTTTCAGTTATAGATAAGTAGCATCATCCTCATCAAAAGAGAACTTTGAGATCAATTGTATAAATGTTGAAGCTAGATTTTTGAATATTTTTGATGTGGGTATAGAAACATATGAATTATTTTTAAGAGAGGAAAATATATTTATTAAGTAAAAAAATCAAGAGAAACATAAGGTTGATGTAGTTCAATTTATAGATCAAATAGATTATTTGGAGAAGTATAGAATTATTACTCATAGTTTCATTTGAGTTGTGTTATAGTTATTTAATTAATTCTATTTTTATAAGTGTAAATGTTCTAAAAATGTGAATATATTCAAGAAAAGTTTTCTCAATATTATCAGGTGATGAAAATATATGAACTATGCTTGTGATTTCTAGCTTTGATACTATTTGGATCGTATAAGAGGAAAAATGTTCAAACCAAAAGAATAAATGTTAGTTGGAGAGTCCAATAATGTTTTTCAAATAAAAATACAAGGTTATTGAGACCTAAAGGTGGTTTAAGGAAGGAGAAGTGTTAATTTGAAAGGATTAAATTTTCCAAAATACTTGAAGGGGTTTTAAAAATTTCATGGAATATCAATATTATTATATAATCATTTCACTATTTTTAAGGGTTATCATACCAAATGTAATATTTACAAATATATTTAATATTATTGAGTTAAAAATAAAGGAATTTGTTGATTGAGATCATATTATTAATTCATTTAATGAATCAAATTGGTATTGAATCATATATGTTAATGTAATGGAATATATCAGGCTCAAATTAATCTTAGCGTAGGTTTTGTATACACATATTTTTTTACTCTTATATTATGATAGAATTCCTTCTTTAATAATGACTTGTTATGAATCATTTAAGATATTAAACTTTTTTTCTGACTTACTAGATTCAGAAACATACTTGAGAAGAAAAAATTATAATTTTTTTCTAGGATAATCAATTTTATTGAGAGGCTTGTTAAAATATATAGAATTGACATTAAACCTACCATTAGTGGAATATTTTAAATAATAGAATCATTTTTTCAACATATTTCCATAAAACCATATAATAACCTATTTTATTTGGAAAAAATAGTTTGTTAAATATTTCAATTTTGGTTCTTAGAGTTATATCTAAACCAAGAAGAGTTTGTGTGTCTTATCAATATAATAGGAAGATAATATATTGTCTATGTGACTAGTGGGAGAATGTTTAGAACTATAATTTATCAAAATTAGTAAATGAAAAACATTTCCAATCATATTTAATGTCACATAAATATATTAATTTTCTTTGTAAAAGTTACTAAATAATAATGTAAATAATTACATTAGTTACCACAATATTTCAATGAAAAAATTTGATACAATTTGTTCCAAAGTATGATTAAGATAAGGAAATAAAAATGTTTTTAAAGTAGATAATAGAAGTTATTAACATAATAGAATTTAATTTTGTAGGGTTGATAAATTTAAATAATTTATTCAAAGAGATGAAAATTTAAAATAGGATTCAAATTCATTATTTAGTTCCTCATAAATTTCATCCTCTAAACAGTTTAATGGAAGGGTTTTATCAGATGATCAAAGAATGATCTGATAGGAATTATATAGATATGTTAAGAGTTTTGAAAAATACCTAAAATTATAAAAAATAATATAGACCTATTAGTATATCATATATCATTTTCTAGAAATAGTCATATGCATTATTTTTTAAAAATTCAAAAAGAATTTAAGAATGTAAAGAAAAAAATGATATACCCAGGGAAATGACTACATTATCAATATTTAATGTTGGTTGATTATATGTATATATGTATATATAGAAATATTTTATGAATAGAAATGATAATTGACCCCTAAAAGTATTAACTTTAGTTATTACTAACCAATGTTCATCATGGATTATTATATATTTTTGATGAACTTTTAAGGTTATTAAGAGTGGTATTCTTGTATTTAGATAAGAAATATTCCCATGAGACATAAAATGTGGCTTTTGTAATGGATGAGACACTAATTATATATCAAATGGAGTTTCATGCATTATTTATTTAGTATAATAGGGGTGTATGTTTCATATTTTGATTCCCCACTACCCAAGGTTCACAAGATACATATCTTGAGAACATTCATACTTTGATTCTCTATTACATAATGCATGATGCTTAATTAATTACGGTGTGGGTGGGTATTATGTTTATCATTTCATTTTTTGGAGCATAACTACGATGGTATTTTTCCTAACATATGAAAAGTATGACATCTGGTCCCTCACATGAAACAAACTAAGGAATTGTGTGACCACACCTAGATAGTACAAATGGCATTCTGGTTTATCAACTGTAGGTCATGTGGTGTGATTATCCATGAGTTTGAATAACATGTCATGAATTCAATAAACTGCTCAATCCATAATTATAGAATCATGAAATTATGAGTATGATATAGGATACTGACATACCCTATGACCCATGTCAATCGATGTCTTGGAAAAAGGTATCATATCAAAATTCAAGATTATACATGGAAAAACTTGTTGACTCAAGTATATAGATGTATGTATTTCATAAATATCATACTATATCCTATTTTATGTTGAGTGACATTAACGATTTTATAAAATTCACTCTTTTAGTATATTTTTAAATTTTGGAAATCATATTTTATAATCAGAGCTACAAAATCCCATGTGGCAACACATAGTAGTTGAATGAATGGGGAATTATTTTATCTCACCAAGATACTATAAATTCATTTAGAGTTAATCCAAAAATGGGGTTTTGATGGGATAATCACATGGTATTACATATGATGTCATTCAAAGTTATGTTAATTATATATTTTGAAAAGTGTGTTTGAAGATATCAAAAAGGAGTATTGGATATGATTTCATAAGGTATTTAATAATATATAATATAAGGTAATATGAAATTAAGACTATGAGGACTGAATGAAAGGGGGTTATTGGAGGAGATATTCCCTATGAAACCTTCACAAATGACGTGTTTTGGAATATATCATAAGGTATTATATATTTATGTAATAAGGTATGAAATACATATATAAATCAAAAATATATTTTCATTTCAAAATAGTGTTTGATGTAACATAAAGATATCATAGCAACCACCTTGACATGGAAGAGGAACATGAATGTCAAACATCTACACTATATTCTACTTTATATAGTATTAAAACATTAAATAATGTTATACATATTTGAGAATAGAAATGTATGATAGTTATAACAAGTTTATAACAATATGTGAAACTCATAGTGTACTAGTTAATTCATAGTGATAAAATGGTGTCCTCATGGCCTTTATGAGAAAGTATTCACCACGAGGTGGAGATCAATTGAGCCTACTAGGGCCTCCTCTGATTTCCACCAAATATATCCCTTTCTCTCTAGTTTTCTTGAGTGGCACTAGAATTCCATGAGAATAGTAGTAAATTTAACCATTTTCTAGGTGATTCAAGTCATTCCATGAGTATATCATGAAATAGACAGTTCTGAAGATGTCTCTAATTTATCTTTTTCAAGCATGTAAACAAAAATAGTAGTATCGGTGATTAGTGGTGTAAGGTACAAAATGTGTTTATCACTTGAAAATAGAGATGATTAAGGGTTTGATGTATGGATTTCATGGTTAATGGTTTATTATTATTTTTAATTATTATATTGAGTTTAATTCTTTCCTTTGAAACCCAACACAACTAGCCCTTTTTATTGGTGATTTTATTTAAGTGTTTGGTGTGTATTTACACATTTTTACATCAATAAATCAATAATTTTTTTGTAATAATATTATAGTAAATTATTTGTTTTCATTGATTTAAATTTATTACTCTCCCATTTTTGAACAACATACTTTTTAGATTTAAACATTTTTAGAAATCAGGTTTGTTTAAAATAAAAATATAAAATTTTATTAATTAATCATTAATATAAGTAAAAAATTATTATTTCATGACATAACATGACATAAGTCAGACCCATTTATCTAATTTGAGTATTAAAATTTAACAAAAATATTCTATTAACAAGGTATCCTCTCATTAAAGTGAATGGACCCTTATTGATTTTTATAAATCCATTCTCAGTTAAAACAAAACCTTTTTTATGAAAGAATCCTTTTTAAATAAAATTTATTTTATATTTGAGAAACCTCCAAATTTTTTTAATAGTTCTGAATGTATTTATATATATATTATGTGACACAACCTATCCCACTAAAGCCTCATCATGATCGATAGTTAAGTTGACTATGCCACACCATTACCACCTCTTATATGTCAGGGACTTGATACTAGAACCATGGAGTAACACACTTGAGAGGATGTATCCTTATAAGACAATATAAAACCACATATCTCCCAATCCTAAATGTGATAATTAATCAATAATATAATAATAGATATAATATCCATTTATAAAATAATATACATTAAATGAAACCTAATCTACAAAAATAAAATAGATAGAACTCTAGAAGCCATGGTAATAATAAAAAAGTCGAATATACCTATGTAAATAATATCATAAAACATGATAAAAGATACTTCCCTGAAGAAAAAACTCTCAAAATGAAGAAAGTTACAATTAAAATCCAATTAAAAATATCTATACAAACTCCAAGTTGACATCAGCCATTCAAATATTCATTTGATTTGTATTTATCACAAAAGTTGTGTGAAGGAATTCACATGTATCGGTAAGTATAATAATATTAATTAGGATACCACAAAACAAAGTAAATTACTACATAAATTGTTTTCTCAAAAAAAAGATATAGGAAAACCAAATAACCATCTAACTGAACCCATAAAGAAAAATTTGGGATATGGAAAGAGAAGTTGAAAAGATGTTAGGTCTTTACTCTCTATGTCATAAAATCTACTATTTTAATGACATGTATGAAGCCAATAAACTACACATATCATATTATAATGACCATTTAAACTTAATACCAAACCTTCTCAGAAACAATTATTCATATCTGCATGCCCATGGTGATGTAATAAAACATATAAATCCAACCATTTGATTTAACCATCATCCCAATACTCAACTTCACTCCTTTAGAAATCAATAGTGAAGAAAAAAAATGCATGCTCAGTAACTCGTGTACCACATCATCATTAAAAGAGACACTTTTGAATGATAAAGGGAAAAACCATTATGGTACATTAGTGCATCATAGTTTTTAGAACAATATCATTTTACATAAAGACCAATCCAATAACTTTTCCTATGTATCTATCGGAAAACATGTAGTGGTAATAGAGGTTCTATAACTTGATGAGGTGACATATGTCATTGAAGATATATCCAACCCATGGAAGGATTATTTTTTTCCTATGCTATGTTGGAGGTCCCCACCTCATCTTAAATAAAATATAGAAAAAGTCACCTTGTGATTAAGGTAATGGTTATGAGTTACATTGAAATCCATACTAAGCATGGATAACCAGATCCTTGATCTTTGATGGTGTTCTAACACCACAATGTAAATGAAAACCATATATCTATTATGATGTTTTGAAAAGGGAGTACATATTAATTGATATAGGGATTGAGAAAATTAATAATTTTGTAAAGTACCATTTTTAGACCCATTTTTATTATTGATGATGCATCAAAGAAAACAATAACAATAATTAGTCAAAACAAATTGAATGATTTAAATATTTATTTAAATAAGAACCGAAACCAAGAATACATGATCATCTCATATTATTCGTAATTAATTTGTATAGATTAATAATTTATTAAAATTATAATTATTTCTCCATTAATGTATTATTTGACCAATTATTCACGTATCATCATTATGGTGAGTGAACTCGATAAAAGATCCACATGTGCTTCATGAACCTTCTAATGTCACTATTGAAATCTAATGGTGCAAGTGTGTATGATTCTAATACACACATCTTTCATCATTGATCATAATGGAAACCTTGATGGTGTGAAAGAAGTTCTCTATTTGTATCTATAATAAAACTGTGGTGGAAGAAGAGCGATCTTCATTCTTGAGAGTATTATATAATATGTGATCTCGAGAACTCGAGAGTAATCTCTAGATATTTTTTTCATAATGATTATAATGGATATGATAGGTTAAATAATGTCATGATTTGGTATAAATTTAAATAGGGGCTAGAGAATAATAATTTCTCACTGTCCCTTATGACCCGATTAATCCCTACAAAACCCCAAGTAAAAATAACAACAACAACAACAATAATAATATTTACATGACATGCACTAAAGTCATGGATAACTAAAATACTATTTCTTAGAGTAAATAAATTAAAATATATTCAAATAATATTAAATATATCATTTTCCATCCAACGATTAAGCTTGGTCCACCAATCCTTCCCAAAATGTTTCAAACATTTAATAATTACTATTTATTTAAATAAATAAATATATTTCCATTTTCGTAGATAAATATATAAGTACTACATTCAAAAAAATATTGAATAAAAATTTATTAAATATTCATGTAATTAAATAAATAAATAATTTTTTTCATATGAATAAATAAAAATATGTTAATATTATATCATCACATAACTAATAATTACTTAGAGAATAAATATATATTTAATACTCAACTCACATTACATTCATTTGAATAACTGGTGAATGTATATATACATTAAAAAATGAATAATTGTGAAACCAATTAATGAAATAGTATTTATTCAACATTTTAAATTCAAATATAATTTAACTAAGGTTATAAATACACATAGTGTGTAACCCTATAAACCCCTATATTAGTGGAATTTGGACAAAGCACTTAAAGTAAAAGGTTAGCATCTAACAAAGTTCCATGAAACCCATATAGAAAGAAGTTAAACACCACAATTATAATAACTAAATATGAATGATAACTATGTAATATAACATATTTTCTTCAATATAAATAATCAAGAAGGTTACATATTGGTGTAAACAACTTATGTGCTTAATGTATTTTTGTTTTGAATTTTTTTAAATGACCATTCTGAAAGAAATCCATGGCCACAAACATGATTAGGAATATCTATTCCCATCATAGGGCCGATGATATCATATTTAATAAAATAATAGAATGTAAAAATGCTTTTTTATTCATTAACTAATTATTATTCTTGACACACAAAACATATCCTTCTTCACTGAAATAATATTTCATCAAAGATTATTATAAATACATCAATGTAAGTGTCTCATGAAATTCATTAATAATAATAAAAACAATTTAAGGACACTTACACCTGTCTATGGATAAAAACATATAATGACACATATAAATGTGGATTTACTTCTGGGGGTATTTTTTCATAAAATACTTCTATATGATATTACAAAAGATGATATTCTTGAAGAAAATCCACAATGTCTCATGAGTACCCTGGCCCTGATGGATTATATCATCTACAACCTATCTAATAATATCTTATAGACTTCAAATATATATTTAATAATTAATTCATCACATGTATAGTTTCTTATAATTAAGTGGAATAGCTAGTACCTTTCAACATAATGATTACCCTTAGGAAATTATCCCAAATATGTCACAAAGAGAAAAAATCACTATAGTATAAGATATTAAATTATATTCGACACCATTAATATTTTGGGAAAGAAATATACATTGTATTTGTTTATAGGGAACCAAAAACAATAGAATCCCAATTAAAATAGAGTCAATTTCTAAAAAATACATTGGTCATCGTCACATAATAAAAATTCTTATAATGAGATATGGTTATATATTTAGAGCCCACCATGCTACATGTGGCTGATTTACTTATTGTAACATCATCTATTTGAGAAAATTTATCATGAGATGATTGGAAGAGTATATTATTTTTTCCTCTATCATCCCTAACATATTGGATGATACTATTGTTAAAATATCATTATAAATTGATTTAATTTTTCTATATAGGAATAAATAAAAATTCCTGAACAAAATATTACTAAAATCTATTCATTAACTATAAAAGATGCAATATACTCTATATAATAGAGATGGAAACTAATACCTGTAAAATGATTAATCCTTTCATATTACCTAATACATACCATGATACTAAATAAAAATAATCTAAATACAACTAGTTTCATATCCCATTTAAAATTAGTAATCAGATTTCTCTAATTTCCAAGAACCCATTAAATTTTTATTATTTATGAATTGTTTGATATTTTGGACCACCATTATATGTAGTTCTCTTGGTCTTATTTGATATTTTTATTTTATAATTTATGCATAGGTTATATCAAACTCATTTAAATATCATGGAAAGTGATATATATTTCAATGAAACTCTTAAGAATATGTAGTTCATACATCATAAAAGCTCAATGTGGCATTGGAATAATAGAGTCTTATTTTTACATCATGTATTTTTCAATACCCAGTATGATATGTATAATTAATTGGATTAAAACCCCCCTTGATCCATTATAGAAGAGCTTTAGACCTACAAAATTTGTATCTACTAATTTATCATGGTGAAATTATCATTTGG
This sequence comes from Viscum album, assembly GCA_963277665.1. Taxonomy (NCBI): domain Eukaryota; kingdom Viridiplantae; phylum Streptophyta; class Magnoliopsida; order Santalales; family Viscaceae; genus Viscum; species Viscum album. The sequence continues at coordinate 1,881,905,671 of OY728153.1, forward strand.
ACTTAATTACATATAATACTAATCACTTATCTTTTGTATATTATCAAATATATCTATCATGAAAAGTATAACCATTCCACAAACCTACTATAAAGCCTGGGAACACATTCAAATAAAACGAGTTTATAATGATCAATATACATGTTCTAATCCAAAAATTTATCCTTCAAGATTATATATCAAATTTGTATTACATGATGTCACCAAAAGTTCTGGTAGTTCAATATAGAAATCTTCCTTAAGATTTCATTTATATAACATGTTATTGAAATCCAATTCAAAATAAAATGATCATATAAAAATCACTGATATGTAAAATTTTAATAGAATTTTAAAACATAATTAGATGTAGTGTATTATCACCCACCACAGTGAATATATACAATGTCTATAAGTAATAATTATTTTATAATCATATGTTATTTTTTGTTCTAAACACGACTATCAATGTATTGTATCTCTTGAATACCTACCAACAGATATGCATCCACTGGACAAAGTACCAAAATGTTGAATAATATTTTGGTACATGAATCCATCGTTAATTTCATAGGAAATGTAAACAATTACTAGGATTGAACATACTAAATTCTATGTGAATTAGTATTTTTATCAAATAATATATATCATCCACTATTGTGAATATATAAAACCACCACTATGTTTTTAACATTCCAACACTGTCTGTGACTCTTGTAAAAATCCTACCACTCACATTATAAAGGTATCTATTCCTAGGATAACTTATATATCTAGAGGAAAAATTCAACTATATCATTTCGTACTCCAACTATCTAAAAATATATATAATTCCCATATATAAGTGTAATTTTTATAATTATTAACATTTTATATCAAGGTAGCTAATATCCTTAGAAACAATAGGATAATTAATTAAGTATCATTTATTGTTTTCTCTGATGAAAATTTTGTGCTATGTCTAACTTAATAATTTTTTTCATCATACACCATAGAATTTGACATAACAGGCTGGCATAATATCATAACTTTTAGGAAATCTAATAGTTAATATGGTTGTAATATGGTTAGTACAACACCCTGATATTTTATGAAAAATATTCATTTTATTTTTATTGATGGCTTATGTTGTACGCTACACCAAAAGGAGGTTGCACAACACGCATCCCTGACTTGGCTTGCATTACACGCAATCGCGACCTTCCACGATAGCGTGTGTTGTACGCAATACTGAGATTCAGTAAACGACGATCTGTTATATAAACTAGCTGTTATGAATAGTAATCCCATTTTTTAAAATTTTATAAATTTTATCTTTTGAAATGGACTTCATTTTTGGATTTGGAATATCGAAATTATCCTAGGGTGAATTTTTGGTATTTTTCTGAAAACATTCAATTTTTGATGAACAGTGAAAACACTAGGTTACTACTTAAAAACCAACTTTTTATTTAAATAACTATTTATTTTATTTAAATTTATTTTAGGTCAAATTTGATACATAATACCCATATATGTTGAATTTAATTCATTGGATTCATTTTATAATAATTTTAGATATATAAAAATTTTATTTAACTTTTCAACGTCTTTTACCCACCTCCTCGGAGAATTTGGAAATTCACAAAAAACATAATTTTACCTCTTCTGTGAGTGGAATTTCGAAAATACGAGAGACATGGCTAATATCAAGGACTAAAATGTGGTTCAATGAGATGAAAATATTTTTTGTGAATAGTAACTTTTTACTTTTATTTACCACGGTTAAAAGTAAACAGGGTAATTAAGGGTAAAAATGATATTATTATTATCCTAAAACATGTCTTAATTCTATTGGATAAGTGTAATTAGACCAAAAACAACCTTACGAATAAAATATGACCATTTAGGTCCACATGGATTAGATTAGGACATTTATTAATAATTTTTTTAAAGAAGAGTTAAAATAGTTAAAATCAATGTTTAATAACTAAAACATTATTAATATTGGGTTATACTTAAGATAAATTCGACTATAAAAATTCATTAGAAGATAAATGTATTTCCTACCTAAGGGTATTTTATTTTTTATTTTTATACATTAAATAATTTAATTTAGTTATGACACAATGATGATGCAGTAATTATCTTATTAATGAAATATTGACACAATTAATGTTATAAATAGCCAAATAAATTTAATATGAGACTTTTAATGAATTAAACTAATTTTATTGGTTACTATGACATGTTAGTATTGATTTAATTAACTTTTTTCAAACTAATAATTCTGTTATGGTTTTCACATAAATCAATTACCAAATAGTGTCAAAGTTGACATAAAATAGTTTTTAAAACAAATATTATATTATTAATTGGTATTTTATTCCTAAAAATATAAGGTTCGGAAACATGACTTAGATAAGGTTATATATATTAATAATAAACAACTTGGGGGTTCTTTTGGATTGTTATAGTAACTTTATTAACCTTATAGTGTAGGAAAACAGGAAGAGACAATAAAAGTAAAATTATTAATCTTAAAGTTAAATCTAAATGATAAGGTTAAAATAGAAACCTAAACTTGTCTAAAATATATTGGATGAGAGGATTTCGACCCATACCCACCTTATACTAGAAATAAATCAATTTGGATATATTAAAAATCGAATATGACATTATTATAAAACAATACTTTAACTTTTTCCAAAGGTGCCCCTCTCCTCCCTTATAAAAAGGGCACCCCTTCCCTCTTCACTTCACAGCCTATTGAGCCTTGAATCTCGGCCAAACCCTGACCATTTCTATTCTCCACTTCCCTAGAAACATTCTGGAGGTTCTGGTCTTCTCAAAATACCAACTCTACTTCCTTAAGAGAAGGCTTAAAAGAGGTGCGTCGAAGAAGAGGTAATCTCTTCTTTCGATTCTCCCAAGATTCTTTCTTCTTGAACTTCTTCTTATTTAGTTGTTTCATTATAAAATAATAACATCAGTATCAATAATATACTGATATTTTATTGTGAATATGAAACAAACCTATTTAACCTTCTATCCAACCTACGGAAAATGAAATCACCACGCATGCGTACGTACGGAATACTGTCTCCACGCCGTGGTGTAATCAGTTTTTCCACCACCACCTTTCATGGATGGGAATAATGGTGTAAATAAATCACTATATATGGTTATTGTAAAGTGATATTGATTATTTAATATTATACATATACTTAAATACAATTCCAATGATCATGGTAATGATATCATCGCTCGTGCGTACGTACGGACTACCGTCTCCATGAACGCGATGAGATTCATTTTCCATGATTAACCATCCAAGAATGATTATAAAGTATATATAATGAATAATAATGAAATATATGACATAATGAAGCTACTGGATTTATGTATACATATATATATATATATATATATATATATTTCATCTAATTACTTCCATTCAAGTCAATAAAGAAAGGAAAACAATGTTCATGCGTACGTACGACCTACAGTCTCCATGAACGGTGTGTTTCATTTTATTTATATATCTATTATATATATATATACTAAAAATATATGATATATAAATCATGTTTTACATTCTGGAAGTAATTAAATCATGATATAAGTAATAATAATATCAAGAACAACAAGTCCAAACACGTACGATAAATGAAACAATTTTACCCAAAACGCTAGTTTAACATGGAATCGACAAATGAATGGGTAATATAAATACATAAGTGAACCATATATGATAGAATAACAATGAATATGATTCTGTAATAATTCAATGACAATATTTAAATAATTATACAGGAGTTTCGGATACATACGAAGCATATCGGACATAAGGTAAGGGATAACCTTTCCAATCTTGTTCTTATCTGAGATTGTCTATTCTTAAGTATTTGCTGGGGTTATTGTTATCATCCAAGTAAATGTTTTCTAAAAGTGTTATTATGTATTTTTAATGTCCTTTTTACCCATTTTTAATTTTACTACATTTTATGTAAGTAATCTTTCTTGTGTTTACGTTACGAGGTACTTTTTGACTTTTCTGACAAAAGTACGAGGGGAATGTTTTTTGTAACTTATACAGCATGAATGATTTTTTAAGGATTTATAAAGACTTATTTTCATGAATATTACTCAAAAATATTTCATGAATATTTTAAACAAAATATTTTTCTTTTAAAATTTCATGATGTTCTTTGAAAATAAATTGATTTTGAAGAAGATAGGATATTTTCCTCAAGAATTCATTTCAAGTGTTTTATCAAAACCATTTTTCAATATAAGATGACATTATATCCTATGTGTATGTTTAAATTATAATGTCTCCATTATTTAAATGATTTCAATTTTATTAAGATGAAATGATATCCATTTTTTTGTATGGATTTTGTTATGATGGGATGATATTTATGAAACCCATTTTATTCTTTGGGTTATGATGAATGATTTATGTTTATTTTGTTGCACAAGTAATAATGATTTCATTATGAGAAGGGTGAGACCTATATCTCCCTCCAATGAATTGGGTAAAGATTTATATCTCATGATATAGACAAGACTGGAATGGTAAGTTAATCCGGATCAGTGTTACAGGACTGAAACAAAGAGTGAACCCGATTCAGAAAGGGACATTGTCCACTAAGATGGTCTTAGCAGCAATGCCTTGGCTACTATTGAAATCATATCATGTGCTTAATGTTTTTCCACAATTACAAGTTTTATTTCCATGCTATTTTATCATGATTGACGTTTCATTATGATATATGCCATATATACTTGCAAGATTTATATCTTTTCTCATGATTTTGATGTTTAGATTTTATGTTCAAGTTTTTGCAATCGAATGTTTATGGATTGTTTTATGTTCCCTATACTTACCCATACTGAGCATTTGAGCTCACCCTTTATTTGTTTTCTTTTCCCCATGATTTAAATAAAGGTTTTAGGTAAGAAAACAAAAGGTGATGATATTTAAGGTAGATGCTGAATATCTTTCACCATGATTAGAAGATTATTTTTCCGAGTTTCCAAAGACACGAAACTATTACGGTCCTTGTGCATCTTTTTTAGTTATGTATCAAGTATTCTGTAAAAGTAATGTAATGTCTATGTACGTTAAGATTTGGGTCTATTCAGTTGGTATCAAAGGAAAGGTTTAGTTAACCATTGGAAACTAGTATGCGAAAACTTTAGTGATATCCCTAGAGATATTTCTACGGTATTTCTAAGGATACCCTAAGGTTAATTATAAGTATAGTTTATAGTCCTATAATTATGATAATGATCATGAATAACCTAGGATTAAACCTATGATGTTAGATATTGAAAGTACTCCCATTGATTTTGTTATTTTTCTAGCATGATTTATGTCTCCCATACAATTCTTTTTGGGTTTTAGAAAATGGATAGAAACTAAAAGATTCATGTTAATGAAGAATATGATGGACAATGGAATGATATTATTATTCATCAAGAAAATGAAATGGGATTTGGAAGGCGAAACATCGTTATTATGCCAAATCCTCAATCTCATAATATGATCAATAATCTCAACTTTGGTAAGTTTCTTGACTCATCTAATAAGAGAAATATGGACTTTCATGATGGTCATAGAGGAAAGATAGTTCAATTTCCCTCATGTAAATCATGTGGGAAGAGGCATCAAGGAGAATGTTTCAAAGGAACTAGAAGATGCTTTGGGTGCTGAAAATAAGGACCCAAATCTAGTGAGTGAAAAGGAAAGGGTTAGTTAACACCATGGACATGGATAATGGTATTGCTAAGACATCAACAATGGTTATGTGTTTTAAATGTGAAATGTACAGGAATTATGAGGAGACTACAAATTATATATGACATGAAGGAAGTGTTGAAGCTTGGTCAATGGTTTAAGAAGGTAGTGGAATGATTGTATGTTTATCAAGAGTTATGTTTTATAGGTAATTTAATGGTACTATGGAATAAAGAAACATCTAAGGATTGTTACACTATTGTTTTTTCTAAAGTATTTGAAATTATATGTTGAATGGTACTGGTAACCAAGAAAGGTTATTCATATATTTTTGGAAAGAAGATGATATGAACATAATGAGTTGAAAAGGAGTAAATAATATGTTTGATAGTATTTCTAAGATCATGATTGATATAAGGACTAAGTGATATCATGGTTTGAGTGTATAGAATTTTGAGGATTTTGGTATGTAGAAAGTGTTAACTTTTAACTACATTCATGTTTTCACTAAGGTTCAATGGGTATTCATTTTTCAAGAGAATACATGATTAAGGCCTTAGAATGTTTGGAATGTGACCAACAAGACATATCTTGTTATATATGGGGATCAATGATGGTATTAACATACTTGTTATATGAACTCTCTGGTAATCATTTTCACTATAATATGAGATTAGACATCAGTATTTTGGATAAGCCAAACTATTGGAATAGATTATGTTGGATATTAGTTAGTATTGTTTAAGTCTAGAACTTTTTCGATATTATTGATGGAAAATTAGAATAATGTATTTTTAGAAAAAAAGGACAACCTGCAGGACGGGTGAAAACCCGTCACGTCGGAAAAGGATGTGGGAATTGACCCCACAACCGAAGTGCGATATGCCTTTATTTCCTACCACTGGCCTACAGAAAGTCCCTGGTTAGTAGAAACTAGTTTTATTTTATTATGCAGGATGATAGATGAAGTATAAGTCCATTTTGGAACCATATCTGATTAATCTCACCATAGATGGACTTATGTATATAACTTTTGCTAACTTATGTTTGAGACAGATGGAATGACCTATCATTCTATCGCATGATCTGAAAAAACTTTGGGAAAGACAAATTCAAATTCATTTCATAAAGTGATGAAGTGGAAATTGTTCAAGGCACAAACAACGGTGAGATTTTACCAAAAATAAAGTAAGTATTTCTTCTAAATCAAATTCTTCAACTTTAGGGAAATGATCTTGAAAACCAAAAATGTTGTCCTAGTGCCCTTATATCTGATGAATCAGATGGTACCCTAGATCATAAATAATTTATGGCTTTGTGATTTTTGGATTTTTCATAACCATGTTCTCTACCACTCTCCATCAGAACATGAAAGTTAGATTTCTCTTCCATATCCATATTTTCACCTATGTTCTCCTACTTGGAAACCCAGTTACTAGATAATTTGGGTAACTGTTACGTATCATACTTTAGTTTTTAAATATTGGTTTTGGTATTCCTTTTTTACATTGAGGGTTTCTATTAATGAAACTTTTGAGTAGTAAACCATTTATAACCCCGACGAATTTCGAGGGAGAAATTCATTTTAAGGGGGGGTAGAATGTAACACCTTGAGATTTTATGAAAAATATTATTTTTAATTTTATTGATGTCATGTATTTTATGCTACAAAAAAAGGAGCTTGCACTACATGCATCCCTGACTTGGCTTGCATTACACGCAATCGCGACCTTCCACGATAGTGTGTGTTGTACGCAATACCGAGTTTCACTAAACAACGATATGTTATATAACTAGCTATTATGAATAGTAATAAACATTTTTTAGAATTTTATAAATTTTATCTTTCGAAATGGACTTCATTTTTAGATTTGGAATATCGAAATTAGCCTAGGGTGAATTTTTGGTATTTTTCTGAAAACTTTCAATTTTTGACGAATAGTGAAAACACTAGGTTACTATTTAAAAACTGACTTTTTATTTAAATAATTATTTATTTTATTTAAATTTATTTTAGGTAAAAATTGTTACATAATACCCATATAAGTTCAATGTAATTAATTGGAGTAATTTTATAATAATTTTAGATATATAAAAATGTTATAGAACTTTTCACTGTCTTTTACCCACCTCCTAGGAGAATTTGAAAATTCATATAAAACATAATTTTACCGCTTCTGTGAGTGGAATTTCAAAATTCATAGAGACACGGTTAATATCAAGGACTAAAATTTGGTTCAATGAGATGAAAATAATTTCTGGTGAATAGTATATTTTTACTTTTATTTACCATAGTTAAAAGTAAATAGGGTAATTAAGTGTAAAAATGATTTTATAATTACCCTAACACATGTAATAATTATATTGGATAAGTTTAATTCGACCAAAAACAACCTTAGGAATAAAATATGACCATTTAGGTCCCCTTAGATTAGATTAGGACATTTATTATTAATTTATTTAAAAAAAAGTTTAAAATAGGTAAAATCAAAGTTTAATAATGAAAACATTTTTAATATAAGGTTATACATAAGAAAAATTCTACTATAAATATTCCATACAAAGAAAAAAATATTTTCTACATAATGTAATTTTATTTATAATTTTTAGACTTTAATAATTTAATTTATTTATGATACAATGATGATGCAATAATTATCTTATTAATGAAATATTGACATAATTAATCTTATAAATACCCAAATAAATGCAATTTGAGCCTTTTTATGAATTATACTAATTTTATAGGTTAATAGGACATGTTAGTATTTATTTAATTAACTTCTTTCGAACTAATCATTCTCTTATGATTTTCAGAAAAATCAATTACCAAATAGTGTCAAAGCTGACATAAAATAGTTTTTTTAAAAAAATATTATATTATTAATTGGTATTTTATTCCTAAAAATCTAAGTTTCGGCCAAATGACTTAGATAAGGTTATATATATTAATAATAATCAACTTGGGGTTCGTTTGGCTTGTTATATTATATTTATTAACCTTATAATGTAAGAAAACAAGAAGACACGGTAAAAGTAAATTTATTTAACTTAAAGTTAAATCTAAATGATAAGTTTAATATGGAAACCTAAAATTTTCTAAATTATATTGGATGAGAATATTTTTACCCATACCCACCATAGATTAAAAATAAATCAATTTAGAGCTATTAAAAACAGAATATGACTTTATTATAAAATAATATTTTAATTTTTTCCAAAGGTGCCCCTCTCCTCCCTTATAAAAAGGGAACCCCTTCCCTATTATCTACACACCATTTTGAGCCTTGAAGCTCGGCCAAACCTGGCCCATTTACCTTCTCCACTTCCCTAGAAACATTCTGGAGGTTCTTTTCTTCTCAAAATACCAACTCTACTTCCTTAAGAGAAGGCTTGAAGGAGGTGCGTCGAATAATAGGTAATCTCTTCTTTCGATTCTCTCATGTTTCGTTCTTCTTCAACATATTCTTATTTAGTTGTTTCATTATAAAGTAATAACATAAGTATCACTCATATACTTATATGTTATTATGAATATTAAACAACCCAATTTAACCTTCTATCCATCCTACGGAAAACGAAATCACCATGCGTTCGTACGTACGGAATACCGTCTCCACACCGTGGTGTAATCAGTTTTTCCACCACCACCTTACATGGATGGGAATAATGGTTTAAATAAATAACTATATATGGTTATTTTAAAGTGATATTGATTCTGTAATATTATACATACACTTCAATACCATTACAACGATCATGGTAATGATATCATCGCTCATGCGTACGTACGGACTACCGTCTCCACGAACGCGATGAGATTCATTTTCCATGATTAACCATTCAAGAATGATTATAAATTATATATAATGAATAATAATGAAATATATGACATAATTAAGCTACTTTATATATATATATATATATATATATATATATTTCATCTACATACTTCCATTCAAGTCAATAAATAAAGAAAACAACGTTCATGCGTACGTACGGCCTACCGTCTCCATGAATGGTGTGTTTCATTTAATTTATCTATCTATTATATATATATATATATACTGAATATATATGATATATAAATCATGTTTTACATTCTGGAAGTATGTAAATCATGATATAAGTAATAATAATATCAAGAACAACAAGTCCAAACACGTATGATAAATGAAACAATTTTACCCAAAACACTACTTTAACAGGGAATTGACAAATGAATGGGTAATATAAATACATAAGTGAACCATATATGGTATAATAACAATGAATATGATTATGTAACAATTAAATGACATTATTTAAATCATTATACAGGAGTTTCAGATACATACAAATCATATCGGACAGAAGGTTAGGGATAACCTTTCCAATCTCATTCTTATCCGAGATTGTTTATTCGTAAGTATTTTCTGGGGTTATTGTTATCATCCAAGTCCATGTTTTCTAAAAGTGTTTTTATGTATGTTTAATGTCCTTTTTACCCATTTTGTCTTTTACTACATGTTATGTAAGGAATCATTCTTGTGTTTACGTTACGAGGTACTTTTTGACTTTTCTGACAAAAGTATGAGGGTAATGTTTTTTTAACATATATGGAATGAAATGATTTTTACGGTTTTATAAAGCCTTATTTTCATGAAGATTACTCCAAAATATTTCATGACTATTTTAGAAAAAATCTCTTTCTTTTAAAATTGCATGATGTTTTGTGAAAAGAAATTGATTCTGAAGAAGAAAGGATATTTTCCTCAAGAATTCAATTCTAGTGTTTTATCAAAACCATTTTCCATCTATGATGGAATTATTTCATATGTGTATGTTTCAAGTATAACTTCTCTATTATTTATATGGTTTAAATTTTCTTATGATGAAATGATATCCAATTTTTTATGGATTATGTTGTAATGGGATGGTGTTTATGAAACCCATTTTATTCATTGGGTTATGATGAATGATTTATGTTTATTTTGTGGCACAAGTAAGAATGATTTCATTATGAGATGGGTGGGACCTATATATCCCTAAATTTTATTGGGTAAATATTTATATCTCATGAGATAGACATGGATGGAATGGTATGTTAATCCAGTTTAGTGTTACAAGACTGAAACGAGGAGTGAACTCGATTCAGAAAGGGACTTTGTCCACTAAGATGGTCTTGGCAGCAATGTCTTGGATACTATGGAAATCATATCATGTGCTTAATGTTTTACCACAATTAAAAGTTTTATTTCTATGATATTTTATTATGATTGACATTCCATTATGATATATGCCTTACATAATTCCAAGATTTATGTCTTTTCTCATGATTTTGATGTTTAGATTTTATGTTCATGTTTTTGCATTCGAATGTTTATGGATTGTTTTATGTTCTCTATACTTACCCTTACTGAGAATTTTAGCTCACCCTTTATATGTTTTCTTTTCCACATGATTTAATGAAAGGTTTTAGGTAAGAAAACAAAAGGGGAATATATTTATGGGAGATGTTGAAGATCGTTCACCACGATTAGAAGATTATTTTTTCAAGTCTCCAAAGACACTAAACTATTACGGTCCTTGTGCGTCTGTTTTCATTATGTATCAAGTATTCTACAAAAGTATTGTAATGTCCATGTACGTCAAGATTTGGGTCTCTACAGTTAGTTTTTACACTGTTATTTTAAATACATGTATGGACAATAATAATTTAAATATATATATACATAAGTGTGTTTGTGTAATAATCCTAATCAATCTAATTTTTAATATCACCATATCTATGTTGTGAATAAGGTAATGGAGGTTTAGTAAAACATTTACTCTATATTTAATGGTTGGAGAACACTTTATTAACATATACTATGGAATACTAGTATACATGATAATATATTTTTCTATAATTGTATTCATTACATTCTTCAATGATTCTAAAAAATTATTAATGAAATTTGATGAAGTATATGAATTAGCCTTTAGTTTCTCCTTAGAATAGTCTACACCATGTATCTGAACTAACTATACAATATTTATAGAAAAAATAGTTTTCCAAAGGTTTATTTTTCTAGAACATGATAAATATTTTCGATATTATACCTATTGTTTTAGATAAAAGATAAAAAATATTTGGGGTATAATGTAACACCCTGATATTTTGTGAAATATATTTTTCAAAATAGTTTACCCATTTATATTTTTCATTTCACAGGACCTTGAAAATAGCTATATATATATATATATTAAAACACTAAGTCAAAAAATCATTTCACATGGAAAATCAAAATAGAATATGTTTCATTCAACCATAACTAGGTATATGTTTCATGCAACACTGACTTGGTGTATGTTACATGCAACATAAATATTTATATGAAATATCATTTTATAGTTATAATTTTTTAAATGAGATAATTAAAACCTATAAAATAAAATTAGTATTATGAATAGTAATAAATAATTTTAAAATATTTTTTATAATTATTTTATATAAATAAAACATGTTGATAATGAAAGATATAATTTTTTGTTAAGACCTTATACATTTAAAAATACTATTTTGTTAAATAAATGACATTTCTTGTACTTCTATGAAAAATAATAAAAATAATTTTAGAAAAAACTATAAATACAATTTAATAAAATAAAAATAATATTTTAATTTAGAATGTGTAAATTATATCAGGGTGATGTTTTAGGGTTTTTCTAAGAAACTCCGGTTTTGTTGAACAATGAAAATACTGCTTTTGTAGTTATAAACTGCCTTTTCGTTTAAATAATTATTATTTTTAAATAATATTTTAATTTTTTTAAGGTAAAATTAGATCAATTATTAATATATTAATACAATTTATTTTATTATAATCAATATTACAATGAAATTGAGTATAAAAACCTAACAAACTTTTGAACTTCTTTCTACTTAAAAAAACACTTAATTTCGTCCAATCCATGCTATTAGAATTAATCTTAATTTTTCCAATTATATGAATTTAACTTAAAAAAACCAAAAAAAATTATAATCAGTATAATATTTAGTGTCTAATAATATCAACTTATTTTTTGGAAAAAAATTATTAGTAAAAGTGATTAAAATTAATCACAACGATTAATGTCAAATTCAGCTTAATAAGAGACTAAACCTTAATATTAAGAGCCCAAATGACCTATAAACATGTCCAAAAATAATTGTATGGATATATATAACTTATAATATATTTTATTGAAATTATTTCATTATTGGATGAACATTAAACATGAAAAATGTTGGTGGAATTATCTCTTCATAAATTTACAAGAGCGCCACTCCTCTTTCCCTATAAAAGGCCATAACCACTCCCTCCTCTTCAAATCTCCCAACCCAATTAGGTTAAAAAAATATATACCCAATACAATTAAAAAAATACCTACCTTTCTCCTTGAATCATCTTTTTTTGCATAATGTCTTCCAAGGAATCCTTTTGGCTCAAACCAAAAGGAGTTACCCGATTAAGACTTAACACCTTCTCTCAAGCTCATTTTCTTTATTTTCCTTCCACACACCATCCATTATATTTATTACATAATTGTATAAAAATATGTTATAATAAATATAATAGTATTTTTTAATACTAAGGGTTCTACCTAAACTTATAAACACCTCCATCTAATTTCTAACCAACATACTATTTATGTATACCGAGAACTTCCGCCTCAAAAAAATTACGATCGTTCAATTTTTATTAACTCATCTCATGGTGGAAGTTTTGATAGAAACTATATTTATATATATTATATATTATATTTAATATTTATCTAATATTATCTATTCATTTTAAAATACATATTTTATTACTTTTCATTTTGTGTTAAAATGATAATTTTGTTTGAGGAAGTGTGGACAACCACTCCCTCAAAGCGATGAGATTCGTTCACACACTAAATAGAATGTATTATGGATAATATTAGTGAAATGATATGATAAATATAAAATTATAATTATAATTTAGTTATATTTTATACATATATACAGTTATGTCATGTTTTTATTTCTTTCAATATGATAATAAAAATAGAAACAATGTTCATGTGTACGTACGTCTTACCGTCTCCATGAACGGTGTATTAAATTTCATATTTATATATTATATATATTATTATAATAAAAATATAATTTTTATTATTGATATTTATATAGAGTTTTACATTTTTTACTAATTACATAAGTACAAGGACCAATGATATAACAAATTAAGACACCGGTGAAGAACAAAGCGAATAATATCCTAAGTGAAACCTTAACATAGGATGGTTAACAAGAGGGTAATATAAGGTCAAAATAAAACCATATATGGTATTATATATAAGAATATTGTTATGTAAAATATTTATAATATATTTATATTTATTTTATAGGTTTTTTGAATGATTATAATGAGAATTAATACACAAGGTAAGGGGATTTCATCTCAATTTTTATTTCTGTGACATAAATCCTATGTTCTCCACTCTTTATTTTAGTGTGGTGTATGTAATGAACATGATTGTATTATATTTATATTATAATTAAATTTATGGTTATTCAAAAAATCCATTTGATGATATTTCTTTTATGGGGTTTAAGTTTCAAAAGTTACCAAATCGGTAAATTAGTTGTGTCTCAATTTTCCTTCTTTGAGGCTCGTGTTCTCTTATGCTCCTAAATTCATTTTTGAGGATTATATACTTTCATTTTACTTGTTATACCATGAAATATATTCATTTCATGATATTTTATTCTTCCTTTAATTTTAGTTTCTAATATGGAGAGTATGATACCAAGTTACCAATTTATAAGAGTGTATTAAGACAATCTCATCGGTTTTCGAGATTGTTAATGTTTAGGATTATTTTGATAAAATATTATTATCCATATCTCAAGAAAATTCATGATATTTATTTTACCATATATATTTAGGATGTATTCATATATTGGTACCATTTTTCTAATCCATTGTACATAATATAGTTAATAATGTATTTTTAAGAAAGCTTGACTTTACCCTCTCTTCTGTCACAAATCCATATACCTTGAAACCCAAGATTACTAAAAAGAGTATCCAAGAATATTATGCTAATATATTATAAAAAATTAAATTAAAATTTTACCCTTTTTAACTAATTCTTTCAGAGGAACATTTTTATCCCTTTCTGAAGGAGGTGTTTTTCTATCATTTTTACCCGAAAAAAGGAATGTTCTTCCTACCTCATATGACACGTATAAATTTACCCACCTTCAATTATTTAAAGATTTATTTTCCTGATTAAGAGGTTAATTTTAACGTAATGTTTTATTATACATTTTAAAGAAAATTTTTTCAAAATTTTTTCAAGCTTCTTTCATAATTTTTACGGAAAATGGGTTTTTCATAAGGATTTAGGTTTTAAAGAGACTTTTTCAAATAAGAAAGGATATTTAACTTTAGAAATGTTTTCAAAATATCATTTCATATTATTTTTATTATATGATAAAATATATTGATGTTAAAAATTTCCCTATAGTAAATGATCATGAGGTTCCATCTTATTCTTTATTGAGTGGTTTATGTTTTGATGGAATGATGCCTAAGATTCCTATTTCACTTCCATGAGTTTTATACTTTTGAAACACGCTTATTTTCACGGGTTATGATTTCATGAAATTAATATGAAACCTATAACTATTCATAGGCTATGATGCGATGAAATGTTAATGATACCCATTTAATTTCATGGGTAATGATGTTATTTTTATAAAACCTATCTCTTTTTATGGGTAATGATTTGATGAAAGTGTTGTTATGTTTTAGAAAAATTATGAATGATTTTATTTTGAGATGGGTGGGATATATATATTTGTTTAATGAATTGAGTAATGATATGTTATATATGATCTCAAAGGTTACATGAGATATATCCCAAGCCCCAAATAAAGTGGTACATGAGATTCAGCCCAATCCCAAAAACAAGAAGATATATGGGTTGCATCTCAATCCTAAAAGAAAGAGGGTCCAAATGTTATATCCCATGCACAAAAATAAGAATATACCTGTGTTTCAACCAAATCCTAAATTAAATAGGGTACATGGGTTGGTATCCCTACCCTAATGTAGGTACATGGGTCATATCCCACGACTATCATGTCATAAAGGACATGGTAGGTAGCCTTGATATAAAATTTATATTATTATATGTATGCCCAAAATCATATCTCTTATTACTCGGTTACAATTTCATGGCTCATTATGTTTATTTCCTTATGATTCATTTTGTATGAAGTGACATGATTTAAACCATAACTCATGTTTATGATCTTTAATATGCTGGGTATGATATCCAAATGTTAATATCATGTTCTCATACCCCTATGTTCATGGTTATTCTGACTTGTCTCTGATGTTTACCCTCCCTGAGATTCTGATCCCACCCCTTTTTATGTGTCCTTTCCCCAGGTTATTAAGAATTGTTTTAGGTAGAATTTATAATGGCAGAGATCTTTATGGAAGATTTTGAATATCATTCACTAGAATAGAGTATTATTTCAAATTTTCCAATGACACTAAACTATTATGGTCCTCAAGAATGTATTTTTGTAATTTATTAAATATTCATCTAAAATAATGTAATAACCATGTAAGATAAGTCTCGAAAGTTATTTTTTTGTATAAATGAAAATGTTTATTCAATCTTTGGAAACTAGGATTAGTAAAATATAGTGAGATCCATAGGTGTATGAATATATCAAGTTGTTTCTGTATGGAAAAGTCTAAGGATAAGGAAAAGTGTAAGAAAATGTATTGAAATTTTTGTAGAGGATAAAGGGAGTGGTTTCCTAGAAATACATCCATTTATGGATAATACAAGCATATTTGACTCTAGAAAAGATATAACTATGACTGAAAACATTGAAAAGATGTCTGGGGCCTAAATTGGGTTATTCTGGTACATGAAAATGGGCCTTATTGGACACCTGGTTTTACACTCTTGTGGTATATGATTTGGAAATTAACAAACACTTCATTAACCATTAAAGAGTGATTTGAATTTTAGATGACTATAAATGACCCTGGATAAACCAATGGTTTCATATATTAAAGAAGGTTTCAAAATTTAGACATCCCATAAGTGACTTTTCATGATTATATGGTTTCTCTCTATGATAAATGTTTCATATTAGATGTTTTTTATATTTATTCAATGGTTTGAACCCGAATCAACCACATTAATACTACTTATAAGGGAAAACACAATTATTTTTCTCCCAAGGATCCAAATGCATTGGGATCTATAATGAAAAGCCTTTTTTCTATGCTCAAACTACTTTCTGAAGATCTGAATCATGATGAACTTCTAATCGATCAAAGTAGGGAACAATGTTATGTTGAGTCCTTCGTAAGGCTACCTCCACATTATTTTAGCGGGTCATCAGATCCACTTATTTCCTAACAGTAGATTAGTACCACTTAAAATATATTCTATTTTCTCCATTGGTAAGATAATGAAAAATTCATTCTAGTTGTTTATCTGTTAAAAGTTAGAGAATACCAGTGGTGGAATCTAATCAAGAATACGAGGAAGAAAGATGAAATTGAATCCATTAAATATGATGAGTTCAAGAACATATTCTTCAATAAATAATTTCTCATGTTCTTCATATAGATTTGGAAAATGGGTTCCTTGAGTTGAACAAAAAGGTTAATGAATAATTTAGTGCTGACAATGCTAATTTCATTAGACCTTTTAGGTGAACTTATAGAATTATCATACAAAAATAAAGTAAGTTTGATAGGATCATTAAGGGATTAAAGAAAAGTATCATAAGGGAATTGTATATAATAGAATTTTACATATATTAGTAGATTGTGCATTGTGAAATCGATGATGAAATGAAGGTCGGAGTTATGTATCAATATCATGGTTTTAACAAGAAGAGGAAGATGGAGTTAAAAGGACAATCAAAAAACGATGGAGATAAGAAGAGGATCCTTACATTTTTCTATAAGAATGTAATGAAGCATTAAGGGAATTTACATAATGGTACAAGTAAATGTTTTATGTCTGGAAATGAAAAAGGTCGAGTGGCTGAATTCTGAACTGATTGAAAAAAAGTTTTATAATGATGTTAATAATGAGAAAAATCCTCATGAAAAACCTACCACACTTCAGTGTTTCAGTTTCATGGAGTTTGTAAATTTCTACAAAAAGACCCAAAATCTAAGAATTAAAAATTGTTATCGGTTCTGACAACCACTAAAGATAAAGGAACAAAAGTATATCATATACAATCATAATAGATTAAGTGAGCCCTGATAATTGGGAAACTCCATAGTGGTGAATTTTATATGTGACATCATAAAAATATGATCTATGAAAATATTGTTTATCTAGTAGTGGAAATTATAACATGTATAATAATTTATTATCTTTCCCTACATTAATTGTGGATTAATAAAATCATGTGGATTTTTTTATATTTACAAGGATGAAACCAATCATCTAATATTAAATTTTTTTTAATATAAGAGCCTATTTAAGGAATAAATGGTGAATTTTATTTTAGAAGAATATATATTTTCAATAAGGATCTATAGAAATTAAGATTATGAACATGTTTTCAAGAGAATGTAAGATGAAGGTATTCACATGTTTAGTATGTGATAACACATGGGGTATCAATGTTAATCTGATTTCATGACCTTATTTCTATTGTTTTAAATTTTCATGTTTTGGAAGGGTTATAAGGTAAACCATTTATGGAAGTATTAAGTTATAGTTTTGATGTTGTTTGTGAGAATAAAGTATTTTCTTACCACACAAGGATTTAAAAATATTGGAGAACCTATTTTAAAAATTAGGTGTTGATGATAACTGATGATAGATGGGATGACATATCATGGGTCTTATGATCTGTTAGTGTAACCAGAATAAAAAATTCACCTTCCTTTTTCAAGTAAGAGGTGAGTTGGATTAAGAAATAATAAAGGAATTGGTTATCTTGAAATCATTAGTGTATATATTTTTCATGAATATTATTTATCTTTAGGAAAAAGTATATTGAACCCAAAAAATGTTATCCTATAGTACCTCTATTTCCGATGAATCAGATGGTTCCTTAGTTTATAAAATATTTATGGATTATTATTATTAACATTTTGGTATCATTGTTCTCTATCACTCTCTATCATAACATGATAGTTTTATTCTACTTTTATGTACATGTTTTGACTTCCCACCTATGTTCTCTAATGTGTAAAACTGATTATATGTAACATTGGTAAACATTATGTTTCTAACATTCCATTTTTAAAGGATGTTTTATTATTCATTTTTATGATTTGTATTTTTATGAATGAAACAATGAAGTACTAATACTTTGATAATGAAAATTAATTTCCAAGGAGAAATTATTTTTATGGGGGGTAGAATGTAATACACCTAGATTTTAACAATCATTTTTATCAATTTAATATACCATTTTATAATTTTCATCTCATGTGACACTAGAAATAGATATATATATTTTAAAACAATAATTCAATCATTAAACTCACATAAAACATTGAGTCATCGTATGTTACACGCAACCATGACAAGGAGTTTGTTACTTGCAACACCGACTTGGTGTACATTACACGCCACACTGATGTTTCAAAGAAAAATCAATTTATAGTTATATTTATTTGAATGAGAAAATAATAATCTAGTCAATAAAGTTAGTAATATGAATAGTAATAAATATTTTTTTAAATATTTTTTATAATGGTTTTATAGAAATTTAACATAATTATAACAAAATATAAGATTTTTATTAAATACCTTTTATACTTAAATATAAAAGTTTCTCAAATAACCTACATTTACGTCCCTATATAACAAATATTAAAATTAATTTTATTAACATATAGATATTGAATTTGATAAAATAATATTAATTTTATAATTTATAATTCAGTAATTATCTTAGGGTTAATTTTTGGGATTTTTTTGAGAAACGTCATTTTTAATGAATAGTGAAAAACACTGATTTTTAGTAAAAAACAACATTTTCATTTCAATAATTATTATTGTTAAATTATTTTTTAAATTTTATTTAAGGTTAAATTAGATAAAATATAAATATATTAATTCAATTTAGTTCATTAAAATAAATTTCACTTTTATATTGAATATAAAAATGTAATAAACTTCAGAACATCTTTCAACTTTAAAAACCTGTAATTTTATCCAATCTCCTGGATTAGCATTAATCATAATTTTTACACATATTTGAATTGAATTTTGAAAAAAAAAAATAAACCATTTTAATTAATATATTATTTAGAGTCTAATAAATTCAACTTAATTTTTTAACAAAAATATTAGTAAAAGTGATTAAAATTAATGGCAACGATTAAGGTCAAATTAAGCATAATTGGGGACTAAAACTTAATAATTGAATCCCAAATGACCTATAAACGTGTCCAAAACCCATTTTATGTATATATATAGACCCTATAATCCGTTTTATAAACCTTTTATCTTTATTATATCCAATTTCAACATGAAATTTTTTGATGGAATTCTCTCTTCAAGTATTCACCAGAGTGCCACTCCTCCATCCCTATAAAAGGCCAACACCTCTAACTTTTATTCACACATATCAAACCAATTGTATTTGGCCATGATATAAAGAGTAAAACTCCAAAAATCTCACCTGTACTCCTTGAATTCTCCCATTGGTAATAATTTCTTCCAAGGATACCTTTTGGCACAGACCAAAAGAAGTTTCCCTATTAAAAGGTAACACCTTCTCTCAAACTCCATTTTTTTATTTTACCTATACACTCCTCCAATATATTATTTCCAAGGTTTTATAAATACAATATTATCCTAAATATACTATTATGTAGTTTCGAAATGGGTTTTACCAAAATATAGACACATCTCTATCTACTGGATAAGAAAAATACCGTTTTTGTTTTCAGCGAACTTTCGACTCAAAAAATGATGATTGTTCAAGTTTTATTACCTATTCTCAGGGTGGAAATTATTATGGAAACTATATTTATATATATTATATATTATATTTATTATTTATTTAAACATTTTTATTAATTTTACAACACATATGTCTTTACTTTTCATTTTGTATTAAAATTATAATTTCATTAGAGGAATTGTGGACTACTGCCCCCTCAATGTGATGTGATTCATTCACACGCTACGTGGAATACATTAAAGATGGGCTTAATGAAATTATATGATATATATATATATATAGTTATAAAAAATGATATTAAACACACACACACAAATATATATATGTCATCTCCTTTTTTTATTCATTACGACAATAAAAACGGAAACAACATTCATGCATACGTACAACATACCATATCTTTGAACCATGTATTCTATTTCATAATTATATTATATATATATATATTATAATAAAAATATACTGGATATAAATTCAGTTTTTAACATTTATTAGATTCTGGAATCATGATATAAGTATAAGGAACAACAATATAACAAATTAAAACACATGTGAAGAACAAAACGAATATTTTCCAAAGTGAAAATGTAACATTGGATGGTTAAAAAGAAGGAAATATAAGGTCATAATCAAACCATATATGGAATTAGATATAATAATATCATTATTTTAAAGATATATAATAAAATTATATTTAATATAATGGTGGTTTGAACACGTACAATGATATTCAAGACACAAGGTAAGGGGATTTCATCTCACATTTTTATTTCTGTGAGATACATGCTATGTTATCCACTATTTAAATTCATGAGGTGTATGTACTAAATATGATTGTATTATATTTATATTATAGTTAAATTAATTGGGACTCAAATATCCATTTTATAATATTTCTTTCATAGGGTTTATCTTTCAATAGTTAACAAATATGTAAAATAGTTGTGTCTCAATTGTTATTCTTTGAGACTCGAGTTTTTATGCACCAAAATTACTTTTCAAGGTGTATATAATTCTATTTTACATGTTATATAATGAAATTTATTATTTTCATGATAATTTAAGTTTACTTTAATTTCATTATATTACATGGAGAGTATGATCCCAAGATACTATGTTATAAGAGTGTATTGAGACAAACTCATCACTTTTCAAGATTGTTTATGTTTATGATTACATTGATGAAAAATTATGATCCATATCTCAAGAACATAATGAAATTTATTCTCATATGGTTATTAAAGATATATAAATTTATTTTTACCACTTTGTTAATCTTTGGTACATAATATAGTTAATAATGTGTATATAAGAAAGAATGACTTTACCCTCTCTTTGGGTGGAAATCTGTGTCCTTTAAAAACCATGTATTCTAAAAAGGGGTTTCTGAGAATATTATACGAATATATTATAATAGTTAAATGAAATTTTTATCTATTTTGTCTTTTATCAATGGTTTCCAAATAATCTTATTTTCTCGTTATGAATGAGGCATTATTATAAAATTTTTACTGTTAAAAATGAATGTTCTTTCTACCTCGTGTGACATGTATGGATTTACCCACAATAAATTGTTTATAGATTTATTTTCAAGTTCAAAATGTTACTTTTTAAAAGAATGTCTATAAAATATATTTTCAAAAAAAGTATTTCAAAAGGTTTTCCAACTTATTTTATATGATTATAAAGAATATGGGTTTTAAATGGTTTTATGTTTTAAATATCTTTTTTCAAATAAGAAATTTTATTTACCTTTGGAAATGTTTTTAAAAAATCTTTCCTTGTTATTTTATATCTATAGTAACATTTATTGATTGTAACACCCCGAGATTTTATGAAAAATATTCTTTTTAATTTTATTGATGTCTTGTGTTGTATTCTACAGCAGAAGGAGCTTGCACTACACGCACCCCTGACGTGGCTTTAATTACACGCAATCACGACCTTCCACGATAGCTTATCTTGTACGCAATACCGAGTTTCACTAAACAATGATATGTTATATAAACTAGCCGTTATGAATAGTACTACCCAATTTTTAAAATTTTATAAATTTTACCTTTTGAAATGGACTTCATTTTTGGATTCATAATATCGAAATTAGCCTAGGGTGAATTTTTGGTATTTTTCTGAAAACATTCATTTTTTGATGAATAGTGAAAACACTCGGTTACTATTTAAAAACCAACTTTTTATTTAACTAATTATTTATTTTATTTAAATTTATTTTAGGTCAAAATTGATACATAATACCAATATAAGTTCAATGTAATTCATTGGAGTCATTTTATAATAATTTTAGATATATAGAAATTTTATTGAACTTTTCACCGTCTTTTACCCACCTCCTAGGAGAATTTGGAAATTCACATAAAACTTAATTTTATCACTTCTGTGAGTTGAATTTAGAAACTACAAGAGACACGGTTAATATCAAGAAATAAAATGTGGTTCAATGAGATGAAAATAATTTTTGTTGAATAGTATCTTTTTACTTTTATTGACCACGGTTAAAATTAAATAGGGTAATTAAGGGTAAAAATGATGTTATTATTACCCTAACACATGCCATAAATATATTGGATAAGTTAAATTCTACCAAAAACAACCTTAGGAATAAAATATTACCATTTATGTCCACGTGGATTAGATTAGGACATTTATTATTAATTTATTTAAAGAAGGGTTAAAATAGTTAAAATCAAAGTTTAATAACTAATTCATTTTTAATAGAGAGTTATACATAAGATAAATTCAACTATAAATATTAATTATAAAGATAAAAATATTTCCTACCTAATGGTATTTTATTTATAATTTTTATACATTAAATAATTGAATTTATTTAGGACACAATGGTTATGCAGTAATTACCTAAATAATGAAATATTAAACTAACTGATATTATAAATACCCATATAAATGTAATTTGAGACTTTTTATGAATTCCACTTCTTTTATTGGTTAATATGACTTGTTAGTATTGATTTAATTAAATATTTTAGAACTAATCATGCTGTAATGATATCCAAAAAAATCAATTACCAAATAGTATCAAAATTGACATAAAATAGTTTTTAAAATAAATATTATATTATTAATTGTTATTTAATTCCTAAAAATCTATGGTTCAGAAACATTACTTAGATAATGATATATATATTATTAATGAACCAATTGGGGTTCGTTTGGATTGTTATAGTTTGTTTATTAACCATATAGTGTAAGAAAACAAGAAGACACGGTAAAAGTTAAATTATTTAACTTAGAGTTAAATCTAAATGATAAGGTTAAAATTGTGACCTAAACATGTATAAAATCTATTTTTTGAGAATATTTCGACTCCTACCCACTTAATATTCAAAATAAATCAATTTAGAGCTATTATAAACCGAATATGACTTTTTATAAAATAATATATTTTGTTTTTCCAAAGGTGCCCCTCTCCTCCCCTATAAAAAGGGAACCACTTCCCTCTTTTCTTCACACCCTTTTGAGCCTTGAAGCTCGTCCAAACCCTGAAAATTTCTCTTCTCCACTTTCCTAGAAATATTCTTGAGGTTCTGGTATTCTCAAAAGACCAACTCTACTTCCTTAAGAGAAGGCTTAAAGGAGGTGCGTCGAAGAAGAGGTAATCTCTTCTTCCGATTCTCTCAAGTTTCTTTGTTCTTCTACATCTTCTTCTTTAGTTTTATCATTATAAATTAATAACATAAGTATTAATTATATACTGATATGTTATTATAAATATTAAACAACATTATTTCACCTTCTATTCATCATACGGAAAATGAAATCACCGCGTGTGCGTACGTACGGAATACCGTCTCCACGCCGTGGTGTAATCTATTTTCGACCACCACTGTACTTGGATGGGTATAATCGTGTAAATAAATAACTATATATGATTATTTTAAAGTGATATTAATTCTAAAATATTATACGTATACTTCAATACAATTCCACGATCATGGGAATGATATCATCGCTCGTGCGTACGTACGGACTGCCGTCTCCACGACGCGATGAGATTCATTCTCCATGATAACCATTCATGAATGATTATAAAGTATATATAATGAATAATAATGAAATATATGACATAATAATGATACTGGATTTATGTATATATATGTGTGTTTCATCTACTTAATTCCATTCAATTCAATAAGGAAACAATAACAGCGTTCATGCGTACGTACGACCTACCGTCTCCATGAATGGTGTATTTCATTCGATTTATCGATCTATCATATATATATATATATATGCTGAATATATATTATATATAAATCATGTTTTACATTATATAATTAAATAAATCAGGATATAAGCAATAATATCAAGAACAACAAGTCGAAACATGTACAATAAATGAAACGGTTTTACCCAAATCGCAACATTTACATCGAATTTACAAAATAATGGGTAATATAAAGTCATAAGTAAACCTTATTTGATATCATAACAATGAATATGATTCTTTAATAAGTCAATGACATTATTTAAATCATTACACATGAGGTTCAGATACATACGAAGCATATCAGACCTAAGGTAAGGGATAATTATTCCAATCTCATTCTTATCTAAGATTGTTTATTCGTAAGTATTTACTAGGGTTATGTTTATTATCCAGGTCCATATGTTCTCAAAAAGTGTTCATAAAATTTTTGCATTTCTTCCATGTATGTTTAAGTCATTATTACCACTTTTTTCTTTTACCAAATCGTATGGAATGGATCTTTCTTTTGTTTACCATATGAGGTACTTTTTGACTTTTCCGACAAAAGTATGAGAAGAATGTTATTCTTAACTTATACGGCGTGAACAGATTTTTACGGTTCCATAACGCCTCATTTTCATGAAGATTACTCTACAAGATTTTATGACTATTTTCAAAAAAATACTTTTCTTTTAAATTTGCACGGAATTTTGTGAAAAGAAAATGATTTTGAAGAAGAAATGATATTTTACTCAAGAATTCATTTCAAGTGTTTTTATCAAAACCATTTTCCATCTAAGATGACATTATTTCATATGTGTATCTTTTAAGTATAATGTCCATATGATTTACATGGTTTTACTTTTCTTATGATGAAATATCCATTTGTTTTATATGGATTATGTGATGATGGGACGATGTTTATGAAACCCATTTTATTCTTTGGGTTATGATGAATGTTTTATGTTTATTTTGTAGCACAAGTATGAATGATTTAATTTTGAGATGGGTGGGAACTATATCTCCCACCAATGCATTGGGTAAATATTTATATCTCATCAGATTGACATGGATGGAATGGTAAGTTAATCCAGTTTAGTATTACAGGACTGGAATGAGGAGTGAACTCGATTCAGAATGAGACTTTGTCCACTAAGATGGTCATGGAAGCAATGCCTTGTCTACTATGGAAATCATAACATGTTCTTAATGGATGACACAATTAAATGTTTTATTACCAAGCTAGTTTATCATGATTAATGTTCCTTTATGATCTAGGCCTTGTGTGCTTCCAAGATTTATGTCTTTGCTCATGATTTTGTTGTTTAGATTTTATGTTCAAGTTTTTGCTTTCAAATGTTTATGGATTGTTTTATGTTCTCTATGCTTACCCTTAGTGAGCATTTGATCTCACCCTTTATATGTTTTCTTTTCCACAGGATTTAATGAAAGGCTTTAGGTAAGAATCCAAAAGGGGATGATCTATATGGGAGATGTTGAATATCTTTCCCCACGATTAGAAGATTATTTTCCGTGTTTCCAAAGACACTAAAATATTACGGTCCTTATGTGTCTATTTTCTTTATGTATGAAGTATTCAGAAAAAGTAATTTAATGTCCATGTACATCAAGATTTGGGTCTCTACATTTATGCTACTAAGGAAAGGTTTAGTTAACCTTTGGAAACTAGGATGCGAAAACATTAGTGAGATCCCTAGAGATATTTCTAAGGTATGTTTAGGGATGTCCCTAATGTTAAGTATATGTATAGGTTATAGTCCTAGAATTATGGTAACGATATTAGAATTAAACCTAAGATGTTATATATTGAAGGTACTCCCCCTTTTTTATGTTGTTTTCCTAGCATGATTTTTACCTCTCACACTGTTCTTTTTGGGTTTTAGACTATGACTGGAACCCGAAGGAACCGTGTTGAACAATGTAATAGACAATACAATGATTTTCCTACCGAGAAACCAAATGTGATGGGAGATGGAGTGAAAAATCTCATTTTTATACCTACACAATCTATGAATCATTATGGATTTACAAATGATCAGAGAAAGGAACAATATTCTATTGAGTCCTTCATGAGGCAACGTCCACCGTCTTTCAATGGGTCTTCGGATCCACTTTTTGCTGAACAATGGATCAGTACCATTGAAAATATATTTTCCTTACTTAACTGTTCAGAACATGAAAAATTCATTTTAGCTGTTTACCGTTTATAAGGTGAAGCAGACCAGTGGTGGATTCTAATTAAGAATACAAGGCCCCAAGATGAAATCGAATCCATGGAATGGGATGAGTTCAAGAACTTGTTTTTCAGTAATTACTTCCCTCGTATTCATCGAAAATGATAGAAAAGGAGTTTATTGAGCTTAAGCAGAAGGATGATGAATCTGTTGGTATATACGAAGTGAATTTTACAACACTTTCAAGGTATGCATCTGGCTTTATCATCCAACCAGAAAGTAAATTTGATCGATTTTTCCATGGCTTAAAACCAAGTCTTCGAAGGGCATTAGCTATAAGAGACTTCAGTAGCTATGAAGAAATTGTGTGTTGTGCTATCAAGGTAGAACTGGAAGTTGGTGTAACATATCCATCTCATGGTTTTGACAAGAAACAAAAGATGGAGTTCAAGGAGAAATCTCAGATTAATGGTGAAAAGAAGATGACTGTTTCTTTATGCTCAAAGTGAGGAAAGAAGCATGGTGGAGATTGTCTTAAAGGGACTAGAAAATGTTTTATGTGTGAAAAAGAAGGTCATCGAGTAGCTAAGTGTCGATGTAATAGAAAAAGGGTTGCTAATGATGTGAATAAAGAAAAGACTGCAGAGAACGCACCACCAACACTTCAATGCTTCAAGTGCAAGGAAATGGAGAATTATGCTAATCAATTCCCTAACCCAAGGGTTAATGATGATCAACGTGAGAAACCTATTAAGGAAAAGGATAAAGGGAAGTCAAAAGTGATCACTATTTGTGATGTTGAGTATGACAATGATGTTATGTAATGATTAAGTGTTTATGTAATGGGATTTCAAAATAGTATCATGGAATCTCATTTATAGTATCGTTTAATGTTGAAATATCTATGTATTGGTCCATTGTGGTTTTCTATAAGAATATGGTACCGGTAACCGTGAACAGTGATTCAAATATTTTGGAAAGCAGATGATATGCACATAATGAAGGGATAAGGAGAAAATAAATTTTTTGATTGTATTCATGGGCTCATGATTGATATAAGGACTAAGTGATATCATGGTTTGAGTATATAGAATTTTTTGTATTTTGGTATGTGGAAAGAGTTAACTTTTGACAGCATTTATGTTTTCACTAAGGTTCAATGGGTATTAATTTTCCAAGTGAATACATGATTAAGGTATTCACATGTTTGTAATGTGACCAAAAAGATATATCTTATTATATATGGGGGATAAATGATGGTATTCACGTGCTTGTTGTGTGACCTCTCAAGTAATCATTTTCTTTACACTATGAGATTGGACAAAAGTATTTTTGATAAGCATAAAGGTTGGAATGGATTATGTTGGACATCAGATAGAATTTCTTAAGAATAGAATTTTTTTTCGATATTATTTATGGAATGTTATAAAAATGTAGTTTTATAAAAAGGACAACCTGTGGGATGAGCGACAACCCATCACGTCGGACAAGGCTGTGGGAATCGAACCCACAACTGAAGTGTGATAGGCCTTTATCACGTACCACTGACCTACAAGAAGTCCCTGTTTAGTAGAAACCATTTTAATTATATTAAGTAGTATGATATATGAAGTATAAGTCCATTTTAGGAACCATATATGATTAGTCTCACTATATTTGGACTTATGTATTTTTGATAACTTTTTCTAACCTTTTGTTTGAGATAGAAGGAATGACCTATCATTATATCACATGATCTGGTAAAACTTCATGAATGAAAAATTCAACTTCATTTCTTTAAGATATGAAGTGGTAATTGTCCACGGAACGACCAACGGTGAGACTGTACCAAAATCAAGAAATTATTTCTTCTAATTCAAATTCCTTCAACTTTATGGAAATGATCTTGAAAACCAAAAATCTTTTCCTAGTGCCCTTATATCTGATGAATCAGATGGTACCTTATATCCTCACAAATCTATGGCTTTGTGATTGTTGGATTTTTCATAGCTATGTTCTCTACCACTCTCCATCAGAATATGATGGTTAGATTTCTCTTACATATCCATATTTTCACCTTTGTTCTCCTATGTGGAAACCCAGTGATTAGTTAATTTGGTTAACCATTACGTTTCATAATTTAGTTTTTAAATATTGGTTTTGGTATTCCTTTTTAGTATGTGGGTTTCTATTAAAGAAACTTTCGAGTAGTAAACCATTTATAACCTCGAATAATTTCAAGGGTGAAATTCATTTTAAATGGGGTAGAACGTAACACCCTGAGATTTTATGAAAAATATTTTTTTAATTTTATTGATGTCTTGTTTTGTATGCTACACCGAAAGGAGCTTTCACTACACGCATCCTTAACTTGTCTTTCATTACACGCAATCACGACCTTCCATGATAGCTAGTGTTGTACGCAATAACGAGTTTCACTAAACAACGATATGTTATATAAACTAGCCGTTATGAATAGTAAAACCCATTTTTTTAAATTTTATAAATTTTATGTTTGAAATGGACTTCATTTTTGGATTTGGAATATCGAAATTAGCCTTGGATGAATTTTTGGTATTTTTTCTGAAAACATTCAATTTTTGATGAATAGTGAAAACACTGGGTTACTATTGAAAAAATAACTTTTTATTTAAATAATTATTTATTTTATTTTAATTTATTTTAGGTAAGAATTGATACATAATACCTATATATGTTCAATTTAATTCATTGGATTCATTTTAAAATAATTTTATATATATAAAAATTTTATTGAACTTTTCACCGTCTTTTACCCACCTCCTAGGAGAATTTGGAAATTCACATCAAACATAATTTTACCGCTTCTGTGAGTGGAATTTCAAAAATCCGAGAGACATGGTTAATATCAAGGACTAAATTGTGGTTCAATGAGATGAAAATAATTTTTGGTGAATAGTAACTTTTTACTTTTATTTACCACGGTAAAAAGTAAATAGGGTAATTGGGGGTAAAAATGATATTATTATTACCCTAACACATGTCCTAATTCTATTTGATAAGTTTAATTCGACCAAAAACAACCTTATGAATAAAATATGACCATTTAGGTCCACTTTGATTAGATTAGGACATTTATTATTAATTTATTTAAAAAAGGGTTAAAATAGATAAAATCAAAGTTTAATAACTAATTCATTTTAATATAGGTTTATACAAAATATAGATTAGACTATAAATATTAATTAGAAATCTAAAAATATTTCCTACCTAATTGTATTTTATTTATAATTTTTAGACAATAAATAATTGAATTTATTTATGACACAATGGTGATGCAGTAATTACCAAAATAATGAAATATTAAAATAATTAATATTATAAATACCCAAATAAATGTAATTTGAGACTTTTTATGAATTAAACTAATTTTATAGGTTACTATGACATGTTATTATTGATTTAATTAACTTTTTTTGAACTAATAATGCTGTTATGATTTTCACAAAAATCAATTACCAAATAGTGTCAAAATTGACATAAAATAGTTTTTAAAACAAATATTATATTATCAATTGTTATTTTGTTCCTACAAATCTAAGGTCCGGACAAATGACTTAGATAAGGATATATATATATATATATTTATATATATATATATTAATAATGAACCATTTGGGTTCGTTTTTCTTGTTATAGTAAGCTTATTAGCCATATAGTGTAAGAAAAAAAGAAGACACGGTAAAAGTTAAATTATTTAACTTAGAGTTAAATATAAATGATAAGGTTAAAATTGTAACCTAAACATGTATAAAATATATTTGTTGAGGGTATTTCTACGCATCCCCACTACATATTTGAAATAAATCAATTTGGAGCTATTATAAACTGAATATGACTTTATTATAAAATAATATTTTAAGTTTTTCCAAAGGTGCCCCTCTCCTCCCCTATAAAAAGGGAACCCCTTACCTATTCACTTCACACCCTTTTGAACCTTGAAGCTCAGACAACCCCTGAAAATGTATCATCTAAACATCCCTAGAAACATTTTGGAGGTTCTGGTATTCTCAAAAGACCAACTCTACTTCCTTATGAGAAGGCTTAAAGTAGGTGCGTCGAAGAAGAGGTAATCTCTTCTTCCGATTCTCTCAAGTTTCTTTCTTCTTATACTTCTTCTTCTTTAGTTGTTTCATTATAAAGTAATAACATCATAATTACTTATATACTTATATTTTATTGTAAATATGAAACAACATTATTTCACCTTCTATCCATCCTACGGAAAATGAAATCACCACGCGTGCGTACGTACAGAATACCGTCTCCACACCGTGGAGTAATCTATTTTCGACCACCACCTTACTTGGATGGGTATAATGGTGTAAATAAATAACTATATATGATTATTTTAAAGTGATATTGATTCTAAAATTTTATACATACACTTCAATACAATTCCACGATCATGGGAATGATATCATCGCTTGTGCGTACGTACGGACTACCGTCTCCACGACGCGACGAGATTCATTCTCAATGTTACCCATTCATGAAAGATTATAAACTATATATAATGAATAATAATGAAATATATGACATAATTATGATACTTTATATATGTATATATATATATATATGTATTTCATCTACTTAATTCCATTTAATTCAATAAGGAAACGAAAACAGCGTTCATGCGTACGTACAACCTACCATCTCCATGAACGGTGTATTTCATTGCATTTATCGATATATCATATATATATATATGTATATGCTGAATATATATTATATATAAATCATTTTTTACATTCTTGAATTAATTAAATCAGGATATAAGTAATAATATCATGAACAACAGGTCGAAACACGTACAATAAATGAAACGGTTTTACCCAAATCACTGCTTTTACATCGAATTTACAAAAAAACGGTTAATATAAAGTCATAAGTAAACCATATATGATATCATAACAATGAATATGATTCTGTAATAAGTCAATGACATTATTTAAATCATTATACCGGAGGTTTGGACACATATGAAGCATATCATCTATAAGGTACGTGATAATTATTCCAATCTCATTCTTATCCGAGATTGTTTATTCGTAAGTATATACTGGGGTTATGTATATTATCCATGTCCATATGTTTTCAAATTTTTTTCATAAAATGATTAATTTTCTTCTATGTATGTGTAAAGTCATTCTTACTCCTTTTTTTACTTTTACCACATCGTATGGAAGGAATCATTCTTTTGTGACTACTCTACAAGATTTTATGACTATTTTCAAAAAAATAATTTTCTTTTAAAATTGCATGGAATTTTGTGAAAAGAAAATTATTTTGAAGAAGAAAGGATATTTTCCTCAAGAATTCATTTCGAGTGTTTTATCAAAAACATTTTCCATCTAAGATGACATTATTTCATATGTGTATGTTTCAAGTATAATTTCTCTATTATATACGTGGTTTCACTTTTCTTATGATGAAATATCCATTTGTTTTATATGTATTATGTGATGATGGGACGATATTTATGAAACCCATTTTATTCTTTGGGTTATGATGAATGTTGTATGTTTATTTTGTGGCACATGTAAGAATTATTTCATTATGAGATGGGTGGGACCTATATCTCCCAACAATGAATTGGGTAAAGATTTATATCTCATGAGATAGACATGGATGGAACGGTAAGTTAATCCGGGTCATTATTACATGACTGGAATGAGGAGTGAACTCGATTCAGAATGGGACTTTGTCCACTAAGATGTTCATGCCAGCAATGCCTTGGATACTATGGAAATAATAACATGTGCTTAATGGATGCCACAATAACATGTTTTATTACCATTCTAGTTTATCATGATTAATGTTCCTTTATGATCTATTCCTTTTTTACTTCCAAGATTTATGTCGTTGCTCATGATTTTCATGTTTAGATTTTATGTTCAAGTTTTTGCATTCAAATGTTTATGGATTGTTTTCTGTTATCTATGCTTACCCTTACTGAGCATTTGAGCTCACCCTTTATTTGTTTTCTTTTCTCTAGGATTTAATGAAAGGTTTTAAGTAAGAAAACAGAAGGGGAAGATCATTATGGGAGATGTTGAAGATCTTTCACCAAGATTAGAATATTATTTTCCATGTTTCCAAAGACACTAAACTATTACGGTCCTTGTGTGTCTGTTTTCATTATGTATTAAGTATTCCGAAAAATTTATGTAATTTCCATGTATTTCAAGATTTGGGTCTCTACATTGATGATACTAATTCCCTTATTGAAAATTATCCCAAGGTACATTCATATTATTTCATGACTGGTTTATGTTTTGGAGGAATAATGATTAAGACTCCCATTTCATTTCCACTAGTTTTGTGCTTTCAAAACCATATTTTTTAACGGGTTATGATTTCAATAAATTATTATGAAACATATATTATTTTATATGTTATGATGTGATGAAATTTTAATGATACCCATTTCAGTTAATGGGTTATTTAGTTATATTTATAAAACCTATCTATTTTTATGGGTCATGATATGATGAAAGTGTTATTATCTTGTGTCACATGTATTAATGATTTTATTATGAGATGTGTGGGACCTATATCTCCCTCCAATGGATTTAATAATGATATTTTATATATGATCTCAAAGGGAACACCGGTTACAGACCAAGATTAAAAGAAATATGGGTCATAGGTTATATCCCATACCTGAAAGCAAGAAGGTATATGGGTTGTAGCCCAAGGCTAAAAGAAAGAGGATACAAAGGTTGTAGCTCAAGCCTAAAAAAGGAAGGTAAATTAGTTGTATCCCATGCCTAAAATAATGATAGTACATAATTTTCGATCTCAATCCCAATGTAGGTACACAGGTCATACCCTAAACCTAACAAGTTATAATGGTCTTGGTAGTTATCCTTGACATAAAATTTTATATTTTTATATGTATTCCACAAATCACATGTCTTATTCCATAGTTAGGATTTCAGGGCTCATGATGTTTATTTCCATATGATTCAAATCTAATAAAATTGTAATCTTTATCCTATAACTCATGTTTATGATCCTTGATATGAAAATATCCTTACGTTACAATTACATTCTCATACCCCCTATTCATGTTTATGATTACATTTTTCCATAATTTACCCTTACTGCACATCTATGCTCAACCTTTTTATGTTTCCTTTTCCTATGTTATGAAGAAATGTTTTATGTTGATGCAATAAATGTGGAGATATTTATGGGATATTTTGGTTATCTTTCACCAGGATAGAAATTTTTTTCCCCAGTGTTTCTAAAGACACTAAACTATGATGGTCCTCATGCATGAGTTTTTATAATATATATAATATTCACCTAAAATGACATAATATCCATATATGACAAGTCTAGATAATTATACATAAACATCTAAAATATTATCAGTTATAATTTATAATGAATTAACTTAAGATATCATGATATGAGTCTTATATTTTATATTTAATCAATGGTTTCCTGGTTGGGTATATGTGATTTTAGAGTAAATGAACTATTTATTACGTTTGAATAATGATAAAAAAAATAAATTTAATAATGTATCGTTATGTCTATTTGGTCACTAATATATTTTTCAGAAATATGTAATAATATTTTGTTATGAATCAATGCGTTTTTGAATCAATGGTAGTGAAATTATCACTACCTATATAGGAATTTCAATTTTAATACTTTATTAGAATTTAACATCAATTATTGAAGTCACATGCTTGAAATAGTTGACATAAGAATCACCCATCCTTAGAAATTAGGAGAACCCAATTAAGTTTTTGTAATATTCTCATCATGGTTTTAATATTTAATACCTAATAAGTGAAATAGAAACACTATAATAAAATATGAATATATTTTAATCAGGTTTAATTCCTATCATCTTCTTCAATTTTAAATATTTTCAATATGACCAATCTATCTACATGCAATATAAATATGCTCATGTATACTGAAAAATCTATAAATATTTTGTATCAATGAATGTTTTTTGATAGGAACCATTTACTATGAAATAGTCACTGTATTTTTTCAAAATGTTATTACATGTTTTTCACTGTATGGTTTTGGAGTCATGTTCCCAACAACCATTAACTTGTTGGTGAAGCTTAGTTAATATATTTATAAGTTGTTTATTTATAAATTCATCTAATAATACTCAATAGATAATGAGAACCTGGTAGGTAAGGATTATATTATAACATCAATAGATAATTTATTATCCATATAGAATCCACTCTTTGAAAACTAATCAATTCACTTATAAAAATTATATATAAGATGAATAACTATGTCCCCTCTTCACGTTTACACTATAATATTGTTGTGATAATATTACTTATCCAATACCTCTCTTTCTCCTTCTAAAGAGATAGGAGATGTTTTATGATTTAATATGCAACAATTTCCTTATGTTGTATTATTTGTTCTTTGGTAATAACTAATATCTTTATGTAATAGATATATAGAATATCCCCATGTACCTCATATAGGCATCCTTCTAACCTTTTCTCAATCGTTTAGGTGATTAAACATGTATATCAGATTCCAAATATAATATAATTTTAATATTTTAGTTCAAGAAATAAACAACTATATCACACTTATAAACATGTGATGAAGATGAAATAGTACATTTTCCATTATGATCACAATGTTACAATGTTTTTTCTTTTCAAATTCAATATTTACTAAAATCTATTTTTAGTATTATATTTATTACCAAAATATATGATGTAATAAATTTTATTAAATAATCTACCTCTATTTTATCGAAACCCAATAACCCTCACTATTGGTTTTTGAATATCTTATCATGTGGATATTATTGTGTATAAGATTCATATTCCCTATTCTAAAACCAAGTCAGAGGTGCTGAAAAGATACTCAAGGTTATTTAGGTAGTCATAACATTCCAATAACATTAATATTCATATCCTTGATCTGTTGAGTGGAATCCATAATCCTAAAATCTCAATATTATATTTCCTCAAAACATGCCTACAATTTTCACTATGTCTTATAGAGGCGATCAACCCATAATTCTAGATATGATATATTTACCCAAAACTGAAGATAAATACATTGATAACAGAAAGAACCCAAATTGAGGTTATTTGAAAACATTCAACTATAGATTGATTTCAGCCTGTGTAGCAGGATAAACATCTTATTTAATATTTTATTTGAAATATTTTTATATTTATATTTGAATAGCCCATTTTATTTTATTACATTCTTGTTAATTTTAAGGGTATTTTTTTAAATTATTAACCATGTATAGAAAAAATTGATGGATAATAATATTTTATTAAATTCATTATTTCATTATTGTTAATCTATTTATTTTTGTTATGAAGACAAATAACCCATAAGTATAAATAATTAATAATAAAATTGGAAGAAATAAAATAATAAAAGTTTCTTAAAAAATATTTTAACTAATGTTTAGTTTATCTTATGGATGACAAAATAAACCTTGACCTAGATGAAAAACACTTTGAATAATAACTTGAATCAACCTATAACATTCCACCAATACTCCAATGTAACTACTAAGTTGGTCTCATCCTGGCTCTGAACCGAAACAAATTCCACTCTCTTGAGAGATCCATCCAATACATAAGCTTTAACAAACATGCTTGTGAGGTGAACCAAAGGATTGGTTATGAGTGATTACATATGATAAAATAATGGCAAACATGAACTTAAATAGTAGGGGATGGGATGAATCAAATTCCATAAATTTAACTCAACTAAAATAGTTATAACAATACCCATGAAATAATAATTAAATTAAAATAAACCAAGAGCATACAATGGCTATTTTATGTTGATGATCACACATGCATGTTATAATAACAAATTTCATAAACATTAAATCATTTAAATCATTCCTAATTAATATAAAACACACTCAAATAAATTTAACATATTAAATAATTAATTAATTTATTAATCATAATTTCAATCCAAATTGTTCTTGTGATTATCCACTTTTATAATTTAAAAAAAATTATCAGAATTTTTTTTATTAAACATAACTATGTAAAAATCATGTAGTTGAAATAAATATGATGAGTACCCATCAAAACAAATCTATGTGTATTTTATTCATATAATATTTACTCATATGGAATATACTATACACGTTATGTCACATAATTATATTGTTTTTACTATCAATAAATGACACATATACACTTTTTAGTTTATGTAACATGTAGTGCTATTATTGTGTATAGATCACTCGATGTAGTATGAATATAAAAGATATCAAATAGAAATTAATTATGATTTTAAATTATAAATAATATATCCCACATCATGTACTACTAATAAATGACATATAGAAATATGTAAATTATTTTTAAATCTATTAAATAATTATTTGTAACTTTTTCATAAAAAAGTATTATACATAGAGCGTACTATCAATTTACATGCTTAGTATGCCTTTTTTTCATCTATATGTGACACAAAATAAGGGTCTGGGTGTGTATATCATCTGATGAAATTAATATGGTACTTCAAATGTAAATTAGTTACACAATCTATGACCTTCGAGTTACATGATTATCAATGACACATGTTGTGTAATATTTACCTAAAATATCTTTGACCATATTTTTTTATTATGGAAATATATGGACTACATGATATGTAATAATGTTACATGATATTTATTTCATTAAAACATGTTCCATGCTGTCCCAGTAAACACAAAAAGTTCATTAATACATTCCATGTTTATTTACTATATGAAAACCAAGATCCTTCATGGTTTAATCTGGTGTAATGAAGAGGGGAAGAAGAGATTTTCCTATGGGGTACATGTCAGGTACCTATGGGCACACATTTTGTACTATTTTTCTATCTATCAAGAATATTTAAAAACTTTTGATGAGTTCTTCAGATATTATTTATTAATTATTAACCATTTTATATTATATTATTGGAAACAAAGAAGAAAGTAAGATATCGATATTTATATTGAAAAGAACAAATTATATAAATGAACTACTAAGAGTAAATTAATAAATCATCAAATTATCAACAAGTAATTATAAACTAATATCCAATCACTCTTACACCACATTAATTTTATAGATGAAACAAAAATTATTATTTGGTTATTTGTGACATGTATTATTATTATTATTGATAAATAATCTCAGTTTTACATAAAATTAGTTAATAAAGACCATTATATTTATTAGAATATGAATTAATATATATTCTAGGGTCAAGAATATATGATTATCACATATAATTTACAATTAAATTATGTCGATGAATAATTTTCTCACGTTGGAATCAATTTTTTATTGATTAATCAGTTGACCACTTCAAGGTGCACCATCACTATAGTGAGAGGATTAAAGGGTAGAATCCCACTAGAAGTGATCCACACATTCTAAGTAATCATCCAATATTACCCTAGAAATAATTAGCAGTTAGAGAATATGATTTCAAAAATTTCCCCATTCTTCATTGGTTGTAATAGAATTCATCGTGGTGAGAAGGAATTGTTTACAATTTCTATTGAATTGTGAGGGTGTTGGAGGAGGATTTATCTCCAATATTGAGAGAATTATAGGATATGATATCTCTAAATCTTAACCTGAAACTCTTGAATTAGTTATGCACAATGATTATAATGGATATGATAGGATGGAGAATATGACACATGATTTTAAATACATATAGGGTTTAGATGATAATAATTAAACATAAGACATTATGATTCTCTTAATCCGTCATGAACCCTATATCATAATAGTAATAATATTATTATTATTTAATTTTCATTCACTAATCTTAGGGATACATAACTATTATTATTTAGAAAAAATAAATTAAAATGTATTTAAATAATATTTAGAATATCATTTCTCACCTAACATTTAAACTCATTCATCCAATTCTCGTCAGTATTTATTGGAACTGGAATATGGATAATTTATTTAAATAAATAAATACAACTGCATTATTCACCAATAAATAAATAAATATCATATTCATAAATATAGTGAATAAATATTTGTTAAATATTATCATAAAAAATAAACATGTATTTTTTACCTTGAGAATAAAACAATATAAATAAACATTATATTTTCTTATAAATAATAGTTATATAGAGAATAAAGTTTTATTTAATATTGAACACACATAATATTTTCTCAAATGAATGGTGACTGAATATATGAAATCAATCAAACATAAATAATTATTAATCCATATATAATAGAATATTTATTCAATATGTTAAATTCAAATAAAATATAACTAATTTTCCAAATATAATTAATGTGCGACCTTCTAGTCCCTGTTATCATCAGTCTTCGAAAGCCACATCTAAATAACAAGATTATAATCAGAAATATTAAAAATCATATTTGGAGAAAGAAATTAAATTCCATAATGGAAAAAACTATATATGATCATATACTATGCAATATAATCCATTTGTCATGGTATCTCCAATAAAGTAGGTTTCATACTAGTGTCATCAACCAATTTTATCAATACCTCTTTCTGTGTATTTCTAAAAATTAATTTTCTAAATGAACTCCATTTTATGGACTTGATCAAGGAGTAATATTCTCATAAAAGTTAATAAAACAAAACCATTTATTTAGAAAAGAAAAAAAATCCTTTCACACATTATTCATTCTTGAAATATCATTCATGGAAAACCAATGTATCCTGCCTCATCATGAGAATATGATTTTATAGTTTTATCCAATACATGAAATTATGAAACTCATAATATGAATTAATAATAATGTTAATGTCTAAATAATATTATAAATTTCATTAGATAGGAACATCCTTTGAAACCTATAAAAGTGGATTTCGTACTAGAATGTCAAGTTGTGATAACCTCATTCTCATTGATATTACTAGGGAAAAACATTAGGAGAATAATTTTCAATATCTAATGTGCCCGTACCACTAATATCCTCTATCATCCACGTCCCATAAGATAATATAATATGGTTATAGAACTTTTATTTACAAATACTATTATAAAACTTCTATATTTGCTTCATGATGAGTAACTATTATGTCCTTTCAGCTTGATAAGTACCCTCATGAAATTATTATATAACATTTATACAGATGGAAAATCATCATGTGATAAAATGTTAATTAATATCCCACACAATGAATATTATACCTATAAAATTTACATAGTAGTTAGTTATTATCCACCAAATCTAATTATATAAATAATAAATACACTTTAAATTGTAATACATTAGATATACAAATACATATCTTTATGAAATCATGTTTTCTTACTAAATTCATAGAGTGGGACTCGTGTTTCATTGAGTTAATCATGTTGGTTGAGGGAGTACTATATCATTATGTTGGACTAATTTTTCATTGAGGATAATATATTTATCAAGGTATTATAAAAAAGAAAATATGGGAGAACTGTAACATCCCTAACCTAGAAGCCACTAAACTAGTGCTCCGAGTCGGGTGGTTACATGACCTTAAGCACGCCTCCCCGTACACAAAAGGCTGCCGACTAATAGCAGGGGTCTATGGTGTCAATTGGGGAGACTATACCCCCTTTTTATCAGAGTAAGCACAACAAAAATAAACCCGATAGCGGAAACAATAACCAATAACAAGGAACACATATAACAACCATTTCCAATAATAAATATGCCATGTCATACTACACGTACAAAAGTGGACACAACCCCAAAATAAAGACAATGGCCAAAATTCCCAAAATGGTACTGACTCCATGTCTGGATCCTCCACCAAGTCCTACCCATGTCCACTCAACTATCAAGCAGGGACCCTTGCCCTTGTCCTGACTTGCGAACATGAAGTCTGCTCGGGTACCCAACGATGGCTCGAGCAGTGTGTGAGTACAACTCAGTAGGCCACCACCAACGGTGTCTACAAACTATCCAGTATAAACAGGAAGTGCATGAAAAATGAAAAATGAATGATAAATGCCAATTAATTAATTAAGGTTCCATCAACCAGTTTATATCCAAGCCATTGCCACTTCCATTACTGTTTATTACACACCCATCATCACCATTTACCATTTTATCACATTTCCATGGGTTAATCACATACATTATGTTACATGGGTCTAAAGCCAACAATCACCTACAAGAGGGTAAACACATCGTTATCCTATCTTACTGGGACTAACTCCCTCATAGCAACCATAACCTCACCTCGAAGCCTCAGTCAGGGTGGATGCAATCGTTCGGAGAATAGACCCTCAGCTCCCTTTCCTAACCCGTGCATTTAGGGTGGAGTTCAGAACCTCAGTCTTCACTCGACCCGTGGGCATAGATCCTCAAGTCATTTCCCACTCTACAAAGCCATGTGCACATGATTATATATAAGTAACCATCAACCATTCAAACCATTTCCCTTCGGCAAACACTTTTCACAACAACCCACATGGGAAACCACATCATGCCTTAACCCATTAACAAATTACCAATTCACATCATTTTACCATTCACCCAATTCCAATGTGTTATGCCTATCTCACTAAGAATTCAAAATTAAACCCATAATCTATCCCATTATGGTATTTAATCAGTTTACACATTAACCCATTTAACATGTTCATCATTCCCATGAATCAACCATTTAACCCATTCCACTTTAACCCTTAGGTTATTGCCAAGTATAGGTGCATCACCTAACTTCTATTCCAAGTTTAACCAATCATACTAACATTTTTATCAAGGTCTCTACAATTCATTACAACTAGGTCACTTGTTTAATAACAATCCCGAAACCCGGGAAAAGATGGCACATCACATGGATGGCCCTAAATAGGTTAAGACAATCCCAACACATCCCACAGGGATCGTGAGGGCCCCATTTACAATTTTAAATTCCAATATTAACAAACATTCCTAGGTTATTTAAAACATAACCAAGGGAAGACAAGAACACAAGTGAACATGCACAAAACCCTAAACAACCATGGGATATCACTTGTATACCACCTACCTCAAAACTGCAGTTAAACGCACCCTCAATCGAGTCCTTAGACCTCAATCCAACCATCCTTTAGAGCTTCAACCTAAAACTCACCCAAAA
The DNA here is from genome assembly GCA_963277665.1 of Viscum album. Classification (NCBI taxonomy): domain Eukaryota; kingdom Viridiplantae; phylum Streptophyta; class Magnoliopsida; order Santalales; family Viscaceae; genus Viscum; species Viscum album. Next base: position 1,881,947,865 of record OY728153.1, read on the forward strand.
TATAGGGTTTTAGGTTTTCAGAATAAGAGGGAGAGAGGGTACTAACCCTAAACCAAAAGAGAAGCAAGGATGAGGTTAGCCTTACCCGAAGCTTTGATCGGCAACTAATGGCACCAAAAACTCCTTAGAATCGAAGGAGTTTGATCTCTTGAAGTCCTTGGGGGGGGGATTGTTCGTGCCTAAGGTGAAGAGAATAGGAATAGAGGAAAACTCGAGTGGGGATTAAAAATACTGGTGTGGCAATTTTTTAAATTTTCCCAACTTTATGTGGACACATGATTTGTCCGCACAGTTTGGAAAAACGTGCACAAACCGTGTGCAGGACACTGCCCAAAGGATGAGGAGTCACATGGTTTAGCCGCACGGTTTGGAAAACCGTGTGGAAACTATTCACTCTCCTCTCTCCAGATGAGGGAGGGTCGCACGGTTTCGCCTGGCCAGGCCACACAGTTTGGCTAACCATGCACAGGCCGTGCGCCTTGGTATGCTCTGCCCAGACTTCCCTTCTTTCGTGCCCCGAGCCCCCAGAGCACCCCCAAGGCCTCTAACACTTTCAAGAATCCTTTTAAAGTCCCAAAAGAAATGGTTTCACCTAGAACACAACAAAAACACACCTTTCCAAAAACCAGGATCTTACAAGAACCCTTCAATAATTTTAGGGGGGACATTCCCCATTAGTCATGGGGGGAACTTTGCGCTGTTATTAACACATCACCCAAGAAGTAATTAAAACAATGTTTTCTAATATTGTATCGTATAAACCTAGTCATATTTTATACATTATAGAAAGAATAAAATATAGTTAAATCATCATAGGAAAACACTAATCATGAATATGACCCTATAATGGTGTTCTATAGGGATAAACATTCATAAGGTACTATTCATGAAGTGACAAAGACCCACACCTCTAGATACAAGGATAGAATAATATTAATTAAACACTATATTTGATACTTAGTGAGATTAATTGAGAATAACATGAATATAATTTTAATCATTTTCAAAACATAACCATTTAATCTCATAAATAAATAAAAATCCTCAAAACATAAGGGTTCAATGTTTTTGTATATTAACTACCTAAATATTATGATGCACACTTTCTCTAATATCACCCACTAGATACCTTATCCCATGATATAATTCTGTAAACAAACTTTTGAATACCATTTTTCATCACCCACGAAAGAGAAACATAAGAATATATGATATCAACTTATTATTAAGGGGATAATATATTAATTATACTTAAACAATTAGATCATAGTCATGTGAGTAAACATAAAAAATTAGAGAATTATCTAATCAATAGAACATACATTCATTAGATTTTTCCATAAATAATGATAAAATCACACATAACCATAGAATGATCATCATTGAAGCATAACTTATAGGATTGTGTTGGAATAGATAGACACAAGACTATAATAATGAGAAATGGACCTTAGAATAGGTACACTACATAATAGATAAATTAAATGCATACATAATCATAATAAATTATAACATTTTTCAAGTGAAACACCATGATATTCATAACATAATGGACTAGGATAAACAAATTTCCATAACATATTAGACTTTAGTTAACCACATACACCCCATAATCTTATGAACTGAAGATAACCACTTATGTGCCATATAATGTTTTACATGGGATATTCATTTGTCTCCCAAAAACATTTGGAACTTAGCTAAACATGTTCTATAACATCTTGGACTTGGGATACCTACTAGCGACCTATTGAAATTTTTAAATTGAGATAACCACCCATTTCTTATAGCATTTTTGAATTGGGATAACCACCTATTTCTCATATACTTTTATACTCATGATAACCAACTATGTTGCATTAAATTTTGGACATGGGATAACCACCTATGTCCCATAACATTTTGGGCTTTGGAAAAAAATCAGATCCCATAACCTCTTACACTTTGGATGGCCACCCATGTCCCATAACCATTTGGAATTGGGCTAACCAATTCTGTCCCATAACCTTTTGGACTTGGTTTAACCAATCATGTCCTATAACATTTTGGACTTGGTATATCCATACATTCCACATAACCATTTAGACATTGCATAACCACTCATGATTATTATCCTTTTGTAATTGGGTTAACCACCTATATCCTATAACCATTTGGACTTAGGATAAACACCATGATTTCATATCCTTTTGTACACAGGATATCCATTTTATGTACCATAAAATTTTAGTCATGGGATTACCACTCGTTTCTAATATATTTTTGGAATTGGGATAACCACATGTGTCCTATAACATGTTCTCATGATATTTTAATCTTTAACTATTTTATTGGAGAGATATGATGTAACCCTAAAACAGATAGTAAACCATATATTTGTGTTCCATAAGAATAGGAAAATATTTATAAATCTATCAACGAGTATTGTGAAAACTCCCATACAACATTATTGGAAGAAATAAAGAGAAATTATATCGATAATATCATTAAATAATATTCCTAGTGTAGAATAATAGGCATGAAAGGATGTATACACATATGGAAAACAATTCTATGAGATCATTATATAATTTTTATTTAAAAAAGAAGAGATATGATTTTTCGATAACTTTTATTTTCAAAAAAATTCACAAAATAGTGGATATATAATTTAATTTTAAACACCATGAAAATTTTGAAATAATTTTTCTTAAATAATAATAAATTCAATGAACGTATAAATAATTCATTTGAAAATAATTTAAAATGTTATTTTTGTACACATTTGGGAATAAAGGTAAAAATATCCCATGTGTAGAATGCCAAAAAGATTCATTTTAAACTACTTTATAAGTATTAAAAGTCCATAGATAATGAATTATGAAAATAATATGATTATCCATATAAAAATATAATGAATAATTACATGAAGAGAAAAAAATATACAACCATATAAAATAGATAAGGACAATTTCTATTAAGGACATTATTCTGTTTTAATTGAAAGGAAAATAGAAGTGAAATTTTGTGAACACATGTACAAGCCATTAATATACAGTAGAGGATAAATAGATGATGTTTTATAGAGAGATATTATACAATTACCAAAAATATTAATATATATTTGAACTATATTGAATTAAAAATGAGATTTGGAAAGAAATACTTATGTATTTAGTGAAATTTGATTAATATATCATGAAAGAGGTAAACTTATATAAATTCTTCAATACATTTAGTTGCATTAAAATATTATATGAAATTTTCATGGAATGTATGTACACCAAAAAATGAGATAGTTAATATGAACCATATTTAAATTAGTAGAAAATTGAGATGATAAACCATTACCTCATCTATCTTATTGGTTGGAAGCATTCTTACTACAAATAAGAAATAATATTTTCTCCCGAAAGACTTTTTATATTTGAATAATTTAGAGTATAATATATAGAGTATAATATAAAACTTTTATGAGAGGTTTCTAATGTAAATAAATATGGTAGTGTATAAGTATAAATTAAAAATTTTGGGTGTCTTAGAAAGAGTTTTGGGGGTCCTTTTATAAGTGAAAAGTGTGCCAATTTTCAATGAAGTAATGATTATTTTATGAATTTGAAAAAATATTATAAATGAAATTGATTTCCATGTCATTTATTGGATTATGATTAAAAATTTAGGGTATTTTGAGATTTTAACAATAAAATATATAAGGAGAATCTTGTGAATACATAATTAATGGAATAGAAATATAAATAGTTTTATAATAGAATAAAATATAACTTAGGATTTGAAATTTAAAGCATAGGATTATAAATTCATAATATTATTTTTTTAAAAATTATTATACTCTTAATATAATTAATTTTAAAATAAATATGATTCATAATATTTTTATTCATATTTATGTCATTTTGATGATATGAAAGATATATTATTTTTATAAAGTTTATTATTTAGTATTCACTAAAAAATAATACTTTTTAGTGATATCATAAGAAATATACCCTAAGAAAATTTTATCAGGATGAATCATAAAATAAATTTCATTTCCTCAAAATCGAATTATAAAATTTAAAATTTTAACATTTAAATAAAATAAAAAATATAAATAAATAACCACATTTAAATAAAAATACTTTTTAAAATTAATTGTTCTTAATCTTATTTCATCAAAATTAATAATTAAATAATGTATTACATATTAGTGTGTAAAATGAAATATCAAACCATATATGATTACATTTTAAAATTTAACAATTACATTTATTAAAACAAAGATACACTTCACATAGTAAATATATTTCTTTAAACAATAACCATTATTTACCATTATCATGGTGACCAACATTTTCCTCAATAAATTATTTCTTTGTATAAAAATAAAATTGACCTTGTTACATAATATAGTAATATATACACTAAATATGAGGGGTAATTTAATGGATTTAATTTTTAAAATTGATTAAAAATTATTTTATAAAAATAAATGTATAACGTATAAAAATAGTTAATGAGAAATATATTTTTAAGCATAAAAGTGAATTTTTCCTTATTCCTTTCAAATAATTAAAAATAAAAAGAATGTAAATTAAATATATATATATTTATTTATTTAAATTTTTTGAAATTAATTACTAAAATATGAAAAACTATCTTTTAAATAATAACATATAATAAATAATAAGAAAACTATTTTGAAAAAAAATATTTTTCTTAATCCATAAATAATTTAATTAGATCTCATTACAGTTACGTAATTATTTCATGAATATTAATAATTTATTTAACCAACCATCACTTGAATCTTATCTATACATTTTATTGAAAACAATATTTTAAAATAAAAAATTTATCAAAAATATTCAATCTATAATTTTTTTTTCAAGAATCAATGTTATTTTACTAAGTGAGTTAGTTTCATTTAACATTTTTACAAAAAAATACTTATTTTACTAATAATTATTAAATTAATTATGTTTTAATATATTTCATTTTTTATTATAATGAATGAATATTTATTTGAGTTTGATATTGTGGGTGATATATGTTTTTCAGCATTAAGTTTAGTTAAAGAAAAATTTATACTAAAATTTTAATGTTTCTTATTCTGGCCCATTAAATAAATTTCATCAATGAAACTTTAATTTCTATCACCAATAAAAATAATAAAGGTATTTTTAATATAGTTATAACTCTGAATATAATATCAATTGATAAATATCATAATCATTGATACTGGTAAACTGATTTTTTCCTCGTGATAAGCATTTACCTAATATTTAGTCTCTCCCAACCATTTTAACTAATATCCTTCATGACTTGGTATTAAGACCCATTTAATGAAATTAATTACACTACTGTGTTCATAGTATAAATTTCACTGATATGTGATAATGGATTGATTTTGATTTTAAAATTTAAATTCTCTATCCGATAATTAATATGTGATATCTACAATGATATCCAAACAATGGAAAACATCAAATCAAACTCTATTAAAGGAAGAATAATAAGATTAAAAAAACTAAATTCACATAAAATTATATTAAGAAAGAGTTATATATATAGGATGTAATCATCATACCTCTTAGTGTTTTCATATATAATTTTCAATACAATAATTGGAGAGGTGATTTAATTCCCTTTGAAACAAATAGATATAAACGATTGGGAAAAACTATAAACAAATATGTAATATGTAGTTCTTGAGTGGATGATGAGTTTACCTTACACCACTTCATTTTCATGACCAATTTGAGTATTTATAATCACATAGTATTTTATTCCCATATTTGGATTTTGAGGTAGCTTACATAAATAGTCATAATTATCCCTTGTTAGGGTAATATTTTTAAAATAATTCCCATACTTCTTAAAATTTAATCATTAGAGTGTGGGTGGTGCGTTATTCTAGGGCTTCCATCTATAGTCTCATAGTCAACCTCTTCATACCCTCTTAGTATTAATGTTCTTGAAAATCTTCTCATTCGAACTTAATAATTTTATCAATTCCACTAAGACAACTCCATCCACTCTTATTTTCACATCCATGACTTGTGTAATGAGTACTTTTCTTCCTCCAACAGTTTTATCAATTCACATTTCATGAAACTCAATTTTTTTCTTTATTACCCCAAATCGTGAGAGTAAAAGGATCCTCAAATTTATATTTCCACTATGTGAGGACATTAAACAATTTGTTCTTATATTAAAAAGTCTTATATGCATAATGGTTATAGAAAAATTGATTTCACAAAACAAAAAAAATATCAATTTTAATTTTACAGTCAATGATAAAACTAAATGTCTACCTTGAAAGTGTTGAGAAATTTTCTCCATAGGCTCTAATGGATCTATCCTCCATTGTTTTCAACTCTAGGAATTACTTATATATTTTAGTGTGAAGATTTTAAGGAATATATTTATTAAAAGAATATATTTTTAAACTCCTATCATTCCATGGAGATTATGTTTTTCCTATTTCCCTACAATATTTATTATAATACATAATTAACTTGCCTCAACTTCCAAATTATAAATATAGAAAAACATAATTTCATACTACAATAATTAGAAAATGTAAAAAAATTATACTTTATTAATCCATTTTTTGTTAATTATTGTATTATAAGATGCATGAAATGATTGAGGTCGTTGCTACATGAATGACACAATGAATAAATATTCCATCGATGGAATATTATAGAGTTCAACAAGGATCATGTTATTTTTCATAACCAAGGATGGAATTTACTTTAAAGTATATAATCCTTATACCACCCCCTTTGGTTTCTCATGAGGTAATTCATTTTAATGTCCACCACAATTTCTGGAAACTCAACTCATCCTGGTTCGAATCATTTACTAAATAATTGTTTTTAAAAGAACTCATAAACCAGAATATTAGAGTAAATAATAATATAATGATTTAAAGTAATTTTTTGGATTTATTACTATAGGAGACCTTAATTTTATCCCATTATTATTTTGTTTCATCCTAGGTTATTTTAAATTGAGTTATCTTACACTTGATAACCTAATCTCCAAAAAATAACTACAGCATTATGTAATACCAAATTAATCACACTGTAACCAAACTCATAGATCCAATTATAAAAAAAATTATTCAAAAATTACTTTTAATAAAAAGAAGTTCACTTGAGCATAACATGCATATAATTTATATCATTTCAATTACATAAATATTTTAATTCACAAATTAACACAAAAACACATAACTCAAATTTTTTGGGTATTTGGATATTAGCTAAAAAAATTCATGTTGGTAATTTTTCTATAATGTATCCCACATGTGAAATTCCCACACTATATCCTTCTTGTCATATAATACTTAATACCCTTATTTATTATTTGGGGGATGAAATTATAAGAATGGTGACCTCAAATTCCCAGTAAGGAAGAAACTTTTGAATGATACCTAAAGAGTTAAATCATAATAATGTATGAAAACATGAACATGGGAGAATTATTTGATCCAGAGTGTATAGAATCATCAAATATATCTATAAGGCATTATTTATAGATGAATAACCAAAAATTTAACATCATGGAAACATAACATATACCATAGTGTAGGAACAAATAGACATGATAACATAATTATGAGAGTTGGAGTATAACGTGGGGATGTGTGTTGACTCTATTTTTTTTATAAATTGATACCCAACATTCTCTAGATGGGAAAAGTGGTACCTTATAACATTTCATAGTAATCATTAAAACCATAAATTAAATAAAAAATCATGAAGAAAATAGTATATTGATTTTCTGGAGAAATAAAATGACAACGTAATACACTCAATCTTATGTGTCTTAATTCTAGGGACATCAAGTGAAGATACAAGAGAAAATGAGATCAGAGTCGCTCATTTTGTGGTTTAGATTCTGGTTTTTCATATGGACACAAGATTCCATCATCATACATGAATATATTATATAGCAATGGGATTTTATTTTTTTATTTTTATGAATGTTCGATTATATAGTCATTTAAGCATATGTGGATATAGATGTGAACACTTTTACAAATATCATTTATGGAATTCGAGGAGGTTTCCATGTGTCGGATTAGTAGAGCACACCACGGCACTTTGTTTTTAAAATTAAAAAATTGTATGAATTTTTTAAATATGGGAACACTAGGTAACTGATGGAGAAAGGTATAGATATCAAGAGTTGTAAGCAGATATAATCTCATATCATAAAACAAATAATAACATCAGATAATGAACTTTCACACATATTATGATCATGTAATCCTTGCCTATGAGAATCATTCTATGTGGGACTTCCTCTATGTAACAAATTTTATTCATGGAAAAAATGTTTACACACCACATGGCAATGTTATTATACACTTTTGTAGATGTGTTCCCCTTTCTCAATTGAACTTTCATAGTTCCCCTTTCATAACATTACTTTCACTAATGATTTATTTGGGCTCCTACCTTCATGTGATATGTCACCACCATCACATGTGCCATCTAAATTATATTGGTATCGCCGATTTTGGATATCCAAAGGACTCCAATGGAATTTATTCTAATAGTAGAAAGATACAAATGAATGAATGGCCCGAAGGCCTTATTCTTTATTGATTTTCTGATAACCCCCCTTTCAAGGGATGAGGGGGAACCCTTACAAGTCCCGTAGGCTTAGGAAATAGATTTCCCGTAGGCTTGGAGACATTACATGACCCATAGGTCTTAAGGAAATCATACAGACTATGACTACATGAAACTGCACCTCCCCAACATCTTGCATCGTGATCAAATCTCCACCTTTGCATGACAGCTTGGCTCACATGTCCATGTGCCGTGGTGCACATGCTCGGTACCGATGGAAAATGTCATACCCTCTCATTCTTCCAAAGTACATTTATCCCTCCTCTGGTGGATGTGCCCTGCTCTTTCCTCCTTTTGAGTGCTTCCATGTATAATCTGTCTGTGCAACAGCAAATCAGGTGGCCCGGAGGGCCTTGAGGTGGCACGAAGGCCATGACGTGGCCCTAAAGCCTTACTGAACCAAAGGCCTTGGTAAGACTTAAGGAATCAAATCCCAAACCAGTGGCCCAAGGTGAATAGTTCCTGCTGTTAGAGTATCGAATAGTACCAACAACAGTACTGCTACAGTAACAGCTATTGTTCCTGCTACAGTAACTTAATAAAAGGAGGATCGAGTATGTGTCCACAAATTAATACAACCCTTTGAAAACTCAGAATTATTAACTGTCTTGATAAAAAGATTTTCTATCACGAATGTATAAGATCAATTTCTCTTATCCCATGAAATATTTCTTCTCCATTGAATGGATTGAGCCAAATTAGGGAATCAATTATGGATTAATCACCTAGTATTTTTTCCCTAGATTTCATATACCTTCATCTTTCTATATTCCCCCCACATACATTATCACATCACGAGTTGAATAGTCTAAAATAAAAGACCCAATGTGTATTCCCAATTCAAATCACATATTTTTATCCCTTGAAATTAACTTGATCTACCCTGATCTCTTTTTTGACACTCCATGAGTGACACATGTGATCATAAGGATTTAATTTCATCACAAAATTTTCAACACATATCTTCAAATAGTAATAATTTGTAGGTATAATCCCTAACTATACCATTTATTTATTTAAAGGGGTATATTCCAAATGGACCATATAAACTACATGGACTCTAATTTTTTTATATCTAGGATAGATAAGATTCCTTTTTAGGGATTGAGGTTTATATACAATATATTTTCAAATCCAACATGTTAATTTTTTCATATTCACAATGAGTATCATAATGTCTTCACAATATTAACATCAAATTTGTCCCATAGATGTCTTAGGCATCCTCCTTAGGTGTAATCTCTAGATCTACACAAATGTGAAACATAAATTCATAAACCCCAATATATTATCTAATTTGGTACCTTTCATGATGAAAATGTCCATAGTGCATGACATTAAACATCATGGTATTATACCATTACATGAACTTACATTGAGACAATAGAACTATATGGGAATCAATACCACTATTGAATAAATACTCAAAAACATTTTCCATGGTTTAAAACCATCTTCATCAACTCTGCCATTATCATATTTGTTTATCAAATTCCTAATAAAATAACTACCCCAACAACATGTGCATATTGATTCTGTATCCAATCATCACACCCTCACTAAGAGATTCACCCGATGAGATCCACTTTAATTGGGCCATATTCTTTGTGACACAAACAAAATCTCATTTATATATATTGTAATGACCTAGAATTCTATCAATGTACATTCTGTTCTTATAATTGTGTCATATTTAATAATGTTGTATAAATAACATGCACCACATGATGAAACTAAAAAAATTGATAAATTATTTTTAACATTAAATTTATAGAATAAGAATGGCCCTAAGATTTGAACATATTACAAAGTGATAAATAAAATATATAATAAGTAATTAATAATATGAAAACTCTGATCTACCCAATCCCCCCGAATAATCAGACCCAGAAAAACAATGTAAAAATTAAGAAAAATTGTTAGTAATGAAAAATTCATTCTTAAAATTAATATATATATATATATGAGAGATAATATAATATAATTATAAATTAATGAAATATTGATAGTAAAGAACCCATAAGACCATTATAAATATCATCACTGGATTAGTAAAATGATAATTAGAATATTTACCGGATCATTAAAGTAGTAATTTGAACTTTGGAAATAATAAGTTAACCATAATAATAGTATCTTTACCTATGGAAGTGTATAATAACATTTAGGTATCTTAGGAAATGATAATATGATATATTTATATCATTGTCCAAGTAATTTTTTTTAATATAAAAATTTAAGTGATTTTATTTTTATAAAACAGAAATGTTTTAGTTACACTTTTATATTAAATATAATGTTTTAAAATAAAGTTTAATTTTATAAAAAGGATTTATAAATTAATATTAATTTTTTAAAATGACAAGAAAATAATATGATACCATAAGAAATTTTAAATGTGGTAGAAAATTGATTATAATATTAAAATAGGTATTTTTGGATAAATTATTATTTTGTTTAAAAATTTAATTTCCTATATGTTGAAATTATTTTTTAAAAAATCTATTTATGTTTTTAATATAAATTTTTTAAAAATTGAGGGTGAATTTATTTTATGTTTCCAAAATAGTTGATTGTTTTGGTGAATTTTAAAATAAGGTATAATATAATATTTAATATTATAAGCCAAATCCATTTTTTTGGAGTCATATATGATGTAAGAACAAATTATTTCAATATCACATAAACCATTTACTGTATATAGTCACAATAATGAAAAATATTTGAGGTCATGAGGAAAAATAATGGACAAATGGAAATAATACTAAATTAAACCCTCTCCACCCCATATATATACCACCCTCACCACCCCTTCTTATCGCAAATATGAAGCCTTTAATGCTATCATATTTCTACCCAAATATATTTCCAATCCTCTCCTATATATCATATTTTTTTTGCTTCATTTGAATACCTTTTCGTGGATCCTTATGTTGTATCCTAAGTGGAGACAAGAAAAAGAAGTGGTATGATTATTGAGTAACCTCTTTAAATTCTATTCTTATTCTACTAACAAATTATATTTTATATACACCAATAATTAGTAGAATGAGTTCCCTAAATATAGTAATATGTTATTATTAAGGTGTAATATATATTTTTTATACCCTCCCTTATTTCATTCCTAAAACAAATACATTATTTACAATTTGGTTGGTTCAACATATCTATGAACATCATACATTGTTTTTCTCCACTAACTTCATGGATGATCATAAAAATATTATTATAGATAAAAAATATTATGATAATTATATTATAACTTATTTTATATAATTTAGTGAATATATATTCATAATATTAAATAAAATGAAACTAGTATTGGAAGGTCCTTAGAACTACCTAAAGGAACTAACCAAATAATGGTAAGAATTTTAAAAAATGAATCATACCTATAGTGAAAAACATAAGGGTAATTGGGACTATTTTAATTTATTTAAGGATAATATTATAATTTAATTTCACTTATGCAGTGGTAGTTCCATTTTACATGAACAATAATAATTATCCAAAGGTGATACGAACATGGAATCATGAAACGAACACTCTCAAAACAATGAAATTAAGTATAATATCTCACTGAAATGGATATAAATAAAAATAAAAATTATAGTAAATAAAATATAGATGTATAATTATCAAAATTAATAATTAATTAATTTCATTGGATTACTAAGGACATGAATTTTAAGCACAAATTGTTTCTTGAACATAAAGTAAGGGATCTATCTGATCAAATATATTTCATTTGGGGTTATGATTTCTCTATATTACCTCATCGTCTCACCTTAATCGTATTATTTACTTATTGTATATATTATATATATCTAAATTGTTTAACCATTCCATTATTAATATATCCATGTTTTAAAGGTTCCCTTCTTAGTTCCTCTTGATAAGTAAACTAGATTAATGAGAACTTCTATATTTATTACACCTTTACAATTACCACTTATTAAAATGTTTTAAACCAACCATGTTTAAAAAAAAGTATCATTTAACCATAGATGACCATTTTATTTCATTTTTGGTTTTATGTAAATTAATATTCCCTCACTCTCTTCAAAGACTCGTTACCCATTCTTCTAAATCCCCTATTAAGAGTTCCATTTGCAAAAAGATTTGTCTAATATTTTTCAAGTCTTCTCTTCACTTGGAAATAAATTATCACGAACTTATATCATAAATTTACATGACTTATTAAATAAATTATTTTATGGAAACCATTATTATATTCTATTTTGTATTTCTATAGGTCATTGTTGTACAACCGAAACCTTTCTAATCTAAATCTGTATGTTTATGCCTTAGGTTTGATTTCCTTATGTGACACACATATATAGGTACACATTAGGATGGGTTTTCCCAGATAGTTGTCTAATTAATTAGGTAATGTTTTTTTCTGATGAGACATTATATATGAGATTAGGGAGTAAACCAGATCCTTTATGGGACTCCTTCCACCATGTGATGTTGTCATGGAAATTATCCTTGACTCATGATTATGCCATGTTTTATGTTGTTTCCACATTCCTATGTTTCCACAATCTCATGATTCATTTATATTTTTGTTATAAGCCTATATGGTTATTCATGAGCCCTTCCTTTTATGACAACATTCTATTCTTTCATAATCAATTGATATGATTTATTACCATGTTTATTCATTTAATGGGATTTATATCTTACCAAATTCTTTATTGTAAAATCTATGACAGACTATAATGTTTTTGGATCTAGAAGGGATTTTATAGATATTTATAGAGAGTAAAATAAAAATGTTTTGTTTTAGTTTTTTTATGTATTAAGATCCTTCTCTTCCAAGGATATCGTAACTCATGATTTTTGGGTTGCATTTGTTGTATGTTTATGATAAAAATAAGGTATTAATTTGTGTAAAAGTATATGGTCCCTATAGCTAGTATCAAATAAAGGTCACAATATTTTTGAGGGTTAAGACTAGAATAATTTAGTGAGAAACCTGGGTGTTGTTCTAATTATAAAAAAATATCCCTGAAATTTGGTGAAGCATAGAGTAAGTGGTTTCTTAGAAATTACATCCTTGTCTAGATAATACACGTGTATGTGTTTCTATGATTGTTATTCCTATGAGTAATTTCCATGAATAGGGTGTATTGATTATTGATGCTATCATCACCTGGTTCATAAAAAAGTGGCCTTTCAAAACACCTTTTTTGATACCCTTAGGGGATATGCTTTGAAAAATTCTCCCAATCTCTATGGACAATTACAAAGGTCATGAATATATTGTTATGTTAGAAAACCCAATAGAAAACACATCCATGTATAAACTATATTTAAACAAATTGAATAATGATTTAAGACTTATATGTAATTTAAAAGTTGTTAATTGTATCTTAATAGTTTTCTTTTTTATATAATTTTTATTTAAAAATAATTACCATACCCATTTTCCATTAGTTTAGTTAATGGAAGAAAATAGGAGGAACCGTGATAAAAAAAAATGTGATAGGTAGTGTAATGATTGTATTAGTGATACACCTAACATTATAGTAGTGGGATATAAAATATACATGGTTTTGTTGGCTCAAATAAATTAGCATATGAATAATAACTTGAATTATGTTGAACTACATCCTCCCAAGAAAGATCAAGTTGCAGCCGAGTCTTTTATATGAAATATTCCTCTTACCTTTATTGGATCGTATGATCACCTCATCATATAATAAGGGATTATGTTTATTCAGAATATATCATTTATCCTCATATACTTGGAATAATTGAATGTTCTTTTATTGTTCTCTATCAACTTAAAGGGGAAGTCGATCAGTGGTGTACACTGATAAAGGAAACAACTTCCATAGAAAAAATTGATTCCATATAATAGAAAGGATTAAAATAAATATTTTTCAATAAATATTTTCACCAAAATCATAATTTTAATATATAATGGTAGTTTCTAAAACAAATGGAAATAGAAGATGATTCTATCAAGTCATATGAGTAAATCCTTAATAGTCTTACATGATACACCTCCGACATTTTCATTAACATTAAAGTAAGTTCAACCAGTCCTTTTTGGTTTAAATCTAATGATATTAAATGATTTATAGATTTGGGTCTTTGATGTATATAAAAATATTATTCAATCTAAGCATAAGGTTGAGAAGGATAATTGTGACTATCAATAGTCTCTTGGGAAAGGATATAGAAAGCATAAAATGGAGTATAATTTGAGATGATTAGTAGATAAATACCATTATGGAAATAATATACAACTTATCACATATCAAAAGTGTGGGATGCATCATCCCAAAATCTATATATTGGGAACGATGAAATTATTAAAATTTTGAAAATAAAAAAATTATTCAGTCATTTTTGAAGTGATATGAAGAAACCCACTAATGTGATGGAATAAATATGGATTACATCAATACTCATCCTAGGGTACTATGTCTCCATTACATGGATCTTGATAATTATTCTATAAAATTATATTATACAAGGTCTCTAAAATAAAATCAATGAAGAAAACATCTAATTCCATGATAAAATTGAAGGTCATATGTTACCCCAACTACTATGTTGTATCCTGACAATTATATGGTGATAGGGGTACTAGTTAATCATTTAAAAATAGATAAATACTATTTGATTTTAGTTTTTCACATTCCATCATATCATTTAGTTTTAGAAAAAATATTAAAATTTTACGTCAAAACGTGGGGTTGAGCTATCTATGGGAAGAATAAATATAGTATTACATCATCCCATATATATAACTCATCCCCTATCTATGTTGGTGGACTGAACCTCCAAAGATATTATCATCTTACACCATTTAGTGGAGTTTTATGAAATACTAGGTATGGATTGGATGTCATTATATAAAGCAAACACTAGCTTTTGAGTGTGGGGGTCACTTTTCACATTCCTAGTCTTGTATTTTATACATTTATTTGGAGGGGAATTAATCTAATTTAGAATATGCTTCTCAAGAATAGATATTATTTGTTTATGAGTAATAATTTCTCACCCAAATGAATTAGATAATGGAGTGAATCATGGTCAAATACATTCACATTGGGAGATATTATAATGATACATTCCCAAAATATTTTCTTAATCTCCATCATTATTGATAGGTTGAGTTATCAATTGAAAATATACATAGATATCATACCATATCTAAGACCCCCAATAGAATGGAGAACACAAATTTCTAATTAATTGATAAGTAGTTATAATAAATTATAGACATGGATTTTATATGACATTACTTCTTTGTGAAGGTGATGGGGTATGAAGAGAAATCTGTTGTGTCCGGGATTTAAAATGGTTCCACCAATGATCGATGCATCATCATCATCACTAGTGAAGCATAACCTCGGTTTGGTATGAGGATCACACATGATGAAATTTAAGTATAAACATGAAACAATTAATAAATGGTATGATATAAAGCATCAATATACATATTCTAGTCTCCAACAATCGATGCTCGAAGAATACAAATCCGAATTCCTCTAGATAATCCACACATGCATCAACAATCCACATGAGCATCAAGCGTCAAATTAAAAATGGTGTCATGATGATCTAATGATTCCTTTAATGTTCCATTGATAAACACATATTCATTCGTGGGATGTGTGATGGAGATCGCAATTCGATCACATGGTTTGAGTGCTTCTATCTCTAAAAATCAAGAGAGGAGATATAATCTCTCAAGATCTAGAAATTAAAATTACAAGGTTAGAGCCTCTGTTACCCTCTTTACAGTGTCCTATAAAATTACCCAGAATAGGATCCCTACCCCCAAATATTTAACACACTATTTAAATGATATACTATGACTGTTATATTGATTCAAAAAAAACATTAATATTCATATCACATTCTTCTAATATAATTAATATATTTAATTATAAATCTCAATCCATTAACTAGATTTGTCATTGTTTCCTGTGGAAATGGGGATGACATTGTTTGTTTAAGGTTCAATCTTTCCAATCAGTTTCTAACGCATTTATTCGTAGAACCAGAAACATCCAATGATTCCATATCCATTTGGACCATCTTTCCAAAGGTAGGTTCTCATTAGTTGTTGACTAATGAGGCTTAAGAATTTGCATTGGTAGAAAGGATGGGAGGTCAGACTCATCACACCTTTTTGTGGGGAATTATTGTCTACTCTGTGACTCTCTTATAGATTTAAGTTACGTTCATGCATCCTTATTAATTTACCAAGAATAAAAAATTAGGGTTCCTTTAGATTTTTCAACCAATGATTGATATGTATGAGATTTAGAGAATCTTTTATATGTATTTTAGGTTCTTCATCGGTGGATAATCATCGCTATGTAGTAGATATCCTTAGTCAATGGTATCCTTCAATACATTATATAGAAAATCTCTTAGTCATTATGATTACAATACTGGTTTTAATGCCACTTAGTGGGGCACCTGAATTTTATTGTTGTTCAGAAAGACAGGGATTATTTTAGATTTTGGATCGTACCCATAGATGGGCTACCTACGTATCCTTGTTAGAAATGGAATATAATGCAATCATAAGAAAGGATGTGGGGAATATGTATGTATGACGACCCCAGTAATTGAAGACACAGACTTTTAGAAAAGAAGCCCAAGAGTAGGGACCATAAAGGTGTTTTCACCTTATGGAGATTTGGGATTTTAACATGGGGCTTACTCATGAGAAGGAGGCCCAAAATTAAAAGAATTATGACTGGGGATTACTCTTAAAAAGGATTCCTGGGTTAAGGGGAATTTAGAGCTGGGGATTACTCATGAAAAAGAGGCCCAAATAAAGGAAATTATTACTGGGGCTTACTCCTAAGAAGGAGGCCCATTTAAAGGAAATTATGTTTGGGACTTACTCTTGAGAAGGAGGCCCAAATTAGGGAGGACTTGGGGATTACTCCTATAGAGGATGCCCATTAATAGGGTCCACAAAGTTATTTGCGTTTTATGTAGATTTAGATTCTTAATTTGGGGCTTACTCTTAAAGAGGATGCCCAGTTTAAAGGGGTACTTTAAATAGAGGATCTCAATATTTCTGACTGCACTCATGGCGTCGGGAGCTCTGCGCTTCGAGTTGATCTAGGTGGCGCTGGCCATAGATTCGGTCCCTCCCCCACTAGAGGGGGAGGGACCCCTTGGAGTTAGGCCCACTTTCTCTCTTTTCTCCAATATGAAATCCCTCCCACCATTCCTTGGAATTGATATCTGCCGTAAAGTCCCCGATTTTCACACCAGATACCCTAATATTTCTCTTTTACTATCGGAGTTCTCAGAAGCTTCGACGCTCATCAACAAGACTTTGGTGGCCCTTTTCCGGAGAAGCCTCCCATCAGTCGATGTTTTCGATCGATTCATGTTTGGTTCCTGGGGCTTACAGGATCGCGCTACCGTTGGGCTTCTCGATAACCCCCATTTAATGGGTCACTTTTCATTGGAGGAGGACCTGATTCAATCTTGGACCAGAGCTCCTCGCACCTACAACGAATCTCGGTTATACCTTCTCCGATGGTCTTATGACATCCATATGAAACGGGATACTCTAACAATGGCAATTTTGGTAAGTTTTCCTGGCCTCCCCTTCCCTTTCAAAACCCCTCCATCATTCGAATGCTAAAAAATTTGGTCGGACATTTCTTGTGGTCAGATAGCCACACCAACTTAGCGTGTCACCCAATATCAACACGCATTTGTGTGGAAGTGGATGTTTCTAAGCCTATGGTTGATTGGATATGGATCACAGTGGAGGAGGAGTTTCGTTGTAGACAACTAGTGATTTTCTAATCATGGTCAGACTTTGGTTCTTCATGTCATCGCTTGGGTAATTTATAATATTTATCATGTCGTAGCCATTCTCATAATGGGGGGGGGTGTTCCTGCTACTCAGAGTGAGTCTGGAATGTGTGTAGGCCCATAGGGTGTTACCTTGAATGCGGAAGAATTGTATGATCAGCCGTTCCAGAGAGAGAATGCACCCGTGTTTTTTGATCCCAGGGTTGCAGATATGGAGGTTCCCTATAAGGCTCCAAAGGATTCTCATGTGAACCCAAAAGTCTCTGATATTTTCAATCGCATTAAAAAGGACATGGTTAATCCCTGTTCTTTTGGAGAGATTCCTGGTATAAGGGTTGGGATCAGTGATAAGGAAGGATCGGTTCAGGAAGTGGAAGGGCACAAGGAGAGGGAGGTGCACTTGGATGTTGGAATGGGTATGGCACTGCTTCCACTCAAGGAAGATTCCGTGAATGATGCAGTTTATGCAGAAACAGCTATGGGTGAGGACCCCCAAATCTTGGTATCAGATGAAACTCCAATTCTCTTCCAATACATGGGTCGTGGATTTGCACAGCCAAGCATTCCAGCCACATCAGTGCCGTCTATACAGGACAAAACTTCCTATGCTGAGAAGGAAAAAGCAGGGGGGAGTTTCAAGAATTCTCAAAACTAGTTTGTAGTGTGGGGAGAAGGTGGGGTTCATGCAACCGGTGAAGCTTTTACGATGGAGGATAGTTCCAATGAAGAGTATGCTAAGGAATGGGAGGTCTTCCATGTTGAGGATTCAGCTTCGGAATCCCCTAGTGAGTCTTAAGAAGTGGGGATTGTAGAGGATTATTTTAGATCATCTTCAAGGAAGGGAAAACACCATTATAGATTCATAAGGCTTTATAAAACATACCTGGAGGTCGTGAACAAGGAAAGATTATTCCAACCTGCCCAGTACTCCTGTTACTAGGTCCACAAGAAAAGATAAACCTCCTTTGAAAACATGTAAAGGTTCTGGCTTTCCCACGAGGAAGTCTGTCTCTCAAGCAGTTGTCGGTCAGGTGCAACATGTGGCTGAACCTCCCCTAGTAGAGGGTGCACACCCTCCTGGGATGATGAGTGAGGATGTGTGATCTTCTCAAAATCCTGGGAATCAACGAGAGTTGGATACTCTTTTTGACCATCAGAAACAGATTGCTTCGGCGATGAATTATATGGACATTCTTCTTCACTCAGATGAAGAAATAGTGGATCAAGTCTTAGATATTAAGGCCCCTGCAGGAATTCATCAACCAAATAATGGGGAAAATTGTTAGAGTGGAAACAAAAAAGGGGAAAGGTAAATGGATCGATAGGCAGAAACACATCTTGATTAGAGGTTTCAACATGGGGAAGATTAACATGGAGAAATATATGCAGTCTTGGGACCTCTTGACGGAAAATTATGAAGATATATTGAGGGTCAATCCTGGCACTCAGGTAAGCTCTATACCCTAGATAATGTTTAGAGAGTTTGATTCTCATCAGATCAAATTGTTCTTCAAAAAAAATGTCATATCTTTTGGGGATTAATATGTACTGCTACAAGGGTTCTCACATCCCATTAAATGTGTTTCGAAATAAAATAAATTATATTGAGGAGGAGAAGGGGGACATTAACCTATGATTTGGGATTACTCCTGAGAAGTATTCCCATGTTAAAGATTCTATTATCTTAAGGGATGAGGTTGAATGAAGGGAACCTCTAACCGTAGTGATATAAAGAAATATAAATCACAAGGTTTTGGGAGATATTCCATAGAAATCCTTTCAGATAAGGAATCCAACAATGAAAATATTCCGTAAGTGTCTTTGAAGAGGGTTTTTAATGCTAGATCTTGGAGAGGACAGGTGGATTTGAGGAAAAGAGGTGAATAGGTAGAAGGGGCACCCAAAAAGAGGCAGGAGCACAAGTCCTGTTTGGGCATGCAAGTCCTGGTCACGCAAGTATACTTGCGCGAGATGAGCTCACATGGGCGACAAAGAACCTGTAGGTTAATAATTCAGCGAGACTTGGATTAATCCTTTAGTATTATCCCTATATTCTTCTAGAAGAGTTCCCACTAGTTTCTATGATAGGACAAGGTGGCACGCAAGTGTCCCCATTTAACTTAAGGGTTGGACACTTAGGAATGCATGTATTGATGAGTTCTAATACACAGGACTTATTATTCCTCTTTAGAGCTTCCATTCTAGGAAAATAATTACCTTATAAGTGTTCAGAAGACTTCAGACAGAGACTTGGATCACCATAGCTTGAATCTGAGTTTTGGATTTTTTTTCCCTCCTCAAAATGGGGCCCCCACAGGGGGTATTTATAGTCCACTGATCACCTTGGGTGGAAAAATAATAGGTCATGCAAGTCACTTGCGCAACCCATATGTGGCATGCAAGTGACTTGCGCGAAAATAATTAAACTTGCGCGACCCATGTTTAAAAGGTTCCTTGTTCATGGATTTGTCAATTTTTGATGTTCTTTAAAGGATGACTCTATTTGTGCTTAAGGAATTTCCATTTCAATTCATTAGACTCAGTGATGGAAAGGAGCT
Organism: Viscum album; assembly: GCA_963277665.1. Classification (NCBI taxonomy): domain Eukaryota; kingdom Viridiplantae; phylum Streptophyta; class Magnoliopsida; order Santalales; family Viscaceae; genus Viscum; species Viscum album. The sequence continues at coordinate 1,881,968,869 of OY728153.1, forward strand.
TCAACAAAATTTACACCTCAGAGTCAGATCTGAAAAAGGAAGGAGGATTTGACTATGAGGAAAATGAGAAATAAGGGGATGCGGCGCGCAAGTAGTAGGCGTGCAGGTATTGTTCTGGCGCGCAGGTTCTGGCACGCAGTGTAGAGACCCAAAGCTTGACATACATGGACATTACATTACATTTGTGGAATACTTAATACATAACAAAAACCAACGCTCAAGGACTGTAATAGTTTAGTGTCTTTGGACACTCGGAAAAATAATCTTCTAATCGTGGTGAAATATCTTCAAAAACTCCCATAACGATCTTCCCCTTTTGGGTTCCTTACCTAAAACCTTTCTTTATTTCCTGGGGAAAATAAAACATAAAAAGGGTGAGCTCAGATGCTCAGTAAGGTCAAACATAGAGAACATAAAACAATCCATAAACATTTGAAAGCAAAACATGAACATGAAATTTAAACATCAAAATATTGAGCAAAGACATAAATCGTGGAAGTACATAAGGAATATATAATAATGGAACATCAACCATGATAAAATATAATTGTAATAAAACATGTAATTGTGGAAACCACTCAGCACATGTTATTATTTCACTAGTATCCAAGGCATTGCTGCCAAGACCATCTTAGTGGACATAGTCCCTTTCTGAATCGAGTTCACTCCTCGTTTTAGTCCTGTAACACTGAACCGGATTAACTTACCATTCCATCCATGTCTATCTCATGAGATATAAATCTTTACCCAATTCATTGGAGGGAGATATAGGTCCCACCCATCTTATAATTAAATCATTCGTACTTGTGACACAAAATAAACATACATTATTCATAATAACCCAACGAATAAAATGGGTTTCATAAACATAATGTCATCATCACATAATCCATATAAAACAAATGGATATCATTTCATAATAATAAAATTGAAACCATGTAAATAATAGAGACATTATACTTGAAACATACACATATGAAATAATTTCATCTTAGATGGAAAATGGTTTTGATAAAACACTTGAAATGAATTCTTGAAGAAAATATCCTTTCTTCTTCAAAATCATTTTCATTTCACAAAATGTCATGCAGTTTTAAAAGAAAAGTATTTTGTTGAAAATAGTCATGAAATATTTTGGAGGAAGCATAATGAAAATAAGGCTTTATAAAACCTTAAAAATCCTTTCATGTCGTATAAGTTAAAAAAACATTCTCCTCGTACGTTTGTCAGAAAAGTCAAAAATACCCCGTAATGTAAACAAAAGAAAGATTCCTTACATACCATGTAGTAAAATAAAAAATGGTTAAAAAGCACATTATAAATACATGAAAACATTTTTAGGAAACATGGACATGGATGATAACAATAACCCCAGTAAATACTTACGAATAAACAATCTCAGATAAGAATGAGATTGGAATAGTTATCCATTACCTTACGTCTCATATGCTTCGTATGTATCTGAACCTCCTGTATAATGATTTAAATAATGTAATTGACTTATTACAGAATCATATTCATTGTTATGATATCATATATGGTTCACTTATGACTTTATATTACTCGTTCGTCTGTAAATTCCATGTTAAAGAGCGTTTTGGGTAAAATCGTTTCATTTGTCGTCCGTGTTTTGACTTGTAATTATTCATATGAATACTTAGATCATGATTACATAATTACAGAATATAAAACATGATTTATATATAATATATATTCAGAATATACATATATATAATAGATCGATAAATGTAAAGAAATACACTGTTCATGGAGACGGTAGGTCGTACGTACGCATGAACGTTGTTTTCGTTTCCTTATTGAATTGAATGGAATTAATTATATGACATACATATATATATACATAAATACAGTATGATTATTATGTCATATATTTCATGATTACTTATTATATATACTTTATTATCATTCTTTAATTGTTAACATGGAAAATGAATCTCATCGCGTCAGGGAGACGGTAATCCATACGTACGAACGAGCGATGATATCGTTCCCATATTTATTGAATCGAATTGAAGTGAATGATCTAATATCTCAGAATTAGTATTATTTTATAATAATCATATTTATTTATTCTTTACACCATTATACCCATCCATGTAAGGTGTTGGTGGAAAAATAGATTACACCACGGCGTGGAGACGGTATTCCGTACGTACGCAAGTGCGATGATTTCGTTTTCCATAGGATGGACAGATGGTGAAATAGATTTTTTTTCATACATATAATAACATATAATTATATGATTGATACTGATGTTATTACTTCATAATGAAATAACTAAAGTAGAAGAAGTGGAAGAAGAAATAAAGTTGAAAGAATAGGTAACAGACATTACCTCTTCTTTGAAACGCCTCTTTGAGACCTCCTCTTAGGGTACTAAAATTTGTCTTTGAAGAAGACCGGGACCTCTAGGATGTTTCTAGGGAAGTGGACAAAAGAATTTTTCAGGGTTTGGCGGAGCCTGAAGGCTCAAAGTGGTGATAGGAAGAGAGGGAGGATGTGCCCTTTTATCAGGGAGGAGAGGGGCACCTTTGGAAAAACTAAAAATATTATTTTATTATAAAGTCATATTCGGTTTTAAATAGCTTCAAATTGAATTATTTAGAATCTAAGTTGGGTATTGGTCTAAATCCTCTCATCCAATATTATTTAGAAAAGTTTAGGTTTCTATTTTAACCTTATCATTTAGATTTAACTTTAAGTTAAATAATTTTACTTTTGTCGTGTCTTCTTGTTTTCTTACACTATAAGGTTAATAAACCTACTATAACAAGCCAAACGAACCCCAAGATGTTTATTATTAATATATATAACCTTATCTAAGTCATTTTTTCGAACATTATATTTTTAAAAATTAAACAACAATTAATAATATAATATTTTTTTTAAAAAATATTTTATGTCAATTTTGACACTATTTAGTAATCGATTTATGAGAAAATTATAACAGAATGATTAGTTCTAAAAAAGATAATTAAATCAATATTAACATGTCATATTAACCTAGAAAATTAGTTTAATTCATAAAAAGTATCAAATTACATTTATTTGGGTATTTATAACATCAATTATGTCAATATTTCATTAATAAGACAATTACTGCATCATCTTTGTGTCATAAATAAATTATATTATTTTATGTCTAAAAATTATAAATAAATTACCATTATGTTGGAAATCGTTTAATATTTCTAATGAATATTTATAGTAGAATTTATCTTATGTATAACCCTATATTAAATATTATTTACTTATTAAACATTGATTTTAACTATTTTAACCCTTCTTTAAATAAATTAATATTAAATGTCCTAATCTAAACCAAGTGGGACTAAAGGGTAATATTTTATCCCTAATGTTGTTTTGGGTCGAATTACACTTATCCAATAGAATTATGACATGTGTTAGGGTAATAATAATATCATTTTTACGCTTAATTACCCTATTTACTTTTAACCGTGGTAAAAAAAATTAAAAAGTTACTATTAACCAAAAATTATTTTCATCTCATTGAACGACATTTTACTTAATGACATCAACCGTGTCTCTCGGATTTTTGAAATTCCATTCACAAAAGCTGTAAAATTATGTTTTATGTAAATTTGCAAATTCTCCTAGGTGGTTGGTAAAAAACGGTCAAAAGTTCAATAAACTTTTTATATATCTAAAATTATAATAAAATGACTCCAATGAATTAAATTGAACTTATATAGGTATTATGTATCAATTTTGACCTAAAAAAATTTAAACAGAATAAATTGTTATTTAAATAAAAAGTTGGTTTTTAAATAGTAACCCAGTGTTTTCACTATCCATCAAAAATTGACAGTTTTTAGAAAAATACTAAAATTTTACCCTAGGATAATTTCGATATTCCGAATTCAAAAATGAAGTCCATTTTGAAAAATAAAATTTATAAAATTTCAAAAATTGGTTATTACTATTCATAACGGCCAGTTCATAATAATATTATAATAATATCTCTCTTAGTGAAACTCGGTATTGCGTACTACACACACTATCGAGGAAGGTCGCGATTGCGTGTAATGTAAGCCACGTCAAGTTTGCGTGTAGTGCAAGGCTCATTTGTTTTTGCGTATAACATAATCCAATCATATTTCATTTATACATTGAATATATATATATATATATACAGTCAATGTTGCGTAGAATGACTATTATCAAATGAACTTGAAATTGTGTGTAACACAATATAAAAATAGTGGTGCATATACTGCAAGCTAATACGGTTTTGCGTATAGCACAAGATAATCTTATTTTAGCTTACAACACAAGACATCAATGAAATTAAAATAATAGTTTTCATAAAATCTTAGGGTGTTACATTCTACCCCCCTTAAAATGAATTTCTCCCTCAAAATTCGATGGGGTTATAAATCATTTACTATTTATAGAAACCCACATCATAAAGAGGAATACTAAAACTTAATTTTTAAAACTAAGGTATGAAATATAACGATTACCCAAAGTAACTCATCACTGGGTTTCCATATAGAAGAATATAGGTGAAAATATGGATATGGAAGAAAAATCTAACCATCAAGTTCTGATGGAGAGTGGTAGAGAACATGGCTATGAAAAATCCATCAATAAAAAAGCCATAGATTTGTGATGATCTAAGGTACCATCTGATTCATCAGATATAGGGGCACTGGGAAAACATTTTTGGTTTTCAAGAGCATTTCCATAAAGTTTATGAAATTGGAATTAGAAGAAATACTTTCGTGATTTTGGTACAGTCTCATTGTTGGTCGTTCTTTGGACAATTTCCACTTCATCTCTTAAAGAAATGAAGTTGAATTTTTCATTCATGAAGTGTAAGAATATCATGTGATAGAATGATGGGTCATTCCATTTGTCTCAAACAAAAGGTGAGAAAAGTTATCAAAAATAGATAAGTGCATCTATAGTGAGATTATTCATATATGGTTCCTAAAATGGACTTATACATCATATATGATACTGATTAATATAATAAAACTAGTTTCTACTAAATAGGGACTTCATGTAGGCCATTGGTAGGCGATAAAGGCCTCTCGCACTTCAGTTGTGGGTTCGATTCACATAGCCTTGTCCGACACGACGGGCTGTCGTCCGTCCTGCATGTTGTCCTTTTTCTAAAACAACATTACATTAACATCCCATCAATAATATCGAAAAAAGTCATATCCTTAAACAATACTAACTTATGTCTAACATAATTCATTCCAATCTTTAGGATTATCCAAAATATGGCTGTCAAATCTCATATTATAGTGAAAATGATTTCCAAAGAGTTCATATCACATGCATGTTAATACCATAGTTGATCCCCATATATCATAAGATATGTCTTGTTGGTCACATTCCAAACATTCTAAGGTCTTAATCATGTATTCTCTTGAAAAAATGAATACCCATTGAACCTTAGTGAAAACATGAATGCAGTTAAAAGTTAACACTTTCCACATACCAAAATCCTCAAAATTATATATACTCAAACCATGATATCACTTAGTCCTTAAATCAATCATGAGCTCATGAATACTGTCAAACATTTCATTTTATCCGTATCCCTTCATTATGCGCATATCATCTGCTTTCCAAAATATTTGAATCACTTTTCATGGTTACCAGTACCATAAAATTATTGAAAACCACAATAGACTAATACAAAAATATTCTAATACACCATTAAAGTACCTCAACAACATTATTCTTGAATACCAATACATAAACACTTCAATCCATCCTCTTCAATGATTGTCTTGGAATAAGTCCTTCCTGGATTTAGAAGTTACTTTTTAGGTCAGGGCATTGAGTTGGGTAATGCCCATGTTCTCCAAAAATATGGCATTGAACTCCATAACAATCTGTCACTCTATGACCCTTTTCTCCACATAGATAACATATGTCCCTCTATTTGAGGTATTCTTCAAGGTTCTTCTTCCCTTCTTTAGAAATCTCAATCTTCCATTCTTTATGCTCCTCAACATGTGAACATGCATAAAAACCTATCTTCCTATTATTTGATGAATTAGGCATACCACTAAATTTCACCTTGTTAATCATATATCGCGATGACTGATTCATCATAACACTACTACAAAAAACGGGCAATATCAGCGCTAAAATCAGGCTCTAACAGCGCTAGAAAAGCGCTATAAAGCTCAGCGCTGATAAAGGGGGGGCCTTTAACCACGCTAAAAAAGTGCTGTTAAATCCATGACTTTAACAGTGCTTTTTTAGTGCTGTTAAAGGTGTCGTTTAACAACGCTTTTTTAGCGCTGTTAAATCCCTGCCTACTGCAAATAAAAAATCTGCATCAGTACAGCCAGCCGAACAGACCTGCAGTAAAACCAGTATATCAACCACAAACATGTCATCAATTGATCACAACCCAACCATTAAATACTTACATTTCCCCAAACACCCATAACACAACCCAACCACAACCACAACCTTCATCTCAATGTACTCAACCGATCTAAACACTTAAGATGGATTTTACCAAAGACTATCTAATTCAAAATGTCGATCATGTCATCAACCGACCAATTAACTTATATGGTGCTCCCCACTATACGATTTAGCTCACAAACACCACCATCTGATGTTTAACACCTCCATCATTGGGAAATAACCACTAGAACCCCACATGATATAAGGCTATTGCATGATGTTCAAACATAGAGAGAGGAGAAGAGAAGGTGAAAGTCCCGTAGATGAACAACATCAACAATGAAAATCCACCACCCTTTCACTATATACATCAAAATCATATCTTTAAGAATGTACATGTGAATTTCTATCTAACTTCCAATGAGGATGATGCATGTTGGTCAACATGTTTTGGAAATTGTATATCTTCATCTGTGCCTTGTACTTGCACCCATGAATTTGATGTTGAGTATGCACACACAATAGTTGAGGCGAGGTTGACTCTTACATGTCACTTATGACCCATGAATCATTTTCCTAAGTGTCAACAAAATCCAAAGGCATTCGGTCGGATTCCCGTATGTTAGTTGTTGATTTCACATAAAAATAAGTCCATTTTGAACAAAACAGAGGAACTTTGAGTGTTTTCGGCCAGACCGGGCCTCGTATTGAGTCGGGGTTGACTCTTGCACATCAAATTTGACCCATGGATCTTTGTCCTTAAGTTTCAATAGAATCCAAATGCGTTTGGTCAGTTTCTCGTATGTTAGTTGTTGATTTGTCACTTAACAATAAGTCCATTTTGAACAAAATAGAGGCACTTTGAGTGGTGTCGGCCACACCGGGCATCATATTTTTACGGGGTTGACTCTTACACATCACATTTGAATCATGGATCATTTTACTTAAGTTTCAATAGAAACCGAATGTGTTTGGTCAGTTTGGCGTATGTATGTAAAATATTGTCCATTTTAAACAAAATACATACACTTGGAGTGATACCGGCCACACCGTACCTCGGATTGAGGTAGTTTTGACTCTTACACGTCACATATGACCCATGGATCATTGTCCTATAGTTTCAACACAATACGAAGGCATTTGGTCGGTTTCTTGTATGTCACTTGTTGATTTATCACTTAAAAATAAATCCATTTTGAACAAAAGAGAGGCACTTGGAGTGTTGTCAGTCACACCAGGCCTCAGATTGAGGCGAGGTTGACTCTTACTCATCACATTTAACTAATGGATCGTTTTCTTTATGTTTCAAGAGAATCCAAATTCGTTTGGTCGGTTTTCGGTTTGTCAGTTGTTGATTTCACTTAAAAATAAGTCCATTTTGAAAAAAATAGAGGTACTCTGAGTGGTTTCGGCCACACCGGGCCTCGGATTGAGGCAGGGTTGACTCGTACACATCACATTTGACCCATGGATTGTTTTTATAAAGTTTCAGTGGAATCTGAATGCGTTTGGTTAGTTTTCCGTATGTCAGTTGTTGATTTCACTTAAAATCAAGTCCATTTTTAACAAAAACAGAGGCACTTTGAGTGGTGTTGGCCACACCGGGCCTCGAAATGAGGTGGGGTTGACTCATACATGTCACATTTGAGTCATGGATCTTTTCCCTTAAGTTTCATCAGAAACCGAATGTGGTTGTTCAGTTTGGCATATGTATGTAAAATATTATCCGTTTTAAACAAAATACATACACTTTGAGTGATACCGGCCACACCGCGCCTTGTATTGAGGCAGGGTTGACTTTGAAACGTCACATATGACCCATGAATCGTTTTAATAAAGTGTCAACACAATCCGGAGGCGTTTGGTGGGTTTCTCGTATGTCAGTAGTTGATTTCACTTAAAAATAAATCCATTATGAACAAAATAGAGGCACTTTGAGTGGTGGCGGCCACACCGGGCCTCTGATTGAGTCAGGGATGACTCTTACACATCTAATTTGACCCATGGATCATTTTCCTTAAGTTTCAATAGAATCCAAATGCGTTTGGTCAGTTTGTCGTATGTCAGTTGTTGATTGCACTTAAAATTAAGTCCATTTTTAATAAAACAGTGACACTGTGAGTGGTGTCGGCCACACCGGGCCTCGGATTGATACGGGATTGACTCTTACATGTAACACATGAGTCATGGGTTGTTGTGAAAAAGTATCAACACAATCAGAAGCTGTTAGATTGGTTTGGAGTATGTACGTAAAATATTGTCCATTTTGAACAAAATACATACACATGGAGTGATACCGGTCACACCATGCCTCCAATTGAGGCGGGGTTCACTCTTGTGACGTGTACGAGTCAACCCCGCCTCAATCCGAGGTGTAGTGTGACCAGTATCACTCTAGGTGTATGTATTTTGTTTAAAATGGACAATATTTTACGTACATATTCCAAACCGATCTAACGTCTTCTGATTGTGTTGATACTTTTTCACAACGATCCATGACTCATGTGTGATGTGTACGAGTCAACCCTGCATCAATCCGAGGCCCGGTGTGGCCAACACCACTCACAGTGTCACTGTTTTGTTAAAAATGGACATAATTTTAAGTGAAATCAACAACTGACATACGGGAAACTGACCAAATGCATTTGGATTCTGTTGAAACATAAGGACAACGATCCATGGTTCAAATGTGACGTGTACGAGTCAACCCCACCTCAATCCGAGGCGCAGTGTGACCGGTATCACTCTAAGTGTATGTATTTTGTTCAAAATGGTCTTATTTTTAAGTGAAATCAACAACTAACATATGGGAAACCGACCAAACGCATTCGGATTCTGTTGAAACTTAGGGACAACCAAGATATGCATTAGAACGCTCATGATACATAGAGAAATTCACTACCCACCTTCGAGAATGATCTGAAGCACAAACCATGACAACATTATGTTTTTCCTTGAAAATTCTCTTGGTGAACCGGAATGGCAATAGTTTCACACATGAAGAGACAAGTAGAGACGCCAAATCACAAGAGTGAGTTTCCATTCCAGTTCCCCAAGAGAATTTTCACTCGCTTGATGAAACAGAGGAAAGATCTTTAAATGTAGCATCAATTTCCAAATCATTGGAACAATTTCCTGTATTGGATGTTCTAAATTCCAGATTTAACATCCCATCTTGTTCATCAAATGGATTAGTGAACTTCCAATCTATCATGGAAGATTCCGCATACATGCAACTAATGATTGGAGAATTTACTGTTTCATGCATGATATGAAGGTATTTTGGAGATTTTACTGGTTTTTTGGTCCAAATGCCAAAGAAATGTGGTTCATCATTCTTGCATGTTGCTAGTGCATTTCATCTGTTAAAATGGAAAAATGACCCATTGGAGAAAGAATGTTTTATTTAATAATAATTACAATTTTTCTACAAACATTTACATACAAGAATGTTTCATCTTTTTATCCCCATGAACCCCTCTCAAAAATTTCTTCCAATTATACGCATCTGCAACTCTTGCAATAAAAGTCAGATCTTCATGCTATTTCTGGACAATCTTGCATCAGGTATGCGGCCCACTCGTTTTTGAACATATCTACATCGTCTTGTGAATATGACGCTTTTCGGAATTCATAATAGTACTGGAAAATATATTAATAAATAATTAATAAATAATTTAAATGAAATAGTACTTGTTTTCGAAAATGCCTCTTTAGGGATGCTAGTTTGTCCATTGACAACGATCTCTCTCATGAATCTACAAACATAATAATCGCAATATTTGTCGTTTGTTTGTTTTGGACACTGCAGAAACATTGATCATGAGGCGAGTAAGTAATTTGTTTTTATATATGTTTGGATAGTGCAATTTTAGTATATATACCCTAATATTTGTCCAGACGTTGTACTTGCTTGGCTCCTTATGCTTAGCCCCTGTCCTTATACCATGATTTAGATGATATTGGTACACCGCCCTATCATAAAATAATCCACAGTAAAAGATAATATATATTATATAACTTGATGTTTATACCTAAAACGTAGGATGTAGTGTCTTACATATTGACAAACTACATCACATGCGGTCAGTTTGTTGGATATTCGTGCTTTGAATCCTAAAAATAAATCTTGGGAGTATCCAAATTAACCGCAATTAGCATCCAATGTTTCCTAAATACACAAAAAGGAATAATTAATGAAAGAAATGAAAATATAATTGATATGATTTAATCGTAGAGTTTTACCCCTGCATGGTTGGTATGAGGAAGAGTATGTCGTCCGTTATCTTGCTGTCAAATGCTTTCAGAAAAGCAGTCTCTCATTCCTTATTTTTTTAATCTGATAATTGTATTTCTTGTGTTGATGTGATATGAGGACTAACGAGTCTGAATATTGGCTCATGAGGAAAACCCTTCAACTTCTTTTCATATATACGTCTTCCAATAATATAAAATGTATTTAAGAATAATTAGCACAATATATCAGCTTTTGGAAAAGCGACGGGGTTGAAAACATACCTCATATACACATTTCCACTTGTGATGTCGAGCCACCCATACTCAAGGATCTCTTCTACATTCTTAGCAGCAACAAAATCTTGTATTTCCTCTCTATACATATTCTCTTCAAAAACAACTACATGGCTACTACCATTTCTCAACTTCATATCCACATGAGTCTTAAATGCAATTAAATGTGGATAGAGAATAGGCGGTGTAATTCTGCTTTCAGTAGATCTTTTGGATTGGCTGGTCGATCCTTTTGATGCTCCCAAGCTTCCTTTCACATCATCCCCTTTCTTCGTCTACAATAAAAATCATTGGTTTATACCTTTTTTTGTTAAAGGTTTGGCTTAAAAAACTGTAAATAAATACCTCTTTTTCGGCATGTAGTCTCACAAGTTGTGATGGCCATGAAATAAAAGTCCCAATAGCCCATTCGACTGTACAAATATCATCATCATCAAGTGGAACAGGTAGTTGTGTTGTTGGCTCATGAGCTACCGTAATCGTCACTTTTAGATGATCTTTTGGAAGTGGTCTATTATGCAGCGTGTCTTCTGAGATGTTGAATACTGTAGCCCTCGCTACAAGAATATAGGTGGGTGTTGAAAGATATAAATCACAATCATTATCACCCTACAGAAGATCATTATAGGAAGAAATTAGTGTTTGCCTGTTTCACATTTCATCAGAACAATTAACAGAATATTGATAACCACGGCTAAGACAACTCTTTGAGGGGAATGGATCGCCTCAAAGCTGGTGGGGTGTGGGGAAGGATCTTCATGCGGTAATTGTTCTTGAGTTGTCTCTTCTCTTGGCTTCTCACCCATTAAAGTTACCATCAAGTCTCTCTTCCATTGAAACTTTTCTCAAGAGTTTCTAGTTTATTTTTCATTGCTGTCATTTCTTCATTTTTTTCATCCTCTTGTTTTTTTCTCATAATATACTCGGGGTGTCACCCCAAACCCCCTAGCTCTGACATGACCGTATTGTTCTGGTCGCTTCAAAGATGTCGGTAATATGTTTGCACCAGCTACAGGAGTACCTGACACCTGTGACTGTCAGATATAACAAAATAAGTAATTATTATTATGTAATAGAAATTTAAAACAGAACATTTTATCGTGTCATACTTACACATATTTCCTAAACTTTTTGTGTGTTTTCATCAAATAGATCCCATTCCTTATCCACACGTTCCTCCTTCCATAGCACATGACGAGGGATGGATATTTTTTTGGTTTCAGAGGCATCAATATACATATAAATAGAGAAATATTTTTATAAAGTTGTTTCTTGACACATAACAATATCACTGTAAATTTAAAATACGCACCATTTTATTTTCTAGTGAGGTGTACCCCATTCTTGCTTTACGATAGGGGTACATCAGTTTTGATGTGCGTTCCTTGTTTTCAGTACTGAGTTGCTGTTTCATAAATGAAATATTGATAAAGTGATGAATACATGTGTATCCTCAAACAACATATTATCAGTCACAATGTACCTGAAACTTTTGATCCCCATGATGACTAACAAATTAATCACATGATTCTTGGGAGATCAAGTGAGTGTAGACAATGGGTGGGTGTGGGTTTATGTTACCCTTGGAATATTTCAGATGATATTTTGTAAGAAGAGTGTGAAAACTCGATGACACCTTCCCGCAAGCCTTAGTACATATGTCTTGTTTGAATCATCTACTATAAATGCACTCTACAATGGATTGTGAAGAGTAATACACTATTTCATTATTTTATTTTCTAGTAAATTAAAGAAATGAAATCAAAATGTTACCATAATTTCTTCCCACATCACAGCCTTCAGGCTGGACGCAACATGGTACCATGAATCTATCCAATCAGCACGCGTTGTCGAGTGAAAATTCCAATATAACTGCTAAACATTGCCTTGTTGGGGTTAACGTGTTGACCCTGTGCATTCCACCCAACATCAAATTTTATTCCTTTGCTATTTTCCTTCAGAACGTTATCCAACACCATTAAACTATGACACACCTGTTTTTTTGCGATGTCGCTCCTTTATCCCCGATCATTTCATCTATATCAGCATCATCAATGTTTTCATCTAAAATGCTATCATCAGCATGTTCAGATGGTTGTTGGACCTCAACAAGAGGAGAAACAATAGCAGTAGCAGCACCACCAACAACAATAGGTTGAGGTTGAGAGGCTTGAGAGGCTTGAGAGGCTTGTTCAGAAGCAGCAGTAGTAGAAACAACATCAACAGAAGCAGCAACAGCACCTTGAGAGGCTTCTTCAGCCTCGAGGTTAGGAGCACCAGAACGTGCAGAAGTCATTATCTAAAAAAAAGGTTTAACACTTAAGTTGGATTAAATAAATGAAATAATGATAAGATAATAACATGAGATAAAAAGATCTATATTACAAAAAAAATATAAAGTGTTTATTGAACTCTTTTTTTTTCAAAGGCTGAAGGGATTTAACACCTCTATAGATAATCCAAATACCTTCATTGTGGTCTCCTCTAACATAAAAAATGTCGTCTTCATTGGGACCGCTGCAAAATGATTGCGACGTCCCACTGAAAGGATCATCCTCAATTGAATTTTCATCGGACCCTTCAGTAGTTTTGGACGATAACAGAACAATTGACCACTTTCGGTTTGCGAGGTCTGGCACATAAAATACTTGTACCGCTTGTGATGCCATTATAAATTGTTCGTCTTTGTACCCTTATTTACTGAAATCAAATTTCACAAATCCCAATTCATCTATTTTAACACCACTTTTTTTATCAACCCAGTTGCATTGAAAAATCGGCAATTGGAATGTCGTATAATCCAACTCCCATATTATTTTGATAATGCCAAAGTATGACATATTCGCATAAATTGGATTTCTATCCTTACTACCAGAAACATGCATCGCTTCAGCCACAAGTGTTACTGCACTATTTTTCATGGTACTATATTCATCATGTTTATCTGTATAGAATGTATAACCATTAATTACATAACCATTTTAAGATAATACATACACGCTTGGTCCGGCAGCTATCCATCGAAGTCGTTCTGAAATTGATTTCGGATTTTCATCTAACTCCTAAAAAATATGGTCTCAAAACCATCCTATAAACTGGTGATTATGTGTATTTGATATCCATTTTCCATCCCTTGATGGAATCAACTGTCTCAAAATTTCTTTGTGGGTTTCAATATATGGATCACCCTCCCAACTGTTATGCAAAACATAAAGGTGGGCCTGCTCCCGATCTGTAATATTGATTGTCACAACATCTCTTCCAGAAATTCACTCACCCTCAATGCGTCTAGTGTGACGAGATTTCGGCAGACCAATGCTTTCATCATCAGATAGGTATTCGGTACAGAATTCAATGGATTCCTTAACAATATATCGCTCCACAATACAACCCTCTGGCCGACTTTGATTTTTGACATACCCTTTCAAAATCTTCATATACCGTTCAATGGGGTACATCCATCTATAGTGTACATGAACATAAAGTCGAAACTCTCTCACCAAATGAACCATCAAATGAACCATCATATCAAAGAATGTTGGCGGGAAGAACATTTCTAATTCACATAATATGATGACAATTTTTCTTTCCATAGCTGGCAATTTCGCTGGGTCTAAAACTTTGTTGAATATAGCATTGAAGAAGAAACAGTGTTTGGTTAATGTATGATGAACATTCTTGGGAAAAATTCAACGTAAAGCTATTGGAATTAAATCTTGCATCAAAACATGGCAGTAATGTGATTTCAAACCTTTTAACTTCAAATCATTCATTGACACAATGTTTTTGATATTTGATGAATACCCCTATGGAACCTTTACATCATTGATGAAGTTGCAAAACTGATATCTCTTATCCCTGGAAAGAGTGTACGCAGATGGAGGAAGAAACGTTCGATTTTCACCCTTGACGGGAGCCAACTATTCTCTTATTCCCATGTCAACCATGTCCAACCTTGCCTTAATTCCATCCTTTTTTTGCCAGGCGCATTTAGCAATGTTCTGATAACACTGTCACAAACATTTTTTTCCACATGTATCACATCAAGAAAATGTCTGACGTACAGACATTTCCAGTATGGTTATTCAAAAAAAAAATGATCTCTTTTTCCAAACGATTTTCGTAAGGTTTTTCAAAAATGTTTTACCAAAAACAGTGTTCACGTCTTTTACATTCTCAAATAGTTGATCACCTATTATTGGAGACGGTGTTTTGTGTTGTTCTGAACTTCCATTAAATGATGTCGTCAAAGATCGGTACTTATGTCGACGGGGTAGAAATCTACGATGTTCTAGAAACACAGATTTCAATGAATGCTTCAACCTAATTGATTCTGTATCTTCTTCGCACACATGACACCCTTGAGTTCCTTTAATGCTATAGCCTGACAAATTTCCATAAGCAGGGAAATCATTTATCGTCTCATACAACATCTCTCTCAACGTGAAGTATTCTTTTTTATAAGCATCATACAACATAACACCTGAATCCCACAGTAACTTCAAATCCTCGATCAAAGGAGAAAAATATACATCAATATCATTTCTTGGTTGTTTTGGTCCTGATATAAGCAAAGATAACATAATGAATTTCCATTTCATGCATAACTAGGGTGGAAAGTTATAATTTACCAACATAACATGCCAAGTACTGTGAGTTCTGGTTTGAAAACCAAAAGGATTCACTCCATCGGTAGATAACACAAGACGCGGGTTTCTCAACTCATTTCCAAATTTAGGATACTCATGATCAATTCTCTTCCATTGAGGAGAGTCATCCGGGTGACGTAATTTTCCATCTTTATTTCTTTTATCTGCATTCCACGACAATTGTCTTGTAGTTTCTTCACTTCCATATAGACGCCTAAACCTTGGAATGATTGGGAAGTACCATACAACTTTCGTAGGACTGCGTTCATCTTTCTTGTATCAAGAAGCACCACACTTTGGGCATTCTGTAAGTGATTTGTTCTCCTTGCGAAACAATATACATTCTTTCGAGTAGGCATGTATTCTTTCAGAAATCATATCCATAGAGCGTAGCATTTGTTTAGCTTCATATGTCCGGCTTTGGAGCTCATTATCTTCTGGAAGCATGTCATTCAAAAGAGCAAGTAGTTCTGTGAAACTGACATCACTCCAACCGTTGCCTTCTTTCAATTTATACAACTTCAGTACAGCTGACAATGCAGTATATTTCGTGGAACCAGCATACAATCTCATCTTTTCACAACTCTTTAACTTCTCAAACAATTTTGGGCAATCAAGGATTTCATGTTCAATTGTATTTGTCATTTCCTCAATACAATCTTCATCATCATTGACATCTGTAATCACATACTCTATATGGTCTTCTTCATTATCCATATTTGTAATCATATCTGATGATCCATAAAATATAGTTTTATTCTAGCCAGTAGCTACATTCGCTTTTCCCCCGTGTTTATTCCAACATTTATAACTTAGATCTATTCTGTGACATATCAAATGTTCTTCCAACTCTTATGGAGTAATTAGTCTAGAATAACAACAACGTAAACATGGACAAAGGATTTGAGAAGTATCCTTTGAATGATACTTTGAAAACTTGATGAACTCTTTCACTCTGTTCTCATACTCTATTTTCAAACGATTAGCATCCATCCAATCTTTATTCATCTCCATCCTATTTCAATCTGGAATATTATTATTTATGGTTCAAATATACAAAACCAGACTTCCAAATACAAAGTAGCAGAGAACCACTTCCTTATAAAAATAGATACTAATATAGCCTTACCATTTTCAATAAAGATTTGGAAATCAACAGAACCAGGATAAACCCCCATCAAAATGAACACACTTTACAGCCCCCTTACCAATAGTTCTAGCACCCACCACCCTGTAACAAAACATTAAACATCTTTTTAACCACTCCTACTAGTCACCTCGTTCATAATAAACATTAAACATCTTGGATGAGTCTTGGTGGATCTTGGAAAGGGATTAAATCCATGTTTAAGATATATGTTCCCTATAATATAAAGTCATATTCTTGATTATGGATGATACTTGGTGGATCTTGGAAAGGGGTTAAATCCACAAGACACATTTGTAATTTCCAACCAATCCCATTATCCAAACCAAAATCCAACCATTTCTATAATTATTAAATAATTATTACTTCATTACCTAGGCTTCTAGAACAAAGAAACCATACATAAAACGTAGCTCATCATTCTCATCGAATCATCGCCTCACCGCCCCAAAAGAATGACCAAACAAATCATTACCTCACCACCCCAAAAGCATGGCCAAACAATCCATCACCTTGCCACCCAAAAAGAAAAACCAAATGAACCATCCCCTCACTACTCAAAAAGCATGTCAAAACAAACCATCACCTCTCCAAACCAAAAGCATGGAAAAAAACCATACATCATCCCACACCACATCAAAACCAATTATCGTGACCCCCACTAGCATGACCACACATCACAACACATCAAAGACCATTTTATATATTTAACAATGGGACTTTTAGCACATTTCAATTTACTTTAAGAGTGTTATCACACATTCCATAAATCCAGGGGAAAGCATTTCATTAGCCAAATATAAGTGGTTATCCAATTTCCATTTTGGGGTGATATCAGAACAACATGAAAAAAGGCTTCCATATGAAAACAAATACAGTGAAAGAAAGGGCGCCCAATATCCATGATTTTTAGCAGGGTATTCAGTCCATACAAACACAACATCACAATAATATCAAAGCTGTAAAAGTACAAGAATCATTAACCCTTCCCATTGAATTTAAATTAACTTATTAATTTATCTTAATTAGGCTATTTCAAACCATCCCCAATGATAGACAAGATTAAACCTCTCCTGCATGAAACAAAAAAAGTGAGATATGAAGGAATTCCAAACCTCAAGGAAGGTTTTCCAACTCACTGTGAACAAGAAATGCCAATAAATGACAACCGCATGAAAAAACTAAAGATCAACCTACACTGTAAAAAAAATTTTAGGGCATCCACTGACCTTGAGTGAAGAAATCAGAAGTCCAAGGAAAAATCAAGGTGAGGGAGCCTTCTGCGCTGCCTGGAAGACGCGACCGCCAGAGTGGGGGTGGTTGCGCCCAAATTTACCCTACGGGTAAAAGCGATCGATGTAGTACATGTAGGGGTCGAGTCCACAGGGACCGAAGAAGTAACCTTGAGACGCTATGATTTGGTGAAGGATGGGCTATGAAGTAGCCAACTTTGGTTTTGATTTAGATGTTTTAAATAACACTAAGACACCTACGTGAATTCAATTTAATGAAAATGGGTTGATCTAGGATTATGCTTGGGGTGGATTGAATGAATTTTACTTCTTTAAACAATTTTGGTTTTATTAATTCTTGATGAATCCATTCTTCAAAAATAACACTACCTTCATCATTTTCTGGTTTGGTGCTTACTAAACACAATTACTAATCCCCTATACACTTAGAGAACCAAATTCATGATCTCTCCGAGGTATATGGTCATTTAGTAATTGAATTTATTTTGCTCAAACACAGTAAAGATGAAGAGTAGAAATAACTAAAGAATGGATATCTTAAATTAATTATCCATTTAACAACAATTCGTTCTTAAAATAACATTCAACCCAGCCTTTTCATCCTCCTAAGATCAACCCATTAAGGGTTTAGCCCTCCATTGATGGTATACTCTCAATGGTGGGCGGAAGATGACTAACAAGAATTGGATTGAAGAAATTAAAACCGCGGAAATAACGAGCACTCCTCCGTGTGTGTGAATGAAATTCACACCTATGTGTGAACTAATTCACAACAACACAGAGATATCACTGTGCTTTGTGATTATAAAGTTTTAATAAATTAAATGGAAAATATATAAGAGAAGAAGTTGATTAAGAACAAAAAGAAAAACTTACATGGAAATGGAAAACATTACAAATGAAATTTGGAAGCAAAACATTACAATGAAACAAAGCATCCAAGATGATAAGAAAAAAATTCCACCCCCCATTCCCTTCACCAATAGATCCTTATATAGGAATATTAGGAGCCTTAGGTACATCCCCCAACAATTAATTCACCCCTCAACAATTAAGAGAGTCAAAAGGAAATTGACATTTCGATGTTGACCCGGAAAACTGTCCAGATTCGTCCTCCATTTTGACGTATGAATTAGAAATTGAAGAAGGCCGATTCCGGAGGTGTCATAAATATAAAATCTCTTCTTCCATGTGTCCTCTATGAGATGTAAAAATTTCAGGAAACTTCGCTCAGCCGTTTGGAAGTTATGGTCGAAATGGTGGAACGGAGTTCTGCGCATTAATGACGAGTCCACCATTTAAATCTAAACTTCAGATCCCCTTATCATCATGATAACATCAGAATTAGCTCCGGCCACAGTTGAATAAAATGATCCTCATATTTTTATCTTTCTACTGTATAAATTTGAGCTTCATTGGGCTTGGTTTCTGGGCCCCACATTTGTTTGATGGGCCTTAGGCCCATTATGCTTTTTCCAGCAAGTTTCTGCCTTCAGACGCAAAATTATCCATCTTCCTTTGAGATTCATCCAGCGGACCTAAAAGATAAAATGTTCCAAAAAAGGTGATCAATCATATCCCAAATTTTCAAATTCAGAAAATGAATATAATATTGTCAACAAACAAATGAATGATTGGGCCCAAATTTCATTTTAAACAAGAATTGCATTTTTGATGAGAAATGAAGTTCTATTTATGTAATGCACTAAAAACAATGTTTATGGACTTTGGAACAATGAATATAAAGATATTAACAATTAATATTAGCCACTTTCAGTGACTAATCACACCCCCCAACTTGAGTTTTTCAAGTCCCGAGCAAAATAAATTACAAATATGAAATTCAAATCCCCTTTTCCAAAAACATTTAAATAACATTACTCACCCAAATATCTAATACCAAAAAAAATTATGAAAACCCATCAAAATAATTTAAAACAAGCTAGGTCCATAAGCATATCCCAAGCCCAAGCCCATTCCTTTGTTCAAATTCATCGCCACATTTCATCCAATTCCAATTAAGCATGATAAAGTGTTGTGCATCATAAAAGATATGGGGCCCATTTTATTGTTCAAGGGGAAAAAATGGAAGCGCTAGGTGGGAATCACATTAAACCATAAGATGAGTATCCATTTTTGATTTTTTTTTTTGATTTTTTTGATTTTTTTAACCACAATAGATATGAAAAGACTAACTCTGGGCAAGACAAGTATGGAGTCACGATCCCCAAGTGCCGGACGCCACGCATTTTGTCAATTTCATGCTCTACAATAGAGATATAAAGCCTAACTCTGGGCAAGACAACTATGGAGTCACGATCCCCAAGTGCCGGACGCCACGCATTTGGACAAAACATTTCTCTATGTGGTCATTATTATTTTTTTCAATTTTTTTTTTGTTTTTTTTTTGTTTTTTTTGGATACTCAAATTAAACTAAAAGTGACCACATAACCCTATGCTATAATGAAAGGGACCCAAGAACTCAAATTTACACCCACGATCCAGTAGACGTGAATTGTGGCATTTTTATTAAGAGGATGAAAATGTAAACATTGAAAAATCACATCGGACAACCGCACTTTCCAAAAACTATGCTCATGAACTTAAACTTGCATTAAAATCAGAATAAAGGCATGCATAATTTATTTGATATCCGATTTTTGAGTTTGCAACGGCGCCAAAATTTGGTTGCGCCCAAATTTACCCTACGGGTAAAAGCGATCGATGTAGTACATGTAGGGGTCGAGTCCACAGGGACCGAAGAAGTAACCTTGAGACGCTATGATTTGGTGAAGGATGGGCTATGAAGTAGCCAACTTTGGTTTTGATTTAGATGTTTTAAATAACACTAAGACACCTACGTGAATTCAATTTAATGAAAATGGGTTGATCTAGGATTATGCTTGGGGTGGATTGAATGAATTTTACTTCTTTAAAAAATTTTGGTTTTATTAATTCTTGATGAATCCATTCTTCAAAAATAACACTACCTTCATCATTTTCTGGTTTGGTGCTTACTAAACATAATTACTAATCCCCTATACACTTAGAGAACCAAATTCATGATCTCTCCGAGGTATATGGTCATTTAGTAATTGAATTTATTTTGCTCAAACACAGTAAAGATGAAGAGTAGAAATAACTGAAGAATGGATATCTTAAATTAATTATCCATTTAACAACAATTCGTTCTTAAAATAACATTCAACCCAGCCTTTGCATCCTCCTAAGATCAACCCATTAAGGGTTTAGCCCTCCATTGATGGTATACTCTCAATGGTGGGCGGAAGATGACTAACAAGAATTGGATTGAAGAAATTAAAACCGCGGAAATAACGAGCACTCCTCCGTGTGTGTGAATGAAATTCACACCTATGTGTGAACTAATTCACAACAACACAGAGATATCACTGTGCTTTGTGATTATAAAGTTTTAATAAATGAAATGGAAAATATATAAGAGAAGAAGTTGATTAAGAACAAAAAGAAAAACTTACATGGAAATGGAAAACATTACAAATGAAATTTGGAAGAAAAACATTACAATGAAACAAAGCATCCAAGATGATAAGAAAAAAATTCCACCCCCCAACTTAGAATAACACTGTCCCCAGTTTTTAAAGAAAAGAAAAAAAGTTAGAAGGTGGTAGGAGAGGAGTTCAAAGATAAAATTGAGAATGAAAAACATGGAACAAATTCACCTGGTTTTTAAAGTTGAGGTTCATGATGCTCCAAATTACTCCTTTGATCTCTTTGGGGATGTAGGCACCTCCTTGATTGAACATGTATCACCCAAAATAGTTCCTGAACCATAAAAAGAAGGACAAAGCAGACAAAACAAACAACACAATGATTTATTTAATTCCAAGTACCATCATTTTCATTTTTTTTAAATCAAACTAATGATACATTGTCTTCTTTTAAATTTCTGGGTAAGGTATTACTCAGGGATCACACCGCGTGACACGGATGAATACGGTCCTCCCCTTTCATACCCATCCATACTCATAAAAGAAGAACAGGTCAAGAGTCTAAATTTTGTTATTATTATTTTTTTTAACCTACAAAAAACATAAATAAAATAAACTGATGAGACATTGTCTTCTTTAAATTTCTGGGTAAGGTATTACTCAGGGATCACACCGCGTGACACGGATGAATACGGTGCTCCCCTTTCATACCCATCCTTACTCATAAAAGAAGAACAGGTCAACAGCTTATGGTAATTTATTATATGAAAAATAAAATGATTCAAAATAATTAGAAAACATGAAAACCATGGGTTGCCTCCCATGCAGCGCTTTTGTTTAACGTCGTTGGCTCGACTTGAACCCCCCAACTTATCCAATTCCAACTTTCAAAATTTTAATTAACCCATCTTTCTCTACTTAAATAATATTGAGATTGATTATTTGTTTGAAATATGTTTCATGTGAAATCCTTTGTTCTATAATGAGCGGTAAAATCCATGTAATATCAGAAATGGTTGATTGAATTGAATATCTAGTATTGCCTATGACATCAATAAACATTCCCAATTTTTTAGTTTCAAGAGGATAATAAATTGAAATTTCATGGTATTGATTATCCTCATTTAAGAGTGGGGAAGAAGGGAGAAAATTTTTGAGTTCAGGTTGATAAAAATTTACAAAAGAAGAATGGAAATTTAAATCAAAAACAGTTTCTTCTCCATGAAATTTAGAAATAATTGGTTCCTTTTGAAATTTTGATTCCTCCCAAAAATTTTCCTTTTGAATGTCGGGAGTGGGTATAGACTCAATATTTGTTAACTCTCTCAATGGTTCAATGATTGGTGATTCTAAAAAATCATTTTTGGTGCAATATTCTGGACATTCAATCCTTGAAAAATAATTTCCCTCTTGTGAATTCATGAAATCAATTTCATCCTGATTTAAATACTCATCAACAATTCCTTCATGTTCTTTATCTTGAATTTCAACATTACCTGACCAGATCTCTTCATTATCCAACTCTGTATTCCAAGATTTTAAAGTGGTTTCTTTACTAAATTCACATGAGTTATGTGGGAAACAACATTCTTCTATATGTGATGTGGAAAGGTCATCCTGAGTGGGAATGGGTTCTTCATATGTCTCAATGTTTTGTATTTCTAATCTCAGTGATGAAACTTCTGAATTCATTTTAACCATTTTTTCACACAAATGTTCAAGAATTTTTTCAGAATTGTGATTGATTGTTGTTTGTACATCATGGACTTCCTCATTATTTATCTTTTCAATCATTCTTGATAGGTATGGAAATTGATCTTTTAAACATTCAGCATCCCATTGATTGTTCATGTCATCGGGTGTGTGATAATCATTCAAGTGTTGATTAAAAAAGGTTGGAGATTCCCAATGTGGATTTTCAAACTGATTAAATCTTGAGTTTGTGAAGGGATATTGTTGATGATACTCCATTGTAGTTTAATGAAATTTGGATTTGGATTTTTTTTTGGAAAAACAGAAATGGGAAAAGAAAAGTGAAAAAGAGGTGAGAAAAGAGAAGTTAGGTGAGAATAGAAGGTGGGTGTCTAAGAAAACTTACTAGGGTCCCCGGCAACGGCGCCAAAATTTGGTTGCGCCCAAATTTACCCTACGGGTAAAAGCGATCGATGTAGTACATGTAGGGGTCGAGTCCACAGGGACCGAAGAAGTAACCTTGAGACGCTATGATTTGGTGAAGGATGGGCTATGAAGTAGCCAACTTTGGTTTTGATTTAGATGTTTTAAATAACACTAAGACACCTACGTGAATTCAATTTAATGAAAATGGGTTGATCTAGGATTATGCTTGGGGTGGATTGAATGAATTTTACTTCTTTAAACAATTTTGGTTTTATTAATTCTTGATGAATCCATTCTTCAAAAATAACACTACCTTCATCATTTTCTGGTTTGGTGCTTACTAAACACAATTACTAATCCCATATACACTTAGAGAACCAAATTCATGATCTCTCCGAGGTATATGGTCATTTAGTAATTGAATTTATTTTTCTCAAACACAGTAAAGATGAAGAGTAGAAATAACTGAAGAATGGATATCTTAAATTAATTATCCATTTAACAACAATTCGTTCTTAAAATAACATTCAACCCAGCCTTTGCATCCTCCTAAGAGCAAACCATTAAGGGTTTAGCCCTCCATTGATGGTATACTCTCAATGGTGGGCGGAAGATGACTAACAAGAATTGGATTGAAGAAATTAAAACCGCGGAAATAACGAGCACTCCTCCGTGTGTGTGAATGAAATTCACACCTATGTGTGAACTAATTCACAACAACACAGAGATATCACTGTGATTTGTGATTATAAAGTTTTAATAAATGAAATGGAAAATATATAAGAGAAGAAGTTGATTAAGAACAAAAAGAAAAACTTACATGGAAATGGAAAACATTACAAATGAAATTTGGAAGCAAAACATTACAATGAAACAAAGCATCCAAGATGATAAGAAAAAAATTCCACCCCCCATTCCCTTCACCAATAGCTCCTTATATAGGAATATTAGGAGCCTTAGGTACATCCCCCATCAATTAATTCACCCCTCAACAATTAAGAGAGTCAAAAGGAAATTGACATTTCGAAGTTGACCCGGAAAACTGTCCAGATTCGTCCTCCATTTTGACGTATGAATTCGAAATTGAAGAAGGCCGATTCCGGAGGTGTCATAAATATAAAATATCTTCGTCCATGTGTCCTCTATGAGCTGTAAAAATTTCAGGAAATGTCGCTCTGCCGTTTGGAAGTTATCGTCGAAATCGTGGAACGGGTTTCTGCGCATTAATGACGAGTCCACCATTTAAATCTAAACTTCAGATCCCTTTATCATCATGATAACATCAGAATTAGCTCCGGCCACAGTTGAATAAAATGATCTTCATATTTTTATCTTTCTACTGTATAAATTTGAGCTTCATTGGCCTTGGTTTCTGGGCCCCACATTTGTTTGATGGGCCTTAGGCCCATTATGCTTTTTCCAGCAAGTTTCTGCCTTCAGACGCAAAATTATCCATCTTCCTTTAAGATTCATCCAGCGGACCTAAAAGATAAAATGTTCCAAAAAAGGTGATCAATCATATCCCAAATTTTCAAATTCAGAAAATGAATATAATATTGTCAACAAACAAATGAATGATTGGGCCCAAATTTCATTTTAAACAAGAATTGCATTTTTGATGAGAAATGAAGTTCTATTTATGTAATGCACTAAAAACAATGTTTATGGACTTTGGAACAATGAATATAAAGATATTAACAATTAATATTAGCCACTTTCATTGACTAATCAGGGGGTGCACGGGAGGAGCCGCCAACCATTGAAGAGGAAGAGTAGGGTTTGGAAGGGAGGAAGATCCGTGGAAGAGGGTCGAGGATAAGGAGAAAGAGTACGGCGGAGCTTCGACAAAGAAAAGATCGGGGGAGGGAAGCAGTCGCAAGGGTACAGTACCGCGAGAGCTTAGGGAACGATAAAAAAGAGGAGACTATCTGCCTCCTTTTAATAAAATCGGAGACAGGTTTTAACAACGCTTTTATAGCGCTGTTAAAATCTATCCTTTATCAGCGCTTTTTGATTAGCGCTGATAAAGGTGGCGATTTGCTTGCCCATTTTTGTAGTATTGTAATCACAATATCTTTCTCTCTAGGAATTATGCAATTTTGTTGCTCATTGTCACCAATTTGTCCATTGGATTCAATGTTAACCGAATTCCTTCTGGTTCCCTCCATTGACTAAAACACAAAAAGAATTCTATGAGAGGCAAAAAATCATGCTAGGGAAAACAACATAGTAAAGGGGGAGTACCCTCAATATCTAACATCTTAGGTTAAATTATAAGATTATTACCGTAGTTCTAGGACTATATCTTATATGTATACTTATCCTTAGGGACATCCCTAGACATACCTTAGAAATATATCTAAGGATCTCACTAACATTTTCGCATCCTAGTTTCCAACGGATGACTAAACCTTCCCTCTAATACCAACTGTAGAGACCCGAAGCATGACGTACATGGAAATTACATTAAATTTGAGGAATACTAAATACATAACAAAAACCAATGCTGAAGGACTGTAATATTTTAGTGTATTTGGAAACATGGAAAAATAATCTTCTAATCGTGGTGAAAGATCTTCAAAAACTCCCATAACAATCTTACCCTTTTTGTTTCCTTACCTAAAACCTTTCTTTATTTCCTGGGGAAAATAAATCATAAAAAGGGTTAGCACAAATTTTTAGTAAGGTAAAACATAGAGAACATAAAACAGTCCATAAACATTTGAAAGCAAAAATTGAACATGAAATTTAAACATCAAAATCTTGAGCAAAGACATAAATCGTGGATATATGTAATGAATATATCATAATGGAACATCAACCATGATAAAATATAATGGGAATAAAACATGTAGTTGTGGAAAATATTCAGCACATGTTATGACTTCCATATTAACCAAGGCATTGCTGCCAAGACCATCTTAGTGGACAAAGTCCCTTTCTGAATCGAGTTCACTCCACATTTCAGTCCTGTAACACTGAACCGGATTAACTTACTGTTACAGCCATGTATATCTCATGAGATATAAATCATTAACCAATGCATTGGAGGGAGATATAGGTCTCACCCATCTCATAATGAAATCATTCTTACTTGTGTCACAAAATAAAAATACATCATTCATAATAACCCAACGAATAAAATGGGTTTCATAAACATAATCCCATCATCACATAATCCATATAAAAGAAATGGATATCATTTCATAATAAGAAAACTAAAACCATGTGAATAATAGAGACCTTATACTTGAAACATACACATATTAAATTATTTAATCTTATATGGAAAATGGTTTTGATAAAACACTTGAAATGAATTCTTTAGGAAAATATCCTTTCTTCTTCAAAATCATTTTCTTTTCACAAAATGTCATGAAATTTTAAAAGAAAAGGATTTTTTTGAAAATAGTCATGAAATATTTTGGAGTAATCTTCATGAAAATAAGGCTTTATAAAACCTTAAAAATTATTTCATTTCGTATAAGTTAAAAAAACATTCTCCTTGTACGTTTATCGAAAATTCAAAAAGTACCTCATAACGTAAACAAAAGAAAGATTCCATACATACCATGTAGTAAAAGAAAAAATGAGTAAAAAGAACATTAGACATACATGAAACCATTTTTAGGAAACATGGACATGGATGATGACAATAACCCCAGTAAATACTTACGAATAAACAATCTCGGATAAGAACAAGATTGGAATATTTATCACTTACTATACATCTGATATGCTTCGTATGTATCTAAGACTCCTGTATAATGATTTAAATAATGTCATTGACTTATTAAAGAATCATATTCATTGTTATGATATCATATATGGTTCACTTATGACTTCATATTACCCGTTCTTTTGTAAATTCCATGTCAAAGAGCATTTTGGGTATAATCGTTTCATTTGTCATCCGTGTTTTGACATGTAATTATTCATATGATTACTTAGATCATGATTACTTAATTCCAGAATATAAAACATGATTATATATAATATATATTCAGAATATACGTATATATAATAGATCGATAAATGTAAATAAATATACCGTTCATGGAGACGATAGGTTGTACGTACGCAAGAACACTATTTTCGTTTCCTTATTGAATTGAATGGAATTAAGTATATGACATACATATATATATATATACATAAATCCAGTAGCATTATTATGTCATATATTTCATAATTACTTATTATATAAACTTTATAATCATTCTTTAATTGTTAACATGGAAAATGAATCTCATCGCGTCATGGAGACGGTAATCCGTACGTACGCATGAGCGATGATATCGTTCCCATATTTATTGAATCGAATTGGAGTGAATGGTCTAATATCTTAGAATCTGTATGATGTTATAATAATAATATTTATTTATTCTTTACCCCATTATACCCATCCATGTAAGGTGTTGGTGGAAAAACAGATTACACTACGGCGTGGAGACTGTATTCTGTACGTACGCACGCGCGGTGATTTCATTTTCCATAGGATGGACAGATGGTGAAATATATTTGTTTCAAAATTATAATAACATATCAGTATATGAGTTATACTGATTTTATTACTTCATAATGAAACAACTAAAGAAGAAGAAGTGGAAGAAGAAATAAAGTTGAAAGAATCGGTAACGGACATTACCACTTCTTTGAAGCGCCTCTTTGAGACCTCCTCTTAGGGTACTAAAATTGGTCTTTGAAGAATACCAGGACCTATAGGATGTTTATAGGGAAGTGGAGAAGAGAATTGTTCAGGGGTTTTCCAAGCTTGAAGGCTCAAAGTGGTGTGAGGAAGAGAGGGAGGAGGTGCCCTTTTATAAGGGAGGATAGGGGCACCTTTGGAAAAACTAAATATATTATTTTATTATAAAGTCATATTCGGTTTTAAATAGCTCCAAATTGATTTATTTAGAAGCTAAGGTGGGGATGGGTCGAAATCCTCTCATCCAATATAATTTATAAAAGTTTAGGTTTCTATTTTAACCTTATCATTTATATTTAACTTTAAGTTAAATAATTTTACTTTTGTCGTGTTTTCTTGTTTTCTTACACTATAAGGATTATAAACTTACTATAACAAGCCAAAATAACCCCAAGTTGTATATTATTAATATATATAAACTTACCTAAGTCATTGTTTCTAACCTAATATATTTAGGAATAAAATAACAATTAATAATATAATATTTGTTTTAAAAACTATTTTATGTCAATTTTGACACTATTTAGTAATTGATTTATGTGAAAATCATAACATAATTATTAGTTCGAAAACCACTTATTAAATAAATACTAAAATGTCATATTAACCTAGAAAATTAGTGGAATTCATAAAAAGCCTCAAATTACATTTATTTGGGTATTTATAACATCAATTATGTCAATATTTCATTAATAAGATAATTACTGCATCATCTTTGTGTCAAAAATAAATTACATTATTTAATGTCTAAAAATTATAAATAAAATAACATTATGTATTAAATATTTTTATCTTTCTAATTAATATTTATAGTCTAATTTATCTTATGTATAACCCTATATTAAAAATGATTTACTTATTAAACTTTGATTTTAACTATTTTAACCATTCTTTAAATAAATTAATATTAAATGTCCTAATCTCATCCAAGTGGGCCTAAAGGGTAATATTTTATCCCTAATGTTGTTTTTGGTCTAATTAAACTTATCCAATAGAATTATTACTTGTGTTAGTGTAATAATAATATCATTTTTACCCTTAATTACCCTATTTAATTTTAACCGTGGTAAAAAAAAGTAAAAAGTTATTATTCGCCAAAAATTATTTTCATCTCATTCAACCACATTTTAATTACTGACATAAATAGTGGCTCTCAGATTTTTTAAATTCCATTCACAAATGTGGTAAAATTAATTTTTATGTAAATTTGCAAATTCTCCTAGGAGGTTGGTAAAAGACGGTCAAAAGTTCAATAAAATTTTTATATATCTAAAATTATTATAAAATGAATCCAATGAATCACATTGAAATTATATAGGTATTATGTATCAATTTTCACCAAATAAAAATTTAAACAAAATAAATCATTATTTAAATAAAAATTCGGTTTTTAAATAGTAACCCAGTGTTTTCACTTTTCATCAAAAATTGAAAGTTTTCAGAAAAATACCAAAATTTCACCATAGGCTAATTTCGATATTCCGAATTCAAAAATGAAGTCCATTTTGAAATATAAAATTTATAAAATTTAAAAAAGTGGTTATTACTCTTCATAATGGCTAGTTCATAATAATATTATAATAATATCTTGTTTAGTGAAACTCTGTATTGTGTACTACACACACTATCGAGGAAGGTCGTGATTGCGTGTAATGTATGACAAGTTTGGGTTGAGTGTAGTGCAAGACATATTTGTTGTTGCGTATAACCGAATCCAACCATATTTCATTTATACATTGAATATATATATATATATATACACTCAATGTTGCGTAGAATTACTATTATCAAATGAACTTGAAATTGTGTGTAACACAATCTAAAAATAGTGTTGTGTATACTGTAAGCTAATACGGTGTTGCGTATAGCACAAGATAATCTTGTTGTAGCTTACAACACAAGAAATCAATGAAATTAAAAGAATATTTTCCATAAAATATCGGGGTGTTACACGCAGGGGTATCGCCTCGCCTATATATACGAGTATCATTCTTGCACAAAGCACCCGGCTTCCAAAGCTTCTCAATCTCATCGCGCAGGTGTATGGAATTTCACTCATCCGCGCTTTTGTTCATTGCGTTGCACTTCCTCAGTCCATTTTTGACCTACGCGCCAGTGCTAGTGTGGTAAAATATGCGCGACCGACTTAGACTTGCGCACCCAGTTTAGACTTTCGCGCCTTAATTCCATATCCATTTTTTCGATTTCTTCAAAAAATTTATGAAAAAAAACTTAATTAAAACTTAATTATTTGATCATTGTGCACATTAAATGGCTCCCAAAAGAATTGGATCGGCGGATCAATTATCTAGAAGGCTTATTTATTACATAATGAACATTTTTGGCCCTGATTACTATGATATCTGCGACAAAACTCTCCCAGATTTGGCCAAGTACTTGAAGAAGTATCATGTCAATTTCCCACAAGGCATTTATTTGCCTTTATATGGCCATGGTCATCTGCAAGGAGTCAACATTCTAGAGCCATATATTTATATTCCTCATTCCTGGTTTCAAATTTACACCAATTTCACTTCATAAAATGTCTCAGTTGCAGGGTTATTTGTCAATGCTGGGACAGTGGAGAGGGCGTTCATAATGCATCATAGCCCATGTTCCCCAGATCAGAAACCTCACAAGCTTGAGTTGTAGCCACATTGTTATCCATCTATTTTGGTTATGATGTGCATTAAGAGCAACAACAATGGTGTGAACATTCAAATATTTTCTCCATGCCATTTCCTTTCAGATATGAAAATAGAAAACCCATGGGCTGATATGTTTTCCATTGCCGATTGGTGGAGAGAAGACTATCAATGAAATTAGAACAATTTCTAAAAAGAGTACTCTCTCCAAAAGGATCTTTACTTTCCAATTCTGCATTCTCAAATACATGTATCTATCTTCAAGTCTCTTGGACAGAAATAGAGTCACTATTTGATCAGTAAATGTTTTTCTTAAACCGCACTAAAGAACATTCTTTTACAATTATTCCAAGAAGAGCTGGTATCACTACATATATCACTACATCTCTTATTGTATCCAGTTGAATGAATGAATTCTAGGTGGCTGCTGATGAAGCTCGAAATGCCGAAATCAAATGAAAAGTTATGTTGAAAGCCTCTTTCAATTCTTGAAAAAGAGAAGAGACTCTAATATATGGATGTCCTTCTAACGCTTGTGCATTAACGAAAAACACTTTCATCTTCAATCATTTGCACCTGCATTCTCTTACTACTTTCTTTAATTAATTTTACCTAACCCAACGGGCGTAGTAAGAATAGTTTGATTTTTTATACAGTGATACAAACAACCCCACAAACATTGAATCTTTTATTGCTAAATATTGCCTAAATCATACAATATGTACGTTTAGTGAGCTGGGACTCAAATTTTGTTCAGAGTTCCTTTTACAGGTTCCCAATTTAATGATTACCCTATCTTCTGTTAGTAGTTTAAATTCATGCATGTTGGACATAAAAAAGGCTAATGTTTAAAGTTCGAATAGCTTTGAAAGAATGGATTAAAATTGACTCAATTCCTTGATAATTTGTTTGAAAATATATTACCACATTCAAGTATGAGGGAAAACATGTAAACTATTTG
Source organism: Viscum album (assembly GCA_963277665.1). NCBI lineage: Eukaryota > Viridiplantae > Streptophyta > Magnoliopsida > Santalales > Viscaceae > Viscum > Viscum album. Next base: position 1,882,000,774 of record OY728153.1, read on the forward strand.
CTAAGAAATTTTGAATCTGAGGGATGATATGAAAAAGGGCCAAAATGTATTAGTGGAAGTATTTCATAATAGTGATGTTACCACTATTTAACAAACCCGTTAGGGGGTTGAATTATGCAGGGCCATTTAAGGGCATTGGTTGCATAGTCAAATAATAGCATCTTTTGGCTGGAAGGTCTATTATATAAACTACTTATGCAAGGCCACCTAGGGGCATGTTGCTGCATAGTCAGGAAAAATAACTCTCAAAAATTTTACTTTTCTATTGCTAAAAAGCCAGTGGAAGTTTATGGAGATTCAAATTCTTCAAAGCATAGAGTTTTCTATATAGAGAGGGGTACTTGAATATGTAGATGATATACCCAATCAATATTGTAAAAGAATTGGATGAATGTCACTCCTGATAAGGTCTGACCCAAACGTAGGGAAGGGAAATATAAACCATAGACTTGAATACTTTCAGATCATGAAAAAGAGTCTGGGACAAATATGTTAAAGATGGGTATTTTTTGCGGATCCCTACATACTATCACTAAGACCAATAAGGTCAAAGGAGGTTTTCCTCCTAAGAATGAAATTACCACAATTTAAGAAACCTGTTAAGGGGTTAAATTATGAATGGCCATTTAAGGGCATTGGCTGCATAGTCAAATAATAACAACTTTTGGCTGAAAGGTCCGTTATGTAGACTACTTATGCAAGGCCACCTATGGGCACAAGCTACATAGTTAGGCAAAAGAATTCCCGGGTATCTGAAATTTTGTGACCAGAAGTCAAGAAAATGGTTGTGGAGATCTGGAAGTATTTAAGGATAGGAGTATGACACATCAAAATGAAAATTTTCGAATGCATGAAGGAGATACACAGACTAATGCTAACCATAATCAAGTTGTGGCTAGACTTGGATTGAGATGTTGGACTTCACTACGTATCCCATAAGGATGGGAATCAAGCCATACGTAGTTTTTGAAATACAGTTTAATGTCATGTGGGATGAGAATGTAGGAGATCTTAGTTTAGGGTCATAGAGTTCGGACCATAATAAGGAATACCCATTGTGTGTTTTATAAACCTGATGTGAATAAAGACAAGGGTTTTTATACCACCTTCATGTTCTCATAGGGGAGATTTTCATCCAAGGGACTAAAAGTGGAATTTGGGGTTAGGACCAAAGACTTGGGGCTGGATTCGAGGGACGCTCGAACGTTCCTATGTATCCCATAAAAATGGGAATCAAGCCATACATAGTTCTTGTAATATCCTCTGTATAGATTTGGATTGTACAAGTGAACGGTGAAAGAGGACTTTAGTGTAATGATGGTCTTACCCAAGATTAAAGGTTCAGGAATTTCCATGTATGAATGTTGTCTTTGAAATATGACATGATTGGAGATCAATGTCAATGATGATTCCCTCTCAGGAGAGGGACAATGGGGTACTGTATAGTTTAACATTGTATAGAAAGGAAGATGGTGCTGAACAGTTTAGGGTCATGTAGTAGGGACAAAAGGGACATACACAGTTTAACGACATGTGGGACGAAGGTGAACCAACGTGAAGAGATTGGTTTTGGGCTGCTTCACGGATCAGCATCGTAAGAGACGGAGGTTAACCGATGTGAAGATATTGGTTTTGGTCTTGAACCTCAGGAGGTTTCCTACGTACCCAGCCAAGAAGGCAAGGTCAAAGTCCATATAGTTCAATTGAAAATGAATTGGTGATTAAGTTGTACTTGAGGAAAAACTGAATATGGTGTTGGGACTTACGCGTGGTTAATGGCCCAGAGAAGGTATTATGGTTGAAGTTTACTCTAAGATCACATGAGTCATGATCGGTGTGAGAAACAAGAGGTAGTAACAACCCTAACAATGAATAGTTTAACGTCATGTAGGACATCCGCACAGTTTAACATCATGTAGGACGTTTTTAGGGAATTTTCCATAGTTTAACATCATGTAGGACGAATGAGGGGCTAAGCAGTTTAATGTCCTACAGCAAGGACAAAAGTGACCATGCAGTTTGATGTCTTGCAGTAAGGAAAAAATAGTTTAAGGTCATATGCATGGACCAGTGTTGCATAGTTTAGCGTCATGTAGCTATGAAAACAAAGTTTAACGTCATGTAAGATGACTATGTACAGTTGTTACACAAAATACTTCTTCAAGAATCTTTCATTGGTTGGAGTTGTAATGAGTTATCCATCCATTGAGATTAAAAAATAAGCTCCATTGGATTAGACCTTATGTATTTAGTAAGGTCCTTCACATTTTGGCTCAAACTTTGGAGGCATCTCTCCTGGTAACATTGGAGTTTTGCAGGCCAATACCAATTCTCCTTGAATAATAGACCAAAGATGAACTTTTTTGTTGAAAGCTCATGTTATCCGATTCTAATAGACTTCAAGTGGTGTAGGGTGCAAAATCTTTTTTCATATAATCATTCCAATTCATCCAATCAATTTTTAGATTGTTCATCGGTAGATTACTGATCAAAAATGGATACTCTAAGGGAAGGTAATTGAAACTCAATGGGAAAGACTTCTTCTGTTCCATATACCAATGAATATGGAGTTAACCGCGTAGCAGTGCGGGTGGTGGTCCGATAAGCCCATAAAGCATGAAAAGGTTTATTAGGCCATGATTTTTTATATTTATCCACCATCTTTTACAGTATGTTTTAAATAGTATTATTGAAGGATTCTATTTGGTCATTTTCCACTGCATGATACCAAGATGAATGATTTTATTTGATGTTGTATTCTTGATACAACTTCCTTACATCAGATGAACAAAAGTTGGTGCCATTGTCCGTCAATATGTTATGAGGGACACCAAACCTGGTAATGATGTTAGACTTGATGAAGCTAACAATGCTTTTAGAACTAACTTCATTGAGATGTATTTCCTCTTCCAATTTGTAAAAGAAGTCAGTAGTATTAATAATATACATAAACTTCATGGATGTAGCTGAAGGGTAAGGTCCTACTACATCCATTCCCCATATGGAAAATGGTCATGAGTATTTAGTTGTATGAAGAAACACTGGGGTTTGATGAATTAAATTGGAATATACATGGAAAGAATGAAACTTCTTAGTGAAATAAACACAAATTTTTATCATTGAAGGCCAGAAGTATCCAAGTCTTCACATTTAATCAGACATTCAGTGTCCAGAATGGTGGGCACCACAAACTCCTGTATGTAATTCTTTCATGACAGCCATTGTATTTTCACCATTAATACATCTGAAGAGAATTCCATCAAAACCTATCTTCAAGATAATTTTTTCTAGGTGATCTGGGCTATCATAAAGAGTAAAATTGACCACACGTCGTCAAATTTGTTCTTTCTTGGCTCTATCAGGTGGTAGTGTTCCATTTTGAAGGTATTCCCTAATAGATGTCATCCATCCTGTAGTATGACCATATGGTTCAAAAATGGGACTAATTTCATTGATTTCCTCTATTCTAATTTGAGCATAATGTGAAACTATATGATGGTGGGAAATACTGATGATTGTTTCATCCCAATTTGGATCTGCCAGAGCTGTGGCTACATTAGCCAGTGCATCAGCTAGAGTATTTTGTTATCGCGGGACATAAGAAAATGTTGGTTCTGAAGGAAATTCTGCCATTAACTCTCTGACGTAATCATACAGAGGGATTAAATCTTCTTTTCTGATGGCATAGTCCACATTGACTTGTTTGATTACCAAGTCTGAATCACCTTTAACCTTCAAGTGATTCACCTGTGCCTGAAGTGCCATCTCCAATCCTACAATGAGAGCTTGATATTCTACTTCAATATTTATACCTCCTTTAGACAATAATAAGGAATAGGGTAGCACTTCCTTTTCTGGGGAACTAAGCAAAATTCCTAACCCAACTTTTTTGAATTAAAGATATTCCAATTTCATTCCTGTTGGACTTCAGGAAGCACCATCAAAGTACATTTCCCATGATTGAAAATTATCTTGAATAGAGAAGACATACTCATCAGGAAGTTCAGTATATAAAGATGTATCTTCTACTGATGGGTGTTAAGAAAGGAAATCAGCCATATCTTGACCCTTTATTTCCTTTTAAGACCCATACTAGATACCAAACTGCTGCAAAATAACTGCCCATCTTGTCATACATCCTGTAATAATTGGACAAATAAGGATAAATTTGAGAAGGTTATTACAAGATACCAATTGAACCTCATTATGTTGCAGGTATTGTCTCAATTTCTGAACTGAAAAGATTAATTCTAGGTAGAACATTTCAATATCTAAATACTGAGTTTCTTCCTCAAGCATAGTCCGACTAAGATAATAATGGATATTTTCCTTCCCAGTATCATTCTTTTGGGCAAGGAAGGCACCCAATGATCACTCTAAAGATATCACATAGAAGATAAGTGGTATTTCTTAAATAGGTGGCATTAATACTGGTGGAATCAAGAGATATTTCTTGAGGATATCAAATGCCTCTTGGAAATCTTAGGTCTTTTGGTAGGTGACTCCCTTCTTCATTAATTTGGGGAAGGGTAAACACTTTCCTGCCAAATTGGAAAAGAAATGCCTAATATAGGCCATGTTTCCTTGATTTCCACTTAATTATTTTAAATTTATAGTATGTGACATTCCAGGGATTGATTTTGTCTTCTCAGGATCAACTTTGATACCACTATGGCGTACAACAAAGCCGAGAAAGTTTCTTGAGGTTACCCCGAAATCACATTTCAAGGGATTCATCTTCAAATTATGTTGTCGAAGTTTGTGAAATATGATTTCCAAATCATCCAAGTGATCCAAATATTGTCTGTATTTAACCACCAAATCATCCACATAACATTCAACAAATTTTCCTAAAAAGGGTTTGATGATAAGGTGCATGGAATGTTGATATGTTGCACCTGCATTGTTCAGGGAAAAGGGCATTAACCGAGAGAAAAACACACTCTGAAGGGATCTAAAAGCTGTAGACTCCTCATCCTATGGGACCATTCGTATTTGATTGTACCCAGAATATCCATCCATGAAGGAAAGAGCTTCATAGCCAGTTGTTGCATCAATTAAGAGTTCTGTGATCGGAACTGGAAAATCATCCTTGGGACAATGCCAATTAAGATCTCTAAAATCAATGAAAACTATAATTTGGCCATTATTCTTTTTGACAAGGACAATATTAGCCAGCCATATAGGATACTGGACTTCTTTGACGAAGTTATCTTTGATAATCTTATCAACTTCAACATCAATTTTTGAGGCATAAGTTGGGTGTGTTCTTCTTTCTTCTTGCTTGAAACCTCAATATTCTTTAGGAAAACCCAAATGATGAGTGGAAACATTGGGATCAAGACCTGGAATTTCTGTATAATTCCTAGAAAATACATCTCTATTTTTCTTTATAAAAGAATTATACATTTACTGCTCTTTAATAGTAATGGACGCACTAATTAAAGTGGGGCGTGGATCTTCTTTTGTACCCAGATTTATTTCTCTGAGTTCATCCACAATGGTAGAGATACCTTCTCCAAATGATGGAGGAGCATCCCTGAGATCTTCCTCTTCTTCTTCAATGTGGCTTACTTATTTTGTTTCTAATTTCGTAGTATATTATGAAGAAGAATTTACATAATCAAGGGAGAAGTTGGAATTTGAGCATCTTTAAGAAAAGGATACCATTTCTCACCCTATTGATGATGAAGGGTTCTCCTTGTGTAATAAAGAAAAGATGATGGATTGAGAATCAACATCATTGTTAATATCTGGCATTGCTATAACTTCTTCTGTCCTGGTTTATGAATTATATAACTGCTATATTTTAGCAGATGAAGTGAAGACATCTCCATTTGAGCTTTCATCATTTCCTGGTGAATAAAAAACTTATACCATGTTGTCTGGCCTGGTTGTCGTAATTGACATTATGGATGTTTCTATAAGATTATTTGGATTTGGGACTATCCTATCAATTTGACTAATAGGAAACACATAATATGTACTGACATGTATGAATGGGTTTACTAGAATCTTTTCCAAACTATATGGAGCATTAATTTTGGTAACCTTTTTTTTGTGGAGGATTTCTCATTTCCCTCCATGTGATAGAATTATACCTCAATGTATTGAGATTCACATGTTTTGAATGAGGATTTATCACCATACAATGTCCCAATTTGACCATTGAAACAATATTTGAGACACTGATGGTATGAAGATGGTACGACTGCATTTTGATGTAGCCAAGGCCTTCGAATCAAAATATTGAAGGTCGTGTCATAACAGACAACCATGAAATATGAAGTGGATACAAGGTCTCCAAACTGAGTTCTGAGTGTAATATCTCCTAGAGGTTCTTGTTCATTTTTATCATATCCTTGCAACATCAAAGTAGAAGAAGATAAATCAGATTTGGTGAGGCCCAATCGATGAGGTGTACGAATAAGGATGATGTTGACTCCTGAACTATTATCAATGAAAGCTCGTCGGGTGTCCACATCATTGAACTTTCCAGATAAATACAAAGGTGTAATATTTCAATGCACAACATAATCTTCATCTTCATCTGTAAAAGATATCAATGCATGGAATTCTTTAGGATTGTTCTCTATATGGTAGAATTCACCCGCAACAATTTCAGTTTCGAGTTCCAGAGGACTTGAAAAAGCCTCAATGAGTGCCTCCCGAAGATCCTTTGATAGATTAAAGGCATCCATAATTTATAACTTGGCTGGTACTTGAGCCAAATATTTCAAGACATCATACTTTTGTTCCAAAGGTCTGTGTTTCCCAACATGAACCTATGGTTTTGCAGTTGCCTTAGATGTTGATGCTTTTGAAGTAGATCCATCTTGTATTGGGGTAGGAGTTGGAAATACTCCTGGCTATGTCAGATTATACCTAATAGGTCTATTTATATACTGAGATGAATAAGGTGTATCCTCTAACCGATATTCCAAAATAACTGTGACATGACTGAATCTGCCATGTGTGGAATATCTTTCTTACTCTTGTTGAGCCAGCTGAAGGGCTTTGCCACGAGTTTCTACCACATATACATTTCTAGCAGGGGTAGGATTGAAATAGTGGATTCTGGAATATCCACATATTCCCTTGTATCCTAGACCTCTGTCTCTTCCACTAATTACACTATTTGATACAGGGAACTCTGGCTCATCATGATTGAAACTGTTACTAGCATAAAGATATGTTAAATGAATCATGTTAACAGAACCAAAGATAAACTCTTCATCTGAACAAAACTCTTCCTGATTAGCTAGTTCAGGATATGCCATTTGGTTGGGTAGTTCCCGTGCTTTTGAAGTAGATGGCATAAAATTTTCCAGTGACAAAGACAACTTAGGATTTGAAATGATCTCATCTTCTTCTAACTGCTCTTCTTTATTTTAATCGTGCCACCTCTTTGATGATTTTCCTTCTAATGAAGGGGTTTTTTTGTGGAATTCATAGTATAAGATAAAATTGGTAGATTCAATTATGTTAGTAAAATGGCATGAGTTTGGTTGATCATTTTCCTGACAATCAAATAATTATATTTCTGCACATTTTTACTTTGGACTTCATGCCACTCGCCTTCTTCCTCTGGATTAGTAGCAGTAACACATGCTACCTAGGCCGAAGAACTATTCAATTTTACCTATCCAGAGTCCACTGTCTTTTGCAGGAGGTCTCTGAAGACAAAACACTCTTGAATGGGATGCCCCAACATCTGATGAAATGGGAAATAGTTGGTAAGGTCTTCATCTCCTTCATTATTTGGCCTTTTGGGCCTTGGCAACTGAACCGGGCTGTTTTCCAGATCCGAGATGATGTAACTCAGAACTTGTTCATTATGGAAAGAATAAAATTTGTTCTTCAAATATTTAAACTGTTTCCACCTTTTATATCTTTGATAATCTTGATAAGGCGGCCATTGTTGTTGAAGCTCAGGAGGTGGAGGCCTTGGATATGATGAATTTCTTGAAGTGGAAGCAGGTAAAGGTGATTTTTTAAGTGTAACTGTAGCAGTCTATGCTTTCCCCATTATCCTTCCTGGAATTTATGGAATTAAACAAGTTTTAGCCTTTTCCATTGTAATAGAGTCTTTGATTTTCTGAGCGATTGAAGTAAGGTCTCAAAACCCCCTTGTATATTTCACAGGGATCAATGGTGTTCATAATTCATCACACAAATTTTCCACACATATTGGAAAAAATTCTTCTTGAGGGAGTGATAAACTTAAGGAATAAGAAAATCCCTTCCATCAAGCAATGAAATATAGAACTCTTTATTTTTTCATTTGTTTACAATATTCATGATAAAAAACTATCTTCTTTGGCAACGTTGAGCTGAATTGAATAAGAATTTTTGACGGAGATACTCCCACCCAGTAATTGACCGGGATTGCAAGCTTTTATACCAGACAAAAGAAGGTCCTTGTAATGACTGTTCAAAACACCTAAGCTTAATTGCTTCTTGTTGTTGAGGAGTTCCCATCATATGATCACAATGAGAAACAAAATGTGTTAAGTGTTGTTCTGGATCTCCGAAACCATTAAAAATTGGGAATGTGGTACTTGAAGATTTTATAGGGGAGGAATTGCATCCACCCATTCAGGGTAAGATCTCCTCTCCGATTGAATTAGTGCACGCTTTCCTTCCATAGATTCAAACCAAGATGTTAATGACTCAATGGTAGTCATTATTTTTTGAGAAACATCTGGTTGAGATTGGACCTATGCAGGTGAGAGAACTAGAGTTTGGACGGGTGTTGCGACCGGTACTATCACTGATGGTAGTACTGTCGTTTGTTGTTGCATATGACCAATAGGATTGGACTTGTGAGGGTGTACATGTAAAGGAGGATATTCTTGATCCATCCTAGTGGTGGCAACATATTTCTATTAGTGATTAACTCCAACACGCTTAGGAGGAAGACTACCTTGAAGTAGTTCCCCATTTACCCTTTTTAACTCCTTCATTTCTTCCTCTTGTTCTGCGAACCATTCCTCTAATGAGAGTGACTGGCCTTCTCTAGAGTACAGGGTGACTTGAATTATTCTGTTCCCCTTGATGGATTCCTTTATGAGAGGGGGAAGGTGGTTATTTGAATAAATACCTAAATTCTGGGTAAGCCTTTGATTCTGGGTACGCAGACCTTCCTCATTTGTTTTAGTGCGTACAGTCTCTTGAACATAAACTTCTTCATATGATTCCCCTGAGTGAGGCACATGTTCTGGGGGATCAATGACAATGGCATTGATGAAATTTATCAATGAATAACGCATTTCAGCCCTTTTTTCAGTGCTTCTGTGATACTGTCTTTTTTCATGTCATTTATGTGACATTGCCTTTTTTTAGTTGATCCCTCAGGAACATCTTGATAAAACATAATTTGGAGGTAATCTATTGATAATTCGGCTATGCGTTCATCCTTGACTTCTTCCCTAATCGAGAGAAGACCAACCTTTGCTGAGGAAAATATTGAGAATTTGAAAAGGTCCCCAGTCTGGTGGACTGATGTCATTCTTGTTCTTCCTGTTCAACTCCTCTAATCCAATCTATTGATCCCCAGGGTTAGATTAAAAGAGTCCCCAGTATAGAAAGCTGGGGTGGATCTTGAGCTGCTACATCTAATAATTTCATAAAATCACTCCTGATTTTGTGGACTTTAGTCCAGAAATTGGCTTGATGCATCAACCTACATCCACTCAAATCACCTGGTTCAGATGACCGTTGGATTATTTTTGACACATCTGTCACCTAATGATGTGCATTCCCTAAACGGGAAGCTTGTTCGATATTATCATTTTCTTGATGTAAGAGTAATTAGACAACTTGTTATTTATATGCCGGACATTGGGAAGAACTATTTGCGGCATGTTCTTGAGAAAGCATTTGATTACACACAAAACGAACTGGATGTGGCCGGCCATGGGAAATAACATTGAATGAGAGCACTTTTGGAGGGATTTGTTGACTAGAGAGTACAGTGAAATGTAGTGCTCCATGAACACCCCATCCCCTGATATGAATACCAGATGCAGAATTGGTAATTAACTGGTGAAACCTTTTTAACGTGCCATGGCATGAATGTTGAAGGGCTCTCTACTGCTTTTCAACCTTTTTGTGTCAGGAAACTGAGAAAGATTCCAAGTCAATTTGGAATTTCAACACTTCTATTATCTTGACATGATTTTGATATTAATCATAAGATAATATTTTCTCTTTTAAGTGACAAAGAGTTTTCCATATGTTGAGATGAATATCATGAATACAATAATCTATCAACATTTATGGAATATCATACTGAGAGTCATTCAAAGGCCAAAACATGACTGGTACATTCCCTTTCGCCAGTTGTTTTCTCATATTTAGCTCTTCATCCTTATCATTTGATGAAGATTCTTTAACCTAATCAGACCAAATTTGGTGCTTCTTTGTTTCTTTATCAGATTCAACCAGATTGATAGAGAATTTATTTATCAAATTAGAATATGAATGACCCAGGGGTGGTTCGGAGAATGGACTACACCCCAAGCTATCTTCTGATTGAGAAAGTATTCCACCTACTAGCGGTAGAGCATCAGAAATGACTGGATTCACATTTTCAAGTACCTCAAGATAAGAGGGATTTCTTGTTTCCGCATTTTCCTTTGAATAATTTTCCTGACAATGCGAATTACTAATGCGGAGAGGAATTTTGTAGCTAAATTCAACATCATGGGGAGGACCACCATGGTGGGTTACAACAAAAGATGAAACCTCTTACACCTTGGTCTTTTGGCCACGTAGAGGGTTATTGTGGCTCTCATCTAAAGATGATACCTCGAGATCGACCTAACTATCATGAAGCAAGACTTCATGTGGAAATGTCTAATGAAGAACATCGGAATTTTTGTTGATACTTCTGAAATCTGGAAATGAGAAAATAGAATATTGAGTTGCAACAAACAATTTTCTGAGTGAATCAAGAACTCCAGCATCAAGAAAGGTCTTATTGCAGATTGGCTCTTGATTTCTTGACTGTTCTAGACAAGTCTTTTTCTTGGATGCATTCTTACTCACTTTGGAAACCACTTGTTGACAAAAGTGGTTATTATGGGCAGTTGTATGTGACTTCTCAGAAGAAATGGCCAGGTTAGGCTGATTATCTCCATTCAAATCGGGTGTATATGCTCGACTTGATTGTCCATATAATATGGAAAAGTATTCCCCCACAACCCTCCTGGATTGGAAAAGAGGTGTGTATCTGCTTCGGAATGATATGTTGATGAGTCACTCCAATGATAGGGATAGATTTATGTTTCTTTCCATGCGATTTCACTGAAGTTGTTATAATATTCTGACAGGTATCCAGAATATGGGTAGGGATTTTCTTCTTCTATTTCACCATTATCAGAATGTGCTTGTGGACTTCAGCTGCTGGAATAGGAATATACATCCATTCTATGTTTGGAGTAGGTGTATTTTCCTACTCTTGTCCTCCTTTTATTGTCAACAGATATTGACAGTACTTATGCATAGGGGTAGAGATTTGAGTCTTCTCCAAATTTGACGTTGGAGATTTCTAACTGCCTTCTCCGGGTGCTACCAAACGAGACTGTTGGCAGACCTGATGAATATCAGCAGGTGTATGTGCCTGTTGTGTTTTCCCCATCAAGTATGGTTGACTGATTACCTTTAATACTAGTAGACAAGACTGCTGACATAATTGGTGATTTCAAGCAGGTGTATATTCCTGTTTATAGGTGGTCACCATATTTGGTTGGTGAGATTCTTTGGATGTAGTAAAATGATCCTACTAACTGGATGATGAATTATAAGTAGGTGTATATTCATACCTATAGTACTCCGTCGGAATTTCCTGACGATATTGGTGGTTTGTTTCCAGACGAGTCTGCTGGACAATGGGATTAGAACAGATGGGTGTGTGTGCCCACTCGTTGTCTACCATCAAGTTAGGTTGATGGACTTCTTAGGAGGGGGTAGAGGTAAGAACCTGATCCTTGTTGGCCGAATTTCACATCTAACGATTTTTCTTGCATGCTCGTGTCTGAGGAACTAGAGCCGAATGCCTAGAGGTGATACCCTCATCATGTTGAGGGTGCACTACCGCACGAGCCTGGAAGCGATTGTTGACGGGAGTCCTCATAAAGGACTCATGTCTTCTTGAACTAAGGCCTTAAGTGACCTATTCATTCACCTCCCTATAATATGGGAGGGACTGTTTGTTTCTCTCTATGGATAATGACCAGAAACTGTTGGAGATGGTGGTTAGAACCACCTGATTCTTGATCACTGGTCATCGCTGTCCGGACAACCAAGGTGAGTTGTTAACATGGTGGTCTTGTCGAGCGGCCTCCAGAGTCGGAATGGTACTATGTTGACAGTATTCCTTAACCAATGCATTCGAGACACAATGTTGAAGATGCTGAGTATGTGAAATCATCTTCATAGTGGAAGAGGATCTAATAAGAGTAGCAGCCAAATCATTCACATGTGTGAACTTTAAAAATCCATTCTATGTTGCAAATAGATCTTGGAAAAGAGGGCATGATTAATATAACAGACATAATAAAGATAATTATGGCTAGACAACATATTTTGGATGAGCGCTCATGTTATTGACTGCTTTGTTGGCCCTCATGTTGAGTTTAATAGGGGCCTAACAAATAAGTAAAACAACATTTTAACTTGGTTAAGGATTCATGTTGGGTTCACCATTTTTTGTTTCATGTGGAAATGGGGATGACCTTATTTGTTTAAGGTTCAAACTTTCCAATCAGTTTCTAACGGGTTTATTCATAACACCAGAAACATCCAATGATTCTATATTCATTTGGACCTACTTTCCAAAGGTAGGTGCTCATTAGTTGTGGACTGATGAAGCTTAAGAATTTGTATTGGTTGAGAGGAGGGGAGGTCAGACTCATCACACCTTTTTTGGGGGAATTAATGTTCACTCTAGGACTCTCTTATAGATTTAAGTTATGTTCACGAATCCTTATCAATTTACCATGCATAAATAATGAGCTTTCTTTTATATTTGGAAATCAATGATTGATATGTATGAGATTTAGAGAATATTTTATATGTATTTGAGGTTCATCATCGATTGAGAATCATCTGTATGTATTAGAGATTCATAGTCAATGGTATGTTTCAATACATTATATAGAAATCTCTTGGTAATTATGATAAACATACTAGTTTTAAAGCCACTCAGTGTGGCACTTGAGGTTTATTGTCGTTCATAATGATAGAGATTATTTTAGAGTAGAGATCGTACCCACAGATGGGCTACCGACATATCCTTGTTAGAAAAGGAATCAGAACACACATAGTTCAAGGAAGAAATATGAGTTTTTTGCATGATTAATGGCTCAAAGAGAGATTTAATAATTACTTTTACACTCTAATCTCACGTGAGTCATGCTCGGTGGGAGAAACAAGAAGTATTAGTAAAACCTGAAGATTTTTCCACGAAAGATGCAATCATAAGAAAGGATGTGGGGCTAACATATGTATTACTTCCCAAGTAAATGAAGACAAATACTTTTAGAAAAGAATCCCAAGATCATGGTCCATAAAGGTTTTTGTACTTTATAGAGATTTGGGATTTTAAACTGGGGCTTACTTATTAGAAGGAGGCCCAAAATTAAAGGAATTATGACTGAGGATTACTCTTGAAAAGGAGGCCCAGGTTAAGGGGACTTGAGACTTGGGGCTTACTCCTAAATATGAGGCCCAATTAAAGGAAATTATGACTAGGGAATACTTCTGAGAAGGAGGACCAATTAAAAGAAATTATGATTGGGACTTACTCCTGAGAAGGAGGCCTAAATTAGGGGGTACTTGGGGCTTACTCCTAAGGAGGATACCCATTAACAGGGTCCATAAGGGTATTTGTGTTTTATGGAGATTTAGATTCTTAATTTGGGGATTACTCCTAAGGAATATTCCCATCTTAAAGGGGGACTTTAACATCTGATTGGGTCTTACTCCTGAGAAGTATGCCCATTTCAATTATTCAATCATCTTAAGGGATGAGTTTGAATGAAGAGAACCTCTAACCGTAGTGATATAAAGTTATATAAATCCCAAGGTTTTGGAATATATTCCACAAAACTCCTTTCAGATAAAGAATCAAACAAATAAAACAAACCATAAGAGGTTGTGAAGAGGGTTTTGAAGGCTAAATCTTGAAGAGGAAAGGTGGATTTGAAGAAAAGAGGTGAATAGGCAGGAGGGGCACCCAAAAAGAGGTCGGCACGCAAGTCTTGTTTGGGAGAGCTAGTCCTGGTCGCGCAAGTATACTTGCATGACATTAGTTCACTTGGGCGACAGCGAACCTGTAGGGAAATACTTAGGTGAGACTTGGCTCATACACTTAGTATTATCCTTATATGCTTCGAGAAGGGCAGCGTGCAAGTTTCCATGAGAGGACAAGGTGGCGCGCAAGTGTCTCCATTTCCCATAAGGGTTGGACACTTAGGTGCACAAGTATTGATGAGTTCTAATACTTAGGCCTTATTATTCCTCTTTATATATTCTATTCTGGGAAAAGAATTACCTTAGAAGTGTTCAGAAGACTTCAGATAGAGACATGGGCAACCAGAGCTTGAATATGAGTTTTGGATTTTTTCCCTCCTTGAAATGGTTGGCCCACAGGGGGTATTTATAGGCCATTTAGCACCTTGGGGGAAATAAAAATAAGGTGAGAAAGTCACTTGTGTGACCCATATGTGGTGCGCAAGTGACTTGCACGACCGTAATGAAACTTGAGGAACCCATGATTAAAAGGTTCTTTGTTCTAGCCTTTGTCAATTTTTGATGTCCTTCAAAGGATGACTCTCTTTGTGCTTAAGTAATTTACCTTTTCTATTCATTAGACTCTATGATGGAAAGGAGCGTCAACCGTCATTCCTAAAAATATTAAATTATCCCTGAAAAATTTAAACCAATATTCATTCATATAATATTTTTCATGTATTTACTTTTATAATTGTTAATACATTTAAAAATAAATTCAATTCCAATTAGTCATAACTTGAATAATATGAATTTATTTACGTATTTGGGGCTCGTACATCCTTTAGAAAAATCTCAGACCACAGTGGTGGGGCCCACCAATCCCTATATACCGATTCACATATAGAGGGTATATTCTTGAATATGTTATTTTGTGTGCCCCTTGAGAACCTTATCTCAGTAGAAGGGAATACTATTCAAAAACCAAAAGTGGAATCTTGGAACCTTTCATGGACCCTAAAAAGATAAAGAGTAGTCATAGAAATGAAAACCAACCCATAGACACACACTGTGCAATATAATCTCGTTGTATTTATATATCATATAAAGAATGATGCACACCCATGCCAAATTCCATTCTTTCTTTATTATTAACTTATCTAACTAGACATATTTACCTTAAACTACCATGACTATGAATTTATCAAGAAACAACCATCCCTTTCCACCTAGATTGAGATAAATAACTTCATCAACTCATAAGTGAAATATTCTCTCTTGACCATTCAACTAATTCCATACCACCAATGAAACACCCAACATAAGTTGACTCACCACAATTTAATTATCATGGTTTTCTCCTTACAGAAATTTATGTGATCAAATGAAACGCAATGAAAATTATTTCCGGTTAGGATACCAATAAAAATTTCTATAGATAGGAATATTCGATGAAAACCAAAACATGTGGTGTTCCTATGGGAAGGTTTTTCCTCACGATATCATCTAAAACAGATCACCTAGTATGAACTTCATGATTAGAAGTCTCAATTTATACGATCCCCCATCACCTGATAGTCAAACATATACTATTTCCAATCAGTATGATGTATCTAAACATATGACATATTATTAAGATTAATTTCATAGTATCTTGAGGTTTTATTATATAATGGGACCTTCTATAACCTTTTGATATGAAAATTAATATATGGAAGTTACCATTAAATTTTTTATGCATATATTTCAAAACAATAAAGGTAAGAATACATCATTCATATCTCACTATATACATGTAATAGTAACAAAAATGTACCGTATATTTAGGTATAGGGAACCTACTAGTATAACACACCACTTCCACTAGAGACAACATGATAACCAACCATGTTAGCTCTAACATGATTAAGATAAAGTTTCAATTGATTTAGAGATTTAGTTGTTGGGTTTTTCACATCTCAACAATTTGTTTGTTCTGCTATGTGTGACCTAATCTCCTTGGGCAAAGCCCTTCAAGAGAGGTAAACCTCAAGTGTGTACCTTTTTTACACTGTCAAAACAAGACATAATAACTGGTATGAGTATCATAATTTATATTTTCAAAATACTTTACATACTATTCATGATACCAATATAAGGAACAAATCATTGAATACAATACATTTCTTCTTAGATCCCTTAGAATCCTCAACACACTCGATATTGTTAAACATGGATACCACTAACTTGTATGAGCATGTCTCTCTCATTACATTAATATGACTATGATATTAGATCATATTAATCTAAGGAAGACTACTTTCTGTCCCTTGAATACTAGTATCCTTTCCTCCCCACATACCAGGTACATATCCTTGGCACTTGTCATGTACATTTTGATAGTTCTGACTACATTATTTTAAATTATTTTAAATAAAAATAAAAAGTTTTTACCATAAATTTTATGTTAGAAATATAAGGTCGTATAAATATCATTAAATATGTGATTGATCTATCATAGAAGAATATATATTTAAACATATCCCAAAAATCTCCTACTATGTTGTAGAAATTTATACCCAGAGAGAGATATTTAATGTGATCATGATAACATTTCTCTCTAAAAGTTTTCCAACTCATATTTATAAATACATTATCACTATATAAATTATTTACTAGGTCTAACCAATTTTTTAATCTATGATATTATATCATATTCCCTAAAAGTTAGGTTCCTACTTTAAGTCAATATCTAGATATAACTTTCATCACAATCTTAACTAACCATCAGACTAATAACTATTTTCCACATGTTTCCAAACATATTTCACATCGAAAAAAATGGTGATTCCCCTAACATATGGTAGACCCATGGAAAATATATATTATCAAATGAATGTTCTAAGATCTAGATTCTTACTTTAATCCTAAAATGGGTTTCAATGACATGCACCCTTTCTTGGCATTGTATAATTTCACCATCCCTTCTGGTTTCATAATATTAACACCTTACATGATTGGTGGTCTTGATAAATGATGCAAAAAAAGATCATAGAAAATATATCTGGCCTATAAAGATTTAATGGATTTAGTCATAATAATTTGGTTTAAACAATTTATCCTTATTAGTACTTCTCATATACCATCCAAGTATAATCTAACATGAATAACTGCCACAATATTCCAAATAATTAGCCCCTTTGACTTGTATACATACAATCAATTACTGAATTTGAATTGATCTTATTAGTTTTAGATTATTTACAAATATTGATTACTTGTAGGAATTATTATTCACAATTAATAATGGATCACCTACCATGGTGAATATAAGACAATCATCATGGTCGTGTCCTTCATACACAATATGTGTCTCTGGAACATTCCTCTTCAACTCCTCTTGTTGAACTTGTTCTTATGAAAACCAATTTTTCACCTATGTCATTGACTAAACCCATGTCAACCTACCTCCCACTATCTCAAATTTATATGTACACCCTTATATGAAAATTTAGTCTATAAATCGAGTTTATATTTCTATCATCAAGATTATTGTAATATCCTAACAAATGTATAAGATAATTAAAATTGATTCACTTTATGTTTTTTATTATTGATGTTTTTTATACCCTGAAAAACTCTTTAAATAAAAAATGTGTTCTTATAATAATTTATTTTCATAATAGTACAACTGATATGATATCAATTTTTCATTATAGTTGGCATATGGTTATGGGATAATTTCGTTATTTCTGATGCACATCCTGAAATTTAATGGAAGTTTCTGTGATGATTATTTGTACTAACCTTGATACTCCTTTTACTAACATCATATATGTATTCTATATAAGGGAATATGATTTAATAAATTACTCCATGCTGCATTTTTTATGAATGTTAACATGTGAGACTCATCATCGAACCTCCTTATTAGTACCATGAATATGATGTCAATATGGTAATTTTTTTAGAAATTATTCCATTCTACATTATATTGATCGATAAATTATTTATAAATATATTGTTAGAAGACTATCCTAAAGCATCTCATAACTTATGAATATCCATATACCATACATAAATGAATATTATGAAATATCATTACCACTAGCTTACCCAAGGAATTGTTCTTGCTCTCTAGGTGAACTACTTCCTAATGCTTTGTTTTTAAGATTTTTTTATAAATATTTCATTGTACAAAATTAAGTATCTATATTGATAATACCAAAGGTGTTTAGCTTGACCAAGTATAAAATTCATACTGGGTAAATCATAGACATCCACTTATATTTTTTTCCTAACAAATATTCATCTTGTCATAACTGGGTTTAAGTCTTACATTTTTTTGATATTTGTCATGTATTTCTAATGAATCATGTATCATAGAACCATTACGTGAGTATTTGACATGATAAAAACATTCATTCATGAACTATATTAATGTATACATTTTTCCAAATTAATTTTTATATTTTTTAGATATACTCAATAAATGTTCTAATAAAAATCATTCACCTGGAAATTATAAGTTGTGTTCTTCTCACTAATAACTTAATAACCAACCTCTATTAGCCATTGGGAGAATAAAACTTACTTATTTAATGTTTTATACCTTATTAGTTACTATATTTCAACCCACATATGTGATAAGCATATTGAATTTATTACCCAAGAAGTATGTTAGAAACAATACTTATAATCAATGAATATAACTGAATAAGAAAGAAATTTATTTTTTATATAATTCAGTTCATTATGATAAAAATTCAATATATTTATTTCATGTTATGCGAAGACAATTACCTCTTTTTTTGTTCCACATTCATTTAAAGATGTTGCGAAGGTTCCTATGGAATAACTCTTTACATTGGTCTTTTCATATTTTCATTCAACTGGGTCACCTTAAGAACTCAAGATGAATCTTTATTTATTGTTCATATACCTTAGAGAACCTTACATATAAGGTAAAAATGTGTGTTCTCTATACTGTTCATTTGGAAATATTAAAATATTTTGGAGTAAATTGATGAATATCATATGAGAAATGGATCCCTTGATGGATCATGATCCATCTTTCAATTTACACATATCTGGTGTACTCATCACTTAATCATATCTCACTTCACATTCTATTTGTAAGAATCTAGGATATGAGACACCATGTGAAATCATCCATTTATTGATGTCTTATTCACAACAAACATCTAATATCAATGATAAAATTATAAAAAACCATCACATGCAATACATGAGTCTCCTGTAATCATTTTTAAACACCCTCTCTTCTTGAGGTCGATTAACAAGTCTTAGGGACACTAAGACCTTAAATTTACAATATTGTAGTATTTTGGATAATAACCAGTAATAATTTCGAAATAAATAAATAAATAAATAAATAAATAAATATAAACCAGACATTAATTGGTCAGTCTATGGATCATGATAAGTCGATACACATTAAACTAGTGTAATAAAATAATTTCATAACTATAAAGTAAATCCATAATAAATTATTTTCATGGAAAAATTTAATGAATGAAAAACCCACACATACTTTTAATTAATTTTTTTGTTGCTTAGTCCCAAGGATAATATATTTTTAATGATAAAAATTAAATTAATAAATGAAATTAATTTAACACCTATATTAAATTAATTTAACCCATAATATTAAAATTAATTTTGTAAACCAAAATGTAATATTTAATTAGTTTTATTTAAAACCAAAAATTAAACTAATTGATTTAAATGTTTTTTTATAATATCTAGTTATACAGGATCTGAAACCCTATACAGGGATGATTCGGGAAGGGCTAAATCCAATCATGCCCATTCCAAGATGTGCAGACCTTATGCTGAGGTTCTCGGGGCCGGACTCAACCTCTAAATCCCATTTTAGTCTAGTTAGACACTCCCAGACCCAATTAATACAAAAACTACCAAAATTAAACTAAATGGTATCAAGGTATGTTATACCTCGCATGAGAGGTTCGCCGAAGGTGCCTAAGGTGGATGGTTAGAGATATGCATATATTATGTGTGGCTGGGCCACTGGGGAAGGGAGACTTGACACTCTAGGATGGAAGAGGCAATTCTCGAGGCTTGAATCGATGCAATCATTCGGGAGAGGATGGATGCATGGGATTTAGGATAGAGGAGGACGTGAGCCAACTGAGGGTGGTAACTTTATTTGTGAGGAGGAAGTTGGGGACTATGTGGAGGTATGAGTAGGAGGTGAAACAAGATGGTGGCGGATGGAAAAAGGATGAATAGAGGAAGGGGACACCCTAGAAGAGGAATCTAGGTACGTGGATGATCTACACACGATGGGAGGGGTGAAGGCCAGGTAGCCGATGCCAGCAGATCTAGCTGGAGGAGCTTGTAGCCAAAAATATAGGCTAAACAAGCGATGCACTAGTAGAACTCACTGATGGATAGAGGAAGCACATAAAAGAGAGCTATGTTAAGGGATCTACAAAAGGCTGATTGGGGTGTCCCCACCCTTGACAAAAATGTTTTTTTTATATATTTAATCATCATCTGACAACACATTTTATATAAAAAATTACTTTTAACTCAAAAACCATTGGATGAAATTATGTAACGACACCCACCCTTTTAATATATGAATTATTATTCCAATTCAATTTTTATAAGGCCTACAACATTAGTATTGTAAAGAAACTATTATAATAAAATTCTTATTATAATTAATTTCATATAACCCCACGAAAAAAATACTATTCTATTAAAATGCGGTCGATCTAGTGATTGGTTTCATAAGAAATTAATTTTTACGATAGCCTTTGGGTATATTAACATATAAACATGTATTTGTTTTTGATTTAATACCCACCCAATGTCGATTTCAATCCAATTTAAAACTTTGGATGGATACATACTAGTCATATAGTGCCGGATTGGAACTCCATCTATGGCATTATGGCTGTAACGATGACCTATTATAAATTTAACGCAGTTTTAAATTTTTTCCTTTTTTTCAAATTTCTATGCATTTATTTAATTCTAATTGAAAGTACCATGTGAACAATGGAAGATTGTGGGATGTAAACTTAATATTTTTCCATTGTTGATCGACGTAACATAGTCATCACTGGTGAAGCTCAACCCCGATATGGCCCAATGATCAGCTGTGATGAACTTTAAGCATAAACATTAAATCATAAATACCTTGTTTTATTAGTAGATTATCTTGAAATATACAAGTCCCTAGTGATCGCTAATGAAATAATACGAACATGAATTCCTCTATATCATATGCACATTTTTCCAAAATCAACAAAAGTGTCGATTGTATAATTCTTAGTGCAAGCATGGTAATCCAACAAAACCTTCAACATTTCAATGATCACTGCATCGCCCTTCTTGAGATGAAAAAGGGAGATCTTGATCCTATCACCTGGTCGGAGATATTATCTCTGTAGAAAGAGAGATAGGAGAGAAAATCCCTAAAGAGATCACGATGAACATTTCCCAGTGAGAACCTCTCTTCTTCAATTTATATTTTGTTGTAAAATTAACTTGAATAGTCTCCCGAACTCCTAAATATTTAACACACTACATAAAGTTTTATTGTGACAACTATGTTGATTTATAAATATCATTTATATTTTTCTCACATTCTTATAATATAATAAATATATTACCTGATAAAACATACTTCATTAATTTGAATCATAATTCCCACAAATATTAAATAAACCTTGAATATTTTAATGCAATATTAGTAAATGTGATATTTATTATGGAATTATGATAATTATTTTAATTAAATTTAATATGTAAATCCAACACCAAGTATTATTAACATGAAAAATATAGATTTATTTATTCATTTTGTGATCATACATTTTTGGACAAATTTCAGACAGTATTGGTGGGGCCCACTATTGATTATATACCTATTAACCATAATTGTGAATATTTTTAAATATTCTATTATGTGTGACCCTTTAAGAACTTATCTTGATAGTAGTGAATACTATTCATAGACCAAAAAAATTATAGCCACCCATCACATCCCCAAAAGAGATAACGAGTAATCATATAAATGAAAAACAACCTATGAACACACACTAAATAAAATAATCTATTTGTATTTAGATATTTCATAAAGTAGGGTGAAAACCATTTCAACATCCTTTCTTTATTTTTTTTATCAAACTGGATGGATTCATCTTCAAAAACCAAGAACATGGATTTATAAAGATAACAACCATATTGATCAACCTCACCTGTAATATATAACTACATCAACTCTAAAGAGAAAAATTATATCTTGACTATTATACCAATGATATACCACCAATGACACAACAAACACAAGCTACCTCTCCACAACTTCATTATAATGGTTTTTAACATGCATCAATGTATGCGGTCAAATGGAACACACTGATAATGGTCTCAATCTAGGAAAAAAATACACATGTCTATAGATTTGAATATCCAATGACACCCAAAACATTTAGTGTTTCTCTTATAGGGTCCATAATCATGATCTCTCCAACTATAGATCAACAAGTAAAAACTTTATGAAAAGAGCCTCAATTCTTATGAAACCCTAACACCTAATAGTAAATCATCTAATATTAACAATTCTTATGATGTATATAGACCATATAAAATATATTTATGATTAATTTCATAATTTCTTGAGGTTGAAATTATAGACCGGGATATGCTATAAAATTTTGATATGAAAATTAATATATGAAATTACCATAAAATATGGGACACAAAAATTTCTACACTATAATGGTAAGAATACATCTTGTGTTTCTCACTATATACATGAAATTGTAATCGATATTTATAGTATAGTTGTGTTTAGGGAACCAAATATTACAACATACTATAGGGTGTGCAGGTCTACTTCATCAAGAATAATTATGGGTCAATATGACTCTAAATTGATTATCATGATCTCAAAAAAATCAAAATAATGAAAAAATTTCCCATCCTATAGAAAGATGACCTATTAAATCAACTAAATGGGGTCTAGTATTTCAATAAGGTATACATTCTTTCATGATATCCCCAATTAAAGGTGAAAAAGGAAGATATTTCCAACACCTCCTTTATAATAATGTATTGACACTGTGATCTTATAGTGATTCCCTTTATAATCACTAATTCTAAAAAAGTATTTATATAATTAATGGTTAGAGTCTTTGTGGATTACCTCAAAAAATATTTGTGTTAGTATTATAGGGGAAATTAAAATATATTTCAAAAGAATGTAAGAGCATGAAGAAAATTTAAATACTATTATAAAGTCATTTTGAAAGGAGAATAAATAATAAAAGTTTACTAAATGCGAGTGTTGGATAAATGAAGTATTATTAATGGGGTATGCTATCACCATAGAAGGGATATTTGTATACCATTCTAACAAAAAGGAAATTAAATAGTTTCCCACAAAAAAAATTAATAACAGATATCTATAGTTTGATTAGAATAGATGGGAATTACCAATGATACTTGAGAAAATTGTCATTATTTCCAAACCCTCTAACCAAACCGACATGGAAGAGAGTAAACATTTTCTATAGTAATGAACATGAAGAGATCTTAATAGGATTTAAAGAGTCTTATCACTACACCAATTCTTAAATTACATATATATATAGAAATTTTCATGTGATAAATGGATTATTTAAAGAAGGGCCCGAGATATGTACTAATATAGAATGGTAAGGTGATATCCTATTCCTAGAGGAAGTTGAATGTCTATGAGAATAAAAATAAAACAAATGATCTGGAGTAAGCTAAAGTAAATATTGGGGGTATTATATCAATTGGATAAGTCTTAGATATATATAAATCATAAGAGTCGCAAATATATATTCACGTATAAAGAGATTAATATGATCCATTATAGATGGCTAGAGATGATCAAGGATTACAACTTCTCATTCTATTACTATCCATGGAAATATAATAATGTAGAAGATGCTCTAAGTATAATTTTTTTTGTAACCATATAAATTATGATAATTGGGAAGGATATAATTTTAATAGACTTTAAAAGGATTGACATGGGAATCATAAAGGATGGAACATCATAATTACTTTCTCAAATTATTACTCAACCATCACTTTTAGGGAATATAAATGATACTAAATGAGATAATGTGGATGTTTAGAATAAGGTAGAAGAAATAAGAGAAGGGAAATACATAGAGTTCAAAATTGATGAGGAATGAGTAGTATGATTTGGGTCATCACTATGAAAACCATAAAATACTATAATAAATAAGGGGTTGTTGAATTATACGCATAGATCAACATTTTCCATCCAACTAGGGACATGAAGATATGTCTAGATATTTGAGAGAACTATTTGTGGGAAAATATGGAAAGGAAATAATAAAATATAAATTAAACTTCCAGATATGTCAGCAGGTGAAGGATAATAGGAACAAAGTCCATAGGGATTTTGAAACCACTACCCATGCCAATATGTAAATAGGAGAACACCATTAAGGACATTGTCATTCATCTTATAAAGATATCAATAGTATATAATTCTCTATGTGTTTTAGTGGATTGTATTACAAAGGATTTTCTTTACATTATAATTTTTATGGAATTATCACTCAATTAAATTGCAATTATATATGTCATAGAAGTGGAAAGGATGCATGGGATACAATTATCAATTATATCCAATCAAGATTTTAGAATTACCACCATATTCTAGAAGAGTTTGCATCATGATCGCAACACTAAATTAATCTTAATTATGGCTTATCAGTCCTAAACATATTTTAAAGTTGAATAAAGTATCCAGACATTGGAAGACATGGTTTGATAATTCTCTATAAACTTAAAAAAAGTATGAGATCGACATATTTCTCTAATTGAGTTCCCATAAAATATTAACATTCAATACAAAATCCAAATGGCTCTATATTAATACCTCTTTTGGAATTTATAACAAAAACCCGAATGAGGGTATAATTTTCAATAAAACAAGATAATATGAACCAAAATAGTTGTGAAAATGATAAAAATGGTTAGAACCATTCTGCAGCACATCGGGGATGCTCAAATTAAAAAAAAGAGATATGTTGAATATTGTTAATGAGACTTTATGTTTGATGTTTTGGAAAATTTATTCCTATATATATACCACCTCATAAGAGATTCATGATATTTAGGATTGAGGGAAAGATAATAACTTAGTACATCAAACCCTTAGAGATTATTGATCACATTAGAGTTATAGACTATTGACTAAAACTCCCACTATCCCAATCTGAAGTTGATGTTGTATTCCATGTATTCCTATTTAGAAAGTACATACCATATCCCTAACATGTACTAAATTTAGAGGTGGTAAAACATAAAATTACATCTTATATGAGTATAATCCATTGTAGAAAGTGAACTATTAGCATATAGTTCTACATAATAAGACAAATCACATAGTCAAAGTACTTTGGAAAAACCATAAGAACTAGGAGAAAATAGAACTGGAGGATGCTATGAAATAGAAGTAAAATCACCTGTTTTCACATTGTTATGTAAAATAATCATTTGAAGGAGAAATTTAAAAATGGGGGAATAGTATAATGACCTAGAATTTTATCAATGGAATTTACCTTATAATAATTTTTTCATATTTAGTAATGTGATATAAAGAACATAAACCACATTAAAAACCCAAAAAATTATTATATTAATTTGATATTTATATTCAGATTATAAAAATGGAACAATAACTAAATTTATAAAAAAATAGGAAAAATATAAAATAATAAAAAATAATACAAATATTTTAATCAATTCAATCACCCAGAATAATCACAATCATGAAAAACATTGTATAAATGAAAAAAATGTTAGTAATGAAATATTTAATTTTAAAATGAATATATAAATATAAATATAAATATATTTCATAAATAATATAAAAGAATAAATAATTAATAAAATATGATATATATTTTGGATGTGGAGAACCCATAGGTCTGTTACAAATCTGATAATTGGAATAATAATCATACAGTTTGAATAGTAACTAGAACGTTGGAAAAGTATTATGACTATTGGGGATAGTAACATTACCATTATAATATTATACTAAATTATTTTAGTGTAAATATAGATTTAGGTGTATTATAAAATTAAAAGTATGAAATGTTTATAATGTTATACAAGAAAATAAATGTTTTAAAAATGATAAATTGAGTTTTTGTATATTTTTAAAACATGAATATTTTAATTACACTTTTTTTATAAATATTATTATTTAATAGAAATTTAATTTTCATAAAATGGATTTATAAAATACAATTAAGTGTTTTTATAATGATAATAGAATTTTGTGTAATTATAAGTAATTTTTCTATAGTCTAGAAAATTGATCAATATATTAAAATTGGATTTTTTCAAACAAATGTTTAATTTATTTAAAAATGAAATTCATTATATTTTAAATATTATTTTCAAAATCTAGATTTCATTTTTGAAATACAATTTTTTAACAATTATTAGATTCATTGTTTTGGTATTTTTTGAAAATAGGTGAATTTTGTTGAATTATTAAATATGAAAAAGTGTGATATTTTACATTATAAGATAAATGCATGATGTTTTAGATGTTTTTGTTGTAAGAAAAAATTACCGGAAATCACATGTACCATTTAATATTTATAGTCATAAGAATCAAAAATATTGGAAATCCTGATCTAAAACAATAAACTAATGAATATAACATTTAAAAACACCCATATCCTCCCCTTACAAATACCACCCCAAACCACCCCATCTTCACAAAAATTCTAATACATGAATATTATAAACATTATTCTCAAATATATTAAAAATTATATCCCCAAATTTATAGTACTTTTATTCTCATCCAATGACCATCTTAGGGAGCCTTAAAGGGTATCCTTCGAGTAGTCAACCAAAGGTAGAGGTATGACTCTCAACTAACCACTTTCAATCTTATTCTTACTATACCATCCCCTTATGTTTTATATCCACCTAAAAATAGTAAGAAATGTTTCTTAAACGAATGAATATGATTTTATTATAATGGAAAATCTATATTACACCCTCCCTTCTTTCCTTCATATAATGAAAACCTTGTTTACTGTATTGTTGGTTCAACACCTCCATTAACAACATAAATCGTTTCTTCCACCTCCTTCAAGGATGGTCATAAAAATTTTATTATGGTTAAATAAAATGAAAATAATTATATCAAAACTCATTTCATATTCTATAATGAGTACATAGTCATAATTTTAAATAAAAAAACTTGTATTTTATGGTCGATAAAACCTCCTAAATGAACTAATAATATAATATTAACTTTTTTACTAAAAGATTCATCCCATTGTCAAGAAAAAATATGTGAATTTTGGACCATTTTATATTCTCTATGTACATTAATACCATTTAATTTCACATTAATATTTATATTTCCATTTTCAATTAACTTTAATTATTATCTAAGGTGATATGATATAGGAACCAAGAAACAAACCCTCTAAGAACATAAAAATTAAACAATATATCACATTAAAATGGTTGTAAATGAACATATTAAAATTTAATTAAATAAAATATAGATGGAAAAGGTTCCAAATTATGTAATTAATTAATATAATTATTTAGTATATTAATTCATAGCATAGAGACATTCTATTATATAGTATATGGATCTCTCCAAACTTCTATATTTCCCATGAAGATATGATTTACCTCCATTACTTATCATTTTTACTTTAGTTCCTTTATTTATTTATTATTTATTATGTGTATATATATGTAGATAAAATATATAACTAGATTAATAAAACTTTATAGGATTGGTATATAAATTCTTTAAAAGGTGCCTCTCCCAATTCCTCTAGATAAGCACACCTAATTAATGGGAACTTCTCTATTTCTTACACATTTACAAGTACTTGTACTTTTATTCTTTCAAACCAACCATTTTTACCAAAAAAAATTATTTTATTGTTGGAAACCAATTTTTTAAATTTCTAGTTTTATTTAAATTAGCATGCACTTACCCTCTTTATAGACTCATTATCCTTTTCCCTAAATACATGCTTTAGTTGAACAGTTACAAAGGAATTTCTCTACTAATTTTTACATATTAATTTTAATTGGATATCATTTATAATGAAATATTATTATGAATTTACAAGAATTTTTAAATTAATTATTTTATGGAAAAAATTATGATATGCCATTAATTTATCCTATATTTCATAGTTAATTGATTAATTAATTTATATAGGAAATCCTTATGTTTTTTCATTATCATTGATTTCCTTACATGGAAAAAATATGCATATACAGGTAATAATGGTTGAACCCAAATACAACTCCAATGTTTTGGGAAATTGGTTTTTCTCATGAGAAATTATGTATAATATTATGGAGTAAATGTGATGTTTCTTGGTTGTTATCCTTCAATTATGATTATCTCGTGTTTTTCTTGGTAATAACCTAACGATTAAGGTTTTTTATTATGAATTTTTTTAGCGAGGTATGTTTTCAAGGAAGTAAAATCATTTCACTTTGTTTTAGAGAACAATTGTGCTATTCTTAGTAATGATAAATACTAGACTCATTGTGTTGACAATTATAGGACTAGTGTTTTGTAAATAATCAAAATCACTGTGGTAGTCAATCATAATGAGAAGTGTATATTTAGATGAAGTGGTTTTGATCAAACTTGAAATAGGGATTGGATGATAATGAATACATCTTGTTAGAATTATATCATCAACTGTCTCACTCTGGAGCCGATGAGGGAGATGTAGTTGTTTTAATGGAGAAATGGAGTCTTTGTGGTGATGACAAATTAAATTTAATAATGCTTTGATGATTCGTATTTCATATAGATCATTAGTTTAATTGAGAACTTAGGATGAAATATTGATGGATGAACGGGGGATTGAAAGAGATGATGCCAATCTGAAAAATATTGTACAAGATTTACCATATCCTGATTGAATAGAGAAATAAATGATATTTATTCCAATTCAAAATTATAAAAAATTGGGTGGATTAAAAAATAAGTTGTATTTATTTTTTATAGCATCCACATTTTCCATCAGATGACATAAAAATTTCTCATACCAAAAAATGATCAATGTAAAAATTTTATATCTAAGAACGATCAATATCAGAATGATCAATGATAGAATGTTCAATATCATAATGATCGATATCAGGCTCTGGAAGGAAAAGATCAATATCAAGATGATTAACATTAGAATAATCAATATTATATTGATCATATCTAGGATAATCATATCAATGGTTGAAAAGATAGATATAATATTGTTTGTTTTCAAATGGCATCATTATGTGGGTCAAGGATGAGTATACTTTGTCTCTATATTGAATTGATCATTTCAATTGTGTGTAATGAAAAATAAATAAGATGATCAAAAATGTATTCAACCATTTCAAAAGGTTTTAATTACATTGTTTGGATTAGTTTTGGAAAAAAGAGATGGATGAATTATTTGTTTATGGGGAGCTTAACTTTCAAATAAAATATTTTGATTCAAATAGGTTTTATAAAATCAGACCTGAAAATTGAAATCAGAATAAATAATTGAAATCAGACTCGTTGATTTAAATAAAACCCAACAGTTAAAATCAGACTTAGAAATTAAATCAGAATTGGAAATTGTACTGGAATTTTGATGATTCAAATTATGGGATGAAAAATATTTTTTATGTTTCGATAATCATCAATAAGTTTTGATGATATCATGATTACTTTGAGATTTTAGGGGGATTTTCATTTTGGGTAAATTTAGCTGAGAGATAATGATTTTGGAATTCCAACCTAAACATGTTTTGGTTCACCAATAAAAGGAATAAATGTAAATTGTACTCTACTGATGACGGTGTAATTTTTATTGCAGTAGAGATAAGATCTCTGAGTTTTCAATGAGTGAAGGTGATACCAATTTGTTTTTTGTTGAGGAAATTTTGAAGAGAAGAATGTCATATTCAGATGATCATTGTCTTATGTTGAATTAATCTGAATGATATTTTTTGTACTGGTTATTTTTTTCTTAAATATTTCTGAACTGGGGAAGAATCATACTGAGTTTATCATACTGAAGGATTAATGTGGCATGGATGAATTAATATTTTATTTAGAAATATAATCATACTAGGAGGAATCAAACTGTGAAAATTATACAAAAAAATGGGATGAGTTTTCCACAACAAATTCCAGGAGGTTCTTCCATTTATTTTGGGTAAGGAATTGAGGAATTTAAAATCAATTGAATAAATTTGTGGAACAGAAAATAAATACAGGTTACCTAAGATGTTAAATATCAATTTTATTACCCTATCTATTCTACAAGGGTGGACATATTCTAGTATGATTGTTTCATTGTGCTATGAAATTCTAAGGATATACCCTAATATTTGTAATATAAGGATTTGTTTCTAGTGGATTGTATGGTATTGGATCATTTCAAAAATATACCATGTACTTAGCTATTCTTATTGAATATTGAAACTTGGAAATCTTTGTTTTCCAATGGATGTGTGAATTGAATTGTTTTTACCAAGGTATTTAATCTTTAATAAGGGGAAAAGGTTGTTTCAATTGAAAAGAAACATAAAAGAAAAAGAGTATCAATGATTTAACCCCTCCGTGATCATTATACAATGCACTGACTTGGAACATTCAAGTGGTATCAGATATGAGGTTCCCTTTATGATTATTCATGAATTTGGGATTTTAATTGTATGAATAGTAAAGGTATTATGATTATTTATGGAAATAATTATCATATCTGGATTGATAAAAATATTCCTTTTCCTATTTCTATCAGTTATGATGTTCTTGAAGATACAATAGTTGGGTTTCCACCCATTAATGATAAATCTCCACTTACACCTATTTATAAGAATTATTTTGAGAATTATGTAAGTGTTAAGAATAATATATTTTCGTCATTTAATGAAAGTTAATTCTTGATAGTGCAAGGTGTTTCGACAACCAAATGTATATGGGAAAAATTGAATACCATATATGAAGGCAATTAAAAATTCATTAAGAGAAAAAATAAAATATGGATATTAATGTATGAAGAAATGAATATGGATAAAAATGAATTTGTTGGGTATTTCTTTACCAGGGTAAACAATATTGTGATTACTATCAGATGTCTTGGTGAAAATATAGATGATTATATAGTTTCGGAAAATATTTTCATAATCCCATGAGAAAAATTCAATGAAAAAATTTATCTATTAGAAGACCATGATCCTAATAAACTATCACTTGATGATTTTTAAAGCACTCTTATCACATATTAAATGAGAAGAGATAAATCTATGACAAGAAAAAAAATGATTGATAGAGAAATTTCATCCAAGTTTATGATGAAAGAAAAGTTAAAGAAGATTCTAATTGAAGATGAATATGTTGATTCTAACTTTAAAAATTATGTATGTAATAATTTCAATGATATTTTATCCTTGTTTTATAAAAATCTGTAAATAGTTACGTGAAAATAAAATTGGAAACTTCCCTTGAAATGTTTTGAATGTGGAGTAGTTTTTCATTTTTTGTATAATTATCCTCGAATAAATAATGGAGAGGATAATGATTATGAATAAAGGAATCCTAAAAGATCATGGAAGAATCATGGGGATAAAGAAAATTTTTATTCCACAGGGAATGAAAAGAAATTCTTCAAATTCAAAAGAAGACATTTCTTATCCAAAGATGAAGAAGAATAAGAAAGTGATGCTAAATACAAAAATCTAGTTGAGTATGGTATTCAAAATACATTCATTGCAACTATTAATGATGAAGAATATAGATGAATCTGTTCCAAGGAAGAATAAACTCAACATGAAATATTTTTGAAAGATGATTTGAACGAGTGTCTGAGAAATATTAGAATACTTGAAAAACAAATAGAAGATGAAATCTCAAACAACCAATAACGTATTTCTGGTGAGAGAGAAAATTTGGTGAAATAGATTAATTATTTGAAGAAATATCATGGAGAATAAAATAATCATAATGAGCATCTAGAGGTTAAGATGAAGGAAAAAGAAGACGACTTGGAACTTTTCCAAAAAAACACTCCAAAGCTAAATTGATGAACACACGTTCCCAGAAATCTATCAACAATGATGGTTAAATATATACAAATGAGTAACCATAGAAGGTTAAAAAAAATGACAACTACAATTGGTGAAAATAAATATTTAATTGTTTATGAAAATAAAAAATCTGGAAAAGTCATTTTTATGGCCAAAACCACCAATGATGTGAATTTTGAAGATTCAGAAAAATGTGAATATGAAAATTATTACAAACAGTCTATATCAAAAAAATCACAAAAGAATAAGAAGAATAGTATTTATAGCAAGAATTATGGTGGATTAGGAATGCGATATGAGAATTTTGCAAGGACACATAATCAAAATTATAATCAATATGGATGTTTCAGAGGTAAATACACATTCTCTATCTATTTATAGTATTGTGAGGGATTAAGACACATGGAAAGTATGTGTTGGTTCATCCAGCAACCCTACATTTATCCCAAAAGTTATAATTGTAAATTATTGAGGGGGGAGTTAATCGCCTCAATGAAGGAAAAATGAGAATGTTTCCATGATGAAATCATTGAAGTTTGTAATAATGATTTAAAATAGGTTCCATTTCTTGGAAACTATTTATGAAAGATGTGAAAATTTAATTAATTAAATTTTTATGAAATATTAGTTAAAAAATACCCATAATATTTTTCGGTAAAATTAAAATATCATTTTTATGTTATATAGAATGACTTATAATTTTTTGGTAATCACAATATAATCCTAAATGAAAATAGGGGTTCAAAAATAATTGGTGCAGGATATTGTAGCATTACTTTAGTGGTACTATAGAGGTGGAATCACTATAGTAACAATGACACTGTATCGGTGTTGGGCAGTATAGCAGTAGCAGCGGCCAGTACTATAGAAACCATGTATTTTAGCATTAATATTCACCAAATGGGCCTTAAACCACGTAATGGGCTACATACCAACTAGGCATTTGGGAAAAATATATTCCATGTAATAAATAAGGGTGATTGGGTGGGTTACCCCTAGGGGGTTATGACCAACCATTAAGGCGTGTGTGTGTGTGGTGTGTATTTGTGTGTGGTGTGTGTGTACGGTGTGTGTGTGTGTGATTGATGTAATTATACCCCTATGAAATTAATATATATAAATTGAAAAATATAAATTAATTTTTTTTCTATATTTAATATTGTGAATTGTTAATAATATTTAATTTGTACTGTTAATATTAATTTTTGTATTAGAGGAAATAACTTTTTTATTATATGTATGAGCTTTAATAATTTATTTTATCAATTTTTTATTTATATTAAATATATAATTTTATTTTTTGAGTTTTTTTATATATTATTGAATTGGTATATAAAACGTTTATATTCTATGTAATATTATTTTTTAAAATAAAAGGAAATATTAAAGGTGAATATGAAGGAGTCCATATTAAATTCAATTATAAAGTGTTTATCTTATTATAGAATGTCTATAATAATTATTTTAATTATAATTTTTTTAGTTTTTATTATTAAACATTTCATAAATTGTTTTTTCCATGTTTAAATATGTGAATTTTTTAATTATTTATACTCCATCCCTTTTTTTCATAGATTTAAAAATTGTATTATGAATATATTCTTTCTTTTTTAGAAAGTGTTATACTCATTTAATAAAATTACCATACATGAAAATAAGGGGTAAAATGATTTCTATGGTAGTGTATTTAGTTTTCTTTTACCTTA
Organism: Viscum album; assembly: GCA_963277665.1. Taxonomy (NCBI): domain Eukaryota; kingdom Viridiplantae; phylum Streptophyta; class Magnoliopsida; order Santalales; family Viscaceae; genus Viscum; species Viscum album. Next base: position 1,882,034,847 of record OY728153.1, read on the forward strand.
ATAATGGCCCAACAATGAGTTATATAAGGATTTATAGATCAATATGGTTTGAACACATTCATTTTGTGGAAGGTGCGACACTCCAAAATAAATCATTTTAATAATGGATAGATATAAAGGGTATAACATGAGAAAACAATGTTGAGATTATAACCTGATTAAGACAACTAAGTGATTGATTACTTCCAAAGTGAACACCTATCAATATCTTGACCATCCATCTAGGTAGGTCATGAAAAATTTAGGTTCTCCAATAGTATCTTGTATAGGGAATGTAAGTAGTGGGTTTCCATAATAATATTTAGAGCATGTTCTTGGTGTTTTTTTTTCTATTAGTAGGGAAACACTAATTGGATTATGTTTTGAGAAGGATAGAGTATATTTTATAGGTAATATGAATTAGATAATGTATTTTACACTAAACTATCAAATAGTCATACATGATTTGATTTGGAATACCCCATACCGAAATAGAAACATTATTGGATAAATTCCAAAACTACCCAAATATTTGTTAAAAATGTATATTGTACACTTATAGATACAATGAGTTTAAAAGAGTTCATCTTTTTTGTGGGATTAAATTTAATAAAATTCCTTATTAAATATTTTTAAAACTTGACATTCATATGATATTTTCAGTTCTAGATAAGCAGCATCATCATCATCAAACATAACTTTGAGAACAATCCTATAAATGTTGAAGCTAAATTTCTGAATATTTTTATGTGGGTATAGAAACAGATGAATTATTTTTAATAGTGAAAATTATATTTACTAAATAGTAATAATTGATGAGAAACTTAATTTTGAGGTAGATCAATTTATTGATCAAATAGATTATTGAGAGGAGTATACAATTATTAATCACAGTTTCATTTGAGTCTTGTTATAGTTATTTAATTTATTTTATTTTCATAAGTGTTAATGTTCTAAAAATTTGAATATGTTCAAGAAAAGTTTTCTCAATATTATCAGGTACTAAAAATATATGAACTATGCTTGTGATTTTTTTGCTTTGATACTATTTGGATAGTATTAGAGGAAAAATGTTCAAACCAAAAAAATAAATGTTAGTTGGAGAGTCCAATAATGTTTTTCAAATAAATATCAAAGGTTATTGAGACCTAAATGTTGTTTAAGGAAGGAGAAGTGTTAATTTTAGAGGATTAAATTTTCCAAAATACTTGGAGGGGTTTTTAAAATTTCATGGAATTTCATTATTATTATATAATAAATTCACTATTTTTAAGGGTTATCATACAAAATGTATTATTTTAAAATATGTTTAATATTATTGAGTTAAAAATAAAGTAATGAGTTTATTGGTATCATATTATTAATTCAATTAATGAATCAACTTGGTATTGAATAATATATTTGAATGTAATGGAATATATGAGGCTCAAATTAATCTTAGCGTAGGTTTTGAATACACATATATTTTTACTCTTATATTATGATAGAAATCCTTCTTTAATAATGACTTGTTATGAATAATTTAAGATATTAAACATTTTTTTTCTGACATACTAGATTCGAAAACATGCTTGAGAAGAAAAAAATGATATATTTTTTATGGGATAAAAAATTTTATTGAGGCTTGTTAAAATATATAAAATTGAGATTCAACCTTTGATTAGTGGAATATTTTAAATAATAAAATCATTTTTTCAACATATTTCTCAGAAAACATATAATAACATATTTTATTTGGAAGAAATAGTTTGTTAAATATTTCACTTTTGTTTCTTAGAGTTATTTCCAAACCAAAAAGAGTTTGTTTGTCTTATCAATATAATAGGAAGATAATATATTGTCTATGTGACAAGTGTGATAATGTTTGGACCTATAATTTCACAAAATTAGTAAATGAGAAAAAATTCCAATCATATTGAATGTCACATAAATATATTAATTTTCTTTTGTTAATGTTAGTAAATAATAATGTAAATAATTACATTTGATACCAAACAAAATTCAATAAAACAATTTGAAAATGTTTGTTCCAAAGGATGATTAAGATAAGGAAATAAAAATGTTTTGAAAGTATATAATTGAAGTTATTAACATAATAGAATTTAATATTTTAGGGTTTATAAATCTGAATACGTTATTCAAAGATATTAACATTTTAAATAGGATTACAATTCATTATTTAGTTCTTTATAAATTTCATCCACTAAATAGTTTAATGGAAGTGTTTTATCAGATTATCAAAGAGAGATCTGATAGTAATTACATAGATATGTAAAGAGTTTTGAAAAAAACCTAAAATTATAAAAAAAATATAGACCTAGTAGTATATCATATATCATTTTCTAGAAATACTCATATGCATGTTTTTTTTAAATTCAAAAAGTATTTAAGAATGTAAATAAAAAATTATATACCCAGCAAAATGACTACATTATCAATATTTAATGTTTTTTGATTATATGTATATATGTATATATAGATATATTTTTTGAATAAAAATGATAATTGACCCCTACAAGTATTAACTTGAGTTATTACTAACCAATGTTCATCATAGATTATTATATATTGTGATGAAATTTTAAGGTTATTAAGAGTGGTATTCTTGTATTTAGATAAGAAATATTTCCATGAGACACAAAATATGGTTTTTGTAGTGGATGACACACTAATTATATATCAAATAGAGTTTCATGCGTTATGTATTTTTTATAATCGGGGTGTATGTTTCATATTTTTATTCCCTACTACCCAAGGTTCACAAGATACATATCTTGAGAACATTCATACTTTGATTCCCTTGTTACATAAGGAATGATGCTTAATTAATTAGGGTGTGGGTGGGTATTATGTTGTTCATTTCATTTATTTGGAGAATAACTAAGATGGTATATTTCCTATCATATGAGAAGCATGACATCTGATCCCTCACATGAAACAAACTAAGGAAGTGTGTGACCGCACCTAGATAGTACACATGACATTTTGGTTTATCAAATGTGGGTCATGTGATGTGATTATCCATGATTTTGAATAACATGTCATGAACTCAATAAAATCTTAAATCCATAATTATAGAATCTAGAAATTATGAGTAATACATAGGATATTGACATACCCTATGTCCCATGTCAATCGATGTCTTGAAAAAAGGTATCATATTAATATTTATTATTGTACATGGAAAAACTTGTTGACTCAAGTATATAGATGTATGTATTTGATAAATATCATACTATATCCCTTTTTATGTTGAGTAACATAATGATTTTATAAAATTCACTCTTTTACAATATATTTGAATTTTGGAAATCATATTTTATAATTAGAGCTACAAAATCCCGTGTGTCCACACATAGTAGTTGAAATAATGGGGAATGATTTTATCTCAGAAAGATACTATGAATTCTTTTAGAGTTAATCCAAAAATTAGGATTTGATGGTATAATCACATGGTATTACATATGATGTCATTCAAAGTTATGTTAATTATATTTTTTGAAAAGTGTGTTTGAAGATATCATAAAGGAGTATTGGATATGATTTCATAAGGTATTTAATAATTTATAATATATGGTAATATGGAAATAATACTACGAGGATTGAATGAAAAGGGGTGATTGAAGGAGATATTCCCTATAAACCCTTCACAAATGATGTGTTTTGGAATATATCATAAGGTATTATAAATTTCTATAATATGGTATGAAATACATATATAAATCAAAAATATATTGTCGTTTCAACATATTGTTGGTTGTACTATAAAGATATCATAGCAACCACCTTGACATGGAAGAGGAAAATGATTGTCAAACATCTACACTATGTTATACATTATATAGTATTAAAACATTAAATAATGTTAAACATATTTGATAATAGTACTGTATGATAGTTATAAATAGTTTATAAAAATATGTTCAATTCAAAGTGTACAAGTTAATGCATAGTGTACAAATCAATTGAGCCTACTATGGCCTCCTATGATTTCCACCAAATATATACCTTTATATCTATTGTTCTGGAGAGTAACTATAATTCCATGAGAATAGTAGTTAATTTAACCATTTTTCAGGCGATTCAAGTCATTCCATGAGTATATCATGAGATATATAGTTCTGAAGATGTCTCTAATTTATCTTTTCCAAGCATGTAAACAAAAAAAGTAGTACTGGTGATCAGTGGTGTAAGGTACACAATGTGTTAATCACTTAAAAATAGAGAGGATTAAGGGTTTGATGTATGGAGTTCATAGTTAATGGTTTATTATTTGTTTTAAATATTAGATTGAGTTTAATTATTTCCTTAGAAACCCAACACTACTAACCCATTTTATTGGTGATTTTCTTTAAGTGTTTGGTGCCTAGTTACACCTTTTTACATAGATAAATCAATAATTGTTTTGTAATAGTATTCTAGTAAATTATTTATTTTCATTCGTTTCAATTTATTACTCTCCCATTCTTTAACAACAAACTTTTTAGCTTTAAAAGTTTAAAAAATTAGGTTTTTTTAACATAAAAATCTAAAATTTTATTAATAAATCATTAATATAAGTAAAAAATTATTATTTCATGACATACTATGACATAAGTCACACTAATTAATCTAATTTGAGTATTAACATTTAACATAGATATTCTATTAACAAGGGATACTTTCATTAAATTGAATGAACCCTTATTGATTTTTATAAATCTAGTCTCAGATAAAAGAAAACCTTTTTAATGAAACAATCCTTTTTAAATAAAATTTATTTTATATTTGAGAAACCTCCAAAAAAATATAATAGTTAAGAAGGTATTGTTATATAGATTATGTGACACAACCTATCCCACTAAAGCCTTGTCAGGATCAATTGTTAAGTTGACTATGCCACACAATTCCCACCTCTTACTTGTCAGGGACTTGATACTAGAACCTTGTAGTAACACACATGAGAGGATGTATCCTTATAAGACAGTATCAAACCAGATATCTCCCTATCCTAAATGTGATAATTAATCAATAATATAATAAGAGACATATTGTCCATTTATAAAATAATATACATCAAATGAAACCTTATCTACAAAAATAAAATAGATGGAACTCTAGAAACCAAGGGAATAATAAAAAAGGCGAATATCCATATGTAAATAATATCATAAAACATGATAAATGATACTTCCATGAAGAAAAAACTCCCAAAATGAACAAAGAAACAATTAAAAACAACTTAGAAATATATATACAACTCCAAGTTGACATCGACCATCAAAATGTTTATTTAATTTTATTTATCAAAAAAGTTGTGTGAAGGAATTCGCATGTATGGGTGAGTATAAAAATATTCATTAGGATACCACAAAACAATCTAAATTAATACATAATTTTTTTTTCTAAAAATATAAGATATAGGAAAACGAAATAACTATCTAACTGAACCCATAAAGAAAAATTTGGGATATGGATAGAGAAGTTGAAAATATGTTAGGTCTTCACTCTATATTTCATAAAATGTACTCTATTAATGAAACATATGAAGATAATAAAATTCACATATAATATTATAATGACCATTTAAACTGAATATCAAACCTTCTCAGAAAAAATAATACCTATTTGAATGCCCATGGTGATGTAATAAAACATATTATTCCAACCATTTTACTTAACCTCCATCCCAATACTCAACTTCACTCCTTTAGAAATCAATAGTGAAGAACAAAAAAATGCATGCGCATTATCTCGTGTACCACATCATCATTAAAAGAGACACTTTTGAATGATAAAGGGAAAAATAATTATGGTACATTAGTGCATAATTGTTCCCTAAAAAACTTAATTTTACTTAAAGACCAATCCAAACACTTTTACTATGTATTTATTAGAAAACATGTAGTGGTAGTAGAGGTTCTATACCTTGATGAGGTGACATATGTCATTAAAGATATATACAACCCCTAGATTAATTTTTTTCCTATTCTATATTGATGTCCCCACATCATCATAAACAATATAAAGAAAAAGGAACTTTGAGATTAAGTTGATGGTTATGAGGTACGTTGAAATCCATGCTAAGCATGGAAAACAAGATCCTTGATCTTTGATAGAGTTCCAACACCACAATGAAAATGAAAACCATATCTCATTTATGATGTTTTTAAAAGGGAGTAAATATTAATTGATATACGGATTGAGAAAATTAATAATGTGGTAAAGTACAATTTTTTCCCCATTATTATAATTGATGACGCATCAAAGAAAAAAATAAAAACAATTAGTCAAAAATAATTGATTAATACAAATATTTATTTAAATAAGCACTAAAACCAAGAATACATGATCATCTCATATTATTAGAAATTAATTTATATAGATAAATAATTTATTCAATTTATAATTATTTATCCATTTATTTATTATTTGACCAATTATTCATCTATCATCATTGTAGTGAGTGGACTCAATAGTAGAGTCACTCGATAAGAGATCCACATGTTCTTCACGAACCTTCAAATGTCACTACAGAAATCCAATGGTGCAAGTGTATAGGATTCTAATACACGCATCATTCATCATTGATCATAATGGAAACCTTCATGGTGTGAAAGAATTTCTCTATTTATATCTATAATGAATGTGCGGTGGAGGAGGATCGATCTTCATTCTTGAGAGTATAATATAATATGAGATCTCGAGAACTTGAGAGTAATCTCCAGATTTTTTATTCACAATGATTATAATGGATATGATAGGTTAAATAATGTCATGATTTGGTATAAATTTAACTAGGGGCTAGAGAATAATAATTTATCATTGTCCCTTATGACTCACTTAATCCCTATAAAACCCCAAGTTAAAATAACAACAACAACAATATTAATAATATTTACATGACATGCACTAAAGTCATGGGTAACAAAATACTATTTCCTTGAGTAAATAAATTTACATCTATTCAAATAATATTAAATATATCATTTTCCATCCGACAATTAAACATGGTCCACCAATCCTCGTCAAAATGTTTCAAACATTTAATAATGACTATTTATATAAATAAATAAATATCTTTAAATTTTCACTGATAAATATAAAAATACTACCATCAAAAAAATAATGAATAAACTTTATTAAATATTCATGTAATAAAATAAATAAATAATTTTTGTTCATACGAATAAATAAAATTAAGTTAATATTATATCATCACATAACTAATAATTACCTATAGAATAAATATATATATAATACTCAACTCACATTACATTCATTTGAATAACTGGTGAAAGAATAATTACATTAAAAAATGAATAATTGTGAAACCAATTAATGAAATAATATTTATTCAACATTTCAAATTCAAATATAATTTAACTAAGGTTATAAATACACATAGTGTGTAACCCTATAAGCCCCTATCTTAGTGGAATTTGGACAAAACACTTAAAGTAAACGGTTAGCATCTAACAAAGTTCCACGAAACCCATAAATAAAGAAGTTAAATACCACAATTATAATAACTAAACATGAATGAGAACTATGTAATATAAAATCTTTTATTCAATATCAATAATCAATAATGTTACATATGGGTGTAAACAACTTAGGTGCTTAATGTCTTTTTTGTTGAATTTTATGAAATGACCATTTAAAAGAAATCCATGGCCATAAACTTGATTAGGAAGATCTATTCCGATCATAGGGCCTATGATGTCATCTTAAGGAAAATAATAACATTTAAAAATAATTTTTTATTAATTAATGAATTATTAGTCTTGATAAACAAAACATATCCTTCTTCCCTGAAATGATATTTCATCATTGATTCTTATAAATACATCAATGTAAGTGTCTCGTGAAATTAATTAATAATAAAAAAAAATATAAGGACCCTTACACTTGTCTATGGATAAGAACATATAATGACACATATAAATGTGGATTTACTTCTGGGGGGATTTTTTTCATAAAATACTTCTATATGATATTACTAAAGATGATATTCTTGAAAAAAATTCACAATGTCTCATGAGTACCCTGGCCTTGATGGATTATATCATCTACACCCCATATAATAATATCTTATAGACATCAAATATATATTTAAGAATTATTTCATCACATATATAGTATCATATCATTAAATGGAATAGCTAGTACCTTTCAACATAATAAGTACCCTTAGGAGAATATCCCAAATATGTCACAAAGAGAAACAATCACTATATGATAGGATATTAAATTATATTCAACACCATTAATATTTTGGGAAGGAAATATACATTGTATATGGTTTTAAGGAAAAAACTACAATATAATCCCAATTGAAATAGAGTAAATTTCTAAAAAATAAATTGGTTATCCTCACATAATAAACATGCTTATAATGTGATATAGTTATATATTTGGATCCCACCATGCTACATGTGTCTGATTTACTGATTGTAAAATCATCTATTTGAGAAAAGTTTTCATGATATAATAGAAGGGGTATATTATTTTTTCCAATGTCTTCCCTAACATCTTGGATAATACTATTGTTAAAAATGTCATTATAAATTGATTTAATTTTTCTATCTAGGAATAAATAAAAAATCTTGATCAAAATATTACAAAAATCTATTCATTAACTATAAAAGATACAATATACTCTATATAATATAGAGATGGAAACTAATACCTATAAAATGATTAAACCTTTCATATTACCTAATACATGCCATGATACTAAATAAAAATAATCTAAATACAACTAGTTTCATATCCCATTTAAAATTATTAATCAAATTCATCTAATTACCAAGAACCCATTAAATTTTTATTCTTTATGAATTGTTGGATATTTTGTACCAAAAATCTATGTAGTTCTCTTGGTCTTATTTGATATTTTTCTTTTATAATTTATGAATAGGTAATATCAAACCCATTTACATATCATGGAAAGTGAGATATATTTACATGACACTCTTATGAATATGTAGTATATTGATCATAAAAGTTCAACGTGACATTGGAATAATAAAGTATTATTTTTACATCATGTATTTTACAATACACAGTATGATATATATAATGAATTGGATTAAAAACCCCCTTGATCCATCATAGAATATCTTTAGGCCTACAACATTTGTATCTACTAATTTATCATGGTGAAATTATCATTTGGACTTAATTACATATAATAATAATCACTTATCTTTTGTATATTATCAAATATATCTATCATGAAAAGTATATCAATTCCACTAAACTACTATAAAACTGAGGAACAAATTAAAATAAAATGGGTTTCTAATGATAAATATACATGTTCAAATCCAAAAATTTATCCTTAAAACATATATATCAAATTTGTATTATATGACATCACCAAAGATTCTGGTAGTTCAATATAGAAATCTCCTATAAGAATTACTTTATAGATCATGGTCTTGACATCCAATTAAAAATAAAATGATAATATAAAAATCCCAGATAAGTAAAATTTGAATAGAATTTTCAAACATAATTAGAGGTAGTGTATTAATACCCACCATAGTGAATATATACAATGTCTATATGTAATAATTATTTTATAATCATATATTATTTTTTGTTCTGAAAATGACTATTAATGTATTGTTTCTCTTGAATACCTACCAATAGATATGCCTCAACTGGACAAACTACCAAAATGTGGAATAATATTTTGGTACACGAATCCATCATTAATATCATATGAAATGTAAACAATTACTAGAATTGAACATACTAAATTCTATTGGAATTAGTATTTGTATCAAATAATATATATCATCCACTATTGTGAATATACAAAACCACCACTATGTTTTTAACTTTCCAACATTGTATGTGACTCTTGTACAAATCCTACCACTCACCTTATAAAAGTAACTATTCCTAGTCCAACTTATACATCTAGAGGAAAAATTCAACTATATCATTGCTTACTCCAACTATCTAAAAATAGATATAATTCCAATATATGAGTTTAATTGTTATAATTATCAACATTTTATATCGGGGTTTCTAATATCCTTAGAAACAACAGGATAATTAATTAAGTATCATTTTTTGTTTTCTATGATGAAAATTTTATGCTATGTCTAACTTAAGAATTTTTTTTCATCAAACACCATAGAATTTGACATAACAGGATGGCATAATATCATAACTTTTAGGAAATATAATAGTTAATATTGTTGTAATATGGTTAGTTTTTACGCTGTTATTTGAAATGCATGTATGGAAAATAATAATGTAAATATATATATATATAAGTGTGTTTGTGTAAGAATCCTAATCAATTTAATCTTTACCATCACAATATCTATGTTGTGAATAAGGTAGTTCAATTTTAGTAAAACCTTTACTATATATTTAATGATTGGAGAACACTTGATTAACATATACGATGGAATAATAAAATAAATGATAATATATATTTCTACAAGTGTATTCATTACATTCTTCAATGATTCTGAAAACTTCTTAATGAAATTTGATGAAGGATATGAATTTTCCTTTAGTTTCTCCTTAGAATAGTCTACACCAAGTATCTGAACTAACTCTACAATATTTATAGAAAAAATTTATTCCCAAAAATTTATTTATCTAGAACATGATAAATTTTTTTTAGTGTACATAGTGTTTTAGATAAAAGATAAAAAACACTATGTAGTTTATAATGTAACTCCCTGATATTTTGTGAAATATATTTTTCAAAATAGTTTACCTATTTATATTTTTCATTTGACATGACCTTGAAAATAGTTATATATATATATATATATTAAAATACTAAGTCAAAAATTCATTTCACATGGAAGATAAAAATAGAATATGTTTCATTTAACCATAACTTGGCATATGTTACATGCAACACTGACTTAGTGTACGTTACATGCAACATAGATATTTATATGAAATATCATTTTACAGTTATAATTTTTAAAATGAGATAATAAAAACCTATAAATTAAAATTAGTAATATGAATAGTAATAAATACTTTTAAAATATTTTTATAATGGTTTTATATAAATAAAACATATTTATAATGAAAGATATAATTTTTGGTAAAGACCATATATGTTTAAAAATAATATTTTGTTAAATAAACTTCATTTCATGTACTTCTATGAAAAATAATAAAAATAATTTTAGAAAAAACTAGAAATTTAATTTTATAAAATAAAATTAATATTTTAATTTAGAATTCTGAAATTATCTCAGGGTGATGTTTTAGGTTTTTTCTGAGAAACTCCAATTTTGGTGAACAATGAAAATACTGCTTTTGTAGCCATAAACTACCTTTTCATTTAAATAATTATTAATGTTAAATAAAATTTTAAATTTTTTAAGGTAACATTAGATCAATTATTAATCTTTTAATAAAATTTATTTTTTTATAATCAATTTTACTATGAAATTGAGTATAAAAACATAATAAACTTTTGAAATTCTTTCTACTTAAAAAAACACTTAATTGCATCCCTTCGACGCTACTAAAATTAATCTTAAATTTTCCACTTATATGAATTTAATTTAAAAAAACTGAAAAAAATTATAATCAGTATAGTATTTATTATTTAATAAAATCAGCTTAATTTTTGACAAATTTTTTTTAGTAAAAGTGATTAAAATTAATCACAACGATTGATGTCAAATTCAACTTAATTGGAGACTAATACTTAATATTAAGAGCCCAAATGACCTATAAAAATTCCAAAACACATTGTATATATATATATATAAATTATACTATATTTTATTTAATTTGGATCATTATTGGATCAACATTCAACATGAAAAACGTTTGTGGAATTCTCTCTTTATAAATTTACTATAGTGCCACTCCTCCTTCCCTATAAAAGGCCATAACCACTCCCTCCTCTTCACATCTCTCAACCCAATTAGGTTAAAAAAATATATACCCAATAAAATTAAAAAAATACCTTCCTTCCTCCTTGAATCATCCGTTTCTTCATAATGTCTTCCAAGGAAACATTTTGGTACAAACCAAAAGGAGTTACCCGATTAAGACTTAACACCTTCTCTCAAGCTCATTTTCTTTATTTTCTTTCCCCACACCATCCATTATATTTATTACATAATTGTATAAAAAATGTTATAATAAATATAATAGTATTTTTTTAATAATAAGGGTTCTACCGAAACATATAAACACCTCCATCTAATTTCAATCCAACATACTATTAATGTGTACAGAGAACTTCTGCCTCAAAAAAATAATGATCGTTCAATTTTCCTTAACTCATCTCATGGTGGAAATTTTGATAGAAACTCTATTTATATATATTATATATTATATATAATTTTTAGTTAATATTATCTATTCATTTTAAAATAAATATTTTATTACTTTTCATTTTGTGTTAAAATGATAAATTTTTTTGAGGAAGTGTGGACAACTGCTCCGTCAAAGCGATGAGATTCGTTCACATAATAAATAGAATGAATTAAGGATAATATTAGTAAAATTATATGATATATATAAAATTATAATTATAATTTAGTTATATTGTATTCATATATACATATATTTCTTGTTTTTCTTTATTTCAATAAGATAATAAAAATAGAAACAACGTTCATGCGTACGTACGACATACCATCTCCATGAACAGTGTATTAAATTTCATATTTATATATTATATAGATTATTATAATAAAATTATAATGTGTATTATTTATATTTATATATTTTTTTTCATTTTTTAAAAACTATATATGTACAAGGGCCAATGATATAACAAATTAAGACACCTGCAAAGAACAAAGAGAATAATATCCAATGTGAAACCTTAACATAGGATAGTTAAAAAGAGGGTAATATAAGGTCACAATAAAACCAAATATGGTATTATATATAAGAATATAGTTATTAAAATATTTATAATACATTTATATTTATTATATAGATTTTTGTAATGATTATAATGAGAGTTAAGACACAAGGTAAGGGGAGTTCATCTTACTTTTTATTTCGGTGACATAAATCCTATGTTTGCCATTATTTATTTTTGTGTGGTGTATGTAATGAAAATGATTGTATTATTTTTATATTATAATTAAATTTATGGTTATTCAAATATCCATTTGATGATATTTCTTTCATGGGGTTTATGTTTCAAAAGTTACCAAATCGGTAAATTTGTTGTGTCTCCATTTTCCTTATTTGAGGCCCATTTTCCGTTATGCTCATAAATTCATTTTTGAGGATTATATAATTCCATTTTACTTGTTATATCATGAAATTTATTCACTTAATGATATTTTAAGCTTCCTTTAATTTTATTTTCTTATATGGAGAGTATGATGTCAAGTTACCAATTTATAAGAGGGTATTAAGACAATCTCATCACTTTTCGAGATTGTTTATGTTTATGATTAATTTGATAAATTAATATTATCCATAACACAATAAAATTCATGATATTTATTCTCCTATATCTATTTATGATATATTCTACATTGGTACCATTTTTCTAATCCATTGTACATTAGATAGTTAATAATGTGTTTTTAAGAAAGCATGACTTTACCCTCTCTTCTGTCACAAATCTATATTCCTTCAAACCCATGATTACTAAAAATGGTATCCAAGAATATTATAAAAATTAAATTAAAATTTTACCGTTTTTTAACTAATTTATTCAAAGGAATATTGTTATCCCTTTCTGAATGAGGTGTTTTTCTATCTTTTTTACCTGATAAAAGGAATGTTATTCCTACCTCATATGAAACGTATAGATTTACCCACCTTCAATTATTTAAAGATTTGTTTTCATGATTAAGAGGTTAATTTTAAGGTAATTTTTAGTATACATTTTAAAGAAATTTATTTCCAATTTTTTTCAAGTTTCTTTTATAATTTTTATAGAAAATGGGTTTTTCATAAGGATTTAGGTTTTAAATAGAATTTTTCAAATAAGAAAGGATATTTACCTTCAGAAATGTTTTCAAAATATCATTTCATGTTATTTTCATTATATGATAAAATATATTCATATTAAACATTTACCTATAGTAAATGATCATGAGGTTCCATTCATATTCGTTCTTGAGTGGTTTATGTTTTGATGGAATGATGCTTAAGATTCATATTTCACTTCTACGAGTTTTATACTTTTGAACCCCGATTCTTTTCATGGGTTATGATTTCATGAAATTATTATGAAACCAATAACTATTCATAGGCTATGATGTGATGAAATTTTAATGATACACATTTAATTTCATGGGTTATGATGTTATTTTTATAAAACCTATCACTTTTTATGGGTAATGATATGATGAAAGTGTTTTTATGTTTTAGAAAAAGTATGAATGGTTTTATTTCGATATGGGTGGGAACTATATATTCGTTTAATTAATTGAGTAATGATAAGTTATATATGAGATCAAAGGGTACATGGGATATATCTCAAGTGCCAAATAAATAGGGTACACGAGATTTAGTCCAATCCTGAAAACAAGAAGGTATATGGGTTGTATGTCAATCCTAAAAGAAAGAGGGTCCACATGTTATAGACCCTACCCAAAAACAAGTATATACCTGGGTTTCACCCAAATCCTAAAATAAATAGGGTACATGGGTTGCTATACCTACCCTAATGTAGGTACATGACTCGTATCCCAAGACTATAATGTCATAAAGGACTTGGTATGTAGCCTTGATATAAAATTTTATATTATTATATGTATTCCAAAAATACTATCTCTTATTACTCGGTAACAATTTCATGGATCATTATGTTTATTTCCTTATGATTCATTTTCTATGAAGTGACATGATTTAAACCATAATTCATGTTTATGATCTTTGATATTCAGGCTATGATATCCACATTTAATGATCATGTTATCATACCCCTATGTTCATGGTTATTCTGACATGTCTCCGTTGTTTACCTTCCCTAAGATTCTGAGCTGACCCATTTTTATGTGTCCTTTCACCATGTTATTAAGAATTGTTTTAGGTAGAATTTCTAATAGAAGAGATATTTATAGAAGATGTTGAATATCATTCACTAGAATAGAGTATTTTTTCCAAGTTTCCAATGACACTAAACTATTATGGTCCTCAAGAATGTATTTTTTTAATGTACAAAATATTCATCTAAAATAACTTAATAACCATGTAAACTAAGTCTCGGAATTTATTGTTTTTATTAAATATAATGTTTATTAAATATTTGGAAACTAGGATTAGTAAAATATAGTGAGATCTGTAGGTGTATTTCATTGAATATATCAAGGGGTTTCTTTAGGGAAACGTCTAAGGATAAGGAAATGTGTAAGAAAATGTATTGAATTTTTTTTCGAGGATAAAGGGAGTGGTTTCCTAGAAATACATCCATTATGGATAATACAAGTGGATTTGGTTATAGAAAATATATACCTAGGAGTTAAAACTTTGACAAGATGTTTCGGGCCTAAATTGGGTTATTCTGGTACACGACAATGGGCCTTATTGGACACCCCGTTTTACACTCTTGTGGGATATAATTTGGAAATTCACAAACACTTAATGAACAATTGAAGAATTATTTGAATTGTATATGACTATTAATGACCCTGGATAAACCAAAGGTTTCATATATTAAGGAAGGATTCAAAATTTAGACATACTATAAGTTAATTTTCATAATGATGTGGTTTCTATCTATGATAAATGTTTCACATTATATGTTATTTAGATTTATTCAATGGTTGGAACCTTAATGAACCACATTAATGCTGCTTGTAAGGGAAAATGAAATTATTGTTCTCTCAAGTATCCAAATGCATTGGGATCTCGAATGAAAAACATGGTTTCTATACTCAAACTACTTTCTGAAGATATGAATCATGATGAACTTCCAATTGATCAAAGTAGGGAACAATGTTATGTTGAGTCCATTATAAGTCCACCTCCGTATTCTTTTAGCGGGTCTTCAGATCCACTTATTGGTTAACACTAGATCAGTACCACTTAAAATATATTCTATGTTCTCCATTAGTAAGATAATGGGAAATTCATTCTAGATTTTTATCAGTTAAAAGTTGGAGAATACCGGTGGTGGAATATAATCAAGAATACGATGAACCAAGTTGAAATTGAATCCATTAATTGTGATGAGTTCAAGAACTCATCCTTCAATAAATGCATTATCATTTTCTTCATACAGAGTTGTAAAATGGGTTCCTTGAGTTGAAAAAAAGGTTAATGATTTTTTTAGTGCCGACAAGGCTAACTTCATTAGACCTATGACGCGAACTTATGGAATTATCATAGAACAATAAAGTAAGGTTGATAGGATCTTTAGTGGATTAAAGAAAAGTATCCTAAGGGAATTGTATATAAGATAATTTGATATATATTAATATATTGTGTATTGTGAAATCAAAGATGAAATGAATGTCAGAGTTATGTATAAATATCATGGTTTTAACATGAAGAGGAAGATGGAGTTCAAAGGACAATCAACAAACCATGGAGATAAGAAGAGGATCCAACCATTTTCTATAAGCAAGCAATGAAGTGTTGAGGGAATTTCCTTAATGGGACAATAAAATGTTTTATGTCTGGAATGGAAGGAGATCGAGTGACTGAATTCTGAAGTGATTGAAAAAAGTTTTATAACGATGCTAATAATGAGAAAACTCCTCAAGAAAAACCTACCACACATTAGTGTTTCAATTGCAGGGAGTTTTTAAATTTCTACAAAAAGTTACCAAATCTAAGGATTAATAATTCTTATTTGTTCCGACAACCACCGATGATAAAGGGAAAAAAGTAAATCATATACAATCACAACATATTAAGTGATCCCTGATAATTGGAAAACTCCATAGTGGTGAATTTTATATGGGACTTTGTAAATATATTATCTATGAAAATTTTGTTGATCTATTAGTGGAAGTTGTTACATGTATAAGAACTTATTATCTTTCCCTGCATTAATTATGGACTAATAAAATCATATTGATTTTTTTATATTTACAAGTATGAACCCAATCATCTAATATTAAATATATTTTTTACGATAAGAGCCTATTTAAGGAATAAAGGGTGATTTTTATTTTAGATGAATATATGTTTTCCATAAGGATCTATAGAAATTCAGATTATGAACATGTTTTCAAGAGAATGTATGATGAAGGTATTCACATTTTTGGTTTGTGTTAACACATGGGGTATCAATGTTAATCTGATTTCATGACCTTATTTCTAATGTTTTAAATTTTCTTCTTTTGTAAGGGTTATAAGTTTAACCATTTATGGAATGATTATGTTATAGTTTTGATGATGTTTGTGAGAATAAAGTATTTTCTTACCACACAAGGATTTAAAAATATTGGATAACTAGTTTTAAAAATGAAGTTTTGATGATAACTGATGATAGATAGGATGACATATCACGAGTCTTATGATCTTTTAGTGCATCCAGAATAAAAAATTCACCTTCCTTTTTATAGAAAGAGGTAAATTGGATTAAGAAATAATAAAGGGAGGGGTTTTCTTGAAATCATCAGTGCATATATTTTCATGAATATTATTTATCTATGGGAAAAAGTATAGTGAAACCAAAAAATGTTATCTTATAGTACCGTTGTTTCCGATGAATCAGATGGTCCCATAGTTTATAAAATACTTATGGATTATTATTATTAACACTTTCATATCATTGTTCTCTATCACTCTTTATCATAACTTGATAGTTTTATTCTACTTCCATGTACATCTTTTGACTTCCCACCTATGTTCTCTTATGTGTAAACCTGGTTATATGTTACTTTAGGTAAACACTATGTTTCTAAAATTCCATTTTTAAAGGATGTTTTATAATTAAATTTTCTAATTTGTGTTTTTATGAATTAAAAAATGAAGTACCAATACATTGATAAAGAAAAATAACTTCAAAAGAGAAATTATTTTTAAAGGGGGTAGAATGTAATACACTTAGATTTTGACAATCATTTTTTATCAATTTAATTTACTATTTTATAATTTTCATTTCATGTGACACTATAAATAGATATATATATTTTAAAACAATAAGTAAATAATTATATTCACATAGAACATTGAATCATCGTATGTTACACCCAACCATTACAAGGAGTATATTACTTGCAACACTGACTCAGTGTACATTACATGCAACACTAATGTTTCTACAAAACATCATTTTCTAGTTTTATTTATATGAATGAGAAAATTATAATATAGTCATTAATGTTAGTAATATGAATAGTAATAAATAATTTTTAGATATTTTTTATAACGATTTTATAGAAATGTAACATAATTATAACAAAATATATGATTTTTAGTAAATACCTTATATGCTTAAAAATAAAATTTTCTCAAATAACCTACATTTACATCCCTTTATGAAAAATATTAAAATTATTTTTATTAACATATAGAAATTTAATTTGAATAAATAATATTAATTCTTTAATTTATAATTCAAAAATTATCTTAGGGTTAATTTTTGGGATTTTTTTGAGAAACGTCATTTTTACATAATACTGAAAAACACTGATTTTTAGTTAAAAACTACAGTTTCATTTCAATAATTATTAATGTTAAATTATATTTTAAATTTGATTTAAGGTAAAATAAGATAAACTATAAATATATTAATTCAATTTAGTTCATTAAAATCAATTTCACTTTTAAATTGAATATAAAAATGTAATAAAATTCAGAACATCTTCCTACTTTAAAAACCTGTAATTTCATCCCATCTTATAGATTAGAATTAATCGTGATTTTTAAACTTCGTTGAATGTAATTTTGAAAAAAATAAATAAAACATTGAAATTAATATATTATTTAGAGTCTTAAAAGTTTGACTTAAATTTTTAACAAAAAATTAGTAAAAGTGATTAAACTTAATAACAACGACTATGGTCAAATTAAGCGTAATTGGGGAGTAAACCTTAATCTTAGGATCCCAATTGACCTATACACTTTTCCAAAACACATTTTATGTCTATATATAGACCCTATACAGCGTTTTATATACATTTTATCATTATTAGATGCAATTTCATCATGAAAAATATTGATGGAATTCTCTCTTCAAGTATTTACGAGAGTGCCACTCCTCCATCCCAATAAAAGTCCACCACCTATAAATTTTATTCAAACATATCAAAGAAATTATATTTTTCCATTATATGAAGAATACAACTCCAAACATATGACCCTTACTCCTTGAATTCTCTCTTTGGGAATAATTTCTTCCAAGGATACCTTTTGGCACACACCAAAAGAAGTTTCCCGATTAAAAGGTAACTCCTTCTCTCAAACTCCTTTTTAATTTTACCTATCCACCCCTCCAATATATTAAATCGAAGTTTTTATAAATTCAATAGTATCCTAAATATAATATTATGTATTTTTGAAATGGTATTTACCAAAACGTAGACACATCTCCATCTACTGGTTAACAAACATACCATTTTTGTTTTCAGCAATCTTCTAACTCAAAAAAAAATGATTGTTCAATTTTATTTACCGCCTCTCATGGTAGAAATTATGAAAAAAAACTCTATTAATATATATTATATATTATATTTATTATTAATTTAAAATTTTTATTAATTTTGCAACACATATATTTTTACTTTTCATTTTGTGTTAAAATGATAATTTCATTAGAGGAATTGTTGACTACTGCCCCTCAATGTGATGTGATTCATTCACACACTACATGGAATATATTAAATATGGGATTAATGAAATTATATGATATATATATAGTTATAAAAAAATGATATTAAACACACACACACACACAAATATATGTCATTTCCTTTTTTTTATTCATTACGATAATAAAAACGGAAACAACATTTATGCATACATACGACTTACCATATTTGTGAACCATGTCTTACATTTAATAATAATATATTATATATATTATAATAAAAATATACTGGGTATAAATTCAATTCATAACATTTTTTACATTCTGGAATTATGATAGAAGTATAAGGACCAACAATATAACAAATTAAAACACATGTGAAGAACAAAGCAAATATTTTCCAAAGTGAAAACGTAACATTGGATGGTTAAAAAGAAGGAAATATAAGGTCATAATCAAACCATATATGGAATTAGATATAATAATATAATTATTTTAAATATATAATAAATTTATATTTAATATAATGGTGGTTTAAATGCGTACAATGAGAGTCAAGACACAAGGTAAGGCGATTTCATCTCACTTTTTTATTTCTATGAGATACATGCTATGTTATCAACTATTTACATTCATGAGGTGTATGTACTGAACATGATTGTATTATATGTACATTATAATTAAATATATAGGTACCCAAATATCCATTTTTTAATATTTATTTCATAGGGTTTATGTTTCAATAGCTACTAAATCTGTAAAATAGTTGTGTCTCAATTTTTCTTCTTTGAGACTCAGGTTTTTTTATGCACCTAAATTACTTTTAGAGGAGTATATAATTCTATTTCCCATGTTATATAATTAAATTTATTATTTTCATTATAATTTTTGTTTAATTTAATTTCTTTATATTACATGGAGAGTATGATCCCAAGATACTATGTTATAAGAGTGTATTGAGACAACCTCATCAGTTTTCAAAAAAATTTATGTTTATGCTTACTTTGATGAAATATTATGATCCATATCTCAGGAACATAATGATATTTATTCTCATATGGTTATTCATGAT
Organism: Viscum album; assembly: GCA_963277665.1. Taxonomy (NCBI): domain Eukaryota; kingdom Viridiplantae; phylum Streptophyta; class Magnoliopsida; order Santalales; family Viscaceae; genus Viscum; species Viscum album. Next base: position 1,882,055,567 of record OY728153.1, read on the forward strand.
AGATAAATGTATTTTTACCACTTTGTTAATCGTTGGTACATAATATAGTTAATAATGTGTATATAAGAAAGCATGACTTTACCCTCTATTTGGGCGGAAATATGTGTTCTTTAAAAACCATGTTTTTTAAAAAGGGGTTTTTGAGAATATTATATTAGAATATTATAATAACTAAATGAAAGTTTTATCTATTTTGTATTTAATCAATGGTTTCCAAAGAATCTTCTTTTCTCTTTATGGATGAGGCATTATGATAACATTTTACTGTTCAAAAGGAATGTTCTTTCTACCTCGTATGCCATGTATGGATTTACCCACTATAAATTATTTAATGATTTATTTTCAAGTTTAAAATGTTAATTTTTAAGGGAATGTTTATAAAATATATTTTTAAAAAATGTTTTTCAAAAGGTTTTCCAACTTCTTTTAATTTTTTTTTAAAGAATGTGGTTTTTAAATGGTTTTATGTTTTAAAGATCCTTTTTCAAATAAGAAATGTTATTTACATTAGGAAATGTTTTAAAAATATACTTCCTTGTTATTTTCTATCTAAATTAACATCTATTTATGTCACTAATTCACTTATATAAAATTATCCCAAGGTATATTCATATTATTTCATGACTGGTTTATGTTTTGGAGGAATGATGCTTAAGACTCCCATTTCACTTCCACTTGTTTTGTGCTTTAAAAAACCCTCTTTTTTTTCACGGGTTATGCTTTCAGGAAATGATTATGAAACATATATTATTTTATAGGTCATGATGTGATGAAATGTTAATGATACCCATTTCAGTTAACAGGTTATTATGTGTTGTTCACAAAACCTATCTATTTTTATGGTTCATGATATGATGAAAGTGTTATTATCTTGTGTCACATGTATGGATGATTTTATTATGAGAGGGGTGGGACCTATATCTCCCACCAATGTATTTGATAATTATAAGTTATATATGATCTCAAAGGGAACATCAGTTATAGACCAAGATTAAAAGAAATATAGTTCATTGGTTTTATCCCAATCTTAAAAACAAGAAGGTATATGGGTTGTACCATAAGGATAAAAGAAAGACGGTACAAAGGTTTTAGCTCAAGACTAAAAAATGAAGGTACAAGAGTTGTAGCCCATTCCTAAAATAAAGATAGTACAAGATTTTATACCTCAATCCCAATGTAGGTACACAGGTCATACCCTAAACCTAACATGTAATAATGGTCTTGGTAGTCATCCTTAACATAAAATTTTATATTTTTATATGTATTCCACAAATAACATGTATTATTCCATAGTTAGGATTTCATGGCTCATGGTGATTATTTACATATGATTCATGTCTTACAAACTTCTAATCATTATCCTATAACTTATGTTTGATATCCTTGATATGAAGATACCCTAACATTACAATTACATTCTCATACACCCTATTCATGTTTATGCTTACATGTTTCCCTAATTTACCCTTACTACATGTCTGAGCTCACCCTTTTTATATTTCCTTTCCCTATGTTATAAAGAAATGTTTTAGGTTGATGTAATAAATTTTGATATATTTATGGGATATTTTGGTTATCTTTCACCAGGATAGAATATTTTTTTTCTAGTGTTTCTAAAGACACTAAACAATGATGGTCCTCATGCATGAATGTTTCTAATATACATAATATTCATCTAAAATGATATAATATCCATTTATGATAAGTCTAGATAATTATAAATAAACATCTAATATATTATCAGTTAAAATTTATAATGAATTAACTTAAGATATCATGATATGAGTCTTATATTTTATATTTAATCAATGGTTACCTGGTTGGGTATATGTGATTTTAGAGTAAATGAACTATTTATTAAGTATGAATAATGTTAATAATAATACATTGATAAATTTAATAATGTATTATTATGTCTATTTGGTCACTAATATATTTTTCCGTAATATATAATAATATTTTAAAATGAATAAATTATTTTATGAATCAATAGTAGTGAAATTATCACTACCTATATATGAATTTCAATTTTAATACTTTAGTATAATTTAACATCACTTATTGATGTCTCTTGCTTGAAATAGTTGACATAAGAATCACCCATCCTTGGATATTTGGAGAAGAAAACTATGTTTTTGTAACATTTTTGTCATGGTTTTAGTATTTAATACCTAATAAGTGAAATAGAAACACTATAATATAAGATGAATATATTCTAATCAGGAGTAATTCCTATTATCTTATTCAATTTCAAATATTTTCAAAATGGACAATCTATCTACATGTGATATAAATATGCTCATATTTATTGAAATATCTATAAATATTTTGTATCAATGAATGTTTTTGGAGAGGAACCATTTACTATGAAATAGTCACTATTTTGTCAACATTTTATTACATATTTTTCACCTTAATGTTTTTGGATTCAAGTTTCCAATAACCATTATCTTTTTGGTGAAGCTTAGTTAATATATTTATAATTTTTTTATTTATAAATTCATCTCATAATACTCGATGGATAATGAGAACCTAGGAGGTAAGGATTATATTATAATATCAATAGATAATTTATTATCCATAGATAATCCACTCTTTGAAAACTAATCATTTATCTTATAAAAATTATATATAAGATGAATAACTATGCCCCTCTTAACGTTTACACTATAATAGTGTTGTGATAATATTACTTATCCAATACCTCTCTTTATCCTTATAAAGAGAGAGGAGATGATGTGTGATTTAATATGCATCGATGTCATTATGTTGCATTATTTTTTCATTGGTAATAACTAATATCTTTATGTAATAGATATATAGAACATCCCCGTGTACCTCATATATGCATCCTTATAACCTTTTCTCACTCATTGATGTGACTAAACAGGTATATCAGATTCCAACAGATAATATAATTTTAATATTTTAGTTCATGAAATAAACAAATATATCACACCAATAAAAATATGTTGTAGAAGAAATAGTACGTTTTCCTTTATGATCACAATGTTACAATGTGTTTTCCTTCCAAATTAAATATTTATGAAATTATATTTTTAGTATTATATTGATTACCAAAATATATGATGTAATAATTTTTTTAAAATAATCTACCTCTATTTTATAAAAACCCAATATCCCTCACCATTGGTTTTAGATTATGTTATCATGTGGATATTATAGTGTCTAGTATTCATATTCCCTATCTTAAAACCAGGATGGAGGGACTAAAAAGATACCCAAGGGTATTTAGGTAGTCATAACATTCCAATAACATTAATCTTCAAATCCTTAATCTGTTGAGTGGACTCCCTAATCCTAAAATCTCAATATTATATTTTCTCAAAACATGCCTACAATTTTTACTATATCTTATAGAAGAGATCAACCCTTAATTCTAGATATGATATATTGACCCAATACTGAAGATAGAAATACCTTGATAAAATAAAGCACCCAAATTGAGGTTATTTGAAATCTTTCAACTATAGATAGATTTTAACCCGAGTAGTGGGATACACATCTTAATTAATATTTGATTTGAATGATTTTTATATTTATATTTGAATATCCCATTTTATTTTATTACATTCTTTTTAATTTTAAGGGTAATTTTTTAAAATAATAACCATCTATAGAAAAACATTGATGGATACTAATAGTTTTTTAATTCATTATTCCATTATTGTTAATCTATTTATTTTTTTATGAAGACAAATAACCCATAAGTATAAATAATTAACCATACAATTAGAAGAAATAAAATAATAAAATTTTTCTGAACATGATTTTATCTAATGTTTAGTTTATCCTATGGATGAAAAATTAACATTGACCTAGATGAAAAACTACTTGAATAATAACTCAAATCAACCTATTACATTCCACTAATACTCCATTTTAAATACTTAGTTGGTTTCACTGTGGCTCTGAACTCAAACAAATTCCACTCTCTTTGGAGATCCATCCAATACATAAGCTTTAACAAAAATGCATGTGATGTGAACCAAAGGATTGGTTATGAGGTATTACATAAGATAAAATATAGGCACACATGAACTTAAATAGTAGGGGATTGGACGAATTGCATGCTATCAATTTAATTCAACTAAAATAATTATAACAATACCCATGCAATAATAATTAAATTAAAATATACCAAGAGCATACATTGTATATTTTATGTTCATGATCATCCATGCATGTGATAATAACAAATTTCATTAACTTTTAATCATTTCAATCATTACTAATTAATATAAAACACACTCAAAAAAATTAAATATATTAACTAACTAATTAATTCATTAATCATAATTTCAATCTAAATTGGTCTTGTGATTATCAACCGTTATAATTTAATCAAAATTAATAGAATTTGTTTTATTAAATATAACTATGTACAAATCTTGTAGTTGAATGAAATATGATGAGTACCCATAAAAATTAATCTATGTGTATTTTTCTCATATATTGTCTACTCATTTGGAATACACTATACACATTATGTCACATAATTATATGGGTTTTACTATCAATAAATGAAACATATACACTTTTTAGTTTATGTAACTTTTAGTGCTATTATTGTGTTTAGATCACTCGTTGTATTATGAATATAAAATATATAAAATAGAAATTAATTATGATTTTAAATTATAAATATTATATCTCACATCATGTACTACTAATAAATGACATATGGAAATATGTAAATTATTTCTAAACCTATTAAATAATTATTTTTACCTTTTTCATAAATAGGTATTATACATAGAGCATACTATCAATTCACATGCTTTCTATGTACTTTTTTCATCTATATGTGACACACAATAAGGGACTGGGTGTGTATATCATCTGATGAAATTAATAGGGTACTTCAAATGTAAATTAGTTACACACTCTGTGACCTTCAAGTTACATGATTATTAATGACACATGTTGTGTAATAATTACCTAAAACATCTTTGACTATATTTTTTGCATCAAGGAAATATATGGACTACATGATATGTAATCATGTTAAATGATGTGTATTTCATTAAAACATGTTCCATGCTGGCCCAGTAAGCACATAATGTTCATTAATACATTCCATGTTTATTTACTATATCAAAACCAAGATCCTTCATGGTCTAACCTGGTTTAATGAAGAGTGGAAGATGACATATTCCTATGAGCACATGTCATGTACCTATGGGTGCACATTATGTACTGTTGTCCTATCAAGAAACAATACTTAATAACTTTTGATGAGTTCTTCAGATATTATTTATTTATTATTAACCATTTTATATTATATTATTGGAAACTAAGAAGAAAATAAGATATCGATATTTATATTCAAAAAGAACAAATTATATGAATGAACAACTAAGAGTAAATTAATAAATAATCAAATTATCAAAAAGTAATTTTAAACTAATATTCAATCACTCTGATACCACATGAATTTTATAGATGAAAAACAATTATTATTTGATTATTACTAACATGTATTTTTATTATAATTGATAAATAATCTCAGTTTTACATGAAATAGTTAATAAATACCATTAGATTTATTAGAAGATTAATTAATATAAATTCTAGAGTCAAGAATACCGAATTATCACATATAATTTACAATTAAATTATGTTGATGAATAATTTTCTCACGTTGGAATCAATTTTTTATTGATGAATCAGTTGACCACTTCAATGTGCACCATCACTATAGTGAGAGGATTCAAGGGTAGAATCCCACTAGAAGTGATCCACACATTCTAAAATAATCTTCAAACATCACCCGAGTAATAATTAGCAGTTAGAGAATAAGATTTTAAAAATTTCCCCATTCTTCATTGGTTGTAATAGAATTAATCGTGGTGATAAGGAATTGTTTTGGATTTCAATTGAATTGTGAGGGTTGTGGAGAAGGATTTATCTCCACTATTGAGAGAATTATAAGAGAGGATCTCTCTAAATCTTAACCTGAAACTCTTGAATTATTTAGGCACAATGATTATAATGGATAGGATAGGATGGATAATATGACACATGATTATAAATACATCTGGGGTTTAGATGATAATAATTGAACATAAGACATTATGATTCTCTTAATCCCTGATGAACCCTATATCAAAAATAGTAATAATATTATTATTATTTAATTTTCATGCACTAATCTCAGGGATACATAACTATTATTTTTTTGAAAAAATAAATTAAAATGTATTTAAATAATATTTAGAATATCATTTCTCACCTAACATTTAAACTCATTTATCCAATTCTCTTCAATATTTATTGCAACTAGAATATGGATAATTTATTTAAATAAATAAATACAACTGCATTATTCACAAATAAATAAATATCATATTCATAAATCTAGTGAATAAATATTTGTTAAATATTATCATAAAAAATAAACAAGTAATTTTTACCCTGAGAATAAAACAATATAAATAAACATTATATATTCTTAAAAATAATACTTATATGGCGAGTATATTTTTATTTAATATTGAAAACAAATAATATTTTCTCAATCGAATGGTGACTGAATATATGAAATCAATCAAACATGAATAATTATTAATCCATAAACAAGAATAATATTTATCCAATAAGTTAAATTAAAATAAAATTTAACTAATTTTCTGAATACAATTAATGTGCGACCCTCTAGGCCCCGTTATCAGTGGTATTAGAAAGCCACATCTATATTACAAGATTATAATCAGAAATATTAAATGTCGTATATAGAGAAAAAATTGGATTCCATAATGGAAAAAACTATACATGATCATATACTATGAAATATAATCCATTTTTCTTCGTATCTCCAATAAAGTAGGTTTCATACTAGTGTCATCAACCAATTTTATCAATACCTTATTATTTTAATTTCTAAAAATTAATTTTCAAAAGGAACTCCATTTTATAGACTTTATCAAGGAGTAATATTCTCATAAAAGGTAATAAAACAGAACCATTTTTTCATAATATAAAAAAATCCTTTCTCACATTATTCATTCTTGAAATATCATTCATGACAAAACCAATGTATCCTGCCTCATCATGAGCATATGTTTTTATGGTTTTATCCAATAACTGAAATTATAAAACTCATAATATGAATTAATAATAATGTTAATGTCTAAATACTATTATAAATCTCATTAGAGAGGAACATCCATTGAAACCTGAAAATGTGGATTTCGCACTAGAATGTCAAGTTGTGATAACCTCATTCTCATTGATATTACCAAGGAAAAAATTAGGAGAATAATTTTTAATATCTATTGTGCACGTACCACTAATATCCTCTATCATCCACGTCACATAAGATAATATAATATGGTTATAGAAATTTTATTTAAAAATACTATTATAAAAATTCAATATATTTATCATGATGAGTAACTATTATGTCCTTTCATCTTGATAGGTACCCTAATAAAATTATCACATAAAATTTATACTGATGGACAATCATCATGTGATACTATGTTTATTAATATCCCACATAATGAATATTATACCTATAAAATTTACATAGTAGTTAGTTATTATCCACCAAATCTAATTATATAAATTAATAAATACACTTTATATTGTAATACACGAGATATCCAAATACATATCTTTATGAAATCATGTTTTCTTACTAAATTCATATAGTGGGACTCATGTTTCATTGAGGTAAGCATGTTGGTTGAGGGAGTACTATACAAATATGTTGGACTAATTTTTCATTGAGGATAATATATTTCTCAAGGAATCACAAACTGAAAATATGGGATAATCCTTATATAATTTTAAGGGGGGGGGGACATTCCCCATTAGTCATGGGGGGAACTTTTCACTATTATTAACACATCACACAAGAAGTAATTAAACCAATGTTTTCTAATATTGTATCGTATAAACCTAGTCATATTTTATAAAAAATAGAAAAAATAAAATTTAGTTAAATCATCATAAGAAACCACAAATCATTAATTTGACCCTATAATGGTGTTCTATAAGGATAAACATTCATAATGGACTATTCATAAAGTGCCAAAGACCCACACCTCCATACACAAGGATAAAACAATATTAATTAAAAACTATATTTGATACTTAGTGAGATTAATTGAACATGACATGAATATAATTTTAATCATTTTCAAAACATAAACTTTAAATCTCATAAATAAATATAATTTCTCAAAACATAAGGGTTCCATGTTTTTGTATATTAACTACCTAAATATTATGTTACAAACTTTCTCCAATATCACCCACAAGTTACCTTATCCCATGATATACTTCTATAAACATACTTTTGAATACCCTTTTTCATCACCCATGAAATATAATCATAAGAATATATTATATAAACTTATTATTAAGGGGATAACATATTAATGATAAAAAAACAATTAGATCTTAGTCATGTGAGTAAAGATAAAAAATGAGAGAACTGTCTAATCAATAAAACATATATTCATTAGATTTTTCCATAAATAATGATATAATCACACATAACCATAGAATGATAATAATTGAAGCATAACTTATAGTATTCTGTTAGAATACATAGACACAAGACTATAATAATGAAAAATGGATCTTAGACTAGGTATACTGCATTACATAAACTAAATGTATACATAATCATAATAAATTATAACATTTTTCAAGTGAAACACCAAAATATTCATAACAAAATAGACTAGGCTAAACACATTACCATAACATATTAGACTTGGGTTAACCACATACACCCCATAACCTTATGAACTGATGATAATGACTTATTTTCCCTATAATGTTTTACATGGGATATTCATTTGTGTCCCAAAAACATTTGGAAATAAGCTAAACATGTTCTATAACATCTTGGACTTGGGATAACCACTAGTGACCTATTGAAATTTTGGAATTGGTATAACCACCCATTTCTTATAAATTTTTTGATTTGGGATAACCACCAATGTCTCATAGAATTTTAAACTCAGGATGACCAACTATGTTGTATTAAATTTTGGACAAGGGAAAACCACCTATGTCCCATAACATTGTGGACTTTGGAAAAAAAATCATATTCCATAACCTCTTACACCTTGGATGGCCACCCATGTCCCATAACTATTTGTAATTGGGATAACCACATTTTTCCCATAACCCTTTGGACTTGGTTTATCCACTCATGTCCTAAAAAATTTTGGACTTGGTGTATCCATCCTTACCCCATAACCTTTTAGACATTACATAACCACTCATGATTATTATCATTTTCAAATTGGGTTAACCACCTATATCCTATAACCATTTGGACATAGGATAAACATCATGGTTTCATAACCTTTTGTACATGGGATAACCATCATATGTACCATAACATTTTAGACATGGGATTACCACTTGTTTCCAATAATGTTTTGGACTTGGGATAACCACAAGTGTCCTATAACATCTTCTCATGATATTTTGATCTTCAACTATTGTATTATAGAGATATGATGTAACCCCAAAACAAATAGTAAAATATATATATGTGTTCCATAGGAATTGGAAAATATTTATAAATATATCAAAGAGTATTGTGAAAACTCATATACAACATTATTGGAAGTAATAAAGAGAAATAATATCGATAATATCGTTATATAATCTTCCTAGTGAAGAATAATTGGTATTAATGGATGTATACACATATGGAAAACAATTTTATTAGATCATTATATAATTTTTATTAAAAAAGAAGAGATATGATTTTTCGATAACTTTTATTTTCAAAAAAATTCACAAAATTGTTGATATATAATTTAATTTTAAACAGCATGAAAATTTTGAAAGAATTTTTCTTAAATAATATTAAATTCAATGAATGGATAAATAATTCTTGTGAAAATAATTTAAAATGTTATTTTGTGACACATTTGGTAATAAAGGTACAAATAACCCATGTGTAGAATGCCAAAAATATTCATTTTCAACTACTTTATAAGAAATAAAACTTCATAGATAATGAATTATGTAAATAATATGAATATCCATATAAAAATATAATGAATAAGTTCAAGTAGAGAAAAAAATAAACAACCATATAAAATAGATAAGGACAATTTCTCTTAAAGAAATTATTTATTTTAATTGTAATGAAAATAAAAGTGAAATGTTGTGAAGACATGTACAAGACATTAATATACAGTAGAGGATAAATAGATGATGTTTTATAGAGAGAAATTATAAAATACCCAAAAATATGAATTTATATTTGATCAAAATTGAATTAAAAAGGATATTTGGAAATAAATCCTTATGTATTTTGGTAACATTTGATCAAAATATCTTCAAAGAGGAAAACTTATATAGATGCTTAAATCCATTTAGTTGCATTATAATATTATATGAAATTTTCATGGAATGTATGTACACCAAAAAATGAGATAGTGAATATGAGCCATACTTAAATGAATAGAAACTTGAGATGAGAAACCATTACCTCATGCATCTTATTAGTTGGAAGCTTTCTTACTACAAATAGGAAATAATATCTTCCCCCGAAAGACTTTTTAGATTTGAGTAATTTAGAGTATAATATAGAGAGTATAATATAAAACTTTTATGAGAGGGTTCTTATGTAAATAAATGTGGTAGTGTATAAGTATAAATTAAACATTTTGGGTGTCTTAGAAAGGGTCATGCTGGTCCTTTTATAAGTGAAAAGTGTGCCAATTTTGAATGAAGTAATGATTATTTAATGATTTTGGAAAAATATTATAAATGAAATTGATTTCCATGTCAGTTAATAGATTATGATTAAAAATTTAGGTTATGTTGATGTTTTAACAATGAAATATCTAAGGATAATTTTGTAAATACATAATTAATGGAATAGAAATATAAATAGTTTTATAATAGAATAAAATATAACTTAGGATTTGAAATTTCAAACATAGGATTATATATTCAAAATATCATTTTTTAAAAATTATTATACTCTTAATATAATTTATTTTAAAATAAATATGATTTATAATATTTTTGCTCATATTTATGTCATTTTGATGATATAAAAGATATATTATTTTTATAAAGTTCATTTTTTAATATTCACTAAATAATAATACTTTTTAATGATATCACAAGAAATATACCCTTAGCTAATTTTATCAGGATGACTCATAAAATAATTTTCATTTCCTCAATATATAATTATAAAATTTAGAATTTTAACATTTAAATAAAATAAGAAAATATAAATAAATAACCACATTTAAATAAAAATACTTTTCTGACATTAAGTGTTCTTAATCATATTTCATCATAATTTATAATTAAATAATGTATTACATATTAGTGTTTAAAATGAAATATTAAACTATATATGTTCACATTTTAAAAGTTAACAATTACATTTATTAAAAAAATGATACACTTCACATAGTAAATATATTTCTTTAAACAATAACCCTTATTTACCATTATCATGGTAACCAACTTTTTTCTCAATAAATTATTTTTTTGTATAATAATAAAATTTAACTTATTAGCTAATAGAGTAATATTTACACTAAATATGAGGTGTAATTTAATGGATTTAATTTTTAAAAGTGATTAAAAATTATTTTATAAAAATAAATGTATAATGTATAAAAATAGTTAATGAGAATTATATTTTTAAGCATAAAATTGTATTTATGCTTATTCATTTCAAATAATTATAAAATAATAAGAATATAAACAATATATATATATATATATTTATTTATTTAAATTTACAAAAATTAATTACTAAAATATGAAAAACTATCTTTTAAATAATGAAATATAATAAATAATAAGAAAAATATTTTGAAAAAAAATATTTTTCTTTATCCAAAAATAATTTAATCAGAACTCATTACAGTTATGTAATTATTTCATGAATATTAATAATTTATTTTACCAACCATCACTTGAATTTTATCAATACATTTTATTAACAAAATTCATTTAAAATAACAAATTTATCAAATTATGATATCCATAATTTGTTTTTCAATAATCAATGTAACATTTCTAAGTGAGTTAGAACTATTTAACTTTATTAAAAAAATTATTATTTTACTGATAATGATTAAATTAATTATATTTTAATATATTTCATTTTTTTTATAATTAATGATTATTTATTTGAGTTTGATATTGTGGGTGATATAACTTTTTCAAAATTAAGTTTAATTAATGATAAATTTATACTAAAATCTTAGGGTTTCTTATTTTGGACCATTAAATAAATTTCATCATTGAAATTTTAATTTCTATCACCAATAAAAATAATAAGGGTATTTTATTATAGTTATAACTCTGAATATAAAATCAAATGATAAATATCATAATCATTGATACTGGAAAACTAATTTTTTTCTTGTGATAAGAATTTACCTAATATTGAGTTTCTCCAAAACATTTTAACTAATACACTTCATGACTAGGTATTAAGACCCATATAATGAAATTAATTTCACTAGTGAGTTCATAGTATAAATTTCACTGATATGTGATCATGGATTGATTTGGATTTTAAAATTTAAATTCCTTATCCGATAATTAATATGTGATATCTACAATGATATCCAAATAATGGAACAAAATCAAATCAAACTCTATTAAAGGAAGAATAATAAGATTAAAAAAATTAAATTCACATAAAATTCTATTAGGAAAGAGTTTTATATATAGGATGTAATCATCATAACTCTTAGTGTTTTCATATATAATTTTCAATATAATAATTGGAGAGGTGATTTAATTCCCATTAAAAACATATTGATATAAAGGATTGGGAAAAACTATAATCAAATATGTAATATGTAGTTCTTGATTGGATGATGAGTTTACCTTAAACCACTTCATTTTCATGACCAATTTGAGTATTTATAATCACAGAGTATTTTCTTCCCATCTTTGGATTTTGATTTAGCATACATAGATAATCATAATTATCCCTTGTTAGGGTAATATGTTTTAAATAATACCCATACTTCTTAAAATTTAAGCATTAGGGTGTGGGTGGTGCATTATTCTAGGTTTTCAATCTATAGTCTCATAGTCAACCTCTTCATACCTTCTTAGTATTCATGTTCTTGAAAACCATCTCATTCGAACTTAATAATTTTACCAATTCCACTAATACAACTCCATCCACTCTTCTTTTCACATCCATTACATGTGTAATGGATACTTCTCTTTCCTCCATCAGTTTTATCAATTCACATTTCTTGAAACTCAAATTTTTTATTTCTTACCCCAAACCGTGAGAGTAAGAGGATCCTAAAATTCCTATTTCTACTATGTGAGGACATTAAACAATTTATTCTAATATTCAAAAGTCCTATATGAATAATGGTTATAGAAAAATTAATTTCACAAAACCAAAAAAAATTATTGATTTTAATTTTACAGTTAATGATAAAACTAAATGTCTACCTTGAAAGTATTGGGAAATTTTCTACATAGGCTCTAATGGATCTATCCTCCACTGTTTTCAACTATAGGAATTAAATATATATTTTAGTGTGAATATTTTATGGAATATATTTATTGAAATAATACATAACTCATATCATTCCATACAGTATATGTTTTTCCTCTTTCCCTACAATATTTATTATAATACACAATTGATATTCCACACCTTCCAAATTATAAATATATAAAAACATTATTTTATACTACAATAATTAGATAATGTAAAAAATATCTGATATTTTATTTATCCATTTTTTTAATTAGTGTTATAGAAGATGCATGAAATGATGGAGTTTGTTGCTACATGAATGACACAGTGAATAAATATTCCATCGATTGAATGTTTTGGAGTTCAAGAAGGTTCATGTTATTATTCATAACCAAGGATGTAATTTACTTGAATGTATAGAATAATTATACCACCCCCTTTGTTTTCTCATGAGGTCATTCATTTTAATGTCCACCACAATTTCTGGAAACTCAACTCCTCCTGGTTCGAATCATTTACTAAAGAAAAAAATGCTAAAAGAAATCATAAACCATAATATTAGAGTAAATAGTAATATAAATATTTAAAGTAATTTTTTAGATATATTACTATAGGAAACCTTAATTTTATCCCATTATTCGTTTGTTTCATCCTAGGTTATTTTAATTTGGGTTTTCTTATACTTAATAACCTAATCCCCAAAAAATAACTAAATCATTATGTAATACCAACTTAATCCCACTGTACCCAAACTCATAGATCTAATTATAAAAAATATTATTCAAAAATTACTTTCAATAAAATGGAGTTCACTTGAGAATAACATGCATATAATTTATATCATTTCCATTACATAAATATTTTAATTCAAAAATTAACACATAACCACATAACTCAATTTTTTTGGGTATTCAGAGGTTAGCTAAAAAATTTCATGTTGGTAATTTTTCTATAATGTATCCCATAGGTGACCTTCTCGCATTATATCCTCCTTGTCATATAATACTCATTACCCTTATATATTATTTCGGGGATGAAATTATAAAAATGGTGACATCAAATTCCCAGTAAGGAAGAAACATTTGAATGATACCTAATGAGTTAAATCATAAGAATGTATGAAAACATGAACATGAGAGAATTATTTGATCCAGAGTGCATAGAATCATAAAATTTATCCGTAAGGAATTATTTATAGATTAATAACCAAAAAATTAACATCATAGAAACATAATATATACCATAGTGTAGGAATAAATAGACATGATAACATAATCTTGTTGATCCCACTGAAGGGCTTTGCCACGATTTTCTCCAGCATATACAGTTCTAGTAGGGGTAGGATTGAAATAGTGGCTTTTGGAATATCCACATATTCCATTGTATCCTAGACCTCTGTCACATCCTCTAATTCCTCTATTTTATACAGGGAACTTAGGGTCATCATGATTGAAACTGTTACTGGCATACGGGTCTGTTAAATGAATCATGTTAACCGAACCAAAGATCAAATATTCATCTAACAAAGACTCTTCTTGATTATCTAGTTTATGTTGTACAGTTTGGTGGGTTAGTGCCCATTATTTTGAAGTAGATGGCATAAAATATTCCAGAGTCAAAGACAACTTAGGCTTTGACACGATCTCATCTTCTTCTGACTGCCCTTATTTCTATGAATTATGCCACCTCTTTTTGAAGATTTTCCTTTTGATGAAGGGGGTTTTGTTATGGAAGTCATATTAGAAGAAACAATTGGTTGATTCAATTGTGCTCGTAAAATGGAATGAGTTCGGTTGATCATTTTCCCGATCATCCAATAATCATATTTATGCGCATTTTTAATTTTGACTTCATGCCACTCTCCTTATTCCTCTGTATCAGTTGCAGTAACACATGATACCTAGGTTGAAGAACCTTTCAATTTTACCTGTCCAGAGTCCACCATCTTTTGCAGGAGGTCTTTTAAGACAAAACACTCATTAATGAGATGCCCCAACACTTGATGAAATGGGAAATAGTTGGGAAGCTCTTTATCTCCTTCATTGTTCAGCCTTTTGGGCCATGGCAACTGAACCATGTTGTTTTCCATAGCCAAGATTAAGTAACCCGAAACATGTTCATTACGGAAACTATAAACATAGTCCTTAAAATCTTCAAACTATTTATGCCTTTGATCTCTTTGATCATCTTGATGAGGTGGCCATTGTTGTTGACGTTCAAGAGGTGGAGGCCTTAGATATGATGAAGTTATTGAAGTGGATGCAGGTACATGTTCTTTTTTAACTATAGTAGTCTATGCATTCCCTATTCTCCTTCCTGGAAATGATGGAAGTACACATGTTTTAGCCATTGTCTTTGTAAGAGAGTATTTGATCTACTGAGCGATTTAAGTAAGGTCTCGAAACCCTCCTGTATATTTCACAGGGATCAACGATGTGTGTAATTCATTACGCAAATTTTCCACACAGATTGGAAACAATTCTTCTTGAGGGAGTGCTAAGCTTAAGGAATATGTTAATCCCTTCCATCAAGCAATGAAATCTGAAACCCTTTCATTTTCCATTTTCTTACAATTTTCAAGATCAAAAGCGGTCTTCTTTGGCAACGTTGAGCTGAATTGAAGAATGAATTTTTGATGGAGATCCTCCCACCCAATAAATGACCAGGATTCCAAGCTTGTATACTATAAAAAAGCAGGTCCTTGTAATGAATTTATAAAACACTTGAGCTTAACTACTTCTTATTGTTGGGGATTTCCCATCATTGAATCACAACAAGAAACAAAATGTGTTAAGTGGTGTTTTGGATCTCCCAACCCATTAAAAATAGGGAATGTGGTACTTGAAAAATTTGATGGGGGGAGGAATTGCATCCACCCATTCAGGGTAAGCTCTCCTCTCTGGTTGAATTGGTGCATGCTTTCCTTCCATATCTTACAATCGAGCTATTAATGACTCAATGGTAGTCATTATTGTTTGAGAAACACCTGGTTGATCTTGGAACTATGCAGGTGCTCGAACTAGAGTTTGGACGGGTGTTGCGACCGGTACTGTCACTGATGGTAGTACTGTGGTTTTTTGTTGCGTATGACCCATAGGATTGGACCTGTGAAGGTGTACTTGTAAAGTAAGATATTCTTGATCCATACTAGTGGCTGCAAAAAATTCCCTTGAGTGATTAACTCCAGCAAGCTTAGGAGGAAGACTACCTTGAAGTAGTTCTACATTTTACCTCCTTATCTCCATCATTTCATCCTCTTGTTGTGAAATCCTTTCCTCTAATGAGAGTGATTGGCCTTCTCCAGAGTTAGGGGTAACCTGACTTTTTTCCTTTCCCCTTGTTGGGCACCTTTCAGAGAGGGAGAAGTTGGTTATTTGAAGCAATACCTAAATTCTGGGTAAGCCTTTGATTCCGGGTACGCACACCTTCCTCATTTATTTCAGTGCATAATGTCTCTTGAACATAAACTTCTTCATCTGATTTCCATGAGTGAGCCTCATGTTATGGGGGATTAGTGACAATGGAATTGATGAAATTTATCGATGCATAATGAATTACAGACCTTTTGCCAGTACTTCTACGATGCTGTCTTTTTTCATGTCATTTGTGAGACATTTCCATTTGTTTAGTTGATCCCTCAGGAACTTCTTAATGAACCGTAATTTGGAAGGAATCTCCTGATAATTTGGCTTTGTGTTCCTCCTGTGGCTTCTTCCCTAATCGAGAGAAGACAGACTTTTGCTGAGGAAAAGATTGAGAATTTGAAGCAGTCCCCAGTCCGGTGGACTGATTCCATTCCTTTTCTTCCTACTCAGCTCCTCAAATCCTATCTGTTGATCCCGAGGGTTGGATTAAAAGAGTCCCTAGTCTAGAAAGATGAGGCGGATCTTGAGCTGCTACATCAGAAACATTCTTAAAATCTCTCATGATTTTGTGGACATTAGTCCATAAATTGTATGGATTCATCAACCTACATACACTAAAATCACCTGGCTCAGATGACTGTTGGATTATTTTTGACACTTCTATCACCTGATGATATGCATTCTCTAAATGAGAAGCATTTTCGATATTTTTATTTTCTAGATTCAAGAGTACTTCGACAACTTGTTCTTTATATGCCGGACTTTGGGAAGAACTAGTTGAGGCATGTTCTTGAGAAAGCATATGATTACACACAAAACCAATTGGATGTGGCCGGCCATGGGAAATAACATTTCATGATACCACTTTTTGTGGGATTTATTGACTGGATAGTACAACGAAATGCAGTGCTCCATGAACACCCCATCCCCTAAAATGAATATGAGATGTGACACTGGTAATTAACTGGTGAAACCTCTTTAACACACCAAGGCATGAAAACTGAAGGGCTCTCTTCTGCTATTCAACCTTTGGATGTCAGGAAACTGAGAGAGATTCCAAGTAAATTTGGTGTTGTGACCCTTCTATTATCTTGACATGATTTTTATATTCATCATAAGATAATATTTTTCTTTTAAGTGACAATGAGTTTTCCATATGTTGAGATGAATATCATGAATACAATCTTCTATCAACATTTTTGGAATATCATACTGAGAGTCAGCCAAAGGCCAAAACATGACTGGTACTCCACCTTTATCCAGTTGTTTTCTCATATTAATCACTTCCTCCTTATCATTTTATAATTATTCTTCAACCTAATTAGACCAAAGCTGGCGGTTATTTGTTGATTTAGCAGATTCAACAAGATTGGTATAGAATTCATTTATCAAATTCAAAGATGAATGACCCAGGGGTGGTTCGGAGAATCACCTACACCACGGGCTATCTTTTGATTGAGAAAGTATTTCACCTTCTAGTGGTAAAGCATTAGACATGACTGGATATACATTTTCAAGTACGTCAAGATAAGAGGGCTTTCTTATTACTGCATTTTCCTTTAAAGAATTTTCCCGGAAATGAAAATTACTACTTTAGAGAGGACTTTCATAGATAAATTCAACATCATGGGGAGTACCACCATGGTGGGTTACAACAAAGGATGAAACCTCTTGCACCTTGTCCTTTTGTCCACGTAGTGGGTTATCGTGGCTCTCATCTAAAGATGACACTTCGAGATCGACCAAACTATCATGAAGCAAGCCTTCATGAGGAAATTTTTGATGAAGACCTTCATAATTGTTGTTGTTACTTTCGGAATTTGGAAATTTGAGAATAGAATCTTGAGTTGCAACAGACAATTGAATGAGTGCATCAAGAACTCCAGCAACAAGAAAGGACTTATTGCAGATTGGGTCTTGATTTCTTGACTGTGCTGGACAGGTCTTTTTCTTGGACACCTTCTTACTCACTTTGTAAACCACTCGTTGAAAAAAGTGGTTATTACGAGAACTTGTATGTGCCTACTTATGAGAAATGGTCAGGTTAGGCTGATTATCTCCATTCAAATCGGGTATATATGACTGACTTGATTATTCATATAATATGGATGAGTATTCCCCACAACCGTCCTGGACTGGAAAAGAGGTGTGTATCTACTCCAGAGTGATATGATTATGAGTCACTCCACTAATAGGGATAGATTTATGTTTCTTACACTATGATGTCACCGAAGTTGTTATAATATTCTGATAGGTATCCAGAATATGGTTAGGAATTTTCTTCTTCTCTTTCACAATTTTCAGAATGTGCTTGGTGACATCAGCTACTGGAATGGGAATATACTTCCATTCTGTGTCTGGAGTAGGTGTATGTGCTTGCTCCTGTCCTCGTTTTCTTGTCAACGGATATTGACATTACTTATACATACGGGTAGAGAGTTGAGTCTGCTCCAAATTTGTCATCAGAGCTTTCCGAAAGACTTCTCTGGGTGCTACCAAATGAGATCGTTGGCAGACCTGATGAACATTGGAAGGTGTACGTTCATGTTGTGTATTCCCCATCAAGTATTGTTGATGGATTTCCTTCAATACTGCCAGAAGATACTACCAATAGAATTTGTGATTGTAATCATGTGTATATGCATGTTTATAGGTGGTCACCATATTTGGTTGGAGAGCTTCTTTGGATGAAGTCAAATGAGCCTGCTGACTAGCTGATGAATTATAGGCAGGTGTATATTCCTGCCTATAGTACTCCATCGGAATTGACTAACGATATTTGTGGGTTATTTCCAAACGAGTCTTCTGGACAGCAGGACTAGAACAGATGAGTGTATGTGCCCGATCGTTGCCTTCCATCAAGTTAGGTTGATAGACTATTTCAGAGGGGTAAAAGGTGTGAACATGCTCCCTGTTGGCCGAATTTTTCCTTTGAAGAATGTTCTTGCATGGTCTGGTCTGAGGAACTAGAGACGAACGCCTATAGGTGATACCATCATCATGTTGAGGGTGCACTACCACATGAGTCTGGCATTGATTGTTGATGGGAGTCCTCTGGAATGACTCCTATCTTCTTGAACTGAGGCCTTGAGTGACCTCTTCATTCACCTCTCTGTAATATGGGAGGAACTGGTTGTTTTGCACTGGGGATAACGACCCGAAAAGGTTGGAGACTGTGGTTAGCACCACCTACTTCCTAATCACTGTTCATCTCTGTCTGGACAACCAGGGAAAGTTGTTAACTTGGAGGGCTTGTCGAACAGCCTCCAGAGTTAGAATGGAACTGTGTTGATAGTATTCCTTAACCAATGCAATCATGATCCAGCGTTGAAGATGCCGAGTAGGTGATATCATCCTCAGAGTAGATGAGGATCCAGTAGGAGTAGCGGCCAAAGCATTCATGGGTGTGAACTTTAAAGAAGCCATTCTGTGTTGCAGAAAGATCTTGTAAAAGAGTTCATGTTTGATATAACGGACATAATAAAGATAAGTCTGGCTGGAATACAAATTTTAGATGAGCGCTCATGTTATTTACTTCTTTTTTTGCCCTCATATTGAGTTTAATAGGGTCCTAACAAATAATTAAAACATCATTTTAACTTCATTAAGGATTCCCGTCGGGTTCACCATTTTTTGTTTCTTTTGGAAATGGGGACGACCTTGTTTGTTTAAGCCTCAAACATTCCAATCTGTTTCTAACGAGTTTATTCGTATAACTGGAAAAATCCAATGATTCTATATCCATTTGGACCTACTTTCCAAAGGAAGATGCTCATTAGTTGTTGACTGATGAGGCTTAATAATTTTCATTGGTCGAGAGGATGGGAGGTCAGACTCATCACAAATTTTTAGGAGGAATTATTTTCTACTCTCGGACTCTCTTATATATTTAAGTTATGTTCACGAATCGTTATCAATTTACCAAGCATAAAAAATTATTTTTTCCATTATATTTTGCGTACCCGATACGCAACAAAGAGTTTCTTTGAAATCTTACGTTGCACCCTAGTAATAAAATAATATTATTTTAAATGGTAGTTAACACGTAGCCATTGTATTGGCAGAAATGAATAAAAATAACTAAAATATGATTATATTTGTTGGTTAAATGCTTTTACATTTATCCAATAAAGTATAAAGACTTAAAATACAAAAAGAATTCAATTTTAAGCATATATACTCTAACATTCACTAAAGGTCGACTTAACGCCTTTTGATGGAGAACCATCTATAAATATAGTTTTGGTCACTTTTATACATTCTATTGGACCAAATAAAATTATTCTTTAGAATCGGTACATCAAATTTTAATTTGTGTGATTTTTTGGTATTTTTCCGATAAAGTTCATTTTTTAATGAAAAGAGAAAAATGTTGTATTTTAATTCAAAACCTCTTTTTAATATAATTTATTTATATGATTAGATTATATTTTGAATTGGTTTTAGATTACAATTAGAATATATTTTTACCATTTAATCCAATGGTGTTCGTTGGAATCAATTTCACTTTAAAATTGGACTTAAACTAGTGTCAATCTTTTGATACTTATTGTTTCATAAAAATAAGCTATTTGCTCTGACAACGGGAATTAATTATTAAATTAATTAATGTAACATATATGTTTTTAATTTTGTAAAAGAGAAATCATTTTTGAATTCGGAATATCAAATATATCTTAGGGTGATGTTTTGGTATATTTCTGAAAAAATTCAATTTTTGATGAATAGTGAAACCACTAAGCGGTACTTATAAAAACAGATTTTCCATTTAAAAAATATTTTACCACCTCTGTGTTTTGAATTAAAAAAATCCAACATACATTTTTTTCATTAAGAAGTAAAATGTGGGTCAATGAGATTAAAATAATTTTTTGGTGAATAGTAACTTTTAAGTTTTTAATCGCGGTTAGAGGTAATTAGTGTAGTTTAAGGTAAAAATAATGTTTTAATAATTTAAAATGACCTAGAAACATGTATTACCCTTATTAGATGAGTCATGGACGTCCAAGACAATACATGGGTAAACTCAAGGACCCCATGGAACCACTTGGTTAGGAAAATGACATTAATACCTTTTTATTTAAAGTTAAAATAAAAATGTCACAAACATGAGTTGTTTTACTAAAACAATTTTTAAATGGGGTTATGCAAGTAATATGTTTTACTATAAAAATTAATTAGAAATATAAAAGGATTTCCTACATCATGATATTTTTTATATAATTTTTAGACATTAAATAAATTAAATTATTAACGATACCATGACGATGCAGCGATTACCTCATTATTTAACGGTTGAAAAAAATGAGAAGTTAACATAAAATATAAGACCTACACATGTCAAAAAAATATTGGATGGGTGGATTTAGAACTCTTATCACCTTATCCTCGAAATATATAATTTTGGGACCTTTTAAATCCGAAAAGCATTTTATAATAAAGTAACCTTTTATAACTTTCCAAGAGTTCCCCTCCTCTCCTCTTATAAAAGCCCCCCCTTACCCACACCTCTCAAGCCTTTGGCTCGTCCAACCCCTACACATTTTGTCTCTCCACATCCCTCTCTTACTTCTAGAATCCTCACATTGGGTAGAAGTCTTCCCAAGGAAGCCCTTGAGCTCAAAACAAAAAGAGTTACCCGTTTTAAAGGTAGTGTTTTCTCTTGTGTTTTTATGTTTTATTTTGCTTCTCCAACCCTCTAAAATCTTTTTATTCCTTTCTTTTGTAACAACAACAGTATCTTCAATATACTAGGATGTTTTTATAAGATGGATACTTGCTACACTTACACACACCTACATCTAATTGTTAAAGAAAATATTGTTTCTGTGGATGGATAATTTCTGCCTCATGAAATGATTATTGTTCAACACTAATATAACACCTTCAAAGGTGGACATTAATATGTCACAACATTTATATATGATATATAATATGTTTATGTTTTACTTAAGCTTCTGTATTTTTCATTTGTGACATACCTTTTTGGTTTCCATTTTGGGTAAACGCGATATCTTCATTTTAGGAAGTGCGGACTACCGCCCCCTCAAAGTGATTTGATTCGTTAATACCATATGTGGTATGTATAAAGGATAGATTGAATGATATTATATATGATAAAATACTTGAATTATAATACTATTATGTATCATTATGTTTTAATTCCATTAAATATGAAATAGAAATGGAAGTAGCGTTCATGCGTACGTACGGCTTACCGTCTCCATGAACGGTGCATTTCATTTCATACCTCTAAATGTTATGTAACATTATAAATTCATGTATATACTGGATATATATGATATATATGATATATACATCATGATTATAACTCTGGATATAATGGATACATGAATAACTTGTAATTATAAAGATCATATTTTTGACTCAAGTACCAATGATCGTTAAAACGACCGATATTATCTTAAATAATTGCATAGTGTTCATGACATTGTAATAAGTGATATAAAAGGAATAATTAACTTTAAAAAGGTTCTTATGCAAGTATAAATTAACTCATGTTTATTATTCAGTACATTAAAGAATGATCGAGTCAAGTCAGACCCAAGGTATAGGACTTCGTCTCAATCTCCTTTCATTGAGGAATATTATGTTTTATACACAACTTTCATTTATATGGTGTATAAACCATTTTGACTTTTATGTTTATCCAAAAGAAATCATTTTATACTATGCATTTAATAAACGACAAAAGGAATGTTTCTTTTTCATACGTATGCAGCGACAACGACTTCTCTACCACCGTGACCATTATTTAAGTTTCGGCTTCCTCTACAATCCATAACTTTTTTTAATGAAAAATAAATACCATGTTTTACTTTTCTTTTATTTTGGTATTGAAAATGGTTTTCATAATGTTTTTATTATATCAATGTGTTGTATTGATACCTTGTGATTGAAATGTGGAAATGTTATGTTTCCTTTATGTATGTTTTATGTGATACGATTATATTATGGTTCTTGGGAATTATTATGAAGACGGGTGGTTCAGTGATAAACTAAGGGCGGGTGAGCCTGATATAGCTCTCCAATGCATTGGGTAACGTGGAGCAGTTAAATGTTAAGATTTCTCCAAAGAGATTTTTGGAATATACTGTGATGGGTATCCCAAACGTGACCAAGAGGGTTCCTCCCTGCGTAAGAATGTTATGAATGCCTCAAGTTACAATTATGTCTTATGATTTCTATGATTTATTCATGGTTTTATGAGGTATGTAAAAGTGCTTATGTTTTATGGGTAAATTATGATTTCATTCTTATGTATATATGTACTCATGTTTCCTTTCCATATTTTTATATCCCTTTCTGAGATTTTTATGCTCATCCCAAGTTTTTTAGAAATGTTTTTCACAGGTCAAAGGAAAGGTACATGATATGATTATAGTGTCAAGGAAGTGTCAAGATAGAATCTATGTTTTATTTTAAATATGTTTCTGTAGATGGGAAAAATGAATACTACCTTTTATGTAACTACTTTGTTTAAATGTGGAATGTAATGCATGTTTTATGATCTAATTCTCTAAAACTCTAAACATGAAAAGATCCTCAACGTGTATTCTTGAAGTAACTCAAGATTAAGTAAGGTTTAAGGCTGGGGCCTTATAGTTGGTATCAGAGGTTGGTTTAGATAACTTTAGGAGTTAGAATTCTATTAAATGATTATCCAAAAATATTTATTTTATGGTCAAATTGAAATGATATAGCATTATGAGATTACCATGTTTCTTCGACAAAGATATGTCTGTGTTAAGAATTATTTTTCATAAAGGAAATAGAGCATCTTTTCTGGGAAGGAATATAGGGTAGAATTAATTTTTGAATCAACAACCAAAGATGGTCAGAATCAGAATTGAGCAGTTTACTATAGTGATGACTCAGTTGAATCAGGGGATAAATGGTGGTTGTGTTTATTGAGGATATTTTGGTTTTTTCTAAAAGTAAAGAGGAGCATGAAAGACATTTAAGGGTTATTTTTCAAACCTTAAAAGAAACTAAATTGTATGGGAAATTCAGCAACTGTGAGTTTGGGTTGCAACAAATTTCTTTCCTTGGTCATATTGTTTCTAAAGATGGGATAACTATTGATCCTTCAAAAACAAAGGTTGTGGAAGAATGTCCAAGACCCACAATTATAACTGAGATTTGTAGCATCCTTGGTTTGGCAGGCTATTACTGAAGGTTTGTTAGAAATTTTTCACAGTTATCTAGTCCAATGACTGAGCTAACTGGGAAGGGAGTTAAGTTTATCTGGACAAAAGAATGTGATGATTGTTTTCAGGAACTGAAAAGAAGATTGTTGAATGCTCCAGTTTTGGAACTACCTTCCAGGAATGGTGAGTTTGTTATCTACAGCGATGCTTAATTGAAAGGACTTGGTTTTTTCCTTATGCAGAATGATCAGGTAATTGCTTATGCTTCACGCCAGTTGAAAATTCATGAGGTAAATTACCCTACACATGATTTGGAATTAGCTATTGTTGCTTTTGCTTTAAAAATTTGGAGGCATCATTTGTATGTAGTAACATGTGAAATATATACTGATCAAAAAATTTTAAAGTATATATTCACTCAGAAAGAATTGAACATGAGACAGAAGGGATGGCTAGAATTAATCAAGGATTATGATTGTAAAATTCATTACCATCCAGGAAAAGCAAATAAAGTGGCTGATGATTTGAGTCGAAAAAGTAATGCTTCATTAACCATGCTACGTTTGGAATGAGATCCTTTGGTTTTTGATTTGATGAACTTTGGCATATAAGTTTTTGGTGAATGATGTTCTTCTATTTTGTTTCAGGTATCAGTGAGATCATCCCTATCAGACAGAATTAACTAAGCATAGAGGGAAGACAGTGAGTTGCAGAAAAAGGTAGAGCTGGTTCAGAAGGGTAAGTTGCCTGAATTAAACATTGATAATGATTGTGTTTTGAGGTTTGGGAAGAGATTATGTGTGACTGGTGATTCAATGTTGAAGAATGATTTGTTATGTGAAGCTCATAGTTCTCCGTTTTCAGTCCATCCGAGAAGTACTAAGATGTATAGAGATCTTCGGGAGTATTGCTAGTGGGATGGAATGAAAAGGGATATTGCTGATTTTACTGTGAAGTGTTTGATTGGTCAACATGTTAAAGCAGAGCGGCAGTTACCGAAAGGGATGCTTCAGACTCTTCCAATGCCAAAGTGGAAATGGGAAAATATATCCATGGACTTTGTTGTGGGATTTCCGAAGACACCTCGAGGTAATAATGCAATATGGGTTATTATTGATCGCTTGACTAAATCTTCTCATTTCCTTTCCATACGAGATACTTTTCCCCTAGAAAAACTTTCCTGTTTGTATCTTAAAGAGATATTCAGGTTGCATGGAGTTCCTCACTCCATTGTATCTGACCATGATCCGAGTTTCACTTCTAAATTTTGGAAAGGCCTTCAGAAGTCATTGGGTACTGAATTAATTTTTAGTACAGCTTTTCATCCTCAATTAGATGGGTAGTCAGAATGAACAATTCAGACATTGGAGGATATGCTACGTGCTTTTTCGATGGATTATCAGGGAAGTTGGGACCAAAATCATTCTTTGGTTGCGTTCTCTTATAATAACCATTTTCATTCCAGTATACAGATGGAACCATTTGAGGCATTATATGGGAAATGTGGTCGAACTCCAACTTTCTGGGATGAAGTGGGTGAAAGGAAGTTGATGGGACCAGAATTGGTAGAAGAGATGGCAGAAAAAGTTCAGTTGATTCAGAAACACATGAGAATAGCTCAGAGAAGGTAGAAGAGTTATGCGGATAACCAGAGGAAGGATCTATCTTTCGAGGTAGGTGATCATGTCTTTCTCAAATTTTCTCCATGGAAAAGTGTGATGCGATTTGGTAAGAAAGGAAAGCTGAGTCCAAGGTTCATTAAACCATATGAAATTCTGGAGAGAGTTGGATCAGTTGAATACCGAGTGGCTTTACCTTCGAGCATATCTCAGGTACACAATGTTTTTCATGTTTCAATGTTAAGGAAGTACATGCCAGATCTATCTCATGTTTTGAGCCCAGAGGTAGTTCAGTTGGAAGAGAATCTCTCTTATGAATAACAACCAGTCCAGATACATGACCGTAGAGAGAATGTGTTGTGGAATAAGGTAATTCGCCAGGTAAAGGTTTTATGGAAAAACCATATGGTTGAAGAGGCAACATGGGAATCTGAAAATTCTATGAGGGATAAATACACCCACTTATTTTGATAAGTGAATAAAATTGCGAGGATGCAATTCCCAAAAGTGGGGAAGGATGTAACATCCTAGGTAAATAAAGAATAAATCATTTTCATTTTTATTAATATATATGAATTAAATATAAATTTTACTTTAAAGGGGTTGATATGTTTGATAGCGTACCCGATACACAACAAAGAGTTTCTTTGAAATCCTACGTTGCACACTAGTAATAAAATAATATTATTTTAAATGGTAGTTAACACGTAGCCATTGTATTGGAAGGAATGAATAGAAATAACTAATATATTATTATATATGTTTGTTAAAAGTTTTTACATTTATCCAATAAAGGATAAAGTCTTAAAATACGAAAATAATTCAATTTTAGGCATATATACTCTAACATTCACTAAAGGTCGACTTAACGCCTTTTGATGGAGAACCGTCTAAAAATATAGTTTTGGTCACTCTTATCCATTCTATTGGACCAAATAAAATTCTTCTTTAGAATCCGAACATCAAATTTTACTTTGTGTGAATTTTTGGTATTTTTTTGATAAAGTTCATTTTTTAATGAATAGTGAAAATGTTGTATTTTAATTCAAAACCTCTTTTTAATCTAATTTATTTATATGATTAGATTATATTTTGAATTGGTTTTAAAGTAAAATTAGAATATATTTTTACCATTTAATCCAATGGTGGTTGTTGTAATCAACTTCACTTTGAAATTAGACTTAAACTAGTGTCAATCTTTTGATACTTATTGTTTCATAAAAACACGCTATTTTCTCTGACAGCGGGAATTAATAATTAATTAATTAATGTAACTTATATGTTTTGAATTTTTTAAAATAGAAATCATTTTTTAATTCGGAATATCAAATATAGCTTAGGGTGAATTTTTGGTATTTTTCTGAAAAACTTCAATTTTTTATGAATAGTGAAACCACTAAGTGGTACTTATAAAAACTAATTTTCCATTTAAATGAAATTTTACCACCACTATGTTTTGAATTTCAAAAATACGACATAAATAGTTGTAATTAAGAAGTAAAATGTGGTTCAATTAGATTAAAATAATTTTTTGGTGAATAGTAACTTTTAAGTTTTTAATCGCGATTAGAGGTAATTAGTGTAGTTTAAGGTAAAAATAATGTTTTAATAATATTAAATGACCTAGACACATGTCCTACCCTTATTGGATGTGTCATGGCCGACCAAGACAATACATGGGTCAACTTGGGGACCCCATGGAGCCACTTTGGTAGGAAAATGACATTAATACCTTTTTATTTAAAGTTAATATAAAAATGTCACAAACATGAGTTGTTTTACTAAAAAAAATTAAATGGGGTCATGCAAGTCATATATTTGACTATATATATTAATTATAAATATAAAAATATTTCCTATATCATGATAGTTTTTTTATAATTTTTAGACATTAAATAAATTAAATTATTTATGAAACAAATGATGATGCAGTGATTACCTCATTATTTAACGATTAAAAAAATGAAAATATAATGTAAAATATAAGACCTAAACATGTCAAAAACCTATTGTATGGGTTTATTTCGAACTATTATCATCTTATCCTAGAAAAATATAATTTTGGGACCTTTTAAATTCGAAAAGCATTTTATAATAAAGTTACCTTTTATAACCTTCCAAGAGTGCCCCTCCTCTCCTCTTATAAAAGGCCCCCACCTCTACCACCTTACCCACACCTCTCTAGCCTTTGTATCGGCCAACCCCTGCCCATTTTGTCTCTCCACATCCCTCTCTCACTCTTAGAAGCATCACTGTGGGCATAATTCTTTTCAAGGAAGCCTTTGAGCTCAAATCAAAAAGAGTTAACCATTTTAAAGGTAGTGTTTTCTCTTGTGTTCTTATGATTTATTTTGCTTCTCCAACCCTCTAAACTATTTTTATTCCTTTCTTTTGTAACAACACCAGTATCTTCAATATTCTAGGATGTTTTTATAAGAATGATTCGAGCTACACTTACACACACCTACATCTAAGGCTTAAAGAATATACTGTTTCTGTGGATGGCGAATTTCTGCCTCACGAAACAATGACTGTTCAACACTCATATAACACCTTAAAATGTGTCCATTAAGATGTCACTATATTTATATATGATATATAGTATGTTTATGTTTTACTTAAGCTTCTTTATTTTTCATTTCTGACATACCTTTATGGTTTCCATTATGGGTAAAAGCGATATCTTTATTTTAGGAAGTGCGGACTACCGCCCCCTCAAAGTGATTTGATTTGTTAATACCATATGTGGTACGTATAAAGTATATATTGAATGATATTATATATTATATAATAATGTAATTATAATACTATTATGTATCATTATGTTTTACTTCCATTAAATATGAAATAGAAATGGAAGTAGCGTTCATGTGTACGTACGGCTTACCGTCTCCATGAACGGTGCATTTCATTTCTTACCTCTAAATGTTAAGTACTATTATAAATGAATTTATATACTATATATATATGATATATATGATATATACATCATGATTATAACTCTAGATATAATGGATACATGAAAAACTTGTAATTATAAAGAGCATATTTTTGACTCAAGTACCAATGATCGTTAAAACAACCGATATTAACTTAAATAATTGCATAGTGTTCATGACTTGGTAATAAGTGACATGAAAGGAATAATTAACTTGGAAAAGTTTCTTAATCAAGTATAAATTAACTCAAGTTTATTATTTAGGACATTAAAGAACGATCGAGTCAAGTTGGACCCGAGGTATGGGACTTCGTCTCAATCTCCTTTCATTGAGGCATATTATGTTTTATACACAACTTTCTTTTATACGGTGTATAAACCCCTTTGAATTTTATGTTTATACAAAAGAAATATTTTTATACGAAGAGTTTACTAAATGAAAAAAGGAATGTTTCTTTGTCGTATGTATGCGGTGACAACGACTTCTCCGCCGCCCTGACCATTATTTGAGTTTTGGCTTCCTCTACAATCCATACATTTTTTTAAATGAAAAATAAATACCATGTTTTAATTTTCCTTTATTTTGATATTGAAAATGGTTTTCATAATGTTTTTATTATATCAATTTGTTTTATTGATATCTTGTGATTGAAATGTGGAAATGTTATGTTTCCTTTATGTATGATTTATGTGATACAATTATGTTATGGTTCATGGGAATTATTATGAAGACGGGTAGTTCGGTGATAAACTAAGGGCAGGTGAGCCCGATATAGCTCTCCAATACATTGGGTAACGCAAAATAGTTAAAGGTTAAGGTTTCTCTGAAGAGATTTAGGGAATATACTATGATGGGTATTCCAAACGTAACCAAGAGGGTTACTCACTACGTAAGAATGTTATGAATCCCTCAAGTTATCTTTATGTCTTATGATTTCTATGATTTATTCATGATTTGATGAGGTATGTTAAAGTGCTTATGTTTTATGGGTAAAGTATGATTTCATTATTATGTATATATGTACTCATGTTTCCTTTCCATATTTTTATATCCCTTACTGGGCTTTTTATGCTCACCCCATGTTTTTTTGAAATGTTTTTCACATGTCAAAGGAAAGGTACATGATATGATGATAGTGTCAAGGAAGTTTCAAGATATAATCCATGTTTTAATTTAAATATGTTTCCGTAGATGAGAAAAATGAATACTACATTTTATGTAACCACTTTGTTTAAATGTGGAATGTAATGCATGTTTTATGATCTAATTATCTAAAACTCTAAACCTGAAAAGATCCTGAATGTGTATTCTTGAAGTAACTCAAGATTAAGTAAGGTTTAAGTCGGGGGCCTTATATTTAGAGAATCATTTATATGTATTTGAGGTTCTTCATCAATCGAGAATCATTAGTATGTAATAGAGATCCTTAGTCAATGGTATCTCTCAATACATTATATAGAAATCTCTTTGTCATTATGATAACAATACTAGTTTTAAATCCACTCAGTGGGGCACTTGATGCCTATTATCATTTTGAAAGATAGGGATTATTTTATAATTGAGATCGTACCCTCAGATGGGATACCAACGTATCCTTGTTAGAAAATGAATCATAACCCACATAGTTCAATGAAGAAATATGAGGTTTATGCATGATTAATGGATCAAAGAGAGATGTCATAATTAATTTTTCACTCTAAGCTCCGGTGAGTCATGCTCTGTGTGAGAAACAAGAGGTATTAGTAAAACCTTATGATTGTACCAAGAAAGATGCAATCATTTGAAAAGATGTGGGGCTTACATATGTACGACTTCCCAAGTAAATTAAGACAAAGAATTTTAGAAAAGAAGCCCAAGAGCAGGGTCCATAGAGGTGTTTTTACTTTATGGAGATTTAGGATTTTAACCTGGGTCTTACTCCTGAGAAGAAGGCCCAAAATTAATGAAATTATTACTGGGGCTTACTCCTGAAAAGGAGGCCCAGGTTAAGGGTACTTTAGAATTGGGTATTACTCATAAAAATGAGGCCCAATTAAATGAAATTATGACTGGGGCTTACTCCTGAGAAGGACTCCCAATTAAAGTAAATTATGATTGGGACTTACTCCTCAGAAGGGGGCCCAAATTAGGGGGGACTTGGGGCTTACTCCTAAGGAGGATTCCCATTAATAGGTTCCATAAAGGTATTTGTGTTTTATAGATATTTAGATTCTTAATTTGGGGCTTACTCCTAAGGAGGATGCCCAAATTAAAGGGGGACTTTAACTTATGATTGGGGATTACTCTTGATAAGTATGCCCATTTCAAATATGCTCTCATCTTAAGGGATGAGTTTGAATGAAGGTAACCTCTAACTATATTGATATAAAGATATATAAATCACAAGGTTTTGGGAGATATTCCATAGAAATCCTTTCAGATAAGAAATCCAACAAAGAAAACATGCCATAAGTGGTTGTGAAGAGGGTTTTGCAGGCTAGATCTTGAAGAGGAATGTTGTATTGAAGAAAAGAGGTGAATAGGTAGGAGGGGCACCCAAAAAGAGGCAGGCGCGCAAGTCATGGCCATGCAAGTATACTTTCGCGACATGAGTACACTTGGGTGATAGAGAACCTGAAGGGTAATACTTGGGCAAGACATGGCTGATGCCCTTAGAATTATCCCTAGATGATTCCAGAAGGGTGGTGCGCAAGTTTCCATGAGAGGATAAGGCGGCACGCAAGTGTCTACATTTACCTTAAGGGTTGGACACTTAGGCGCGCAAGTATTGATGAGTTCTAATTCTTAGGCCTTATTCTTCCTCTTTAGAGATTCCATTTTGGGTAAAGAATTACCTTAGAAGTGTTCAGAAGACTTCAGACAGAGACTTGGGCAACCAGAGCTTGAATATGAGTTTTTTATTTTTTCCCTCATTGAAATGGGTGTCCCACAGGGGTATTTATAAGCCACTGAGCACCTTGGGAAAAATAAGAATAAGGCGCACGGGTCACTTGCATGACCCCTATGTGGCGCGCAAGTGACTTGCACGACCATAAAGAAACTTGTGCGACCCATGTTTAAAAGGTTCTTTGTTCATGACTTTGTCAATTTTTGATGTTCTTCAAAGGATGACTCTATTTGTGCTTATGTAATTTTCCTTTTCCATTCGTTAGACTCTGTGATGGAAAAGAGCATCAACAGTCATTCCTAAAAATATTAAATGATCCCTGAAAATTTTAAACCAATATTCATTCATATAATATTTTCAATGTATTTACTTTTATAATTGTTAATACATTTAAAAAATCAATTCAATTCCAATTAGACTTAACTTGAATAATATGAATTTATTTATAGATTTGGGGCTCGTACATCCTTTGGAAATATCCCAGACCCCAGTGGTGGGGCCCACCAATTCCTATATACCTATTCACATATAGAAGGTATATTCTTGAATATGATATTTTGTGCACCCCTTGAGAACCTTATCTCAATAGAAGGGAATAATATTCAAAAACCAAAAGTGGAATCTTGGAACCTTTCATAGACCCTAAAAAGGTAATGAGTAGTCATAGAAATGAATACCAACCCATAGACACAGACTATGTAATATAATCTCCTTGTATTTATATATCTGATAAAGAATGATGCACATCCATTCCATATTCCTTTCTTTCTTTATTATTAATTTATCTAACTAGACATATTTACCTTCAACTACCATGTCCAGGAATTTATCATGAAACAACAATCCCTTACCACCTAGATTAAGATAAATAACTTCATCAATTCGTAAGTGAAATATTCCTTCTTGAGCATTCAACTAATTCCATACCACTAATGAAACACCCAACAGAAGCTGACTCACCACAATTTGATTATCATGGTTTTTTACTTACAGAAATGTATGTGATCAAATGACACACAATGAAAGTTATTTCCGTTTTGGATACCAATACAAATGTCTATAGATAGGAATATCCAATGAAAACCAAAACATGTGGGGTTTCTATTGGCAGGTTTTTCCTCATGATATCATCTAAAACAGATCACCTCGTAAGAACTTCATGATTATAAGTCTCAAATTATACGATCCCCCTTAACCTGATAGTAAAACATCTACTATTTCCAATCAGTATGATGTATCTAAACATATGAAATATTGTTAAGATTAATTTCATAGTATATTGAGGTTTGATTATATAATGGTACCTTCTATAACCTTTTCATATGAAAATTAATATATTGAAGTTACCTTTGAATTATGTATGCCTATATTTCAAAACAATAATGGTAAGAATATATCATGAATATATCACTATATACATGTAATGTTAATAAAAATGTACCGTATAGTTAGGTATAGGTAACCTACTATTATAACACACCACATCCACTAGAGACAACATGTTAACCAACCATCTTAGCTCTCACATGAATAATATCTGGATTCAATTGATTCAGAGATTTAGTTGTTCGGTATTTCACATCTCCAAAATGTTTTTATTCTGCTATGTGTGACCTCATTTCCCTTGGAAAATATCTTCAAGAGAGGTAAACCTCAAGTGTGTACCTTTTTGCCACTGTCAAAACAAGACATAATAACTCGTATCGGTATCATCATTTAGATTTTGAAAAGACTTTACTTACTAGTCATGATTCCAATATGTAGATACCCGAAGCTTGACATACATATACATTACATTACTTTTGCAGAATACATAATACATAATGAAAACATACACACAAGGACCGTAATAGTTTAGTGTCTTTGGAAAATCAGAAAAATAATCCTCTAATCGTGATGAAAGATCTTCAACATCTCCCATAAATATCTTCCCCTTTTTTTCTTACCTAAAAACCTTTCTTTATATCCTGGGGAAAAGAAAACATAAAAGGGGTGAGCTCAAATTCCCAGTAAGGGTAAACATAGATAACATAAAACAATCCATAAACATTTTAATGCAAAAACTTGAACATAAAATCTAAACATCAAAATATTGAGCAAAGACCTGAATCTTGGAAGTACGTAAGGCATATATCATAAGGGAACATCAATAATGATAAAATATCATGGGAATAAAACATGTAATTGTGGCAACCATTAATCACATGTTATTATTTCCATAGTAGCCAAGGCATTACTGCCATGACCATCTAAGTGGACAAAGTCCCTTCCTGAATCGAGTTCACTCCACGTTTCAGTCCTGTAATACTGAACTAGATTAACTTGCCATTCCAGCCATCTCTATCTCATGAGATATAAATATTTAACCAATGCATTGGAGGGATATATAGGTCCCACCCATCTCATAATGAAATCATTCTTACTTGTGCCACAAAATAAACATACATCATTCATAATAACCCAAAGAATAAAATGGGTTTCATAAACATCATCCCATCATCACATAATCCATATAAAAGAAATGGATATCATTTCATAATAAGAAAAGTGAATCCATGTAAATCATAGAGACTTTATACTTAAAACATACACATATTAAATAATTTCATCTTAGATGGAAAATGGGTTTGATAAAATACTTGAAATGAATTCTTGAGGAAAATATCCTTTTTTATTCAAAATGAATTTCTTTTCACAAAACATCATGCAATTTTAAAAGAAAAATATTTTTTTGAAAATAGTCATGAAATATTTTGGAGTAATCTTCATGAAAATAAGGCTTTATAAAACCGTAAAAATCCTTTCATTTCGTATAAGTTAAAAAAACATTATTCTCGTAATTTTTCTTAAAAAGTCAAAAAAGTACCTCGTAAAAGAAATATTCCTTCCATACAATGTGGTAAAGTAGAAAAGGGTAAAAATGACTTTAAACATACATGGAAGAAAATTAAACATTTTATGAAAACATTTTGAGAACATATGGACATGGATAATAATCATAACCCCAGTAAATACTTAAAAATAAACAATCTTGGATAAGAATGAGATTGAAATAATTATCCCTTACCTTAGGTCTGATATGCTTCGTATGGATCCTAACCTCCTGTATATTGATTTAAATAATTTCATTGACTTATTAAATAATCATATTCATTGTTATGATATCATATATGTTTCACTTATGACTTTATATTACCCGTTCTTTTGTAACTTCCATGTTAAAGCAACGTTTTGGGTAAAATCATTTAATTTATTGTAAGTGTTTCGACTAATCATTCTTGATATTATTAATTATATCCTGATTTACATTATTCCATAATTTAAAACATGATTTTTATATAACATATATTCATCATATTCATATATATTATTGATTGATAAAAGGAATGAAATACACCGTTCATGGAGACGGTAGGTCGTACGTACGCATGAACGCTGTTTTCGTTTCCTTATTCAATTGAATGAAATTAAGTAGATGACATAAATATATATACACATAAATCAAGTATCATTAGTATTTCATATATTTCATGATTACTTATTATATATACTTTATAATAATTCCTGAATGGTTAACATGGAGAATGAATCTCATTGCGTCGTGGAGACGGTAGTCTGTACATACGCACGAGCGATGATATCATTTCCATGATCGTGGAATTTCATTTAAGTGTATGTATAATATTTTAGAATCAATATCACTTTTAAATAATCATATATAGTTATTTATTTACACCATTATTCCCATCCAAGTAAGGTGGTGGTTGAAAACTGATTACACCACGGTGTGGAGACAATATTCTGTACGTACGCACGCGCGGTGATTTTTTTTCCGTAGGATTGATAGATGGTGAAATAGGGTTGTTTCATACTTATAAAAACATATAAATATATGATTGATACTGATTTTATTACTTCATAATGAAACAACTAATGAATAATAAGTGGAAGAAGAAATAAAGTTGAAAGAATCGGTAATGGATATTACCTCTTCTTTCGACACGCCTTTTTGAAACGTCCTCTTAGAGCACTAAGATTGGCCTTTGAAGAAAACCAGAACCTCTAGGATGTTTCTAGGGAAGTGTAGAAAAGACATTGGCAGGGTTTGGACGATCTTTAAGGTTCAATGTAGTGTGAGGAAGAGAGGGAGGAGGTGTCCTTTTATAAGGGAGGAGAGGGGCACCCTTGGAATAACTAAAACAATTATTTTATTATAAAGTCGTATTCGGTTTTTAATATCTCCAAATTGAGTTATTTCTAATATATGGTGGGTATGGGTCGAAATACTCTCATAAAATAGAATTTAGACAAATTTAGGGTTCTATTTTAACCTTATCATTTAGATTTAACTTTGAGTTAAATAATTTTTCTTTTACCCTATCTTCTTGTTTTCTTACACTATAAGGTTAATGAACTTACTATAACATGGAAAAATAACCCCAAGTTGTTTATTATTAATATGTATAACCTTATCTAAGTCATTTGGCCGATCCTTAGATTTTTAGGAATAAAATTACAATTAATATTATAATATTTGTTTTAAAAACTATTTTATGTCAATTTTGACACTATTTGGTAAGTTATTTTTGTGAAATTCATAAAAGAATTATTAGTTCTAAAAAAGTTAACTTAATCAATACTAACATGTCTTATTAACCTATAAAATTATTTTAATTCATAAAAAGTCTCAAATTACATTTATATGGGTATTTATAACATCAATTATGTCAATATTTCATTAATAAGATAATTACTTCATCATCATTGTGTCTTAAATAAATTAAACTATTTAATGTCTAAAAATTACAAATAAAATACCATTAAGTAGGAAATAGTTTTAGCTTTCTAATTATTACTTATAGTCGAATTTATCTTATTTATAACTCCATATTAAAAATGATTTAGTTATTATACTTTGATTTTAACTATTTTAACCCTTCTTTAAAATAAATTAATAATAAATGTCCTAATCTAATCTAAGTGGGCCTAAATGGTCATATTTTATGACTAAGGTTGTTTTTAGTCGAATTAAACTTATCTAATAGAATTGTGACATGTTTTTGGGTAATAATAATATCATTTTTACCCTTAATTACCCTATTTACTTTTAACCGTGGTAAATAAAAGTAAAAAGTTACTATTCAACAGAAAATATTTTTATCTCATTGAACCAAATTTTACATAATAACATCAACCGTGTCTCTGAGTTTTTTAAAATTCCATTCACAAAAGCGGTAAAATTATGTTTTATGTAAATTTTCAAATTCTCCTAGGATGTGGGTAACAGACGGCCAAAAGTTCAATAAAATTTTTATATATCTAAAATTATTATAAAATGACTCCAATTAATTTCATTGAACATATATTGGTATTATGTATCAATTTTTACTTAAAATAAATTTAAATAAAATAAATAATTATTTAAATAAAAAGTCGGTTTTTAAATAGTAACCTAGTGTTTCCACTATTCATCAAAAATTGAAAGTTTTCAGAAAAATACCAAAATTTCACCCTAGGCTAATTTCGATATTCCGAACCAAAAACTGAAGTCCATTTTGAAAGATAAAATTCCAAAAAGTGGGTATTACTATTCATAACGGCTAGTTCATAATAATATTATAATAATATCTCGTTTAGTGAAATGTGGTATTGCGTACTCCAAAAGATGTCGAAGAAGGTCATGATTGCGTGTAATGCTAGCCAAGTCAGGGCTGCATGTAGTGAAATCTCTGTTTGGTGTTGCCTATGACATAATCACAACTTATTTCATTTATATATTAAACAAATTCTATACTTAATGTTGCGTAGAATAATTTACACACAACGAACTTCAAATAGTGTGTAACACTATCCAAGAATAGTGTTGCGTATACAGCAAGATAATACAGTTTTGCGTATAGTACAAGCTAATCTTGGTGTAGTGTAAAACAGAGGACATCAATGTAATTAAAAATAATATTTCTCATAAAATCTCAGGCTGTTACATTCTACCCCCCTTAAAATGAATTTCTCCCTAAAAATTCATCGGGGTTTTAAATTGTTTACTACTTGAAAGTTTCTTTCATAGATACCTACATCATAAAAAAAGAATACTAAAACTTCATTTTTAAAAAGGAAAGTTAGAAATGTAACGGTTACCCATATTAACTCATCACTGGGTTTCCACATAAGAGAACATGAGTGAAAATATGGATATGGAAGAGAAATCTAATCATCATGTTCTGATGGAGAGTGGTAGAGAACATGGCTATGAAATATCCAACAATCTCATATCCATAGATTTGCGATGATATAAGGTACCATCTAATTCATTAGATATAAGATCACTAGTACAATATTTTTGGTTTTCAATATCATTTCCCTAAAGTTAAAAATTTTGAATTGGAAGAAATACTAGCTTAATTTTGGTACAATCTCACTAATGTTCGTGAATTGAACAATTTCGACTTTATCTATTAAAGAAATGAATTTGAATTTGTTATTCGTGAAGCGTTAGTAGATCATGTGATAGAATGATGGGTCATTCCATCTGTTTCAAAAAAAAAGTTTAGCAAAAGTTATAAGTCCATCTTATAGTGAGATTAATCGTATATGGTTCCAAAAACGGACTTATACTTTGTTTATCATATTTATTAATAAAATAAAACTACTTTCCACTAACCAGGGACTTCCTGTAGGCCAGTGGTAGGTGATAAAGGCCTGTCGCACTTCGGTTGTGGGTTCGATTTTCATAGCCTTGTCCGGTGCGACGTGTTGTCGCCCGTCCTGCAGGTTTTCCTTTTTTCTAAAATTACATCATTATGACATTCCATCGATATTATCAAAAATAGTTCTAGCCTTAAACTAACTTATGTTCAACATAATCCTTTTCAAATCTTTAGGCTTATCCAAAATACATATGTCCAAGCTTATAGTATAAATAAAACAATTACTAGAAATTTCATCTACCGAGCATGTGAATACCATCATTTATCCCAGATATATCTCGTTGATCACATTCCAATCATGTGAATACCTTAATCATGTATTCTCTTGAAAAATGAATACCCATTTAACCTTAGTGAAAACATGAATGCTGTCAAAAGTTAACTCTTTCCACATACCAAAATCCCAAAATTTCTATATACTCAAACCATGATATCACTTTGTCCTTATTTTAGTCATGAGCTCATGATTACTATCATATTATTTTCTCCTTATCCCTTACATATGCGCATTTCATCAGCTTTCCAAAAATATTTCAATCACTTTTTCATGGTTACCAGTACCATATAAAAATTGATAACCAATACATAGATATTACCAAATTCCACAATACCATAAATGAGATTCCATGATACTATTTTTAAATCCCATTACATAAACACTTAATCCTTACCCAACATCATTTTCATACTCAACATCACAAATAGTTATCGCATGAGACTTCCCTTTATCCTTTACTTTAAGAGGTTGCTCATGTTGATCATCATTAATCCGTGGATTAGGGAATTTATTATCATAATTCCCCATTTCCTTGCACTTGAAGCATTGAAGTGTTGGTGGAGAGTCCATTGTAGTCTTTTCTCTATTCATATCATTAACAACTTTTTTCTTATTACATTGACAATCAACTGCTCGATGACCTTCTTTTCCACACATAAAACATTTTATAGTACCTGTTAGGAAATCTCCACCATGCTTCTTTCCACACTTTGAGCATAAAGAAACATTCAAATTATTTTCACCATTTTTCTGAGATTTCTCCTTGAACTCCATCTTTCATTTCTTGTCAAAACCATGAGATGGATATGTTACACCAACTTCTAGTTCTACCTTGATAGCACAACGCACAAGTTCTCTATAGCTACTGAAGTCTCTTATAGCTAATGCCCTTCAAAGACTTGGTTTTAAGACACTGGAGAATCGATCAACTTTACTTTCAGGTTGGATGATAAAGCCAGATGCATACCCTGCAGGCCTTGTAAAATTCGCTTCGTATATACCAACAGATTCATCATCCTTCTGCTTAATCTCAAGAAACTCCTTTTCTATCTTTTTTCGAAGAATACGAGGTAAGTACTTATTGAAAAATAAGTTCTTGAACTCGTCCCA
This sequence comes from Viscum album, assembly GCA_963277665.1. Classification (NCBI taxonomy): domain Eukaryota; kingdom Viridiplantae; phylum Streptophyta; class Magnoliopsida; order Santalales; family Viscaceae; genus Viscum; species Viscum album. The sequence goes on from OY728153.1 coordinate 1,882,096,134, forward strand.
TTCCATGGACTGAATTTCATCTCTTGGCCTCGTATTATTGATAAGATTACACCATTGATCAGCTTCTCCTTCCAAAAGATATACTGCTAAGATGACTCTATCATGTCCAGAACATTGGAGAACTGAAGATATCTTTTCAGTGGTACTGATCCATTGCTCAGTAACAAGTGGATCGGAAGACCCACTGAATGAAGGTGTATGTTGCCTCATGAAGGACTCAATAGAATATTGTTCCCTTCTCTGCTCATTTGGAAGTCCAGAATGATTCATAGTTTGTGTAAGTATATCAATAAAATTTTTCACCCCATCTCCCATAACATTGGTTTGTTCAGGAGGAAAATAATTTCATTGTCCATTTCATTGATCAACATGGTTCCTTTGGGTTCCAACCATCGTCTAAAACCCAAAAATAATAGTGTTAGAGGCAAATATCATGCTAGGGAAAACAATATAATAAAGGGGGAGTAACTTCAATATCTAACATATTATGTTTAATTCTATGATCGTTACCATAATTATAGGATTATAACCTATACTTATACGTAACCTTAGGGACATACCTATACACACCTTAGAAATATCTTTAGGGGTTTCACTAAAGTTATCGCATCCTAGTTTCCAAAGGTTGACTAAACCTTTCCTCTGATACCAACTGTAGAGACCAGAAGATTGACGTACATATACAATAAATTAATTTTGCAGAATACTTAATACATAATGAAAACGGACGCACAAGGACTGTAATAGTTTAGTGTCTTTGGAAACTCGGAAAAATAATCTTCTAATCGTGATGAAAGATTTTCAACATCTCCCATAAATATCTTTCCCTTCTTTCTTACCTAAAGACCTTTCTCTATATCCTGAGGAAAATAAAACATAAAAGGGGTGAGCTCAAATGCCTAGTAAGGCTAAACATAGAGAACATAAATCAATCCATAAATATTTGAATGCAAAAACTTGAACATAAAATCTAAACATCAAAATCTTGAGCAACGACCTGAATCTTGGAAGTACGTAAGGCATATATCATAAGGGAACATCAATCATGATAAAATAGCATGGGAATAAAACATGTAATTGTGGAAACCCTTAATCACATGTTATTATTTCCATAGTAGACAAGGCATTTCTTCCATGACCATCTTAGTCGACAAAGTCCCTTTCTGAATCAATTTCACTTCTCGTTTCAGTCCTGTAACACTGAACAAGATTAAATTACCGTTCCAGCCATGTCTATCTCATGAGATATAAATCTTTACCCAATGAATTGGAGGGAGATATAGGTCCCACCCATCTTATATTGAAATCTTTCTTACTTGTGCCACAAAATAACATACATCATTCATAATAACCCAATGAATAAAATGGGTTTCATAAACATCATCCCATCATCACATAATCCATATAAAAGAAATAGATATCATTTCATAATAAGAAAAGTGAATCCTTGTAAATCATAGAGACTTTATACTTAAAACATACACATATGAAATAATGTCATCTTATATGGAAAATGGTTTTGATAAAACACTTGAGATGAATTCTTGAGGAAAATATCATTTCTTCTTCAAAATCAATTTCTTTTCACAAAACATCATGAAATTTTAAAATAAAAATATTTTCTTGAAAATAGTCATGAAATATTTTGGAATAATCTTTATGAAAATAAAGCTTTATAAAACCGTAAAAATCATTTAATTTCGTAAAGTTAAAAAACATTGTTCTCGTACTTTTGCCGGAAAAGTAAAAAAAGTACCTCCTAAAAGAAATATTCCTTACATATGATGTGGTAAAAGTAGAAAAGGGTAAAAATGACTTTAAACATACATGGAATAAAATTAAACATTTTGAGAACATATGGACATGGATAATAATCATAACCCCAGTAAATACTTAAGAATAAACAATCTCGGATAAGAATGAGATTGGAATAATTATCCCTTACCTTAGGTCCGATATGCTTCGTATGGATCTGATTCTCCTGTATATTGATTTAAATATTGTCATTGACTTATTAAATAATCATATTCATTGTTATGATATCATATATGTTTCAATTATTACTTTATATTACCCATTCTTTTGTAAATTCCATGTTAAAGCAGCGTTTTGGGTAAAATCATGTCATTTATTGTATGTGTTTCAACTTGTCGTTCTTGATATTATTACTTATATCCTGATTTACATAATTCCATAATGTAAAAAATGATTTATATATAATATATATTCATCATATACATATATATTATAGATCGATAAAAGGAATGAAATACACCGTACATGGAGACGGTAGGCCGTACGTACGCATGAATGTTGTTTTTGTTTCCTTTTTGAATTGAATGAAATTAAGTAGATGACATAAATATATATAAACATAATTCCAGTATCATTATTATGTCATATATTTCATGATTACTTATTGTATATACTTTATAATAATTCATGAATGGTTAACATAGAGAATGAATCTCATCCCGTCGTGGAGACGGTAGTCCGTACGTACGCACGAGCGATGATATCATTTCCATGATCGTGGAATTTCATTGAAGTGTATGAATAATATTTCAGAATCAATATCAATTTGATATAATTATATATAGTTATTTATTTACACCATTATACCCATCCAAGTAAGGTGGTGGTCGAAAACATATTACACCACGGCGTGGAGACGGTATTCCGTACGTACGCACGCGCGGTGATTTCATTTTCTGTAGGATGGATAGATGGTTAAATAGGGTTTTTTCATACTTATAAAAACATATCAGTATATGAGTGATACTTATTTTATTACTTAATAATGAAACAACTAAATAAGAATAAGTATAAGAAGAAATAAAGTTGAAAGAATCGGTATAGGATATTACCACTTCTTTCGACACGCCTTTTTGAAACCTCCTCTTAGGGCACTAATATTGGTATTTCAAGAAGACAAAAACATATAGGATGTTTCTAGGAAAGTGGATAAGAGAAATTGGAAGGGTTTGGCCTAGCATGAAGGTTCAAAGTGGTGTGAGGAAGGGGGGGAGGATGTGTCCTTCTATAAGGAGGAGAGGGGCACCCTTGGAATAACTATAAATATTATTTTATTATAAAGTCATATTCAGTTTTTAATTGCTCCAAATTGTGTTGTTTCCAAGATAAGGTGGTGATGGGTCTAAATCCTCACATAAAATAGAATTTAGACAAGTTTAGGGTTCTATTTTAACCTTATCATTTATATTTAACTTTAAGTTAAATAATTTTTCTTTTACCGTATCTTTTTGTTTTGTTACACTATATGGTTAATAAACTTACTATAACAAGACAAACGAAACCCAAGTTGTTTATTATTAATATATATAACCTTATCTAAGTCATTTGGCCGAACCTTATATTTTTAGAAATAAAATTACAATTAATAATATAATATTTATTTTAAAAACTATTTTATGTCAATTTTGACACTATTTGGTAATTTATTTGTGTGAAATTCATAACAGAATTATTAGTTCGAACAAAGTTAACTTAATCAATACTAACGTGTCATATTAACCTATAAAATTAGTGAAATTCATAAAAAGTCTCAAATTACATTTATTTGGGTATTTATAACATTAATTATGTCAATATTTCATTAATAAGATAATTACTACATCATCATTGTGTCATAAATAAATTAAATTAGTTAATGTCTAAAAATAAAAAATAAAATACAATTATGTAGGAAATATTTTTATATTTCTAATGAATATTTATAGTCGAATTTATCTTATGTACAACCCTATATTAAAAATAATTTAGTTATTAAACATTGATTTTAATTATTTTAACACTTCTTTAAAATAAATTAATAATAAATGTCCTAATCTAATCTAAGTGGGCCTAAATGGTCATATGTTATGCCTAAGGTTGTTTTTGGTCTAATTAAACTTATCCAATAGGATTAGGACATGTTTTGGGGTAATAATAATATTATTTTTACCCTTAATTACCCTATTTACTTTTAACCGTGGTAAATAAAAGTAAAAAGTTACTATTCACCAAAAAATATTTTTATCTCATTGAACCACAATTTACTTACTAACATCATCCAAGTCTCTTGGATTTTTGAAATTCTATTCACAAAAGCGATAAAATTAAGTTTTATGTAGATTTTCAAATTCTCTTAGGAGGTGGGTAAAAGACGGTCAAAAGTTCAATAAAATTTTTATATATCTAAAATTATTATAAAATGACTACAATGAATTGAATTGAAATTATATAGGTATTATGTATCAATTTTGACCTAAAATAAATTTAAATAAAATAAATAATTATTTAAATAAAAGTCAGTTCTTAAATAGTAACCTAGTGTTTTCACTATTCATCAAAAATTGAAAGTTTTCATAAAAATACCAAAATTTTACCCTAGGATAATTTCGATATTCCACAACCAAAAATGAAGTCCATTTTGAAATATAAAATTCCAAAAAGTTGGTATTACTATTCATAACGGCTAGTTCATAATAATATTATAATAATAACTCGTTTAATGAAACTTGGTATTGCGTACTACACACGTTATCGAAGAAGGTCATGATTGTTTGTAATGCAAGCCAAGTTAGGGCTGTATGTAGTGAAATCTTCGTTTGGTGTTGCGTATAAAATAATAAAAACTTATTTCATTTATACATTAAACAAAATCTATACTTAATGTTGCATAGAATAATTTCCACAAAACGAACTTCAAATATTGTGTAACACTAGCCAAGAATAGTGTTGTGTATACTGCAAGTTAATATGGTGTTGCGTATACTACAAGCTAATCTTGGTGTAGCGTACAACACAAGACATCAAAGTAATTAAAAATAATATTTCTCATAAAATCTCGGGCTTTTACATTCTACCCCCCTTAAAATGAATTTCGCCCTCGAAATTCATCGGGGTTGCAAATGGTTTAAAACTTGAAATATTCTTTCATAGAAACCTACATCGTAAAAAAAAGAATAATAAAAATTTATTTTAAAAAAGAAAGTTAGAAATGTAATGGTTACCCAGATTAACTCATCACTGGGTTTCCACCTAGGAGAATATAGGTGAAAATATGGATATGGAAGAGAAATCTAACCATCATGTTCTGATGAAGAGTGGTAGAGAACATGGCTATGAAATAGCCAACAATCACAAAGCCATAGATTTGCGATGATATATGGTACCATCTGATTTGTCAGATATAAGAGCACTAGGATAATATTTTTGGTTTTCAACATCATTTCCCTAAAGTTGAAAATTTTGAATTAGAAGAAATACTTGCTTTATTTTGGTACAATCTCACTATTGTTCGTGAAGTGAACAATTTCCACTTCATCTCTTAAAGAAAGGAAGTTGAATTTTTTATTCGTGAAGCGTTAGCAGATCTTGTGATATAATGATGGGTCATTCCATCTGTTTCAAACAAAAGTTTAGCAAAAGTTATAAGTCCATCTTATGGTGAGATTAATCGTATATGGTTCCAAAAATGGATTAATACATTGTTTATCATACTGCTTAATAAAATAAAACTACTTTACACTAACCAGGGACTTCCTGTAGGCCAGTGGTGGGCGATAAAGGCTTGTCGCACTTTGTTTGTGGGTTCGATTTCCACATCCTTTTCCGACGCGACGGGTTGTCGCCCATCCTGTAGGTTGTACTTTTTTCTAAAATTACATCATTATGAAATTCAATCGATAATATCGAAAACAGTTCTAGACTTAAACTAAATTATGTTCAACATAATCCATTTCAAATCTTTAGGCTTATCCAAAATACATCTGTCCAAGCTTATAGTATAAAGAAAACAATTACTAGAAATGTCATCTACCGAGCACGTGAATACCATCATTTATCCCAGATATATCTTGTTGATCACATTCCAATCATGTTAATACCTTAATCATGTATTCTCTTGAAAAATGAATACCCATTTAACCTTAGTGAAAACATGAATGGTGTCGAAAGTTAACTCTTTCCACATACCAAAATCCCAAAATTTCTATATACTCAAACCATCATATCACTTTGTCCTTATTTTAGTCATGAGCTCATGATTACTATCATATTATTTTCTCCTTATCCCTTCCATATGTTCATTTCATCTTCTTTCCAAAAATATTTCAATAACTTTTTCATGGTTACCAGTACCATATAATAATTGAAAACCAATACATAGATATTCCAAAATTCCACAATACCATAAATGAGATTCCATGATACTATTTTAAAATCCCATTACATAAACACTTAATCCTTACACAACATCATTTTCATACTCAACATCACAAATAGTGATCGCATGAGACTTCCCTTTATCCTTTAATTTAAGAGGTTGCTCACGTTGATCATCATCAACCCGTGGATTAGGGAATTTATTAGCATAATGCCCCATTTCCTTGCACTTGAAGCATTGAAGTGTTGGTGGAGAGTTCATTGTAGTCTTTTCTCTATTCACATAATTAGCAACCTTTTCCCATTACTTCAACAATCAACTGCTCGATGACCTTCTTTTCCACATTTAAAACATTTTCTAGTACCTTTTTGGAAATCTCCACCATGATTCTTTCCACACATTGAGCATAAAGAAACATTCATCTTCTTTTCACCATTGTTCTGAGATTTCTCCTTGAACTCCATCTTTCATTTCTTGTCAAAACCATTAGATTTATATGTTACACCGACTTATAGTTATACCTTGATAGCACAATGCGCAATTTCTCCATAGCTACTGAAGTCTCTTATAGCTAATCCCCTTCGAAGACTTGGTTTTAAGCCACTAAAGAATCAATCAACTTTACATTCAGGTTGGATAATAAAGCCAGATGCATACCTTTCAAGCCTTGTAAAATTCGCTTCATATATAACAATAGATTCATCATCCTTCTGCTTAAGCTCAAGAAACTCCTTTTCCAACTTTGTTCAAAGAATACGAGAGAAGTACTTATTGAAAAATAAGTTCTTGAACTCATCCCATTCCATGGACTCAATTTCCTCTCTTGGCCTCGTATTATTGATAAGATTCCACCATTGATCAGCTTCTCCTTCCAAACAATATACTACTAAGAAGAATTTATCATGTTCAGAACATTGAAGAACTGAAAATATCTTTTCAGTGGTACAGATCCATTTTTTAGCAACAAGTGGATCGGAAGACCCGCTGAAAGAAGGTGGACGTTGCCTCATGAAGGACTCAATAGAATATTGTTCCCTTCTCTACTCATTTGGAAGTCCAGAATGATTCATATTTTGTGTAATTATATCAATAAGATTTTTAACTCCATCTCCCATATCATTGTTTTTTTAGGAGGATAATCATTGCATTTTCCATTACATTGATCAACACGGTTCCTTCGGGTTCCATCCATCATCTAAAACCCAAAAAGAATAGTGTGAGAGGCAAATATCATTCTAGGTAAAACAACATAATAAAGGGGGAGTACGTTCAATATCTAACATATTATGTTTAATTCTAAGATCGTTACCATAATTATAGGATTATAACCTGTAATTATACTTAACCTTAGGGACATACCTAGACATACCTTAGAAATATCATTAGGGATTTCACTAAAGTTATCGCATCCTAGTTTCCAAAGGTTGACTAAACCTTTCCTCTGATACCAACTGTAGAGACCCAAAGCTTAACGTACATATACATTACATTAATTTTGCGGAATAATTAATACATAATGAAAACAGACACACAAGGACCGTAATAGTTTAGTGTCTTTGGAAACTCGGAAAAATAATCTTCTAATCATGATAAAAGATCTTCAACATCTCCCATAAATATCTTCCCATTTTTTATTACCTAAAAACCTTTCTTTATATCCTGGGGAAAAGAAAACATAAAAGGGGAGATCTCAAATGACCAATAAGGGTAAACATATAGAACATAAAACAATCCATAAACATTTGAATGCAAAAACATGAATATAAAATCTAAACATCAAAATCTTGAGCAAAGACCTGTATCTTGGAAGTACGTAAGGCATATATCATAAGGGAACATCAATCATGATAAAATAGAATGTGAATAAAACATATAATTGTGGAAACCATTAATCACATGATATGCTTTCCATAGTAGCCAAGGCATTGCTGCCAAGACCATCTTAGTGGACAAAGTCCCTTTCTGAATCGATTTCACTCCTTGTTTCAGTCCTGTAACACTGAACCGGATTAACTTACCATTCCATCCATGTCTATCTCATGAGATATAAATCTTTACCCAATGAATTGGAGTGAGATATAGGTCCCACCCATCTCATAATGAAATCATTCTTACTTATGCCACAAAATAAGCATACATCATTCATAATAACCCAATGAATAAAATGGGTTTCATAAACATCATCCCATCATCACATAATCCATATAAAAGAAATGAATATCATCTCATAATAAGAAAAGTGAATCCATGTAAATCATAGAGACTATATACATAAAACATACACATATGAAATAATTTCATCTTAGATGTAAAATGGTTTTGATAAAACACTTGAAATGAATTATTGAGGAAAATATCCTTTCTTCTTCAAAATCAATTTCTTTTCACAAAACATCATGCAATTTTAAAAGAAAAACATTTTGTTGAAAATAGTCATGAAATATTTTGGAGTAATCATCATGAAAATAATTTTTTATAAAACCATAAAAATCCTTTCATTTCGTATAAGTTAAAAAAACATTCTTCTCGTACTTTTGCCGGAAAAGTCACAAAAGTACCTCGTAAAAGAAATATTCCTTCCATACAATGTGGTAAAAGTAGAAAAGGGTAAAAATGAATTTAAACATACATGGAAGAAAATTAAACATTTTATGAACACATTTTGAGAACATATGGACATGGATAATAATCATAACCCTAGTAAATACTTAAGAATAAACAATCTCGGATAAGAATGAGATTAGAAAAATTATCCCTTACCTTAGGTCCGATATGCTTCGTATGGATCCGAACATATTGTATATTGATTTAAATAATGTCATTGACTTATTATATAATCATATTCATTGTTATGATATCATATATGTTTCACTTATGACTTTATATTACCCGTTCTTTTGTAAATTCCATGTTAAAGCAGCGTTTTGGGTAAAATCCTTTCATTTATTGTATGTGTTTCGACTTGTCGTTCTTGATATTATTACTTATATCCTGATTTAAATAATTAAATAATGTAAAACATGATTTATTTATAATATATATTCATCATATACATATATATTATAGATCAATAAAAGGAATGAAATACACCGTTCATGGAGATGGTAGGTCGTACGCACGCATGAACGTTGTTTTCGTTTCCTTATTGAATTGAATGAAATTAAGTAGATGATATAAATTTATATATACATAAATCCATTATCATTATTATTTCATATATTTCATGATTACTTATTTTATATACTTTATAATAATTCATGAATGGTTAACATGGAGAATGAATCACATCACGTCGTGGAGACAGTTGTCCGTACGTACGCACGAGCGATGATATCATTTCCATGATCGTGGAATTGAATTGAAGTGTATGTATAATATTTCATAATAGATATCAATTTAAAATAATCATATATAGTTATTTATTTACACCATTATACCCATCCAAGTAAGGTGGTGGTCGAAAACAGATTACACCACGGTGTGGAGACGGTATTCCGTACGTACGCACGCGCGGTGATTTCGTTTTTCATAGGATGGATAGATGGTGAAATAGGGTTCTTTCATACATTTAAAAACATATCAGTATATTAATGATACTGATATTATTAATTAATAATGAAACAACTAAAAACGAATAAGTAGAAGAAGAAATAAAGTTGAAAAAATCGGTAATGGATATTACCTCTTCTTTCGACACTCCTTTTTGAAACCTCCTCTTAGGGAACTAATATTGGTCTTTGAAGAATACCAGAACCTCTAGGATGTTTCTAGGGAAGTGGAGAAGAGAAATTTGCAGGGTTTGGCCGATCATGAAGGTTCAATGTGGTGTGAGGAAGAGAGGGATGAGGTGTCCTTTTATAATGGAGGAGAGGGGCAGCCTTGGAATAACTAAAAATATTATTTTATTATAAAATCATATTTGGTTTTTAATAGCTCCAAATTAAGTTATTTAGAAGCTAAGGTGGGGATGGGTCGAAGGACTCTCATCCAATATAATTTAGACAAGTTTAGGGTTATATTTTAACCTTATCATTTAGATTTAACTTTAAGTTAAATAATTTTTCTTTTTCCGTGTCTTCTTGTTTTCTTACACAATAAGGTTAATAAACATACTATAACAAGACAAACGAACCCCAAGTTGTTTATTATTAATATATATAACCTTATCTAAGTTATTTGTCTGAATATTAGATTTTTAGGAACAAAATAACAATTAATAATATAATATTTTTTTTTAAAAACAGTTTTATGTCAATTTTGACACTATTTGGTAATTTATTTTTGTGGAATTCATAACAGAATTTTTAGTTAAAAAGAAGTTAACTTAATCAATACTAACGTGTCATATTAACCTATAAAATTAGTTTAATTCATAAAAAGTTTCAAATTACATTTATTTGGGTATTTATAACATCAATTATGTCAATATTTCATTAATAAGATAATTATTGTATCATCATTGTGTCATAAATAAATTAAATTAGTTAATGTCTAAAAATTACAAATAAAATACAATTATGTATTAAATCCTTTTATCTTTCTAATTAATATTTATAGTCTAATTTATCTTATTTATATCCCTATATTAAAAATGATTTAGTTATTAAACATTGATTTTAACTATTTTAACCCTTCTTTAAAATAAATTAATAATAAATGTCCTAATCTAATCTAAGTGGGCCTATATTGTCATATTTTATTTCTAAGGTTGTATTTGGTCGAATTAAACTTATTCAATAGAATTAGGACATGTTTTAGGGTAATAATAAAATCATTTTTACCCTTAATTACCCTATTTACTTTTAACCGTGGTAAATAAAACTAAAAAGTTACTATTCACCAAAAATTATTTTTATCTCATTGAACCAAACTTTACTTACTAACATCAACCATGTCTCTTGGATTTTTGAAATTCCAATCACAAAAGCGGTAAAATTATGTTTTATGTAAATTTGCAAATTCTCCTAGGAGGTGGGTAAAAGACGTTCAAAAGTTCAATAAAATTTTTATATATCTAAAATTATTATAAAATGACTCCAATGAATTGCATTGAACTTATATAGGTATTATGTATCAATTTTGACCTAAAATAAATTTAAATAAAATAAATAATTTTTTAAATAAAAAGTCGGTTTTTAAATAGTAACCCAGTGTTTTCACTATTTATCAAAAATTGAATGTTTTAAAAAAAATACCAAAATTTCACCCTAGGCTAATTTCGATATTCCGAACCCAAAAATGAAGTCCATTTTGAAAGATAATATTCCATAAAGTGGGTATTACTATTCATAACAGCTAGTTCATAATAATATTATAATAATATCTCGTTTAGTGAAACATGGTATTGCGTACTACACACGCTATCGAAGAAGGTCTTGATTGCGTGTAATGCAAGCCAAGTCAGGGATGCGTGTAGTGAAATCTCCGTTTGGTGTTGCGTATAGCATAATGAAAACTTATTTCATTTATACATTAAACAAAATCTATACTTAATGTTGCGTAGAATAGTTTCCAAAAAACAAAGTTCAAATAGTGTGTAACACTGGCCAAGAATAGTGTTCTGTATACTGCAAGCTAATATGGTGTTGCATATAGTACAATAAAATCTTGGTGTAGCGTACAATACAAGACATCAAAGTAATTAAAAATAATATTTCTCATAAAATCTCGAGTTGTTACACAATATAAGGAATATATCATTGAATATAATAAATTGCTTCTTATCTATCTTAGAATCCTTAACACACTCAATATTATTAGATATGGCTACCACTAACTTGTATGAGCATGTATCGCTCATTAAATTAATATGACTATGATATTAGATGATATTAATCTAAGGAAGACTATTTTGTGTCCCACTAAAACTTGTATCCTTTCCTCTCCACATACCAGGTACATATCCTTGGCACTTGTCATGTACAATTTGATAGTTCTGACTACATTACTTTTAATTATTTTAGATATAAATGATAATTTGTTACCATAAATTTTATGTTGTAAATATTAGGTCATATACATATCATTAAATATATGATTGATATATCATAGAAGAATATATATTTAAACATATCAAATCAATATCCTCCTATGTTATAGAAATGTATACCCAGAGAGAGATATTTAATGTGGTCATGGTAAAATTTCTCTCTAAAAGTTTTCCAAATCATATTTATAAATACATTATCTGTATATAAATTATTTACTAGGTATAAAAAAAATTTTAATCTAAAATAATATATCATATTCTTTAAAATTTTGGTTTCTACTTTAATTCAATCTCTAGAGATAACTTTCATCGCAATCTTAAGTAACCATAGGTCCACTAACTATTTTCCATATGTTTCCAAACATATTTCACTTCAAAAACAATGGTTATCCCCCTAACATATGGTAGAACCATGGAAAATATAAATTATCAAATGAATGTTCTATTATCTAGATTCTTACTTTAATCCTAAAATGGGTTTCAATGACATGCACCCTTTTTTGGCATTCTAGGATTGCAACATCCCTTCTGGTTTCATCATATTAACACCTTCCATGATTTGTGGTCTTGATATCCGATGCAAAATAAAATATCATAGAAAATATATCTCGCCTGTAATGATTTAGTGGATTTATTCATAATAATTTGGTGTAAACAATTGATCCTTATTGGTACATCTCATATACCATCCAAGTATAATCTAACATGAATAACTACCACAATATTCAAAATAATAATCCCCTTCCACTTGTATACATAAAATAAATTATTGAATTTTAATTGATCTTATTAATTTTAGATAATTTAAAAATATTGATTACTTGTAGGAATTATTATTCACAATGAATAATGGATCACCAGCCATGGTGAATATAAGACAATCATCATGGTTCTGTCTTTTATACACAATATGTGTCTCTAGAACATTTTTTTTCCACTCCTCTTGTTGAACTTGTTCTTATGAAAACCACTTTTTCACCTATGTCATTGACTAAACCCAAGTAAACTGACCTCCCACTATCTCAAATTGATATGTACACCCTTAAATATAAACGTAGTCTATAAATTGAGTATATATTTCTCTCATCAAGATTATTGTAATATCCTAACAAATGTATAAGATAATTACAAAAGATTCACTTTATGTTTTTCATGATTGATGTTTTTTATACCCTAAAAAACTCTTTAAATAGAAAAATGTGTTCTTATAATAATGTATTTTCATAATATTACAACAGATATGATATAAATTTTTCATGTTAGTTGGCATATGGTTATTGGATAATTTCGTTATTTGTGAAGCACATCTTGAAATATAATGGAAGTTTCTATGATGATTATTTGTACTAACCTTGATAATCCTTTTACTAACATCAAGTATCTATTCTATATAAGGGAATATGATTTCATAAATTAATCCATGCTGCATTTTTTTGGAATGTTAACATGTGAGACTCATCATCGAACCTCCTTATTAGCACCATGAATATGATGTCAATAAGGTAATTTTTTTTTGGAAATTATATCATGCTATATTATATTGATTGATGAATTCATGATATATATATATTGTTTAGATAACTATCCTGAAGCATCTCATAACTTCTGAATATCCATATACCATACATAAATGAACCTTATGAATTATGATTACCACTAGCTTACCCTGGGAATTGTTCCTGCTCTCTAGGTGAACTAGTTACTAATTCTTTGTTTCTCAGATTTTTTTATAAATATTTCATTTTCAAAAATTAAGTATCTATATTGATAATACCTAAGGTATTTATCTTGAACAAGTATAAAATCCATAATGGGTAAATCATAGACATCCACTTATATTTTTTTCCTAACAAATATTCATCTTGTCACAACTGGGATTAAGTCTTACATTTTTTTGATATTTTTCAAGTATTTATGATGATTCATGTATCATAGAACCATTACGTGAGTATATGACATGATAAAAACATTCATTCATGAACTATAATATTGTATACATTTTTTCAAAGTACTTTTGAGATTTTTTTTGGATATACTCAATAAATTTTCAAATAAGATCATTCACTTGGCAATTATAAGTTGTGTTCTTCTCACAACTAACTTAAGAACCAACCTCTCTTAGCTGTTGGGATAATACACCTTACTTATTTAAAGTTTTATACCTTTATGGTAATTATAATTCAATACAAATATGTGATAAGAATATTGAATTTATTACCTAAGAAGTATGTTAGAAACAATACTTATAATCAATGAATATACCTGAATAAGAAGCAATTTATTTTTTATATAATTCAGTTCATTATGATTAAAATTACTTATATTTATTTCATGTTATGTGAATCTATTTACATCTTATTTAGTTCCACTTTCATTGAAGGACGTTGTGAAGGTTCCTCTAGAATGACTCTTTACATTGGTCTTTTCATATTGTCTTTCAATTGGGTCACCTTAAGAACTCAAGATGAATCTTTATATGTTGTACTTATAGCTTAGATAACCTTACCTAGAAGGTAACAAAGTCTGTTCTCTATAATTTTCATTTTGTAATAATAAAATATTGTGGAGTAAATTGATGAATATCATATGAGAAATGGATTATATGAGGGATCATTATCCATCTTTCAATTTACACATATCTGGTGTACTCATCACTTAATCATATCTCACTTAACATTCTCTTTGTAAGCATCTAGGAGATGAGAAACCATGTGAAATCATCCATTTATTGATGTTTTATTCACAAAAATCATCAAATATTAATGATAATATTATAAAAAACCCATTATATGCAATACATGAGTCTCCTGTAATTTTTTTTTAACACCCTCTCTTCCTGAGGTGGATTAATAGGTCTTAAAGACACTACGACCTTAAATTTACAATATTGTAGTATTTTGAATAATAACATGTAATAATATCAGAATAAATAAATAAATAAATAAATAAATAAATAAATAAATATACACCAGACATGAATTCGTCGGCCTATGGATAATGATAAGTCGATACACATTAAACTAGTGTAATAAAATAATTTCCTAACTAAAAAGTAAATCCATAATAAATTATTTTCATGGAATAATTTAATGAATGAATAAACCACTCTTACTTTTAATTATTTTTTTTGTCGCTCAGTCCCAATGATAATATATTTTTAATTATAAAAATTAAATTAATAAAAGAATTTAATTTAACACCTATATTAAATTAATTTAACCCATAATATTAAAATTAATTTGGTAAAAAAAAATGTAATATTTAATTAATTTTATTTAAAACCAAAAATTAAACTAATTTATATAAATAGTTTTTAATATATCTAGTTATCCAGGATCTGAAACCCTATGCAGGGATGATGCGGGAATGGCTAAATCCAATCATGCTCATTCTAAGATGTGCAGACCTTATGCTGAGGTGTTCTGGGCCAGGATCAACCTCTAAATCACATTTTAGTCTAGTTAGACACTCTCAAACCCAATTAAACCCAAAACTACCTGAATTAAACTGAATGGTATCAAGGTATGGTATACCTCGCATGGGAGGTTCGTCGGAGGTGCCCGAGGTGGATGGTTAGAGACAGGCCTATATTATGTGTGGTTGGGCCACTGGGGAAGGGAAACTTGACACTCTAGGATGGAAGAGGCAACACTCTAGGTTCGAATCAATGCGATCTTTAGGGAGAGGATGGATGTATGGAATTTAGGATTGAGGAGTACGAGATCCAACTGAGGGTGGTAACTTTCTTTATGAGGAGGAAGTTAGGGACTATGTGGAGGTACGAGTAGGAGGTGAAACAGGATGGTGGCAGATGAAAAAAAGGCTGAATAGGGGAAGGGGACACCCTAGAATATGAGGCTAGGTACGTGGCTGATCTACACACAATGGGAGGGGTGAAGGCTAGGTAGTCTATGCTAGTAGATCTAGCTAGAGGAGCTTGTAGGCAAAAATTGAGGCTAACCAAGAGGTGCACCAACAACACTCACTGAATGACAGAGGAATCAATGAAAGTAGATCTATGTTAAGGGAGCTACATAAGGATGAATGGGGTGTCCCAACCCTTGAAAAACATGTTTTTTATTTTATATATTTAATCATCATCTGACCACACATTTTATATAAAAAGTTACTTTTAACTCAATAAATCATTGGATGAAATTATGTCATGACACCCACCCTTTTAATATAAGAATTATTATTCCAATTCAATTTTTCTAAATCCTACAACATTAGAATTGTAATAAATTATTATAATAAAATTATTATTATAATTAATATCATAGAACACGATGAAAAAAATACTATTCTAATAAAAATTTTCCTAACCATTGATTGATTTCATAGGAAATTAATTTTTACGATAGCCTTTGGGTATATTAACATATCAACATATCTTTTTTTGATTTAATACCCACCCAATGTCAATTTTAATCCAATTTAAAACATTTTATCGCTATAGACTATTCATCTAGTGCCAAGTTGAAACTACATCTATGGCATTAATCCTGGAACGATGACCTATTATAAATTTAACACAGTTTTAAATTTTTTCCCTTTTCTTCAAATTTTCAGACATTTATATAATTCTAATTGGAAGTACCATGTGAACAATAGAAGATTGTGGGATGTAAACTTAATATCATTACATTGGTGATTGATTTAACACAGTCATCAATGATGAATCTCAACCCCGATATGGCCCAATGATCACATGTGATGAAATTTAAGCACAAACATTAAACAATAAATACCTTTTTTTATTAGAAGATTATCTCGAAATCTACCAGTCCCCAGTGATCGCTACTGAAATAATCCGAACATGAATTCCTCTAGATCATATGCACATTCTTCCAAAATAAAAAAAAAATCGTCGATCATATAATTCTTCGTGCAGGAGTGGTAATCCAACGATACCTTCAACATTTTAATGATCACTGTATCGCCCTTCTTGAGATGCACAAGGGAGATCTCGATCCTATCACTTGGTTGGAGAGATTATCTCTCTATAAAGAGAGATATGAGAGACTATCCCTAAAGAGATCACGATGATCATTTCCATGTGAGAAACTATCTTCTCCTATTTATATTTTGTTGTAAAATTACCTGGAATAGTCTCCCTGACTCCTAAATATTTAACACACTTCATAAATGTTTTATTGTGACTACTGTGTTGATTTATAAATATAATTTATATTTATCTGACATTATTATATTATAAAAAATATATTACATGATAAAACATGTGCCCTTAATTTGATTCATAATTCCCACAAATATTAAATAAACCTTGAATATTTTAATGTAATATTCATTATTATAATATTTATTATAGATTTATGTTAATAATTTTAATTAAATTTAATATGTAAATCCAACACCAAGTATTCTTAACTTGAATAATATGAATTTATTTATTCATTTTGTGATCATACATCTTTGGAAAAATTTCAGACAGTAGTGGTGGGGCCCACTATTTCTTATATACTTATTAACAAGAATTGGAAATATTTTTAAATATGCTATTATGTGTGACCCTTTAAGACCTTATCTTGATAGTAGTGAATACTAATCATAGAACAAAATAAAAATATAGCCACCCATCATAGCCCCTAAACAGATAACAAGTAGTCATATAAATAACAAAAACTTATGAACACACACTAAATAAGATAACTTATTTGTATTTAGGTATTTCATAATGTTGGGTGAAAACCCATGTCACCTTTCTTCATTATTTTTTATCTAACTGGATGGATTCATCTTCAAAAGCCAAGAACATGGATTTTTAAAGATAACAACCATATTGATCAACCACGCCTGCAATATATAACTACATCAACTCAGAAGAGGAAAATTATATCTTGACTATTATACCAATGATATACCACCAATGACACAATCGACACAAGCTACCTCTCCACAACTTCATTATAATGGTTTTTAACATGCATCAATGTATGTGGTCAAATGGAACACACTGATAATGATCTCAATCTTGGACAATAATACACATGTCTGTAGATTGGAATATCCAATGACACCCAGAACATTTAGTGTTCCAATTTGAGTGTCCATACTCATGATCTCTTCAACTATAGATCAACAAGTGAGAACTTCAAGAAAAGAAGCCTCAATTATTATGAGACCCTAACACCTGATAGTCAATAATATACAATTTCCAATTAGTATGATGTATCTAGACCGTATGAAATATGTTAACGATTAATGTCATAATATCTAGAGGTCATCATTATAGCATTGGATATGCTATAAAATTTTGATATGAAAATTAATATATGATATTACCATAAAATATGGGACACAAAAATGTCTACACTATAATGGTAAGAATACATCTTGTGTTTCTCACTATATACATGAAATTTTAATCGATAAGTATAGTATAGTTGTGTTTATGGCACCCAATATTACAACATACTATGGGGTGGGCAGGTCTACTTCATCAAGAAGAAGTATGGGTCAATATGAATCTACATTGATTATCATGATCTCAAAAAAATCAAAATAATGAAAAATTGTCCCATCCTATAGATAGATGACCTATTAAATCAACTAAATGGGGTCTGGTATTTCAAAAAGGTATACATTCTTTCATGATATCCCCAATTAAAGGAGAAAAGGAAGATATTTCCAACACCTCCTTTATAATATTGTATTGACACTATGATCTTATAGTGATTCCCTTTATAATCACTAACTCTGAAACAATATTTATATAATTAATGGTTAGAGTCTTTGTAGATTACCTTAAAAAATATTTATGTTAGTATTATAGAGGAAATTAAAATATACTTCAAAATAATGTAGAATCATGAAGAAAATTTAAATACTATTATAAAGACATTGTGAAAGGAGAATAAATAATAAAAGTTTAGTAAATGCGAGTGTTGGATAAAGGAAGTATTATTAATGGGGCATGCTATCACATTAGAATGGATATTTGTAGACCATTATAAGAAAAAGGCAGTTAAAGAGTTTCCCACAACAAAATTAATAATAGATATCTATAGTTTGATTAAAACATATGGGAATTACCAATGATACTTGAGAAAATTATCATTATTTTCAAACCCTCTATCCAAAATGACTTAGAAGGGAGTAAACTTTTTCTATAGTAATGAACATGAAGAGAGCTTAATAGGATTAAAAGAGTCTTATCACTACAATAATACTTAAATTACATACATATATATATAGAAATTTTCATGTGATAAAGGGATTATTAAAAGAAGGGCTCGAGATATGTACTAATATAGAATGGTAAAGTGATATCATGTTGCTAGAGGAAGTTGAATGTCTATGAGAATAAAAATAAAATAAATGATCTCGAGTAAGCTAATGTAATTATTTGGTATTATTATATCAATGGGTGAATTATTATATATTTATAAATCATAAGATCCTCAAATATATATTCACATATAAGGAGATTAATATGATCCATTATAGATGGTTAGAAATGAGCAAGGATTACAACTTCTCATTCTATTACTATAAATGGAAATATAATAATGTAGAAGATGATCTAAGTATAATTTTTTTTGGTAACCATATAAATTATGATAATTGGGAAGGATATAATTTTAATAAACTCTAAAAGGATTGACATGGGAATCATAAAGGATGGAACATCATAATTCCTTTCTCAAATTATTAATCAACCATCCATTTTAGGGAATATAAATGATACTCAATGAGATAATGTGGAAATTCAGAATAAGGTATAAGCTATAAGAGAAGTGAAATCCATAGAGGTCAAAATTGATGAGGAATGAGCAGTAAGATTTGGGTCATCACTATGAGAACCATAAAATACTATAATAAAGTAGATTTTTTGAATGGTACACATAGATCAACCGTTTCCATCCAACTAGGGACATGAAGATACATCTAGATATTTGAGAGAACTATTGGTGGGAAAATAAGGAAAGGAGATAATAAAATATAAATTAAACTTCCTGATATGTCAGGAGGTAATGGATAAAAGGAAAAAATTCCATAGTGATTTTGAAATCACTACCCATACCAATATGTAAATAAAAGAACACCATGAAGGTCATTGTCATTCATCTTTTCAAGATATCAATAGTAAATAATTCTCTATGTGTTGTAGTGGATCATCTTACAAAGGGTTTTCTTTACATTTTAATTTTTATGGAATTCTCACTCAAATAAATTGCAATGATATATGTCATAGAAGTGGAGAGGATGCATGGGATACCATTATAAATTATATCCAATCAATATCTGAGAAATACCACCATGTTCTAGAAGATTATCCATCATGATCACAACACTAAATTAAACTTAATTTTGGATTATCACACCAAAATGTATGATAAATTTTAATAAAGTATCCAGACACTGGAAGACATGGTTTGATAATTCTCTATAGACTTAAAAAAAGTATGAGATCAACATATTACTCTAATTGAGTTCCCATAAAATATTAACATTCAATAAAAAATCCAAATGAATCTATATTAATACCTCTTTGGGAATTTATAAATAAAACCCCCATGATGGTATGATTTTAGATAAAAAAGATAATATGACCCAAAATCATTGTGAAAATGATAAAAATGGTTAGAACCATTCTGCAGCACATCAGGGATGCTCAAATTTTAGAAAAAAGATATATGTTGAATATTGTTAATGAGACTTTATGTTTGATGTTATGGAAATTTTATTCCTATATATACCCCTCATAAAATTTAACACCCCATGATTTTACGAAAAATATTCTTTTTAATTTCATTAATGTATTGTGTTGTACGCTACACCAAAAGGAGCTTGCAAAACACGCATCCCTGACTTGTCTTGTATTACATACAAGCACGGCCTTCCACGATAGCGTGTGTTGTACGCAATACCGAGTTTCGCTAAACAACGATATGCTATTAAAATATTATTAAAACTAGCCATTATGAATAGTAATACCCAATTTTTGAAATTTTAAAAAATTTCTTTTTGAAAATAGACTTCATTTTTGGATTTGGAAAATCGAAATTAGCCTAGGGTGAAATTTTGGTATTTTTTTGAAAACTTCAAATTTTTGATGAATAGTGAAAACACTGGGTTACTATTTAAAAACCGAATTTTTATTTAAATAATTATTTATTTTATTTAAATTTATTTTAGATCAAAATTGATACTTAATACCTATATATGTTCAATGTAATTCATTGGAGTAATTTTATAATAATTTTAGATATATAAAAATTTCATTGAACTTTTCACCGTCTTTTACCCACCTCCTAGGAGAATTTGCAAATTTACATAAAACATAATTTTACCACTTTTGTGAATGGAATTTCAAAAATCCGAGAGACACAGTTCATTTCAATAAGTAAAATGTGGTTCAGTGAGATGAAAATAATTTTTGGCGAATAGTAACTTTTTACTTTTTTTTACCACGGTTAAAAGTAGATAGGGTAATTAAGGGTAAAAATGTAATTATTATTACCCTAACACATGTCCTAATTCTATTGGATAAGTGTAATTCGAACAAAAACAACCTTATGAATAAAATATGACCATTTAGGCCCACTTCGATTAGATTAGGACATTTATTATTAATTTATTTAAAGAAGGGTTCAAATAGTTAAAATCAAAGTTTAATAAGTAAATCATTTTTAATATAGGGTCATACATAAGATAAATTAGACTATAAATATTCTTTAGAACTATAAAAAGATTTCCTACATAATGGTATTTTATTTGTAATTATTAGAAATTAAATAAGTTAATATATTTATGACACAATGATGATGCATTAATTATCTTATTAATGAAATATTGACATAATTGATGTTATAAATACCCAAATAAATGTAATTTGGGACTTTTTATGATATAAACTAATTTTATATTTTACTATGACATGTTATTATTGATTTAATAAACCTTTTTCGAACAAATCATTCTGTTATGATTTTCACAAAAATAAATTACTAAATAGTGTCAAAATTGACATAAAATAGTTTTTAAAACAAATATTATATTATTAATTGCTATTTTTTTCCTGAAAATCTATGTTTCGTCCAAATGACTTATATAAGGTTATATATATTAATAATAAACAACTTGGGGTTCGTTTGGCTTCTTATATTAAGTTTATTAACCTTATAGTGTAAGAACACAAAAAGACACGGTAAAAGTAAAATTATCTAACTTAAAGTTAAATCTAAATGATGAGGTTAAAATAGTAAACTAAACTTGTAAAAATTCTATTTGATGAGATTATTTCGACCCATACCCACCTTAGCTTTGAAATAAATCAATTTGGAGCTATTTAAAACTGAATATGGCTTTATAATAAAATAATATTTTTAGTTTTTCCAAAGGTGCCCCTCTCCTCCCTTATAAAAGGAAACCTCCTCCCTCTCTTCCTCACACCACTTTGAGCCTTAATTCTCGGCCAAACCCTGAAAATTTCTTTTCTCTACTTACCTAGATAAATCATAGTGGTCCTGGTCTTCTTCAAAGACCAATTTTAGTGCCCTAAAAGGAGGTCTCAAAGAAGCGCTTCAAAGAAGAGGTAATGTTCATTACCGATTCTTTCAACTTTATTTCTTCTTCCACTTCTTCTTATTTAGTTGTTTCATTATAAAGTAATGACAACAATATCACTCATATACTGATATGTTATTATAAGTATGAAAAAACCCTATTTCACCATCTATCCATCCTACAGAAAATGAAATCACCGCGCATGCGTACGTACGGAATACCGTTTCCACGCCGTGGTTTAATCTATTTTCCACCACCACCTTACTTGGATGGGTATAATGGTGTAAAGAATGAATATATATTATTATTTTAAAGTGATATTGATTCTTAAATTGTATACATACACTCCAATACTATTCCACGATCATGGGAACGATATCATCGCTCGTGCGTACGTACGGAATACCGTCTCCACGATGTGATGCGACTCGTTCTACATGATTTTCATTACATAATTATTACATAAATGAATTGAGTGAATTAATATGATATATATTACACTAATACCATTATGGAAATGAGGTATCTATAACCTAAAATAAGAATAAGAATTTATTCGACAAAACACACATAAGAACAAAAAGCAATAAACACCCAAATAACAAGTAACAATGAAATATAACTAATACAAAGATAATAATATGACCATATATGATATCATAACAATGAGTATGATTCTGTAATAAGTCAATGACATTATTTAAAACATTATACAGGAGGGTCGGACACTTACGAAGCAAATCGGAGCTAAGGTAAGGGAAATATCACAATCTCATTTTTATCCGAGATTGTTTATACTTTGGTATTTACTGGGATGTATTTTATCATCCACATCAATTTTTCCTCAATATGTAATATTATTTACATCTACCTACAATTTTTTAAATCCAATTTTACCCTTTGGTGAGTTTTTAGTAAAATATATGAAAGGAATCTTTTGTCGTTTTTCATACGAGGTACTTTTTGACTTTTCCGACAAAAGTACGAGAAGAATTTTTTTTAACATATATGGAATGAATGGATTTTTATAACATTATTTCCAAGAAGCTTCACTTACAAGTTTTCACGTTTATTTTTAATCAACTTCTTTTAGTTTATAATTGTAGTACATGTTAAGAAAGGAAAAGTTTTTTTTCAAGAATGGAGTTCAAGTGTTTTATCAAAATTATTTTCCATCTAAGAGAATATAGGGTTCTGTTTATATCCCTATTATTACATTGACTTGATTATGTTGTGATGGAATTATTTTTATGAATTCCTTTATCTTATATGAATTGTTTTATGATGTCATTATGTTTAAGAATCCCATTTTTATTACATGGGTTATGCAATGATGTATAATTTTTTTGATTTTGTGGCACACATAAAAATGGTATCATTATGAGATTTGTGGGACCTATATCTCCCTCCAATGCATTGGGTAAAGATTTTATATCTCATGAGATAGACATGGATGGAATAGCAGGTTAAACAGGTTCAGTGAAACAAGACTGAAATGAGGAATGAACTCGGTTCAGAAATGGACTCTGTCCACTAAGATAGTCTTGGAAATGAGTCTTGACTAATGAGAAATGATTTTCTATGATTATGTATGTATCCCAGAAAGATTCATGTTTTATGTTATGATTATTGTGATTACATTTCACTACCATGATTTATTCCATGTTATGAAATTATGATTCTTTTTGCAGGGTATGATTTCAAAATTGTTATGTTATTATGAATATGATGTGATTGATATTTCTTTTGTCTACCCTTACTGAGAATTTGAGCTCACCCTTTTATGTTTTATTTTCCCCAGTACATAAAGAAAGGTTTTAGGTAAGAAAAAAAAACGGAAGATCTTTATGGGAGATGTTGAAGATCTTTCACCACGATTAGAAGATCATATTTCAAGTTTCCAAAGACACTAAACTATTACGGTCCTTGTGTGTGTGTTTTTGTAATGTACTAAGTATTCCGAAAAAGTAATGTAATGTCCATGTACATCAAGCTTAGGGTCTCTACAGTTGGTATCAGAGGAAAGGTTTAGTCAACCTTTGGAAGCTAGGATGCAAGAACTTTCATGAGATCCCTAGAGATATTTCTAAGGTATGTCTGGGGATGTCCCTAAGGTTAAGTAAACGTTATAGTCCTAGAATTGCGCTAACCATCTTAGAATTAAACCTAAGATGTCAGATATTGATGGTACTCCCCCTTTATTATGTTGTTTTCCCTAGCATGATTTTTGCCTCTCAAACTATTCTTTTTGGGTTTTAGACGATGGCTGGAACCCGAAGGAACCGTATTGATCAATGTAATGGACGATGCAATGATTGTCCTCTTGAACAAACCAACGTTATGGGAGATGGAGTGCAAAATCTTATTTCTTTACTTACACAATCTATGAATCATTCTGGACTTCCAAATGACCAACGAAGGGAACAATATTCTATTGAGTCCTTCATGAGGAAACGCCCACCTTTTTTCAGTGGGTCTTCCGATCCATTTTTTTCTGAACAATGGATCAGTACCACTAATATGATATTTTCAGTTCTTCAATGTTGTGAACATGATAAAGTCATCTTAGCAGAATATCATTTGGAAGGTGATACTGATCAATGGTGGAATCTTATCAAGAATACGAGGCCAAGAGATGAAATTGAGTCCATGGAATGGGACGAGTTCAAGGACTTATTTTTTAATAAGTACTTCCCTCGTATTATTGGAACAAAGATGGAGAAGGAGTTTCTTGAACTAAAGCAAAAGGATGATGAATCTGTTGGTATATATGAAGTGAATTTTACAAGGCTTGCAAGGTATGCATCTAGCTTTATCATCTAACCTGAAAGTAAAGTTGATCGATCCTTCAGTGGATTAAAACCAAATCTTTGAAGGGAATTAGCTATAAGAGACTTCATTAGCTATGAAGAAATTGTGCGCTATGCTATTAAGGTAGAAATGGAAGTTGGTGTTATATATCCATCTCATGGTTTTTAAAAGAAACAAAAGATGGAGTTCAAGGAGAAATCTCGGAATAATGGTGAAAAGAAGATGAATGTTTCCTTATGCTCAAAGTGTGGAAAGAATCATGGTGGAGATTGTCTTAAAGGGACTAGAAAATGATTTAAGTGTGGAAAAGAAGGTCATCGAGCAGCTGAGTGTCGAAGTAATGGAAAAAGGGTTGATAATGGTGTGAATAAAGAAAATACTGCAAAGAACGCACCAACAACACTTCAATGCTTCAAGTGCAATGAAATGGGGCATTATTCTAATCAATGCCCTAATCCAAGGGTTAATGATGATCGACACGAGCCACCACTTAAGGCAAAGGACAATGTGAAGTCAAATGCAATCACTATTGGCGATGTTGAATATGAAAACGATGTGGTGGAATGATTAAGTGTTTATGTAATGGGATTCCAAAATAATGTTCTATATAGTATCATGGAATATTGGAATATTTATGTATTGGTCTATTGTGGTTTTCAATAATTTTATGGTACCGGTAATAATGTAAAGTGATTGAGATATTTTTAGTAAGAAGTTGATATGCGCATAAGGAATGGATAAGAAGATAATGAGATGTTTGATTGTATTCATGAGATCATGATTGATATAAGGACTAAGTGATATCATGGTTTGAGTATAAAGAATTTTTAGGATTTTGGTTTGTGGAAAGTGTTAACTTTTAACTGCATTCATGTTTTCACTAAGGTTCAATGGGTATTCATTCTTTAAGAGAATACATGATTAAGGTATTCACATGTTTGTAATATGACCAAAAATATATATCTTATGATATATGGGGGTTAAATGGTGGCATTCACGTGATTATGATGTGACATTTCAAGTAATCATTTTCTTTATACTATGAGCTTGGACCGAAGTATTTTAGATAAGCCTAAAGATTGGAATGGATTATGTTGGACATAAGTTAGTATTGTGTAAGGATAGAACTTTTTTCAATATTATTGATGGGATGTTATAGTAATATAGCTTTAGAAAAAGGACAACCTACAGGACGGGCGACATCCCATCACATCAGACAAGGGTGTGGGAATTGAACCCACAACTGAAGTGTGACTGGCCTTTATCGCCTACCACTGGCCTATAGGTAGTCCATGGTCAGTAGAAAGTAGTTTTATTTTATTACGCGGTATGATATATGAAGTATAAGTTCATTCTTGGAATCTTATACGATTAACCTCACCATAGATGGACTTATGTATATTTGATAACTTTTGCTAACCTTTTGTTTGAAACAGATGGAATGACCCATCATTCTATCACATGATCTATTAACACTTCATGAATCACCAATTAAACTTCATTTATTTAAGAGATGAAGTGTAAATTGTTCAAATCACGAACAACAGTGAGATATTACAAAAATAAAGTTAGTATTTATTCTAATTCAAATTCTTCAACATTAGAGAAATGATCCTGAAAACCAAAAATGGTGTCCTAGTGCTCTTATATCCGATGAATCATATGGTACGTTAGATCATCGAAAATCTATGGCTTTGTGATTTTTGGCTATTTCATAGCCATTTTCTCTACCACTCTCCATCAGAATATGACTGTTATATTTCTCTTCCAAATCCATATTTTCACTTATGTTCTCCTATGTGGAAACCCAATGATTAGTTAATTTGGGTAATCGTTACATTTCATACATTAGTTTTTAAATCCAAGTTTTGTTATTCCTTTTTACAATGTGGGTTTCTATTAAAGAAAATTTTGAGTAGTAAACCATTTATAACCCTGACGAATTTCGAGAGAAAAATTCATTTTAAGGGGGGTAGAATATAACACCCCAAGATTTTACGAAAAATATTCTTTTTAATTTCATTAATGTCTTGTGTTGTACGCTACACCAAAATGAGCATGCACAACACGCATTCCTGACTTGTCTTGCATTACACGCAAGTGTGACCTTCCACGATAGCGTGTGTTGTACGCAATACCCAGTTTCGCTAAACAACGATATGGTATTAAAATATTATTAAAACTAGCCGTTATTAATAGTAATACCCACTTTTTGAAATTTTATAAATTTTATTTTTGAAAATGGACTTCATTTTTGGATTCGGAATATCGAAATTAGCATAGGGTGAAATTTTGGTTTTTTTCTGAAAACTTTCAATTTTTGATGAATATTGAAAACATTGTGTCACTATTTAAAAAATGACTTTTTATTTAAATAATTATTTATTTTATTTAAATTTATTTTAGGTCAAAATTGATACATAATACCTATATAAGTTCAATGTAATTCATTGGAGTAATTTTATAATAATTTTAGATATATAAATATTTCATTGAACTTTTCACCGTCTTTTACCCACCTCCTAGGAGAATTTCAAAATTTACA
Organism: Viscum album; assembly: GCA_963277665.1. NCBI lineage: Eukaryota > Viridiplantae > Streptophyta > Magnoliopsida > Santalales > Viscaceae > Viscum > Viscum album. The sequence goes on from OY728153.1 coordinate 1,882,124,181, forward strand.
AAAAACTTAATTTTACTGCTTTTGTGAATTGAATTTAAAAAATCTGAGAGACACGGTTGATGTCAATAAGTAAAATGTGGTTCAACGAGATGAAAATAAATTTTGGTGAATAGTAACTTTTTACTTTTTTTACCATGGTTAAAAGTAAATAGTGTAATTAAGGGTACAAATGATATTATTATTACCCTAAAACATATCCTAATTCTATTGGATAAGTTTAATTCGACCAAAAACAACCTTAGTAATAAAATATGACCATTTAGGTCAACTTGTATTAGATTAAGACATTTATTATTAATTTATATAAAGAAGAGTTAAAATAGTTAAAATCAAAGTTTAATAAGTAAATCATTTTTAATATAGGGTTATACATAAGATAAATTCGACTATAAATATTAATTATAAAGATAAAAAGATTTCCTACATAATGGTATTTTATTTATAATTTTTAGACATTCGATAATTTAATTTATTTATGACACAAAGATGATGCATTAATTATCTTATTAATGAAATATTGACATAATTGATGTTATGAATACCAAAATAAATGTAATTTGAGACTTTTTATGAATTAAACTAATTTACTAGGTTAATATTACATGTTAGTATTGATTTAATTAACTTTTTTCGAACTAATCATTCTGTTATGATTTTCAAAAAAATCAATTACTAAATAGTGTCAAAATTGACATAAAATAGTTTTTAAAACAAATATTATATTATTAATTGCTCTTTTATTCCTAAAAATATAAGGATCGGCCAAATGACATAGATAAGGTTGTATATATTAATAATAAACAACTTGGGATTCGTTTGTCTTTTTATAGTATGTTTATTAACCTTATAGTGTAAGAACACAAAAAGACACGGTAAAAGAAAATTATCTAACTTAAAGTTAAATATAACTGATAAGGTTAAAATAGTAAACTAAACTAGTCCAAATTCTATTGGATGAGATTAGTTCGACCCATACCCACCTTAGATTATAAATAAATCAATTTGGAGCTATTTAAAACCGAATATGGCTTTATAATAAAATAATATTTTTAGTTTTTTCAAAGGTGCCCCTCTCCTCCCTTATAAAAGGGCACCTCCTCCCTCTCTTCCTCACACCACTTTGAGCCTTAAATATCATCCAAACCCGGAAAAGTTCTTCTCTCGACTTACCTAGAGACATCCTAGAGGTCCTGGTATTCTTCAAAGACAAATTTTAGTGTCCTAAAAGGAGGTTTCAAAGAAGCGCTTCAAAGAAGAGGTAATGTCCGTTACCGATTTTTTCAACTTTATATCTTCTTCCAATTATTCTTATTTATTGGTTTAAATATGAAGTAATAACATCAGTATCACTCATATACTTATATGTTATTATATGTATAAAACAACCTTATTTCACCATCTATCCATCCTACAGAAAATGAAATCACGGCGCGTGCGTACGTACGAAATACCGTCTCCACGCCGTGGTGTAATCTATTTTCCACCACCACCTTACTTGGATGGGTATAATGATGTAAATAATGAAAATATATGATTATTGTAAAGTTATATTGATTCTGAAATAGTATACATACACTCCAATACAATTCCATGATCATGGGAACGATATCATCGCTCGTGCGTACGTACGGAATACCGTCTCCATGATGTGATGCGACTCGTTCTGCATGATTTTCATTACATAATTATTACATAAATGAATTGAGTGAATGAATATGATATATATTACACTAATACCATTCTGGAAATGAGGTATCTATAACCTAAAATAATAATATGAATTTATTCGACAAAACATGCATAAGAAAAAAAAGCAATAAACACCCGAATAACAAGTAACAATGAAATATTACTAATAAGAATCTAAGAATATGACCATATATGATATCATAACAATGAGTATGATTCTTCAATAAGTCAATGACATTATTTAAATCATTATACAGGAGGTTCGGACACATACAAAGCAAATCGGACCTATGGTAAGGGAAATATCACAATCTCATTTTTATCCAAGATTGTTTATACTTTGGTATTTACTGGCGTGTATTTTATTATCCACATCCATGTTTACTCAATATGTAATATTATTTCCATCCACATACGATTTTTTAAATCCAATTTTACCATTTTGTGAGTTTTTAGTAAAAGATATGAAAGGAATCATTTGTCATTTTCCGTACGAGGTACTTTTTGACTGTTCCGAAAAAAGTACGAGAAGAATGTTTTTTTAACTTATATGGCATGAATGGATTTTTAAGACATTATTTCAAAGAATCTTCCCTTAAAATTTTTCAAGTTTATTTTTAATCAACTTCTTTTAGTTTAGAATTGTGTGACATGTTAAGAAAGGAAAAGTTTTTTTTTTCAAGAAAGGAGTTCAAGTGTTTTATCAAAATGATTTTCCATCTAAGAGAATATAGGGTTTTGTTTCTATCCCTATTATTACATTGATTTGTTTATGTTGTGATGGAAATATTTTTATGAATTCCTTTTTCTTATATGAATTGTTTTATGATGTCATTATGTTTAAGAATCCCATTTTTATTACATGGGTTATGCAATTATGTATGACTTTTTGGATTTTGTGGAACACATAAGAATGGTATCATTTTGAGATGGGTGGGACCTATATCTACCTCCAATGCATTGGGTAAAGATTTTATATCTCAGGATATAGACATGGATGGAACGGAAGGTTAAACTGGTTCGGTGAAACGGGACTGAAACGAGGAATGAACTCGGTTCAGAAATGGACTTTGTCCACTAAGATAGTCTTGTCAATGAGTCTTGACTAATAAGAAATGATTATCTAGGATTATGTGTGTATGCCACAAAGCTTCATGTTTTAAGTTATTATTATTGTGATTACATTTCACTACCATGATTTATTCCATGTTATGAAATTATGATTCTTTTTGCAGGGTAAGATTTCCAAATTGTTATGTTCTTATGAATATGATGTGATTGATATTTCTTTTGTTTACCCTTACTGAGAATTTGAGCTCACCCTTTTATGTTTTCTTTTCCCCAGGATATAAATAAAGGTTTTATGAAAGAAAAAAGGGAAGATCTTTATGTGAGATGTTGAAGATATTTCACCACAATTAGAAGATTATATTCCGAGTTTCCAAACACACTAAACTATTACGGTCCTTGTGTGTGTGTTTTGGTAATGTACTATGTATTCCGCAAAAGTAATGTAATGTCCATGTACGTCAAGCTTAGGGTCTCTACATAAGATATTCATGATATTTAGTATTGCGGGAAAGATAAGACCTTAGTAAATCAAACCCTTAAAGATTATTGATCACATTAGTGTTGTGGACCATTGACTAAAACTCCCACTAACCCAATCTGAAGTTGATGTTGTATTCCATGTATCCCTATTAAGAAAGTACATACCATATCCCTAACATGTACTAAATTTGAAGGTGGTACAACATAAAAATTACAACTTATAAGAGTATATTATATTAAAGAAAGTGAGCTATTAAGATATAGTTATACATAATAAGACAACTCACAAAGTCAAAGTACTTTGGAAAAACCATAAGAACAAGGAGGAGAATATGGAACTGGAGGAAGATATAAAATAGCAGCACCATCACCTATTTTCACATTATTATGTAAAATAAAAATTTTAAGGAGAAATTTAAAAATGGGGGAATAATATAATGACCTATATTTTTATCAATTGAATTTACCTTATAATAATTTTTTTCATATTTAGTAATGTGATATAATGAACATAAACCACTTTAAAAAACCAACAAAATTTTATTATATTAATTTGATATTTATATCCATATTATAAAAATGGAACAACAACTAAATTTGTTAAAATTTTGAAAAATATAAAACAATAAAAAAATTATATGAATATTTTCATCAATTCAATCTCCCAGAATAATCACAATCATGAAAAACATTGTTGAAATGAAGAAAAATTTTAGTAATGAAATATTTAATTTTAAAATGAATATATAAATAAATACATATTTATATTTATATATTTCATAAATAATATAAATGAATATATAATTAATAAAATAGGATATATATATATATATATAGGATGTGGAGAACCCATAGGTCTATTACAAATCTGACAATTGGAATAATAATCCTACAGTTGGAATAGTAACTAGAATGTTGGAAAAGTATTATGACTATTGGGGATAGTAACATGACCATTAGAATATTATACTAAATTATATAACTGTAAATATAGATTTAGGAGTATTATAAAAATAAAAGTATGAAATGTTTATAATGTTAGACTATAAAATAAATGTTTTAAAAATGATAAATTGTGTTTTTTTATATTTTTAAAACTTGAATATTTTAATTACACTTTTATGATAAATATTATTATTCAATAGAAAGTTAATTTTCATAAAATGGATTTATAAAAAAAATTAAGTGTGTTTATAATGATACTATAATTTTATGTAATTATAAGTAATTTTTCTATGGTCTAGAAATTTGATCACTATATTAAAATTGGTATTTTTCAAACAAATGTTTAATTTATTTAAAAATTAAATTTATTATATTTTAAATATTATTTTCAAAAAATAGATTTAATTTTTGAAATACAATTTTTTAAAAATTATTAGTTTCATTTTTTTGGTATTTTTTTAAAAATAGGTGAATTTTTGTTGAATTATTAAATATGAAAAAGTATGATATTTTACATTATAAGATAAATACATGATGTTTTTAGTTGTGGTTATTGTAAGAACAAATTACTTGAAATCACATGTACCATTTAATATTTATAGGCATAATAATCAATAATATCGGAAATCATGATCCAAAACAAAAAACTAATGAATATAACATTTAAAAACATCCCTATCCTCCCCTTACAAATACCACCCCTAACCACCCCATCTTCACACAAATTTTAATACTTGAATATTGTAAACTTTATTCTCAAATATATTAAAATTTATCTCCCCAAATTTATAGTGCTTTTATTCTCATCAAATGACCATTTTAGGGAGCCTTAATGGGTATCCTTAGAGTAGTCAACCAAAGTTAGAGGCATGAATCTCAACTAACCACTTTTAATCTTATTCTTATTTTACCATCCCCTTAGATTTTATATCCACCTACAAATAGTAAAATATTTATCCTAAATTAATTAATATGATTTTATTATAATTGAAAAATATATATTACACCCTCTCTTCTTTCCTTCATATAATGAAAACCTTGTTTATTGTATGTTTGGTTCAACACCTCCTTGAACAACATACATTGTTTCTTCCACCTCCTTCAAGGATGGTCATAAAATGTTATTATGGTTAAATAAAATGAAAATAATTACATCAAAATCTATATCATATTATATAATGAATATATAGTCATAATTTTAAATAAAAAAACTAGTATTTTATGGTCAATAAAACCTCCTAAATGGACTAATCATATAATATTAACGTTTTTACTAGAAAAATCATCCCATTGTCAAGAAAACCTATGTGAATTTTGGAAAATTTTATATTCTCTATGTACATTAATACCATTTTATTTCACATTAGTAATCATATTTCCATTTTAAATGAAGTTCAATTCTTATCTACAGGTAATCCGACATAGGAACCAAGAAAAAACACTATAGGAACCTAAAAATTAAACAATATATCACATTAAAATGGTTGTAAATGAACATATTAAAATTGAATTAAATAAAATATAGACGGAAAAGGTTCCGAATTATGTAATTAATTAATATAATTCTTTAGTATATTAATTCATAGCACAGAGCCATTCTGTAATATAGGATAGGGATCTCTCCAAGCCACCATATTTCCCTTGAGGATATGATTTACCTCTACTACATTACATTTTTAATTAGTTCCTTTATTTATTTATTCTTTATTATGTGTATATATATGTAGAAAAAATATATAACTAGATTAATTAAACTTTATAGTATTGATTTATAATTTCTTTAAAAGGGGCCCTTCCTAATTCCTCTAGATAACCACACCTAATTAAAGGGAACTTCTATATTTCTTACACCATTACAAGTACTTGTTCTTTTAATGTTTCAAACCAACCATGTTTTCCAAAAATCCTTATTTTATTCTGGGAAACCATTTTTGTTAATTTCAAGTTTTATTTAAATTATCATGCACCTAACCTATTTAAAGACTCATTATTATTTTCCCTGAAGACATGCTTCAGTTGTACACTTACAAAGATATTTCTCTACTAATTTTTACATATTAATTTTAATTGGAAATCCTTTATAGTGAAACATTATTATGAATTTTCAAGAATTTTTAAATTCATTATTTTATGGAAACCATTATGATATGCCATTAATTTATGATATAAATCATTATTAAGTGATTAAGTAATTTATAAGGGAAATCTTTATGTTTGTTCATTACCTTTGACTTCCTTACATGGAAAACATATGCATATACATGTTATAATGGTTGAACCCAAATAAAACTCGAATGTATTAGGAAATATGTTTTTCTCATGAACAATTATGTATAATATTATGGAGTAAATGTGATATTTTCTTGGTTGTTATCCTTGAATTATGATTATCTCATGTTTTTGTTGGGAATAAGCTAATGATGAAGGTTTTTTATTATGTATTTTTCTGTCGAGGTATGTTTTAAAGGAAGTAAAATAATTTCACTTTATTTTGGAGAACAATTGTGCTATTCTTGGTATTGATAAATACCAGACTCATTGTATTGGAAATTATCGAACTCATGTTTTGTAAATAATAAGACTCATTGTGATAGTCATTCGTAATGTGAAAGAAGATTTTTTGATGAAGTGGTTCTGATCAGACTTGAATTAGGATTATGATGATAATGAATACATCTTTCTAGAAGTAAATCATCAATTGCCTCACTCTGGAGCCGATGAGGGAGATGTAGTTGTTTTAATGGATAAATGGAGTCTTTGTGATTCCGATAAATTAAATTTGATTATGCTTTGCTGATTCGTATTTCATATAGATCATTATTTTAATTTAGAACTTATGATGAAATCATGATGGAAGAATAGGGGAGTGAAAGAGATGATACCAATCTGAAAAATATTGTATCAAGATTTACCATATCATGATTTAATAGAAAAAGTAGTGATATTTATTCCATTTCAAAATTATCAGAAATTGGGTGGATTAAAAAATAAGTGGTATTGATTTATTATAGTATCCACATTTTCCATCAGATGAATTAAAAACATCTCATACCAAAAAATGATCAATATGAAAATGATAAATCTAAGAATGATCAATATCAGAATGATCAATGTCAGTATGTTCAATATCATAATGATCGATATTAGGCTCTGGAAGTAAAAGATCAATATCAAGATGATCAACATCAGAATGATCAATATTAGATTGATCATATCCAGGATAATCATATCAATGGTAGAAAATATAGATATACTCTTGTTTGTTTTCAAATGGCTTCATTATGTGGGTCAAGGATGAGTTTACTTTGTCTCTATATTGAATTGAACTTTTCAATTGTGTCTAAATAAAAATAAATAAGATGGTCAAAAATGTATTCAACCATTACAAAAGGTTTTAATTACATTGTTTGGATTACATTGGGAAAAAAGAGATTGATGAATGATTTGTTGATGGGGAGATTGACATTAAAATAAAAAAAATTTATTCAAATATGTTTTATAAAATCACACCTGAAAATTGAAATCATACTAAATAATTGAAATCAGACTTGACTATTGAAATAAGACACAACAATTAAAACTGGACTCCAAAATGAAATCGGAATTATAAATTGTAATGGAATTTTGATGATTCAAATTATGGGATCGTGAATATTTTTTATGTTTCGATAATAATCAATAAGAATTGAAGATGTCATAATTTCTTTATGATTTTAGGGGTATTTTCATTTTGGATTATTTTAGGTGAGCGATAATGATTTTGGGATTCCAACATAAAGATGTTTTGGTTCACCAATAAACGAAATAAATGTAAATTGTACACTACTGATGAGGTTGTAATTTTTATTTCAGTATAGATTGGATCTTTTAGTTTTCAATGAGTGAAGCTAATACCATTTTTTTGTATTGAGGACATTTTGATGATAAGAATGTTCTATTCAGATGATCATCGTATTAGGTTGAATTAATCTGAAAGATATTTTTTGTGCTGGGTATTTTTGTCTTAAATATTTCTGAACTGGGGAAGAATCGTACTGAGTTTATCATACTCAAGGATTAATGTGGCATGGATTAATTACTATTGTATTTAAAAATAAAATCATACTAGGAGGAATCAGACTGTGAAAATTAGACAAAAAAATGAGATGAGCTTTCCGCAAAAAAAATCTATGAGGTTCATCCTTTTATTTTTGGTAAGGAATTGAGGCATTGTATATTAATTGAATACATTTGAGGAACGAAAAATAAATACTAGTTACCTGAGATGTTAAATATAAATTGTATTATGCTATTTGTGCTTCAAGGGTGGACACGTGCTAGTGGGATTATTTCATAGTGCTAGAAAAGTCTAAGGATATACCCTAATATTTTTAATCCAAGGATTTGTTTCTAGGGTATTTTATATTATTGGATCATTTCCAAAATATACCAAGGACATATCAATTCTTATTGAATAGTCAAACATAGAAATCTTTGTGTTACTATGGATGTGTTAATTGAATTGATTTTAGCAAGGTATTTAATCTTTAACAAGAGGAAAAGGTTGTCTCAATTGAAAAGAAACATAAAATAAAAAGAGTATCAATGATTTAACCCATACCCAATCATTATTCAATGCACTGACTTGGAACATTAAACTAGTATTAGATCTGAGGTTCCCTTTATGATTATTTGTGAATTTGGGATTTGAATTGTATGAACAGTAAATATATTCCCGTTTTTTAAGGAAATAATTATCATATCTAGAAGGATAGAAATATGCATTTTCTTATGTCTATCAGTTATGATGTTCACGAAGATACAACAGTTGGGTTTCATCCCATTAATGATAAATCCCCAATTACACCTATTTATAAGAAGTATGTTGAGAATTATGGAAGTGTTAAGAATAATATATTTTCATCACTTTATGAAAGTGAATTATTGGTAGTGAAAGGTGTTTCGACAACCAAATGTATATGGGAAAAATTGAAAACCGTGTATGAAGGAAATTCAAAAGTCATTAAGAGAAAACATAAAATATGGATATTAACGTATGAAGACATGAATATGGTTAAAAATGAATCTGTTGGGGATTTCTTTACCAGGGTAAACAATATTATGATTACTATCAGATGTCTTGGTGAAAATATAGATGATTCTATTGTTTTTGAAATGATATTCAGAATCCCATGAGAAAAATTCAATGCAAACGTTTCTCCATTAGAAGACCATGATCCTAATAAACTATCTCTTGATGATTTTTATATCACTCTTATCACTTATTAAATGAGAATAGAGAAATATATGAGAAGAAAAACCATAATTGATAGGGAAATTTCTTCCAAGTTTATGATGAAATAAAAGTCAATGAAGATTCTAATTGAAGATGAATATGGTGATTCTAACTCAGAAATGAGGTATGTAAAAAATTTCAATGATATTTTATCCTTGATTTCTAAAAATATGTAAAAAGGTACATGAAAATACAAAGTGAAACTTCCCTTGAAGTGTTTTTAATTTGTAGTAGTTTGTCACTTTGTGTATAATTCTCCTTGAAGAAATAATGAAGAGGATAATGATTAAGGATAAATAAATCCTAGAAGATCATGCAAGAATCATGGTGATAAAGAAAAGTTGTATTCCACAGGGAATGAAAAGAAATCCAAAAAATCCAAAAGAAGACATTTCTTATCCAATGATGAAGTAGAATAAGGAACTGATTCTAAATCCAAAAAGTCAGTTTATTATGGTATTGAAAATACTTTCATTGTAGCTATTAATGATGAAGAATATAGATGAATCTCTTCTAAGGACGAATAAAATCAACATGAAATCTATTTGAAAGATGATTTGAACGAATGTCTGAGAAATATTAGAAGACATAAAAAACAAAAAATGGAAGATGAAATCTAAAACAACTCATAAGTTATTTTTGATGAGAGAGAAAATCTGGTGAAAGAGATTAATGATTTGAAGAAATATCATAAATAATAAAATAATCATAATGAGCATCTAATGGTTAAGATGAAGGAAAAATAAGAAGAGTTGGAACTTTTACAACAAAACAATCCAATGATCAATTGATAAACACACATTTCCATAAATCTATCAACAAGGATGGTTAAATATATATAAATGAGTAACCATAGAAGGTTCAAAAAAGACAACTTCAATGGGTGAAAATAAATATTTAATTGTTTATGAAAATAAAAAATCCGGGAAAGTCATGTTTGTGGCCAAAACCAACAATGACGTGAATTTTGAAGATTCAAAAAAATGTGAATATTAAAATTATTAGAAACAATCAATATCCAAAAAATCATGAAATAATAAGAAGAATATTTTTTATATCAAGATTGATGGTGGATTAGGAATGCGAGATGAGAATGTTGCAAGGAAACATGATCAAAATTCATATCAATATGGATGTTTTAGTGGTAAATACTCATTCTATGTCTATTTATAGTATTGTGAGGGTTTAATACATATGGAATGTATGTGTTGGTTCAACCAGGGACACTGCAATTATCCCAACATTTGTAAATGAAAAATATTGAGGGGGAGTTAATCACCTAAATGAAAGAAAAATGAGAATGTTTCCATGATGAAATCAAAGAAGGTTGTAATAATGATTAAAAATAGGTTCTATATCTTAGAAACTATTTTTGAAATATGTGAACAACCTATAAACCTTACAATAGAATGTATTTTTTTATTACAATCTCAACAAAATATTCTTATATCTTAAAAGATGATAGTGAAGATAGAAAATAAATGAGAAAAATATCTTATGGTTGAAACTGCACTTCAAGCCACAAAAGGAGAATGAACCTGAATAATTGTTTGTGGGTGCTCCTCACACATGACATGTGACTTCAAATAATTTTAAAATGTGAATTATTTTAAATAATACATAGTGACATTTGGAAATGTTGAATCAATGAAAATCAATGGTATTAGGTCAGTAATCATTGGAAAAGAAAAATTATATATAAGAAAACATTGTATGTTTATGGGATGAAACACAATTTTCTAAGTGCTTCACAAATGTGGGATGATGGTAATGAATTTATATTCATGAAAGATGTGTTTTTTGGAAGAGTGAAGAATATAGGAAGATTGTTAAACAAGGCCAACACACGAAAGTGAATTTGTTTCAGGTTGGCTATTCACAAAAATCTTGTTACATAAGGATAGAGGATGAAAATTACTTGTGGAATAAAAGGATTGGAAAAATGTGTTAGATAAATATGAACAAGTTATCTAAAAGTGAAAGTTTAATAGACATTATAGATTTTCAAGAAGAATATATCGGTATTTCACTATCTTATAGAAAAGAAAGATAACAAATTTTGTGCCTAAGAAAGTTGATATTTGTACAAAACAACCTCTAGAACTAATACATTAAATTATATATTTCCCAATAAGAAATAAATAAATAAATTGAGATAAGCACTTCATTAATATCATTTATGATTTTACACACATTACATGTTTCATTCATATGAAACATAAGTCAAATGCTTTGAAAATTTTAAAACGTTTCAGAAAGAAAGTAGAAAATGGAAGTGAGTATTCAGTGAAGAGGATGGAAGCAGATAATGGTGGTGAGTGTATATGTAAATAGTTGGAATACTATCTTGAGATGCATGAAAATCATCATGAGTATAGTTCTCGATCCACTCCGAAACAAAATGGGATTTTTGAAAGAAATAATATAAGATTGGTGGAAATGGGAAGAACCATGTTACTTGAACATGGACTCTCTCAATACATTTTGAGGAAATCCTTGAGTACTACTGCTTACATTCAGAACTATTGTTTCTATAGGCCTCAATATGTTATGACTCTATATGAATTGGTTTATAAAAAAAAACTATGTCCGAAGAACTTTAGTGTTTTTGGGAGTCCATGTGTTATAAATAAAAAGGAAGAAACTATGAAAAAGTTTTGTAGAAAACTGATGATTGAATCTTTAATGGCTATTCTCCAAGAATATGTGGATATAGATTGTTCAATGAAGAAATAAAATTGTTGATTCTATTTATGTAATTTAAATTGAAGTAATTAGAAAATAAAAACATACTGGAGAAGAAAAGAATGTTGATGAAGTCAAAGAAACCAATTTTAATAAGAATGTTGATAATTATATTCCTAACAAATAATAAGAAAAAAATCATCTATTTTAAGTGATGAAGAATATTTTCAATAGACTCATCCCATAATGAGTAAATAGGTAGAATCTTAGAATATAATTGGTGATCAACATCAAATGGTTCAATCTAGAAGGACAAAAAATTATATCCCAAATACTTATATGTATTAAAAATTGTAACCAAATAATGTGAAATAATATTTTGAGAATCTATAATGGGTTGAATCCATGAAATAATAATTGGATCATATTGAAAAGAAAAATATATGGGAACTCATTCCCAGGACTGAAAACAAAAACATCATTGGTATAAAATGAGGTTTCTGGAACAAGGTGAATGAAGAAAGTGAAATTATAAGAAAGAAAACAATATTGGTTGAAAAAGGGTATTCACATATTGAAGAAATTTATTTTGATGAAACCATTACTCCAGTGGCTAGATTGTATATAATTAGAATCATTCTTGCTATTACTAAAAAATGAGGCTACAAGATCATTCAAATGTATGTTAAATCTGCATTCCAAAATAGTGGTATTGAAGATGAGATTTATATTGAAAACCTTGAAGATTTATTATTAGAAAGGATAAAATATATGTATGTATATTTAAGAAATCATTTTATAGTCTATAACAAACTATGAAGTCATGGTATTCCAGATTGGATATATGTATAAGCAAGAAGAACATCAAGAAATGAAGAGTGAATATAAATTTATATATCTTAGAAAGTCCAAAGCATCACCTAATTGAGAGAATTTATAATGATGATATTATCTTTGATGGGAATGATGAATGATGTTGTGAAATATTTTCTGAAGAAATGAAGAAGGTATTCGAAATGCCCATGCTATGGGAAATGAAATACATTCTTGGGATACCAATCATGCAAAAGAAAGAATACACATTTCTATCAAAAGAAAAATATGTTATGAAAATTCATAAGTGGTTCAACATGGAAAACATAAAACATGTTTTCACACCTATTTTGGTGGGTAAAAAGTTGAGTAATGAGGGGGCTGGAAAAGAAGTGGACCAAAAATAGTATTGAAATCTGATTGGAAGTCTATTGTATTTTATTGCCTTAAGATATGACATTGTTTATGCAGTTACCTTATGTTCAATATTTCAAAGTGCTATAAAATAATCACATCTTATTTCTGGAAAATTAATTATAAAATACATCAGAAGAACAAAAAAATTCATAATAAGGTATTGAAGCTCAGATAGTATTGATTTGTTTGGGTATTCTCATGCATATTGGATAGGAAAAATTGATGATAGAAGATCCACATCTGGTGAAGTATTTTTCATGGGAAACATATGAGTTAGAATGAATTCAAAGAAACAGAATTCAATAACTCTCAGTACGGTTGAAGCTGAGTATGTCTTTTCCATTGAATCCTCTACTCAACTTATGTGGATAAAAACATAATTTGATGATTTAATTATTGATGTGATATTACCCTTTTTCTTGGGTTGTGACAATCGAATCACAATTAATATAACCAGGAATCCAATTCAACATTCTCATTCAAATAATGTTGATATCAAATATCATTTCATCATTGAAAATGTGGAGAAGAATGAATTAATTCTAGAGTATGGTCTAACATCAGAACAAGTGGCTGACATTTTCATAATACCTTTTCAAAAAGAATGATTCTCAAAATTGACATTGAAAATGGGTGTACAACCTCTTTCTTTTCAAGGATTAGGTATTTGTTTCTTTCCCCTATCACATATTACCTTTGGATCTTATTATCAAGGGAAAGAATTGTATTATTTCTTAAAACAATCCATGTGAAGCATCTAAAAAGGGATGTTGTGGGTAAGCTACGAATTCAACATTGTTTAGTATCTGAACTATTCTAACTATTTGTTAAAGTGTTTATAGGAAATAAATTTTTTTATTCTAGTGAGGTTGAAGAAAAGGTGAGGATAAAAGATTATGATATCGTCATAATAACTAGTTTTGTAAAAAATGATATTATTTTCAATGAATCTTGTTTCTTACATTGATTTTGGTCACAAAGTCATAGAATTTTTTATATGCAATCCATTTCCTGAGGACACAATTTTTAGTGATTTATGGAAACTTGGTGGAAAAAATCCAAATTGAGAGATTGTTAGGACAAGGTGATGATGAAGGTATTTTGTGTTTTATTTTGTTTTCAAGGTAATTTTTGAAGGAATGAAATCACTTCACTTTGTTTTTGTAAAACAAAATTCTACTAATGGTATTGATAAGATCTAACTCATGGTATTGGTAAATGAAAAACTCATTTTTTGTAAAGAATTTGACTCACTATGAAAGTCCATGATAATGAGAAGAGGATATTTGGAAGAATATGTTCTGATCAGACTTGAATCAGGGTTGAGATGATAGTGAATACATCTTTCTGTATGTAAATGGGAAACAGTATCACTCTAGAGCTGATGTCAGAGTTGTAGTTATTTTAATGGAGAATCAGAGTCTCTTTAATGCTGATAAATTAAATGTGAACACTCTTTTCTCATTCATATTTTATATAAAATTTGAGTTTAATTGAGATATTATGATGAAATATCGATGGAAGAAAGTGGGAGTGAAAGAGATGATTCCAATCTGAAAACGATTCTATCCAGATTTATCATATTCTAGTGGTAGAGATAAAGAAGTGATATCAATTTTTTTTCAAAATGATCAGATTCTGGGGGAATTAAAAATAAGTGGTATTGATTTACTATAGCATCTAGGTTTCCTATCAGATGATATAAAAAAATTACATAACTAGAAATGATCAATACCAAAATAATCAATCTTAGAATTATCAATATCATAATGATCAATATCTGAATGATAGATATCAAGATTATAAAAGAAGGGATCACTATCATTATGATCGATATCAGAATGATTTTATCTTGTCTAATCATAATATGGGGGGAATATATAGATATACTTGGTTTGTTTTCAAATGACATCATGATGTTGGTCAACGATTGATTTAATTTTTATATACTTTGAAGTTATCCTTTCATGTGGGATATAATATAAAATAGAGAAGATGATCAAAAATGTCATCGAAAATTTCAAAAAGGTTCCATTGCATTGTTTGGGTGATTTTTTCGAAGAAAAAAGATTACTGAATGATTTGTGGAGGGGTGTCTTAACTTTAAAATATATGATTTTGATTCACATCATTTTTAGTAAATCGGACTCAACAATTGAAATTGGACTTGAAAATTGAGATGGAAGTCTGATGATTCAAATGAAGGGCCAAAGAAGATTATAAAAGTTTCAAGAAGAATCAAGAAGAATTGATAAAGTCATAATTTCTCTAAGATTTCAATGAAGATTTCATTTTGGGTGAATTTAGGTGGGCATGAAAGATTTTAGAATATCCGCCCAAACATATTTGGGGTCACATATAAAAGGGGAAACAATAAATTATACTTGACTAACAATGGTTTTATGTTCATCCTAGTAGAAATAGGAGCTATGAGTTTTTAGGGAGATAAAGGGATATTGTTTTCTTTTTTATATAAGACATTTGTATGAGAATAATGTCATATTCTGCTAATCATCATATCAGGATGAATTAATAAGAACGAGATTTTTAAAACATGCTATTTTTGTATGGAATATTTTATGAATAAGGAATAATCCTACTTAGTTTATCATACTTAGGGATTCAAGTGGCATTGATTCATTACTATTGTATTTAGAAAGGGATTGAGACTGGGATAATCTTATGTAAAGGAATCAGAATAGGAAAATCGGACCCAGAACAATTGGACTGAGTTTTTTACAACAATTTATAGGAAGTTATTACCTTTCTTCTTGCTACATAATTTTAGAATTGTATTTCAATTGAATACATTTGTTGAATTGAAAAGAATATCCTGTAACATGAGTTGTTACATAACAATTGTATTACCATATGTGTTCTAAGAGAGTGCACATGCTCTAGAGGGATTGTTTTATAGATCTACATGAGTGTAAGGTTATATCATAGTCGTTTTAATCCAAGGATTTATTCTAGTGGGTTTTATGGTATTGGATCATTTCCAAACAATACCAATGCAGTAGAAATTATTTGTATAGTGAACCTTGTAAATATTTGTGTTCATATGGATGTGTGGATTGAATTATTTTCAGTAGGTAATTGAATATTTAACAATAAGAGAAGGATGTTTAAATTAAAAAAAATAAACAAAAAAGAGTATCACTAATTCACCCCTCCCCCTATCAGTGATATAATACATTAGATGGGAACTTTCAGTTTTTTGTTTCCATCATATTTATATGTTTACATGATATCAAAATTATATGTAATTTATTTAATTTATCCATATAATTATTCATGAGAATCATCTTTTTGTATTATGTTATGCCTTTTGAATTTTATGATATGCGTCATTTCCATTTTTATTCCCCTAATTGTTTTTATAGCTCATCCCCTTCTATATATTCCCCATGTTATCCAATAATGTTTTTGGATCTCAATTTCATTTATGATCTTCTTATAGATAATTAAATAATTATTTGGTGTTTTAGTTTATTTTTTTATGTATTACGAAGCGAGTCTTACAAATTCACCAGGACTCATGATTTTATGTTTTATTTATTGGATTTTATGATAGAAATTAAGTAATAATTTTTGAAAAGTCTCAGGTCACTATACATATTAACTACAAGGTAAAAAAAGGGATTCTCATGCATAAGTCCCACTTTAACCATTTTAAGACACCTACCACCTCATCAAATTTTTCGTATACCATAAAATTTTATTTATTGGTCATTTTCATATGAACATAAAAGATATGATATGCCCCATTAAGTAGAATATAACTATGTGGGTTTGGACTCCCATCATAGGGGTATGTTGGAAACACATTTTATGATCCAGATCCCAATATTAAGTATTAACTATCCACAATGATGATACTAAATTTAAGAGAGTCTTGATAATGAGGATTTAAAATAATGTACCATTCCAAAATCAATAAAATATAATTTATTAGTGTAACTAGTAGTGTTACTAACCTTATTTTACATGTTTTAAAAATGACTCAAATATATAAGAGTGTCTCAAAGTAGGTAGTAACTCCCCAAAAAGGTTTTTTTTTAATCCTAACCTATCATCCTCTCAACCATCATGTATTTTTCTAAGATTTCACAGGTAAAGTCCTAGTGACTATATGGATTGGGAAATTAAGACTCTAAGACTTAAATTGAGTGTGGGTGTGAAAGACCATTAGATATTAAAATGGTGATCTTAAAGTTAATCATAACTCATGAATTTTCAATGATATATTTCATTACCCTACTAATAAATTTTGTAAAATTATGGGTGTTGGATTTATCATTTGATATCAATAATCATCATAAATGTTTTTTGATTCTGATGTGAAAATTATAGTCCTAATAATAGTTGACTGGTTTAATCAATTTTATCATTATCTCTGATTCGGTAATGGTGGGTATTTTATCAATGTTTATTTTTATATGTGGAAGGAAATGATTTCATTACTCATTTTAATATAGAGAAATTAAATCATCAAGAAACCCAAATTAGTACACATTTATTATGGGTAAAGGTGTTAATGTTTTATCTATGAGGGAATTTTCACCCACCGAGTGTCTCCAATGGAAAGTTGTCAACAACTTTGTTAGGAAGTTTTTTCAGTTTATACCATAGATCTAGCTACTATGAACTTTAGGAAAACATGTATTCATAGTATTAAATATTAATGAACTAATTAACCATTAATGATTGTTCTTCTACATCACATATTATGTGATAATGTCTTATGAGTAGCTGTCACACTAAAAGGTAATATCAATTCCCCACTATGATGAGAAAACAAAAGTTCCATAATAGTATTCTTAATTATATGTTCTATAAATGGATGAATTAATTTCACAAACACAAATGATTAATTCCATTTGGGGTGGAATCACATAGGTATTTTAGGAATCCTCTAATAGTGTACACCATTGGTATTATTTATAGAAGGATATTATGAGAATGAGACTCACTAATAAGAAATCCACATTTACATGGGTCAATGGATGTTCCAATCTATGGACATGGGTACTGAAGTATGGATATTATGATTATTTACAATTAGTATTATAAGTTAGGTAATTTTATTTTTTGATGAAAATTTTGATGACATATGTTTTCATTGAGGTAGGATGTCACAAACCATGTGGGGATGCCATCTGACCCGACACCCAACTCTGTTCATGACAAGGCCCGAAGGGAATTCCTGGCCCCCACGAGCTGGAAACAAGTTTTGGGTATCAATATAAAACAATAGGTAATGATTTAGCCCAATAATAATTGGAGAAAAATATAAAACTTTTAAAACACTACAGAGATATCCACAACTGAATTTCAATAAAAGAAAAATCTGGACCGATATGAATAATACTAAATAAAACTAACACTGAAAGAACCATAAGTTACAACAAAATAAAATGACAAGCCACAAGAACGATCTCTATGTGACCTCTTGATCATCACCAACCATAAGACCACCCTGCTCCAAGAGATACTCGAACCAGAAAAACCTGAAAAAAATCTGATCCTGCAAAATAGCTCGGGTCTACCGACACATAATGGTACAAGTAGGGTGTGAGCTAGACAAATCAGTAGGAAATATCCATAGAGTCCATGTGTTTCCTTTCCCAAAACAATCCATTAACACTACTTCAAAAATAAGGCTATAAAAATAGGATTTATTTCTTTTTATAAATAAACAAATCTCATTCCCTCTTTCCAAACTATGCACACTATGTTTCCACATTCAAAAAGGACTTTTTATTTTAAATAAAAAAATCATCAAAACCAGGGCTATGCTGAAAATAAATAAATTGAACAAAAGAAAATTCAATGTAGAAAAAATTAAAAAATAATTATATATAGTAACTATGGGTGGTCCTAAACATACCTAGAAGAGCCATGGACGTACTCAGTTTCAGAACCACCTACCTCAACTGTGTGTGAATGCAATGAAACTCCAAGGGAAGAGATATCTAAGTCCCACGGACTATCTGTACACCCTAGCCACAATAAGAATATACCACATGATCCAACCCTAACCCTACGATTCGGCCAAGGGAGGAAACCCCAATGAAAACCCAAGAAACAAATAGGCGAAGTGAAGAAGAGGAGATTCGGTGAAGGAAACATGAAGAATCACCAAAATATTCTTGATAAATCTTCCCAAAATCGCCCCAAATAGAAGCATGAAGGAGGGGGAGGCTCCTCTGGTCGATTTCCAACAGATAGGGTTTCATTTTGGAGGTGTAATCACCCAATTCGGAGCTCCGCATCATAAGTTATAAAGCCCGTAAGTGGCTTCACGGTTTTGTTGCACGGTTTTTCAAACCATGAGAAAACCGTGCGAGGGATACTAAAAAACTCCTGCAACTTCGCATGGTTAGGTTGCACAGTTTGGGAAGGCCGTGGTCAAACCGTAAAAACACAAAAATTGTCCTAAAACCTCCAAATTACACCCTAATCACTAGGGAAGTTCAACCAATGATCCCTAAATGTTTTAAACACAATATGGAGACACCGACGGTATCATAAACTCTCCAACATGCCACATTCATCCCACAATATTCTCAATAACCAAGAATAGGTTTAGAAGAATAAAAATACCACAAAAACTCTAGGAATTTTTTTGGACACCCAAGCCAACCCTCAACCAAAATTTCCAACATTGAGAAATAAATAAAAGGAAGGAGTTTTTGAGATCGGGGTGTGACAATTGTCCCCACCACGGACACCTTCTACCCCCAGAAAGTCACCCAGCCAAAAGATCACCTTAACTCAAATACATACCCAATAAATACTAAGAGAGCATGTACCATAGGGTAACTATTAACTCCACACGTCACACTAGGCAGATCAAGAAGAAACCACAAAACATCAATGAGAATGAGGGGAGAACATTAAAGGGTTCTCCCCACCACAAGAACTCAACTAATATGAACAACATTTAAACCCAAAAAAACCCTCACAAAAACCTAGATGGGAGGTTTCAATATTTTAATTTTTTTTATATCTTTCATGTTTTGAACGCACAATTTTTCAATTCGGGTGCCAACCGTGCGTGATAAACTAGAAGAATGGGGCACCCAGCACGACTTGGCCGCACGGTTTCAAAACTGTGTGCCAACCGTGCCAACACCACTACCCAAAAATTACCCAAAGCCATACAGTTATAAGACCTAACACATGGTCATGCGCTATACATGAATTTGGTTCTATCCTCCTAGCTAGGGCCACACGATTTTTATTAGTCATGTGGTAACCGTGTGGTAACCGTGCTCCACATGCACAAATCTCACAAAACTCCTGAAACCAAAAACCTCGACTGAGGTCTAACATGGACTTCCACATCTAAGTTGAACACTACAACCACTAGTACAAGGAACCTCCTAAACAAATAGAACCCACAATAAACCAATTCTACAAAACTCATGCATCTCCAAACGAGCATTTCCGAATGATAAAACTGCAACCGGCCAACACAAAGTCAAGAAACAGTCAATGGAGAATGAAAATTTTCAAGGGTCACATTCCGATTGACTCAACTATTTGGGTTAAAAGAGATATAGTTCATCGCACAATCACCACTGAAGGTTACCTTACAAAAGCAAGGAAAAAAGAACAAGAAGATGTTAAACATTTCCATCCCAACACAGAAAGAAACTAGGTTTGGTTTCAGACCCCCCTGTGACTCCAGACTGGGGGCGAGCTTCACCCCAAGACCTGTGGTTGGGGCTCTGATGGTTGAAGAATCTCTATCCTCACAGTCAGGCAATACATTATCCGATCAAGACTTCCTTTTCAGAAAACACCCCCTATAGAACTTATTCAAATCACCCTAATGTCCATAGTAGTGACAAGTCTTCGGAGGAATACAACAAGATGGATTTGAGTGACCAAATCAGTCGCACTAGAAACATACAAGATAACAGTATGAAGAACTGGAAGATGGATCCAACAAATGATGTTTTTCAAAAACCAGTTCCCCTAGAACACCCTACTCTCCAAATGAGGAAGCTTCACAAGAACCAACAACCACTAATTTCACGCCAAACCATCCTCTCCCTGAATTCCTAAACCACCATCCTCTCGAAATAGGTTCCACCGGATGAGAGAACTTTCTCTTTAATTTCAGAAGTCCCCAGAAAAAGAGAGGGGCCTTCATCAGATCCTCCGGTGCTACATCCAAATTGAATGGAACCAGCTCTTTGAAATTTTCAACATAAGACATTACTAGTCATTGGCCCGGCCAAACATCCTATAGCTCTACCACATTCATCTACTTCCCCACCATTGGTATGAACTGTTGGTTGAAATTGGCCATAAACACCTCCCATGACATCTCACCTTCCATCAATGATGGGGAAGTCAACCCCCACTAGTCAAAGGTTGGACCCTCAAACAACCTTTGAACTGAAAAGACTCTAAAAACATCGGGAGTTCCCAATGACATAAAGACATGCTCGACTACCTCAAGACACTCCACATCCCCAAGAGAACCTTGACCACCACAAAAAATAGGAAAACTTGTGAAGGAAAAGGAACCATTCATAACTCATTAGGATCTTTGGGGGCCTTTCTGGGAGGCATTTTCTAGAAAACATGAAAATCACAAACCAAATCCAACAACAAACAAAAGCACAAAAAAGGGAGTAACAACTCAAACCAAAACCAGTCAGCTTAGAATACAAGTAAAAACAAACAACAATATAATATCCTTTTTCAAAAACCATAATTTTCCATTTAAAACTCATAATTTCCTTTTTCAAAGGCTAATTCCCAAGTACCAATAACCAATTATTCAAGATTTTGTTTTTCTCAAAATCATTTTCTCATTCAAATCCACTTTAGGAACACCATGTTAGGCCTTTGATTCTGAAACCCAACCCATGGTATCCCATGAATAGTTACATGTGTGTTCGTCCATTCCTATCCTCACGTGATGACACACACTTCTCACATATACCCACACACATGTCAACATCCATAAGAAATACCAATGGCCGCATCCAATAATATTCTCAAACCCAAAACACCCTCAATGTTTGAAAACCAACTTTACCAAATTAAAACCATTTCATTGAAAACAATTCCATGTTTAAATCCATTTTCATTTCAAAAACCACTTTCATTTTCAACATACACTTACACCAACTGAAACCAAAGTGAAACCCAACCAACAATGGACCACCAGAATGAAGGACTATTTCCTATTCCTAGCACGATAACATGGTGGTGAGACATGCCCCAAGTAAGGAATAACACTAGGAGGGCCTTAACCTTGGGACATGGACTTCACATGGGTCACAAGCCCATTTATGGCCACAACATAACCCAAATCACCTCCATTTTTATCCCTTAATTCAAAAACAACACAAGACACAAGAATCAATACTGAACTACCCCTAGTGACTCAAGTTTAAGAACGAGCAAGGGTTCATGATGCCCTCCCCACACCTTCCTCCCGAGTCCTGACAAACCTAGTATCCATATACCGGACACCCCAAATATCAAGAACCTCCTTTGATTCCATTTTTTCATGAACCATGGTGGGATACCATCTGACCCGACACC
This sequence comes from Viscum album, assembly GCA_963277665.1. Lineage (NCBI taxonomy): Eukaryota > Viridiplantae > Streptophyta > Magnoliopsida > Santalales > Viscaceae > Viscum > Viscum album. Next base: position 1,882,147,129 of record OY728153.1, read on the forward strand.
CAACCCGGTCCATGACATGGCCTGAAGGGTGTTCCTGATCCCCACGGGCTGCTAATAAGTGCCAAAAATCAAAATAAAACAATAGGAATTGATTTAGCCCAATAATAATAGGATAAAAATATACAACAATGAATATACAACAGAGCTAACCACAACTGATTTTCAATAAAAGAACAATCTGGTCCAATATGAATAATACTAAATAAATCTAACACTAAAAGAATAAGAAGCTACCAAAAAAATAAAATAACTATCCACTAGAACGATCTCCATTTGACCACTTTATCAACTCCAATCATAAGACCACCCTACTCCAAGAGATACTCGAACCAGAAAATCTTGAACAAAATCTGAGCCTACAAAACAGTTCGGGTCTTCCGACACTGAATCATACAAGTAGGGTGTGAGATAGAGAGCTTCGTAGTCAATCACTAAAGAGTCCATGTGTTTCCTTTCCCAAAACAATTTACTAACACTAGATTGAAAATAAGTCTATAAAAATAGGTTTTTTTCTTTTTATAAATAAAAAAATCTTATTCCCTTCTTCCAAACTATGCATATCATGTTTCTACATTCAAAAAAGACTTTTCATTTCAAATAAAAAAATCAAATCAACAACACTAGGGATATGATAAAAATAAATAAACAGAACAAAATAAAATTCAATGTAGAAAAAATTAAACAGGAAATATAGACAGTAACGATGGGTGAGCCTAAAAATCTATAGGAGAGCCCAAGACGTACTCGGTTTCGGAACCACCTGCCTCAATGGTGTGTGAATGCAATGAACCAACAAGAGAGGAGATATCTAAGCCCTACGGACCATCCGCACAACCTAGAAACAATATAAATATACCACATGAGCCAACAATAACCCTAGGTTTCGTCCAAGGGAGGAAACCCCAATGAAAACCCATGAAACAAATAGGGGAAGAGAAGGAGAAGAGATTCAGTGAAGGAAACATGAAGAATCACAAAACGTTCTTGATAAATCCCCCACCAAATATCCCCAAATCAAAGCAGGAAGGAGTATGAGGATCCTTTGGTCGATGTCCAATAGATTGGGCTACATTTCAGAGGTTGAATCACCCAAATCAGATCTCCATGTCAAAACTTATAAAGCCCGTAATTGGCTACATGGTTTTGCTGCATAGTTTTCCAAACTGTGCAGAAACCATGTTAGGGCTACAAGAGAACTCCTACAACTTCACATGGTTAGGAAGAATGGTTTGGGAAGGTCGTTCTCAAACCGTACAACCCCAAAAATTGTCCGAAAACCCCCAAATTACACCCCAAACACTAGGGAAGTTCACCCAATGATCCTTGGATGTTTTAAACACAATATAGAGACATTGAAGGCATCATAAACTCTACAACATGATATTTTTATCCCTCAACATTCTCAATAACCAAGATTAGTTTTAGAAGAATACCAATACCACAAAAACTCAAGGACTTTTATTTTACACCCAAGACAAACCTCAACAAAAAGATCCCACATTGAGAAATAAATAAAAGGAAGGAGTATCTGAGGTCAGGGTGCGACATAGGATATGCTGGGTGTGTCACAACTAATATTGAATTAAAGAATAATATGAGAAAGATTTTGTACCTTCTATTATTTTTCAAGAGTTTATATCCTAGGAATATTGATAGAAATGATATATCAAAAATAATTCCACATACATAATGTTATTTAAGAATGTTTTCTTTCCAAAAAATCAATGAAAGTGACATCGAGCACATAGATTAATGAAACCATCATATAGAATTCCTGATTAGAGATGTCAAGAATAAGAAATTACAATATAGGGTGAGAATACTTATAAGGTATTATGTCATTATGACATTAACTTATTTCTAGATGGGTTTCTTTTGTGTTTCTAGATGCTAACCTTAGCCATTAGGCTACTTCTCAAAATGGTACTTAGAAAGAGTCCTATAGGGAGGCATACTAAATGTATTTGTAATTTCAGTTAAATAAATTTTTTATTATTTAAGAAGTTAAATAAATATTATTCTTTCATATGGTTTAATTATTATGACTATTTTACTGATAACATAAAATCTATCACTAGTTATTTGAGAGAATATTATAAGAGTGAAATATTTAAAAAATGTTCATTTTCTATTTTTTGAAGGTAATATTTATATTTTATTGGAGAATAATGGAGTGATATTTATTTATTTAATAAATAGTCATCATTCAAGGTCTAATAAATATTGTGGATGAATGAAGGACAAATATTAATGTTCTGATGAGAAATAATATATAATCAATATTATTTGATTAAATAAAATTTAATATAATTCATGAGTTTTGAGAATGTCATGAAATAATAATAATTATATACATGGAATTGCATAGGGATTAAATAAATAGTAAAGGTCACCAATAAAAATATATATTTCTTACAATATTAGTATATGGACCCAATAATATTATTTTTTAATAGATCGAATTCATTTTTTATGGATAATGAATCTACAGAATCCTCTTGAATCTCAAGAGATCTACCTTCTCTATGAACACTCTCAAGAATAGGGATTAATATTCCTCATTATTCCACTCTCCAGTATAGAGATATCAAGAATAATCCTTTGGAAGTGATTCTCTAGGTGATCAAATATTAACAAAAAAATAATCAGGTTTTCCCGCACAAGCACCTATAAATTCCTACGGTGACATTTAGAGATTTGTGGAACACGTATGGATTGCCGCTAGAGTGAATCTTCCCTTTATTCCTACAACACAATGATAGTAAAACATAGATCCATTTTCCAATCCAGCAACTGAGAAATAATTTCTGACACAATAATTAATTTTTTTTAATATAATTAATAATAGTATTTCATGACCCAACAGTTCGGTTCCATCATTTTTAACTGTAGTTAGTATTATTTGATTCAATTCCACTGATGATGGTATTTATCATCAAGTAAATATCATATTGATCATTAGTTATGAAACACAAAATAATGGGAATAATTTATCACATGCTTTCCCTTTACATGTAACAATAAAGTGGATTTAGAGTGGGTCATATAATTATTTATAATTATTTAAATATCATTAATTGATTTATGAATCAATAATTGGTTTTCCGTTGTAGTATAATAATCCTTTAATATGAATTGAGATATCTACTTATTCATCCTCATTTATTGTAAATATAAATGATCCAATTAATTTCATTAATAGAATAAATTCAATGATCTCATATAGAGGTGCCGAGTAATATTGTTTGATAACATAAGAGTATACTCTATGTAACATCGAGGTACACACCATGTACTAGTGTTTAATGTACAAATAATTAATTTGTAATTAATTAATGGTGGTTAAATTTTTTACATATAGTGCATTTAATTATACAGTGCATGTTTATTGGGCCATCATGGAACACAGTCCACTTATGTACTTGTCGTGTCACTTCCGTACATGGTGTTTAGTCCATTAGTCACATACGAGCCCAGTATCTTCCTAAACGTATTACCTAAAAGGTGAACATGTAACTTGGATACCACACGATGTATTTCTCGTGTAAACACTTCATACTCATACTTTTTCTTTGGCCTATTTACACATCGAGTCCTTGGGAGTGTTTTGCGGATAGATAGTGAAAGAACAAGGAAATCGTGCATCTCCAATGTATACACTGTGTAATTTTACAAAATTTAAAAGGCTTAAAAATAATTTATTATACAATTAAAACCTTACCAAAATTTACTTGTGTGAGGTCATTATGTTGATAGGATATTCCATGTTGTTTGTTTTAATATATATAAATATTTAATTAATTTTTGGTTAATGTTTAGAGATATATATCATGTATGATTCATATTAAATTTACTACTCAATGTGGATTAAAGAATCACACATGAAAAAAATCTTGTGATCCATTTTATCATTATGTTTATAGAACACATCATGAATGTATGTGATAAGTGATGTATTATACAGTTCAAAAGATTAAACAGTATACGAATATAATACATGTTTGTTATTTTTTATGGGTACTCACTATGTTTCCTACATTGTACACATTTTTATTTCACAAATTAAATTTTAAATACATTTATTTAATTTTTTGAAAATTCAGATCTATGAGAATCTAAACAAAAATTGAATAAGAATAAAAATAAATGAATTAATTAATTGAAGAACACAATGAATTAATTCAAACACTATTTATCTTAAATAATATTGATTAAGAATTGAATTATAGTTTTATTAAATACATAATTATTTTAAGGAATATGGATCATCCTGATCCTAGACCCAATAATTATATGTTATTGGTTTAATTAAATTTATTATAAAATTTAATTTTTGAATTACATTCCATTTATCCTTTTATTATGTATGAGACTACATGTACATGGTGTATTTTATGTAAACTCTTTACCATCACCCACAAGTGAGTAAAATCATACATAATGGATGGATCTCCCAAGAATGTATAGGTGGATCATGTTTGGAGTAGAGGTGAAACTAATCCAAGAGTGATACATAGGATGATAGGTGGACAAATGCAACCTGAACCATAAATGGTTCAATATATTTTTTCACAAGGTTGTGGGTTAGTTAATCATCCTTTTAAACAAACCATCCATTTGTATAATCTCATGATCATAAGACATTATGATTGTATATATTTAAAGTTTTATTTTACTACATTCTGGATGTTTTTTTGTGAAGACATGAATTAATTAATTAATAATAATGAAATATATAACTAAAATAAATTATCTCATGCATAAATATTATATGACACATGGTTATTCACTTATTTAAATCCACATAATATTAAAATGCATGAAATAAAGATAATAATTATAAATTTATGCATAAAAGATAAAATCTCTCAATTATAAATATTATGTCGGTATAACCATCCACTAATTTAGTTAAAATTGAACCATAGTTAAAAGTAAATTAACAGCTAAGTATGTGGTGCTTTCAAATATCAGGGAACTCTTACATTATTTTTTGGGGTGAATTAACATAGTTCACATCAATGGTTGACTAAAGATGTAGGAATAAATGTAACTAAGAGAAAAGGGCTGTGGAAATACAATTTAAGGATATTAGGATTGGGGAGTTCATTCCACACATCAATGAAACCTTTGTTAATGCGGTTGGTATTTTGAATGGCTACCTAAAATGCTTCATATTTCCTTACCAACCAAATTTTTTGAGATAGTAAGGGGAATATAGATCCTTGACACTAGAATTTTTAAGAAACATGATATTACAAATCCAATGTTGAGGGTTATTAGGTTTCTATAAAATATTGGGAGATTAATATATAAAATATATATTGATCTGTCTATTATTTTTCAGATAAAGCACTAAATTTATACTCATATTAATTTTAGAAACAACAATATAAATTATATTAAACATATCATTGTGACCTATACTTGATAAGAATAACCATATCATTGACACAATGCTTCCAGAGTTGAAATGGATCTTGTGCATTATCCCAATCCCTGAATGGAAATTATTAATTTTGGATGAACCTATTATTGATGTGTCTCATAATGGGGATTGAATGGAAGAGTTTTCTCTCTATGGGAAACATTTGAAAAAAATTACATAGGTTCAATTATTCATACTATCATCCATGAACAATGATATTATTAAGAAGCATGAGGACATATATGTGTATAGAATGATGTCTCACCTTTAGGATCTTTGTTAAGAGAATGATTGACAAGAGAGATATGAGACCTAAAATGATTTGTTTACAAATAAGATTTGATATTATATGCCAACTGGTTCTCATGTAGTCTTGATTATTAGTTTCATTGAATAATTAGACATATTAGGGATTAAATTTCAATATGAGTTGCACATAGATCTCATACATTTCCCACAATCCTAGACCTTTTATATTTTTATTGTTAATTATAACATGAGAAATAAAAATAAGATTGTTTCATAACTTCTTAATTTGATTCACCAACTGGGTAAGGAAGTGGGGTGTGAGAAATATGTGATCCTTATAGTGAACAATAAATGGGAGAAGAAGGTGATGAGTCCCATCACTTATAACAAGACTAAATCTTCTAAGATCTATTTTTACAAGTATATAAAGATCTAGATACAAGGATAGAAAAATGTGGAAATATGTTATTTATGTGGAAAAGAAGGCCTATATAAGAATAAATGCACCAAAAAGTGAGTGGATTCTAAATGTGTGTTCATTATAAAGTAAAATATTTCAATATTTACACATTGGTTATTAGATAGAAATTGTGGAGATCAATTCTATATCCATATTCAAGAACCAAGTTGATTAAAAAATATTTCTAAAGGTTAGTTGGATTTGAGAGCTGCTAATGATGTGAGGACGTCTTCTCTATCCTTTGGTGACTACAATATTATATTTCCTATGAAAATGACATTGGTTTTCTGGGTTGTTATTATGTACCAACTATTACCAAGAACCTAATTTCTATATAATTCATTGATATGGATTGTTTTATATTCATTTGTTTTGAATAAATTTTCTTTCTTTTATAAATATAAAATGTTTTATGGTATGAAGAATTTAAATAAAATTCATTATGTATTAAATTAAAAAAACATGTATTGTAAATGGAGAACAAATTATGGTCACATAAATCTTATAACACCCTGTTATGGAAGCATCATCTTGGTTATGTAAAAAAGAAGAATCAGTAAAATCTATCTATATATATATAGTTATTTAGAGTTTTATATGATAAACCTACTTGAATTTTTTCATGCTTATTTATAAGAAAAAAAGTCCAAGGCTCTATTTGTTGGACATGGTGAAAGGGAAAAATAGATTTTTGGATTTGTACACATTGATGTGTGTATACCATTTCCAATAGAATCTATGGGTGGGTATTATTAATTTATAACTTTTACGGATTACATGAGTAGATATGGATATGTCTAAATGATGAGGTATAATTCTCAGTACTTGTAGAAATTCAATTTATTCAAGAATGATGTAGAGAATAAACATGGAAAGGATATAAATAATATTCTATCTAATCAAGGAATAAAATGTTTTCACTAGTAGTTTTTCCACTTTTCAAAGATGTTTTGGGATTATTTATGAACTAAATCATCCTAACACACCATAGTGGAATGGTGTTAGTGAAAGGAGGAACCGTACCATGCTAGACACGATAATGTTGATGATGATTCATAGAGAAATTCCATTATAGTTTTGGGTATATGAATTAATAACATTAGTATATACATTAAACCGAGTACCAAATAAAGTTGAAATTAGAATTATGTTTAAATCATGGATCAGAAAGAAACCTATTTTCTCGCATACATGTGTTTGGGGTTGTGAGGAATTAGTTAAGGCCTTCATAGGCAACAAAATTGTTTTGTAGGTCACAATGTGTGCCATTAAAGTGAATGAAAATGAGTAATACTACCAATACAACCAATTATAAAATAAAGTGACTATCTCAATAAAATTTGTCTTCTTTGAAAGAGAGAACATTCTCAATATGGATAGTGGTAGAAATATTGACATTGATGTATTTGATGCTCATAATATGCAAGAGTTTCTACAGGATTAGCTTCCGCAGGTTCCCATGGAATAAGTAGTTTCTGGAACAAAATTATTACGTAGTAGCACTAGAGGGGTAAGATAACTAGAGAGATATTGTTTTCTAGTCATCAAATATGGTGGGTAATTATTGGTTTATAGTAATGAACAACTATCCTACATGGAGATAGTAGAGAGATCTTATGGTACATGATGGAAAGAAGCAATGAAATCTAAAATGGATTCAATTTATCATAATAATGTTAGGGTATTGGTCGATGCAATAGTTCATGTAATGATCATATGGTTCCAAAGGTTATTCTAGTGAAAAATGGACATGGAATGTAAATTAAATACCTATAAAGAAAGTATAGTTGCTAAAGGATTTAAAAAACATCAAGGAATTCAATAGGATGAAACATTTTCAGCAATTTCCATGTATAAATCTATTTAAATTATACATGCTGTAGAAGATAACCATGACATTGATAATTTTTTTATTTTTGTAAAAACTGATTTCATTAATGGGAATCTTCTTGGAGATGTCTATATAATATATACAAATATTTTTGTGACTCTAGGTGATGAAAAAGTATTTTCATGTTGTAGAGACCCATTTATGGATTGTAGAAAGAATAGAGTTCATCAAAAATTCGATTTTTGGAATATATAAAGGAATTTGGTTTCATTTATAAGGAATGTGATACATTTTTTTTTCAAGATGTTTTGTGGAAATAAATTTTTTATACTATTAGTGCATGTTGATGAAATATTACTTACTGGAAATGAAATAACAGTCTTATAGTCTGGTAAAAACTTTTTAGACAAGTGTTTCCCCATGATTGAATGAGGTGAATCATCATATATTCTAGGGATCAAGATCATTTATGATAATTAGAAGAGCATTCATGGACTAAGTAAAAATAGATACATTGAATAGATAATAATGATATTTAATATGTGACAATCCAAGAGGGGACTAGATCTAGTGTAACATCATATAAATGTTTCTAATTAAATAAGTCCATAGAAATAAGAGGAAAAAATGATAATGAGTAAGATACAATATTCCTCAGCGATATAATTAATCATGTCTTACATGTTATGTATTTGAATTGATGTTAACTATGTATTGAGCATAGTAGAAAGATATCAATCTGAAAGAAAGGGAAAAAAATTTATACTGTTAAGGAAATCCTCATGTATCTGATAATAAATAAATATATGTTCATAATTATTAGAGAAAATGAGGATATATTCATCAAGGGTTATATTAATGCTAGTTTTCAAATAGATCAAAATGATATGTAGTCGCATTCAAGATATGTTTTCTATCTCAATGGAGGAGCAATTAGTTGGTAGAGTTCAATGTAGATAGTTTTCCTTGATTCTATAGTGGATTTTGAGTATATAGCATCATTTGATGAATCCATGTGAAAAACATGTATATTAAACATTAAGATATTTATGTGGTACCAAATAGTAAATACCCAATCACAATGTATTGTAATAATACTACAATGTTTGATCTTGAAAAAGAGCCAAGGCCACATGAGTAGACAATAAAAATACTCTAGACGAGTCACCTAATGAGGTATGTTTATCATAGGGTTAAAGTTGTTGTAATAATATTTAGTAAAGAATAAAACATAGATAACCCCTTGACTAATTTCTTGTCTCATCATATTCATAAGTATAATGTGAGAGTTAGAGAATTGAAGGTTGTTTGCAGTTTTCTTTAGTGATAGTGGGAGTATGTTTGAGGTGGTTTCATAAAAAAAATTATGTGTACTTTATAATAACCTATATAAATATAATTTTAATAAAATTATTATCATATCATGATTGTTATTCTACGTAACATATTACTTGATTATTTCCTTAGAGTATTTGTCATAATAAAATGGCACATCAATTCTCCTCTACGATGAACAACCAGATGTTTCATGTCAATATTCTTAAATATATGTTCTATAGCTGTTTTAAATCATTTTAGGGAAACATGATTCAGGATATTTTGGGTGGATACACTTTGAGTAATATTCATGTGTCGTACACTGTTGATAATATCCATTATAGGCTATTATGATAATGATACATGAAATAAAGAAATCCTCATTTATATGTATCATTGAATGTTCCTAATTGAAGAAATGTTTTTTGATCCATATAATTTAATAATATTATTAATGAGTATTATAAGTCACATATATTTATGTATTAATGAAAACAATGATAACATATGTTTGCAGTGAGGTAAGATATGTTGGGTGTTTCATGAGTAATATTTCATTAAGGAACATTCATAGAAAGGATGTGTACCTTATATTATATAATGGAATTTGATAAATAAAGCTTATTTATCGAAATTATATATCCTAGATAAATCCATGTCTATTGTGTTCTATATTAATGTTCTATTTTAATAAATTAAATGAAACAGACATCAAGAATATAGGTTGATGGAACCATCATGCAAACTGCCTGATTTGAGATATCCAAACAAAGGAATTATATTACACATTGGATATTTTATAAGATATAATATCATTGTGGGGTTAAATTATTCCTCTATGGGTACATTGGTTGTTTCCATACATTAACCATGGAATTTAGGTTGTGTCACCTAATTCCATAGATAATGAGACCTAGAGGTTCACACACTAAGTGTATCTATAATATCAGTTAGTTAATATATTATTTATTTATTATTTAATAAGTGGAATAATTATTATTACCTCATGGGGTTCAAAAATATTTTTTTTATGATAACACATATTTCATCACTAGTTATACAAGAGAATATCATATGAGTAGAAAATTTAATAAATGTTTATTTGATATTATGTGAATGTAATATTTATTTATTTATTTATGAATAATGTAGTTTTGTTTATTTATTAAATTAATAATAACTATTTATGGCCCAATAAATATTTAGTAGGAATGGAAGATCATGTAAAATGTTATAGTGATAAATAATAAATAATTAATATTATATGATTAAATACTATTTAATTTAATTTTGTAGTTTAACACCAATTAAGAAATAATAATAATAATATAATTTTTATTATGGAATGGGGTTAGGTAGTGGTTAAATAAAGAATAAAGGACACTTGTGAAATTATTTATTTATAACCCCAGTAGTATATAAACCTTATTATATTATTTTTCAAGAGAGACAATTCATTTTTTTACACAAGGAATTCTTAGAATCCTCTCAAAGCCTTAAGTAGATCCCTTATCCAAGAACTATCTGATGAATAGAGAGATATCTTCCTCTATTTTACACTATTGATTCTATAGATATCAAGAAGATTCCATTGGAAGAAATTACCTAACAGATCAAAGAGGAATGGATCATGTGTGAAGATCTACCACATAAGAACCGAGATATTCTTATGAAACAATTTAATATTTTTGGAACATGTGTGGATCAATGCAAGAGAAAATATTACCTTCATTCCAAAAATGAAATGAAGGTAACAGATATATCTATTATTAGATCCATCGATGAAGAAATAATATATCAAAACATAATTCATTATTTTTCTTAAATTAATTATAAATAATATGTGTTGATCTTTTGTTTCAGCTCCATCATTTTTTCTATTATCGATACTCTTTGATTAAATTTTTATTGGTCATGTTGTTTATAATAATTATAATCATAGTTTTATCAATGATAATGAAAAACGAAATGTTGGTCATTTCCCATAACACACTTCCACTGCACCTGCAACCACCATCAGTATAACGACCCACAGTTTACATACATTGTTAATACTTCAAAATTGAATCACACTTATTACAACATATGACAAAACCACAAAGGACCGTATAGGTATAGTGTCTTTAGAAACTGGGAAACATAAACAACTGGTTCATAAATCTTCTACAGTGTCTCCCATTTATTTCATCATATCTAGGGTCCCTTTTAGCATATTCTACTTAATATCCATCTTCCTGACCTGGGGAAAAGAAAACATAAAAGGGTGAGCTCAAATGCTCAGCAAGGGAAAATAAAGGAAATAAAAATCATATCATATCTTTTTGAAAATCAAAACCTGCAAAAGAGATCATAATATCTTAACATGGAATAAATCATAGAAGTGAAAATGAGATCCCCAAAATCATAACATAAAACTTGAAACTTTGTGGCATGCACACATAATCATGGAAAATCATTTCTTGTTAGTCATGAATCATTGCCAAGACTATCTTATTGGACAAAGTCCCTTTCTGAACCGAGTTCACTCCTCGTTTCAGTCCTGTATCACTGAACCGAAATAACCTTCCGTTCCAGCCATGTCTATCTCATGAGATATAAAATCATTACCCAATGCATTGGAGGGAGATATAGGTCCCACCCATCTTATAATGAATCCTTTCTTATGTGTGCCACATAATCATAAAACATGCATCATCGCATAACACATGTAACAAAAATGGGATTCTTGAAACATCATGAAATCATAAATCAATTCATATATGATAAAGGAATTCATAAAAATAATTCCATCACAACATAGTCAAACCAATGTAAAAATATGGATAGAAACAGAACCCTTTATTATCTTAGATGGAAAATAATTTTGATAAAACACTTGAATTGAATTCTTGAGGAAAATATCCTTTCTTCTTCAAAAATATTTTTCCTTTCATAACATGTCATACAACTTTAAAATAAAAGAAGTTGATTAAAAATAAACTTGAAAACTTGTAAAGGAAGCTTCTTTGATGTAATGTTTTAAAAATCCATTCATGCCGTATAAGTTAAAAAAACATTCTTCGTACTTTTGTCGGAAAAGTCAAAAAGTACCTCGTACGGAAAAACGACAAAAGATTCCTTTCATATTCTTTACTAAAAACTCACCTAAGGGTAAAATTGGATTTAAACTATTTCAAGTGGATGGAAAAAATATTACATATTGAGGGAACATGGATGTGGATGATAAAATACACCCTAGTAAATACTTACGAATAAACAATCTCGGATAAAAATGAGATTGTGATATTTCCCTTACCTTAGGTCCGATTTGCTTTGTTCGTGTCCGAAGCTCCTGTATAATGGTTTAAATAATGTTATTTACTTATTCCAGAATCATACATATTGATATGAGATCATATATGGTCATATTATTAGCTTCTTGTTAGTAATATTTCATTGTTACTTGTTACTCGGGTCTTTATAACTTTTTGTTCTTATGCGTGTTTTGTCGAATAAATTCTTATTCTTATCTTTAGGTTATAGATAATTCATTTCCAGAATGGTATTAGTGTATTATATACCATATTCATTCATTCAATTCATTTATATAATCATTATGAAATGAAGATCATGTAGAACGAGTCGCATCACATCGTGGAGACGGTATTCCGTACGTACGCACGAGTGATGATATCGTTCCTATGATCGTGGAATTGTATTGGAGTATATATATATATTATTTCAGTATCAATATTACTTAATAATAATCATATATAGTTACTGATTACACCATTATACCCATCCTTGTAAGGTGATGGTGGAAAATAGATTACACCACGGCGTGGAGACGGTATTCCGTACGTACGCACGCGCGGTGATTTCATTTTTCCGTAGGATGGATAGAAGGTGAATTAGGGTTGTTTCATATTTATAATAACATATCAGTATGTAAGTAATACTGATGTTATTACTTTATCATGAAACAACTAAAGAAGAAGAAGTTGAAGAAGAAAGAAATTGAAAAGATCGGTAATGGATATTACCTCTTCTTTGGAACGCCTTTTTGAATCCTCCACTTAAGGAACTAAGATTGGTCTTTGGAGAATACCAGGACCTCTAGGATTATTATAGGGAAGTGGAGAAGGGAAAATGGTAGGGGTTGGCCGAGCTTGAGTGCTCAAATTGGTGTGAGGAGGAGGGGGAGGAGGTGCCCTTTTATAAGGGAGGAGAGGGGCACCTTAGGAATATCTCAAAATATTATTTTATATTAAAGTAAAAATCGGTTTATAATGGTTCCAAAGGGTCTTATTTCGAAGCCAAAGTGGGGATGGGTCGAAATCCTATCAACCAATAGAATTTAGACAAGTTTAGGGTATTATTTTAACCTTATCAATTAGATTTAACTCTAAGTTAAATAATTTAACTTTTACCATGACTTTTTGTTTTCTTTCACTATATGGTTAATACACTTACTATAACATGCCAAACGAACCCCAAATTGTTTATTATTAAAATATATATCCTTATCTAAGTCATTTGTCCGAACCTTAGATTTTTAGGAATAAAATAACAATTAATAATATAATATTTGATTTAAAAACTATTTTGTGTCAATTTTGACACTATTTGATATATGATTTTTGTCAAAGTCATAACAGAATTATATGTTCGAACCAAGTTGATTAAATCAATACTAATATATCATAGTAACCTAGAAAATTAGTGGAATTCATAAAAAGTCTAAAATTACATTTATTTTGGTATTTATATTATCAATTTTGTCAATATTTCATTAATAAAATAATTACTGCATCATCTTTGTGTCATAAATAAATTAAATTATTTGATGTCTAAAAATTACAAATAAAATACCATCATGTAGGAAATCTTTTTAGCTTTCTAATGAATATTTACAATCTAATTTATCTTATGTATAACCCTATATTAAAAATGATTTACTTATTAAACTTTGATTTTAACTATTTTAACCCTTCTTTAAATAAATTAATAATAAATGTCCTAATCTAATCCAAGTGGGCCTAAATGGTCATAATTTATTCCTAAGTTTGTTTTTGGTCTAATTACACTTGTCCAATAGAATTAGGACATGTGTTAGGGTAATATTAATATCATAATTACCCTTAGTTACCCTATTTACTATTAACCGCGGTAAAAATAGTAAAAAGTTACTATTCACCAAAACATTATTTTCATCTCATTGAACCACATTTTAGTCCTTGATATTAACCGTGTCTCTCGGATTTTTGAAATTCCATTCACAGAAGCGGTAAAATTAAGTTTTATGCAAAATTCAGTTTTTAACCTACCACTTAGTGGTTTCACTATTCATCAAAAATTGAAAGTTTTCAGAAAAATACCAAAATTTCACCCTGGGCTAATTTCGATATTCTGAGTCCAAAAATGAAGTCCATTTTGAAAAATAAAATTTATAAAATTTCAAAAAGTGGTTATTACTATTCATAACGGCTAGTTTTAATAGCATATTGTTGTTTAGTGAAACTCGGTATTGCGTACGACGCAAGCTATCGAGGAAGGTCGCGATTGCGTGTAAAGCAAGCCAAGAAAGTGTTGTGTAGAAAAAGATTCCTTTGATGATTTATATAACATAAAAGTCTCGGGTGTTACATTCTACCCCCCTTAAAAAGAATTTCGCCCTCGAAATTCGTCACTTTGCAACAAACAAATGAGGATACTTCTCCCTCATCATATCCTCAAGCTCCCATGTAGCTTCTTCAAGTTGGTGGTTTCTCCATAAAACTTTCACCAAGCGAGTGGTCTTGTTTCGTAGGACTTTTTCGCTACGATCCAGAATCTCTATCGGCTGTTCTTCATAAGAAAGATCTTGCTCCAGTGGTACAACTTCTGAGCTGAGTACATGTGAAGGATCTGGTATGTACTTTCTCAGGAGAGATACATGGAACACATCGTGAACTTGAGAGAGATTCGGTGGAAGCGCCAATCGGTAAGCTACCTTCCCAACACGATCCAGTATTTCAAAAGGACCGATATATCTAGGGCTCAACTTCCCCTTCTTTCCAAATCTCATAACCCTCTTCCAGGGAGATATTCGTAAGAACACTTTATCACCCACTTCAAACTCTAGGTCTTTTCTTCGGTTGTCGGCATAACTTTTCTGTCGACTCTGAGCTGCTCTTATGTGTTGTTGAATAGATCTGACCTTTTCTGCCATTTCATCAACGAGATCAGGTCCTAATAGCTTTCTTTCCCCAACTTCATCCCAGCAAGTTGGAGTCCTGCATTTCTTTCCATAGAGAGCTTCATAAGGAGCCATCTGAATACTGGAGTGAAAGCTATTATTATAAGAAAATTCCACCAAAGGTAGGTGTTGATCCCAACCTCCTTTGAAATCCATAGAGCAAGCTCTCAACATATCTTCTAGGGTTTGAATTGTTCTCTCAGACTGACCGTCTGTCTGGGGATGATAAGCAGTGCTGAAACTCAACTCTGTATCCAGAGTATGCTGAAGACTTCGCCAGAACTTCGAGGTAAATCTCGGATCTCGATCAGATATAATAGAAAGTGGTACTCCATGCAATCTTACCACTTTCTTTACATATATCTTGGCAAGCTGATCTAGAGAGAAATCCTCTCTAATAGCAATGAAGTGTGCAGACTTTGTAAGACGATCAACTATGACCCAGATAGCATTATTGCCTTTGGATGTTTTAGGAAGTCCTGTGACAAAGTCCATAGTGATGTTTTCCCATTTCCATTCGGGTATGGGTAATGGTTGTAACATCCCCTTAGACTTCTGTCTCTCAGCTTTAACTTGTTGACAAACCAAGCATCAAGAGACATATTCAGCAACATCTCTTTTCATGCCATCCCACCAGAAGTACTCTTTCAGGTCCCTATACATCTTCGTGCTTCCAGGATGAATAGAGAATGAAGAACTATGAGCCTCATCCAGCAGCTCTTTCTTTAATTCGGGGATGGGAGGAACACAAACCCGATTCCTGAACTTTATTATCCCATCACAATCAAGGTTGAATTCAGGAACATTTCTCACCTTCTTTTGTAACTCGACATCTTCTTTCTGTGCCTCTTTAATCTTCACATGTATAGATGGTTGAACATTCATTTGAGAAAGATAAGATTTTTCCCCTTCCATTATAATTCCAAGATCCATCCTTTGTAAATCCATAAATATTGGATCTTTTGTGATCCTCATCATGGATAAACTAGCATGGTCTTGTCGACTTAATGCATCTGCCACCTTGTTTGCTTTCCCAGGGTGGTAATGGATTGAGCAGTCATAATCCTTAATCAGCTCCAACCATCTTCTTTGGCGCATATTCAACTCCTTTTGTGTGAAAATATACTTTAAACTTTTATGATCAGTATAAATATCACACCTTTCACCATAAAGGTAATGCCTCCAAATCTTTAATGCAAAGATTACCGCAGCCAACTCCAAATCATGTGTTGGGTAATTTTGTTCATGGATTTTCAACTGTCGTGAGGCATAAGCTATCACCATATCATTTTGCATAAGAACACACCCCAATCCCTTCTTGGATGCATCACTGTAGATCACAAACCTTTCTCCACTACAAGGCAGTGTGAGCACAGGTGCACTGGATAACCTTCTTTTCAACTCCTTGAAATTCTCTTCACATTCCTCTGTCCAGACAAACTTAACTCCTTTCCGAGTCAACTTGGTGAGTGGATTAGATAATCGTGAAAAATCTTTTACAAAACGTCGATAATATCCATCCAAACCAAGAAAACTTCGGATCTCAGTTACTGTTGTTGGTCTTGACCATCTTTCGATAACCTCTGTTTTTGCTGGATCCACAGATATCCCCTCTTTTGAGATTATATGACCCAAAAATGCAACTTTTTGAAGCCAAAATTCACACTTGGTAAATTTGGCATAAAGCTTCTCTTTTCTCAGGGTCTTCAATATAATTCTCAAGTGATCTTCATGCTCTTCCTTTCTCTTTGAATAGACAAGAATATCGTCTATAAAGACTACCACAAATTGATCAAGATAGTCTCTAAAGACTCTATTCATTAGATCCATGAAGATAGCAGGGGCATTAGTAAGACCAAATGGCATCACTATAAATTCATAGTGTCCATACCTTGTACGGAAAGCCGTCTTTGGTATATCCTCCCTTTTGACCCTTAATTGATGATACCCTGAACGAAGATCAATCTTGGAAAAGTATTGAGCTCCGCGTAGTTGGTCAAATAAGTCATCAATGCGTGGGAGAGGATATTTGTTCTTGATAGTGATCTTGTTAAGTTCTCGATAATCAATGCAGAGTCTCATTGATCCATATTTCTTCTTAACAAATAGAACAGGTGCTCCCCAAGGTGACGCACTAGGGCGTATGAATCCCTTATCAAGATTCTCTTGGAGTTGCTTCTTCAATTCCTGCAACTCAATTGGGGCCATTCTATAAGGTGTCTTTGAAATAGGCAAAGCACCCGGTACGAGTTCTATTGAAAACTCAACTTCACGATTTGGTGGAAGACCCGACAATTCCTCCGGAAAGACATCATCAAACTCCCGTACAATGGGCATATTCTTAATCGTGAGTTTCTCACCAACCATTTGAGATAAATAACCTTCATTTAGTGGAATCAATACCCATAAGATGGAAGAAATTTCCACTGGAAGGTTATGTTCATCCTTGCATTGATAGACGATCGTAGGTTGATCTGGAATATGAAATGTGACTTCCCTTCTTTGGCAATTGATATGAGCTCCATGTAGCGAAAGCCAATCCATGCCAAGAATCACATCAAATTCCACTAAAGGAAGGATCACAAGATTTGCAGGAAGCACTTTCCCACAAACTTCGATCGGA
The DNA here is from genome assembly GCA_963277665.1 of Viscum album. Taxonomy (NCBI): domain Eukaryota; kingdom Viridiplantae; phylum Streptophyta; class Magnoliopsida; order Santalales; family Viscaceae; genus Viscum; species Viscum album. The sequence continues at coordinate 1,882,165,254 of OY728153.1, forward strand.
GAAGAATTATAAACTTTTGATGCGATTGATGTGCCATTAGGTGTTGTCACAGCTAACTCAACATCTAATTGTTGAGGTAGTACGGTGATACCCTTAGAAAAGTCTTCAGAAATAAAAGAGTGGGTGGATCCAGAATCAAATAAAACATTTGCTACTTTAGAGTGGATGGTAAGTGTATCTTTCACCACATCGTTATCGTACTCCACATCGCTGATAGAAATTGCATGTGACTTTCCTTTGTCTTTAGCCTTAAGAGTTTGTTGACGTCGACCATCATCATCAACCCTTGGATTTGGGCATTGATTGGCATAATGCCCCATCTCCTTGCACTTGAAACATTGAAGTGTAGCAGGTTCATTCTGTGTATCCCTTCCTTTGTTTGCATCATTAGACATCTTCTTCCCATTATCACGGCATTCAAATGCCCGATGACCTTCCTTTCCACATTTAAAACATTTACTTGTCCCTTTAAGACAACTCCCTCCATGTTTCTTTCCACACTTTGAGCATAAGGGAAAGTTCATCTTCTTTTCCGTGTGCTCTTTAGATTTTTCTTTGAATTCCATCTTCCTCTTCTTATCAAACCCATGTGACTGATGGGTTACTCCAATCTCCATCTCGACTTTGAGAGCACATCGAACGATTTCTTCGTAGCTATTGAAGTCCCTTATGGCTAAAGCCCTTCGAAGACTTGGTTTTAAGCCACTAAAGAATCGATCGATCTTACTCTCAGGTTGGATAATAATACCAGAAGCGTACCTTGCAAGTCTTGTAAAATTTGCTTCATAGGTACTAACAGATTCATCATCCCTTTGCTTCAGTTCAAGGAACTCTTTCTCCATCTTTGTTCGGAGAATACGAGGGAAGTACTTATTGAAAAATAAGTTCTTGAACTCGTCCCATTCCATAGACTCAATTTCATCCCTTTGCCTCGTATTCTTAACAAGATTCCACCATTGATCCGCATCTCCTTCCAAACGATACACTGCTAGGATGACTTTATCATGCTCAGAACATTGAAGAACTGAAAATATCTTTTCAGTAGTACTAATCCATTGTTCAGCAACTAATGGATCAGTAGACCCGCTGAAAGATGGTGGACGCTGCCTCATGAAGGATTCAACAGAATGTTGCTCCCTTCTTTGTTCGTTTGGAAATCCTGCATGATTCATAGCTTGAGAAAGTTGTGTGAGCATGGCTACAAGATTTTTCATTCCAGCTCCCATATCGTTTGGTTGCTCAGGGGGACAATCATTGCATTGCCCATCGCATTCCGCATTAACACGGTTCCTTCGGGTTCCAGCCATTGACTAAAACCAAGAAGAATAGTGTGAGCAACACTAATTATAATAGGAAACCACATAATTCAAGAATAAAATTTTCATGCTTAAGATCTTATCCTAGGTTATTCAAGGCCATTTCTAAAATTGTGTTCTATGCTTAGACTTATCCTTAGGGTTATTACTAAGGCTTTCACATTCTTGTTTCCAAAGGTTGACTATACCTTTCCTCTGATACCAACTATAACGACCCACACTTTACATACATTGTTAATACTTCAAAATTGAATCACACTTATTACAACATATGACAAAACCACAAAGGACCGTATAGGTATAGTGTCTTTAGAAACTGGGAAACATAAACAACTGGTTCATAAATCTTCTACAGTGTCTCCCATTTATTTCATCATATCTAGGGTCCCTTTTAGCATATTCTACTTAATATCCATCTTCCTGACCTGGGGAAAAGAAAACATAAAAGGGTGAGCTCAAATGCTCAGCAAGGGAAAATAAAGGAAATAAAAATCATATCATATCTTTTTGAAAATCAAAACCTGCAAAAGAGATCATAATATCTTAACATGGAATAAATCATAGAAGTGAAAATGAGATCCCCAAAATCATAACATAAAACTTGAAACTTTGTGGAATGCACACATAATCATGGAAAATCATTTCTTGTTAGTCATGAATCATTTCCAAGACTATCTTATTGGACAAAGTCCCTTTCTGAACCGAGTTCACTCCTCGTTTCAGTCCTGTATCACTGAACCGAAATAACCTTCCGTTCCAGCCATGTCTATCTCATGAGATATAAAATCATTACCCAATGCATTGGAGGGAGATATAGGTCCCACCCATCTTATAATGAATCCTTTCTTATGTGTGCCACATAATCATAAAACATGCATCATCGCATAACACATGTAACAAAAATGGGATTCTTGAAACATCATGAAATCATAAATCAATTCATATATGATAAAGGAATTCATAAACATAATTCCATCACAACATAGTCAAACCAATGTAAAAATATGGATAGAAACAGAACCCTTTATTATCTTAGATGGAAAATAATTTTGATAAAACACTTGAATTGAATTCTTGAGGAAAATATCCTTTCTTCTTCAAAAATATTTTTCCTTTCATAACATGTCATACAACTTTAAAATAAAAGAAGTTGATTAAAAATAAACTTGAAAACTTGTAAAGGAAGCTTCTTTTATGTAATGTTTTAAAAATCCATTCATGCCGTATAAGTTAAAAAAACATTCTTCGTACTTTTGTCGGAAAAGTCAAAAAGTACCTCGTACGGAAAAACGACAAAAGATTCCTTTCATATTCTTTACTAAAAACTCACCTAAGGGTAAAATTGGATTTAAACTATTTCAAGTGGATGGAAAAAATATTACATATTGAGGGAACATGGATGTGGATGATAAAATACACCCTAGTAAATACTTACGAATAAACAATCTCGGATAAAAATGAGATTGTGATATTTCCCTTACCTTAGGTCCGATTTGCTTTGTTCGTGTCCGAAGCTCCTGTATAATGGTTTAAATAATGTTATTTACTTATTCCAGAATCATACATATTGATATGAGATCATATATGGTCATATTATTAGCTTCTTGTTAGTAATATTTCATTGTTACTTGTTACTCGGGTCTTTATAACTTTTTGTTCTTATGCGTGTTTTGTCGAATAAATTCTTATTCTTATCTTTAGGTTATAGATAATTCATTTCCAGAATGGTATTAGTGTATTATATACCATATTCATTCATTCAATTCATTTATATAATCATTATGAAATGAAGATCATGTAGAACGAGTCGCATCACATCGTGGAGACGGTATTCCGTACGTACGCACGAGTGATGATATCGTTCCTATGATCGTGGAATTGTATTGGAGTATATATATATATTATTTCAGTATCAATATTACTTAATAATAATCATATATAGTTACTGATTACACCATTATACCCATCCTTGTAAGGTGATGGTGGAAAATAGATTACACCACGGCGTGGAGACGGTATTCCGTACGTACGCACGCGCGGTGATTTCATTTTTCCGTAGGATGGATAGAAGGTGAATTAGGGTTGTTTCATATTTATAATAACATATCAGTATGTAAGTAATACTGATGTTATTACTTTATCATGAAACAACTAAAGAAGAAGAAGTTGAAGAAGAAAGAAATTGAAAAGATCGGTAATGGATATTACCTCTTCTTTGGAACGCCTTTTTGAATCCTCCACTTAAGGAACTATGATTGGTCTTTGGAGAAGACCAGGACCTCTAGGATTATTCTAGGGAAGTGGAGAAGGGAAAATAGCAGGGGTTGGCCGAGCTTGAGTGCTCAAATTGGTGTGAGGAGGAGGGGGAGGAGGTGCCCTTTTATAAGGGAGGAGAGGGGCACCTTAGGAATATCTCAAAATATTATTTTATATTAAAGTCAAAATCGGTTTATAATGGTTCCAAAGGGTCTTATTTCGAAGCCAAAGTGGGGATGGGTCGAAATCCTATCAACCAATAGAATTTAGACAAGTTTAGGGTATTATTTTAACCTTATCAATTAGATTTAACTCTAAGTTAAATAATTTAACTTTTACCATGACTTTTTGTTTTCTTTCACTATATGGTTAATACACTTACTATAACATGCCAAACGAACCCCAAATTGTTTATTATTAAAATATATATCCTTATCTAAGTCATTTGGCCGAACCTTAGATTTTTAGGAATAAAATAACAATTAATAATATAATATTTGATTTAAAAACTATTTTGTGTCAATTTTGACACTATTTGATATATGATTTTTGTCAAAGTCATAACAGAATTATATGTTCGAACCAAGTTGATTAAATCAATACTAATATATCATAGTAACCTAGAAAATTAGTGGAATTCATAAAAAGTCTCAAATTACATTTATTTTGTTATTTATATTATCAATTTTGTCAATATTTCATTAATAAGATAATTACTGCATCATCTTTGTGTCATAAATAAATTAAATTATTTGATGTCTAAAAATTACAAATAAAATACCATCATGTAGGAAATCTTTTTAGCTTTCTAATGAATATTTACAATCGAATTTAGCTTATGTATAACCCTATATTAAAAATGATTTACTTATTAAACTTTGATTTTAACTATTTTAACCCTTCTTTAAATAAATTAATAATAAATGTCCTAATCTAATCCAAGTGGGCCTAAATGGTCATATTTTATTCCTAAGTTTGTTTTTGGTCGAATTACACTTGTCCAATAGAATTAGGACATGTGTTAGGGTAATATTAATATCATAATTACCCTTAGTTACCCTATTTACTATTAACCGCGGTAAAAATAGTAAAAAGTTACTATTCACCAAAAAATTATTTTCATCTCATTGAACCACATTTTAGTTTTTGATATTAACCGTGTCTCTCGGATTTTTGAAATTCCATTCACAGAAGCGGTAAAATTAAGTTTTATGCAAAATTCAGTTTTTAACCTACCACTTAGTGGTTTCACTATTCATCAAAAATTGAAAGTTTTCAGAAAAATACCAAAATTTCACCCTAGGCTAATTTCGATATTCTGAGTCCAAAAATGAAGTCCATTTTGAAAAATAAAATTTATAAAATTTCAAAAAGTGGTTATTACTATTCATAACGGCTAGTTTTAATAGCATATTGTTGTTTAGTGAAACTCGGTATTGCGTACGACGCAAGCTATCGAGGAAGGTCGCGATTGCGTGTAAAGCAAGCCAAGAAAGTGTTGTGTAGAAAAAGATTCCTTTGATGATTTATATAACATAAAAGTATCGGGTGTTACATTCAGGGTAATCAGTATTGTTACTAACATTTTCAGGGTATGTTTCACAATGATTTCATAGATATATAACAGAGTCTCATAGTATATATTAATCCACCATAGAAGTGTATGGTGGAAAAACCAGTCATCCTCTCAACAATAATGTTTTTTTTCTAAGATGTCAATGGTAAATTCATAGCGAGTGCTATGATTTGGAATGAAGGACCGCATTGACTCAAAATGAGTCCACGGGTGAAAGCGTATCAGAAATAAAAATTTTAAACATGAAGTGAAACATAACTCATGTATGGTCAATGATTAATTTATAAAAATTGTAATAAATTTTTTAATATTATTGAGAGTTGGATCCACTATTTGAAATGAATACTCATCAGAAACAAAAATTGTAAACCGGGTGTGTAGCCTTTATTAAAAAAAAATTGATAATTTAATAAATTTTTTCTTTATATATGATGCCGCATTAATGGGTATTTTTTATGTTTCTTTATTTTTAACATGGGAGTAATGTATTTTAGTGATTTTTATAAACCAATTAAATGAATTAATAAAAAAACACACATTTTTATGCTTATATTATGGGTAATTTTGTTGAATTTTATGTTGAGTGGAAATTGTCACCCCTCATTTTTTCCAATAATAGTTTGTTAATAACATGGATAATGATTACCATCGAGAAAATATTCTCCCAACCCTAGAATCTTGTTGAGATAGTCTCTATACTCTAAAATCTAGAAACCCTCCACATCCACGGAAGCCAATAACTAGATAGGTGAAACCCCTTTCTACCTTTATCCATTTCGTGAGTCTGTCCTTATATCATGATAATGAATACCTCAAACATCTAAGAGAGATGGATGAACCCGTCAAAAATATCACTCCTCAGGATGTGAAAAGGAGGGATACAACTACTCCTAGATGTTAGAAATACCAAAAAACATCTATAATCTTTCATTCAACATCTAAAGTTATCCATCAGACCTCCACTCCATCTACTCCTACTATGGAATCTCTAAGGTATCACAATAGATAAAAGATTGCAGCACCTTAGGAATGATTCGATACTCAAGTTGCCTAAACTTTTTGTAGTTAGAATATCCCAAAATTTAATAGGGAGGAAATATATATTCAATTTCTTTCACATAAGGTTCTCTCTTATATTTACGTGTCACCCCTGGAGTTGGCTCATATTCTGGTTCCCAAAGAAGGATCTCTCCTGTATACAATAACAACTCTGGTGAAGGAACTTATTCTTACTCCAACATATCAAACTCATCATTATACACTAGTGTTATAAGGAGGAATATAGAGAGAAAATATTCCCAATATATTGAAAATATATGAGTAGACATATATTCTTGCTTAGAATCCTTAGAACTGCTGGTAAATTTTGGCTTCTACAAATGAGATCTGTTGACATTTTTCAGTGATTATGAATGGAGAGTCAAATATTACTACCCAGGCCATTATATTAAGTCATCCACTTGGTCATTTAGCTAATACAAAGAACAATCATATTCTTGATCTGGTTGAAGAGGTTCATCAGCAAGTTTTGGAGAAGGACGAGGCACATGATCATGTGAATATTCATTTTCTAAATGGGGTTCATCAATATAATATAACAATCACATCAAGATATGAACATGTCCCTATAAAAATTATATATAATAGCTATGTTAGTTTAAGCTTATATCCCCTCCCATTATTCAATTGGTTATAAAAATATTTTGTCTATTCATGTCAAAAGCAATCACTAATATATTTCAATGCACAACAAGAGTCAGGACTATATTCCCACTCCAATAAATGAATTATCATATTATTAATACTCAGTGGTGATACAAGAGGGGTAAAATACTGACTATCTAATTCTGGAGGATCATTTTCATACTTAAAAAAAGATTAAAATCATGACTTGACACATATACATGACCCAACTAGGGTTTATATACATTATCCAACATCCACTATGATGAAGCCCCATATGCCTAACAATAACACACGGTCTTCCTGGAACATTCTATAAGGTAAAAAATAATGGTAATATACTTCAGTAAATATATCATAAGGTCATCAACATATTTATATGGTGGATCAAGGACCATTTTTGAGGGTTGTAGTACATAAGGGTTCACACTAACCTCATATGACCCAAGAATCCCAATGAGAATCATCTGAAGAAAAAAATAATCAAGCATCATATATAGATTAGAATCATGTTAATATTCCTAAAATAATCATTTATAGTGTCCTTGAGGCCATACAATCCCAATAAACATCATCCCAAGGACTCAATGAATTTTCATTTGAAGGATAAGGTTAAATTAAAAACATAATTCATCCCTAGGGAAATATAAAAAAAAGGTTCAAAATGGTTGATCCCCTAAATTCTACTGTATAAATACGTCCCATGATTATATCTTACCTAAACATGGATATCCTACCCTTTTAAAATTACCTAAATATGAATAGGTAATAGAATAATCATGTTAAAAAAATAAGGATTTTGTATTAGTGCGAAATAATATTTCACCATGGTTAAGGGATGATTCAGAAAAACAATTTATCATCGTTTCCTCCAATATATCTCATGTTGGAATCTTTAAGAAAATGAAATTTTTGCAATGATCTAGTAGAGGAATATGCATTTGAAAATGAGAAAAATATCATGGTATTTTAGAGATATACAACCAATAGAGATATTTTAGATATGTTATGGACCACAAATACCTTCTAATATGAGATTCCACAAGAGATATGAGATGAATTTGTATAGTATTTGTGACTTAACCCATGGACATAATACTACCTCTTCAAAATGATACATATTTCCCATGAGGGATATGTTGATCATTGTAAGATAATAATAGATCTTTGTTAATACATTGAATCATCTTACAAGTTGGTATATTGAGCCCCAATTTTTAAAAATCAACAAAATAATATGTAGCATTTTTTCCTTAGTAGTGTAAAGTCACTTGAATAGATATATGTGAGTGCTACCTTCGATGTGCGCATTTGAGGATGGGTGATTATAGAGTGATATATGTGAACCTAATTATGTGACCATAGGTTTCATTGTGTAAGGGATCCTATAATGTTATTTTCTTAGTCTAGGTAATAGGTATTGGAGGTTTATATAAAAACTACTCAATTCAGAAAAGTAGTGTTGATTTGGAAGCATTGGGATGAAACATTTTCTAAGAATGAACCATCTACTTTTTACTATATTAGAAAACATTGAATGTTTAAATGATTTGAAGTTGTGAAATGAAGGTCCCCTGACTAGGGAGTATGAATTATAAGAATTTATCACAAAAAATGTACTTTACCCACCCCATAATCATGTGAAATCACATAAAATATTTGAATCTCCCATATTACCTGATTTAGTGGTAATCGAGATATAATCCCATCCAATAAGCATGGGGTAATTTTCATCATATTTATCCCTTGTATATCCCCTAGGAGAATGAATGCCCCAAAGAATGTTGGATATCATAGTAATGGGGAAAAATCAACCCAAACATGTATGAAAAGGGGAATTTGAACCATTTTAATATTCCCACCTAAGAAAGCTAGTATTTACCAGGTTGGGATATACCTCACAAGAATTATCTCTACCTTTTATTCCAATGTATGACATATCCTTACCAATATGGTAACACTTTATTTGAGATTTTAGAATATACATACTATTCAATATACATAATACATTCTCTAGGGAGTGGGTAGGGGGAAATATCAAACCATGGAGGGGTCAAAATACCCAAATAACCTTAATGTTGAATTGTGTCAAAACAAAATTTAGACTATCTCGGGATGAATATTTAAGTAACTATGAATTCATATATAGCTCATATGGATTTGATGATATGACTTTAGCCATATCATAAACATTAGTTAATTTCATCAATACTAATAAGGTAGATGAATATATCGATTCAAATGAGAAATATATAATGGTTTAAGTCCAACATGGAACTCACTTAGAGCTAATGAAAGAGGTTGTCTATTTATGAAATCCATGATAATGTCATAACTTGTCACCCCAATCACTAAAATAAAACTCACACACCTTATGTTAGTGGGGGGATAAGGTAACATGTGTGTAATCGTATCCCGATCCTTCTAAAGGTTTTAACAAAACACTCATTGAGGAGATATTAAGGAAATTTATATTTAAGATGGAATAATTGATACAACTCAACACAAAGCTACTTAAGGGTAATATTTCTATAGAATAAAGTGTCATGGTGGGAACATATACATTCCCTCTAATTGGATATCCAACGTTAGAAACACACATTACATTATATAGGGAATGTTTTGGTCTCCCTATTAATTTCATACCCATACCACTAGTTTACCTACTTTAGGAACTCTGTATCATTACATTATTAAAATCACCCAAGTCCCAAATAATCTTATATAAAAAATAGACCTTGGCAAGAATGCTGTATTTTGCATATTTGACAGTTAAAAATGAAAATTTTACTCTGTTATAGATATTATCATAGTTATCCACCTATATCAAAGACATTATAAATTGAATTGAGACTATAGAGGAGAATAATGCTCAATTAAATATATAGAAAAATCTTTACCCTGAATGGGTGGATGAGACCCATCTGGACAACATTTTGAGTCCCAATTTCCTATCCCTTAAGAATGCCAGTGATATAGAACAACATTTGACACATTTTGTGTCCCATTATTTCCACATGATGGGAACACGTGATCATTGAGAAGCATCCAAGAATAGGTGTTTTTTTAGACATTTTATGGATCATGTTGCATCCCAAACATTTTTATTTATTGAATTTTCCTTATGAATAAATAATTCTTGTCCTTATTATGCATATAATATTATTTAAAATAATGTAACTCATAATTATTAATTTCATTGAATGAGAACATTATGTTTATAGATTGTATATATCTATAAAAATTTCAAATATTACAATGGATAAATAAATAAATAAAATATTAATACAAGAGAAAGAAAATTTGAATCATCTTGATCCCTTAGAATCATCGCAATGAAAACTAACAAGGTAAAAAACTACCCAGCATTAGTAAAATTATTGATATTTTAGAATTTATGAATGTGTAACATTGAGATTAATTGAGGAGAATGTTTAATAATGGAACAAAATGGTATTTATAGAAATTATTATGATCATTGATATTATGACATGACTATAGGAATAGTAATATAACCATTAGAAATAGTAACATGATCATTGGTACAGTAAATAGACCTAAAATAGTAAAATTTAAAATAAATAATATTTATCTGTAGTAACTTAATAAAATATTTATAATTTAAAGCGACAAAATAAATTTCATGATTAAAAATTAAATGAAATTATAAGAACTTTTTTAATAATATGAATTTTAATGTATTTTATAAGAATAATAATTTTTTCTAAAATTAAAGTTTCCTATAATATAAATTTATTCTTATAATGTTAATATCATTTTTACAATCATCACAATGAAAATTTATAATGGTTATTTCTTAACAATTATAAAAAATAATTAACTTTTTAGTGAATAGTGAATTTATATTTTATAAATAACTGGTTTATTTTAATTACATCATCCAAGAGGTAATAATGAATTAATAAAATAAATAAAATTTTCCTCATCAAATAACTAATTAAAATATAATAAATATTATTAAAACTTTATAAACATAAATTTCAAACAAAAAATTTGTTTTCTAATGGCTAAAATGATAAATTATTCCATTAAATTATCAATTTTTTATGTTTCAGCTTTACATTTTGAAAAAAATAATGAATTATGGTTTTGAAAGTTTTAAAATTCCATGAATAATTTTATTTTATCCATATTTGACTTAAAATATTGATAATATCACTATTGAACTATTTTACATGTAAATTATATTTTATTCAACATTTTATCCTAAAAAATCACCACTTCTTGTATAAATACCCCAATCTATCATTGGAAAACTACTTCTTTGTAACTTAAAAAATACCAAATCTACCCAAATTACCTATCTTAATAACTGTATACTGTTTATAAACATTATAGGGTCACTTATCTCTAATAATTCAATGATTTTAGTTCTATAGAAGAGAAGAAACACTGAGAAGAGGGTAAGTTTTCATTAACTTTTCCTCTGATCTCATCTCTTACACATTTTTTCTATTCATTTAAAACAAAAAAAGTTTAAATTAATTTATTATTATGTAAACATTATATTAATAAATTAAAAAACTATAGCTATTATATTTATGATATATTTATTTTTCATACGTCACTTTCCTCCTCTTTTGACAGTGTACCATCAACGACCGATTAACTTCTCGTGAGGACGTCACCTACAATCTAATAATCACAAAAATTATGGATGATTATAATAAATTATTCTTAATTTATAATTGTATAAATATATGGATTTTTAATATTCTAGAGTTAATCGTAATAATTTATAAGTATATATAACTCTTGATCATTATATCAATTCAAGATGGGAGATTTCAAAGAAAATATGATATCTGAATGTTTCACCTTTGACAATGGGAATTAAGAAATGCAACCCAATTATTACAATTTATCATTATTGAAAATTTTATAAAATAATATTATATTTATATTTTTTAAAAACATTATTTAAATATATAATAAGCAAAGATGTGATTATATAAATCAGTATTTTTGGTATTGGGATTCTCAAACCCAACTTCTTCTTTTGGGTTTCTCTCATTTTTCACATTATTTTACATATATATGATCATATTATTTCATAACATTTTTCAATAACTGTTATAAAACATTAATTATTGGGGATATACATGTTTCCACCCTATAGAAATTATTCTCAATCCACTTATATATATATTTTTAATGATATTTTAATTTTCTAAAACATCTTATTGACTCATATTGATTTGTTTCTTCAACACTCAATAATGATTATGTTTTATTTAAAAATATGAATTCTATTATTCATTTTTAAAACAAAAAATTTATTAATTAAAATATGGTTTATGAAACATTTGTGTAATCTATTACTTTACATGGGTTTATTTCCTGACTACAATTCTTATATATTCTCTTTTAATGTGGCATGCTTGATTATGAACATTTTATGATGTGAAGAGTATGAAAAAAATTATATTTCTCACAAATTCATTCATTAATAAGATATATTTCATTATATTATATTTATTATGTATGAAAAACATTCTACAATTTTTAATAATTTTGAAGCTATAATTTATTAACATATGTTATGTGTGAACATGATGCTTGATTTGTTCACAGCTATGTGTTGTATTTGAGAACTATGTTATGTTGTTTCATTATTATTCCTATTCATCATTCCATTTATTTTCATATAATTCCAACATGATTATTATTATGATCCCATGATCAATATACTAATACGATAACGATTATTCACACCAATTTACTATTGATTCATGTCTTTTATTCCTTATACTTTATCCCTCACCTTACTTGGATTTTAGATCACCCCTTTCTTTGATGAATATCCTTAGGTGGTTTCATTTAATAAGAGTAAGTTAAGATATTTATGAGGACTATAATGAAGTAATTAAATAATATATATATATATATAAACAAGTTATTTATGATCTTAATTATCATAATAAACAAAAACATTAGATCTTGTAATGCACTACTATTATGTCATTTATCTGAAAATGGTGTAATAGTCAAGTACGAAAAATTGGGGTCAAAAAATAGAATGGGTTAGTAAATTAGAGAATTGGTAATAGATAATATTAGTAAAAACCATAAGGGTAAGTGTAATTATATGTAAAAATACTATGTTTTGGTAATGTATAAGGGCATGAGGTTTCTATGAAATGAAATCCCTCCCTTTATACTATAAGTTTATATCGATCCAACAAACATATACATCAAGGTAATAAAACTAAAATGATTTTTTAGTTATTATCTCATATTGTACTTAGTGTAAGGAAAAAATAAATTTCTAAAAACCTGGTTTGGCACTCCCAGTGATATGATTTGATTAATCACAAGCTCTATACATACCATTATAAAGGATATATAGTTAAATAAATTATTTATTTTAATGTTATAAAATATTAAATCTGATTATACTATAAGGATATTTTGTGAAAATGGATATTTTAAACATATTTATACTGTAATATACAAGTTAATAATTATTTATTTGAATGAATTTAAATTATTAATTAATGATTTATTAACTTAAGTTTTGTTGAAACTTTTTTTATTTTAAAAAATAGTGGGAACGAAGAGAAAAAAGACCAATAACCCATGTGAGGGACTTTAAAATTATATTCCAAGAGACATTCCAAATTCAATGGGAGTTGGGGTCCAAAATTCAATGTCAATGGTTAGTATTCTATATCAATCTATGAATGATAGACTAAATCATCTGGATCCCCCACCGTCATGAAAGAAAGAAAAATTATAAATCATTTCCTTTATAAACTAATAACATCTAACATCCAAGGGATCATTTGATCCAATTATCATATAATAGTGGGTCAAATCAATGGAGAAGATATAATATGTTCTCCAAAATTATTATAAGGAGAATGTTACCATAGATATTTTTCATTTATATGGGGGAGATGTTAAATATTTTGAATTGATAATGAATAAAAAGTAAAATGATGTAATGGAATAAATAGAGTGGGGTGAATTTAAAAAAATAATTTATAATAGTTTTTTCCCTCAAACTCTTCTTGTATTGATGGACAGATAATATTAAAGGGATAAGAAAAATGATAATGAATCTATCCGGACATACGAGTATGTTAAAATTATATAATTATTTTGTTTTTTACCAAGGAAATTATATTTTATTCAATATTATATCTTATGAACTCCCCTCCCCGCAATTATAAATAGACCCTCCCCCTTGGAAAAAACTTCTCCTTCAGTAACCAAGGACAAATATCTACCCAAATTCCCCCTATTAAACCCCCCCCCCCCCCTAATATCATTTGGGACGTTTTTGTGTCATTTAACTCAAGGAATTTATGGATTATAATTTCATATAAAAAAAAGAAACATCAAGTAGTAGGAAATCATTCATCAGATTTTTCTATCATTCTCCCCTTATATTCCTCATTTTCTCTATTCCATTTAAACCCAAAAATTCTTAAATTAATAATGTAGTATGTTAAAATTATATTAATAAATTTTAATTAATATAATGAATATATTTTATATTTAATTATATTTTATATTACTCTTTCCTACATTTTACAATATCTCTTCAGCATTTGGTTAACCTCCCATAAGGGAATTGGTACCTCTATAATTATGAGATACTTATATAGAACTATAATAATAATATATATAATTTATAAATTAATAAACATATATATTTATATTCATCTTGAGTTAATCGTAATATTGTTAGATAGAAATAAATCTTGATAATGAAATCTATCCCTGATGAAATATTATGAGGAAGATATGATAGAAAAAAATTTCAACTTCAACAATGGGAATTATGATATATAATATAATTACTAAAATTTATTATGATTGAAAAAATGAACATAATTCACTTATAGTTACTTTTTCTGATAAACAAAATTTTACTATACATGAGGTGGTAAAGAGATGGAAAAACCAGGGTATAAGGTATGATGACTCTTGAACCTAACCCATCTTTTTTAGGTTATCTTTGCTTTCAAATGATTCTCTATAGGGATGTTCTTATAAAGACCCTAAAACAATATTTCACTATTCTTTCCCTTTTCTTTATAGGTAAACACATGTTTGTACACTGTTGAACAATTTTCAAAATAACTTACAATGTTTTTTCAAAGAGGAATTAATTTCTAAAATATCACATTGTATCCTCTTGAATTGCTTCTTATAAATTAATGAATGATAATTCTATATTACAAAATAGTATTTAACATATTAATATTGGAACCATCAATATTATTCATGAAATTATGATTTATTAAACCTTTATTAAACACATTCCATTCCATTGGTTTATTTCATGACTACAATTTTTATTTTTTTTATTTCGATGCGGCATTCATGATTAAGAACATTTTATGAAGGGATCAGTGAAAATATAATTATACAACCCTCCAGTTCATTGGGAAATGTGATATATATCATGAAATTATGTATATTTTTCATAAATATTATTCAAGACTTATGCATAATTATGATATCATAATCTATTGCCATAACATAGGCATGAATATGATGCTAGATTTGTTCACAAATATGTGTGGTATTTGACCACTATGTTTTGATATTTTATTTTTATTAATAGGTAAAATTTAATTCCTTTAAAAATTATACACATATACTTCTGAAGATATTATAATTCTTATGATATGATTATTATGATTATTCTCACACATTTATTAATACGACACATCTCATATCCTTCTTTGTTATCCCTGATTGAACACAACAATAGTAACAGCCATGGAAGGAGTGGGTGAGAGTAGGGTTGTCCAATATTTTATGATTGAAGGGAAAAAATTTATTCATTCATGAATCTATTGGTATGAGGATATTTCATATCATCTACAGAAAACAATATGATCAATTTGAAAAAAAAATCATGAAACCAAAGGAGGTTGATCTTAATGATAACCAAGATTATTTTACCTGTCACTGGATTTTAGGATATAATATTAAAGATTTGTTTGTTTTTAATGAAATAATATTGATTATTGTTGAATTTGGGGAGTTTAAAATGGAAAAACCATAAGATAAAGTGGATTATTTCTCCATTGTTCCTTTTGATAAGGAAAGAAAAAGTAAATAGGTTTGAAGAAAATGTGCACAAAATTTCAATCATTGGATGGCCCGAAAAACTATCAACCAAGTTCACACCTTAATTATAGAACAATTATATCAGGAAATTATGACCTCAATTACATCTAACAAATAAAATTACTGATTTAATATTATAATTATCCAAAATAAATCATACTTGGCAGAGGAAGAATAATCCCCATGAAGAAGAAGAAAAACCTCAACTGATCCCTAAGATTATTCAACATCTTCAAGATTTCTATCCCTTAAAATTGGTAACAAAGAAACCACCCCAAAATGGAATAACATGAACTAACCCACCAAATGGAACCCTCATTATATGTATAATTTTTATATGATTTAATAAACGTTATTTATTTGACTAACCATTTTCCAAATGAAGAAAATGAATATAAATAAGAGACTAATTTTTCCATGTATAATCAGGATGGATGTTATATAAGAAGATCATATAGAGGATGGTGGAGAAATGGGATAAGAGACCAAGGTAGATCATATCACATCAGAAGAGTTTACTCAATGGCCATATATGCAGTTGTGATATGAAAATAACCACCCTAACAAGCTCAACAGGACCATTGATCGACTTTTGAATCCTCTAGATCTCAGTCATATCTTTTGATATCATAAGAAATGTCATTAGATTCATCTTCAAAGGATTGCCATCAATGATATCCTGATATTTAGTCCTAATTTGACCCATGAATGATGTTGTCTTTCAGTTTTATTGTGAAATCATTATCATGAAATACATTAACCTATAATACTCAACTCAAAGATTAGTTTTCTACTTGGTTACAAAGTCCATTATCTTATAAATATGATATCCTGAAACAATTGGATATATCCCCAATTAATCTCTTGAATTTTGGACACCATTTTTCTCTCAATGGACCATTTAGAGGCAATGATCTATACCCTTTCAATTCTTTAAGAATTTGAAGAGGTAGTTACCGCAATAGGGTTGTACTAAAAAGATACTAGTCAAGATTAATGAAAAAAATAAAATTTAATTTATGGAATAACATCAATGGAGTTTCATATATTGGAATAAAAGACACTAATTCCTAGATAGAAAGCATAATGACATCATTTCTTCCCGATTTCTGAGGGAAAATGGATTGATAATTAACATTATAATACATTGAACCCTTTGAATCAAGGGTTTAAATAATAGGAATTTCTACCAATCTAAATTTAGCATCACAATATGGTTATGTTTTGAAGAATCCTCTTTGAATCATAGTTTTGAAATAATATATTGAATACCTAGTGTCAAATTATAAATTCATGTTCATCCGCTAAGATACTATATTTAATATTATTTTAGGAAGGGCATAGATTCACATGAGGCTTGAGGTGCCATAATAATATCAAAAATTCATGATATAAGTAGTCAATGGGTTGGTCATAATGATAAATGATGATTAATCACCTTTTAATACTTATGAGAATCAGTATATAGAAGTAAATTATATTAAACATTAGGGAATGCTTTTAGAAATAAGAGATTTTCACCCAGTCACAACACTAAATGGAATGAATGATGCTCTAACCAATCCAATAAGAATACTGTGAAGTTAATATGATTTTCCCATTAACTAATTTTGGGAACTGATTCTTATCCAAGATGGATATCATGACAATAAATCTTTAGATGAATTTTTTTATGATATCCATAATCTGACCATGTAATAAACCAGACAATTATAAATGAAATTAACATTCTAAATGAGTAAATTCATTATTATATAATTAAATTATATAAAAAAATCATAATTTGGGTTTTGGACCATTATAAGTTATATCTTTTCAGATTTAAAAGTCTATTAAGCCTCAAAACTATAATAACTGAAAACTTGGGCTCCAGTATCCAGTGCTAAAATCCTAGAATTTATATTTTCATATTTTATACAGATATTTGAGACCCAATTTATTTATATATAAATTTTTTAAAATTAATTGAAAAAACTAGATCAATTACATTCTCAAGGATATTTTAGGTTTATAGTCTTATAAAATTATTTAAAAATCCCACAAAAACAATACTGGTGTGCTGTTAAATGAAAAGTTTTCCCACATAACCCAAATTTTCTTATTTAAAATTAAGTCATCATAAATGTCAATATGAAACAACTTGCAGACATAATTTTTTCAACATAATTCTATATAACATGGGTAAGTAGAAATATAAGAAGTTTTGACTAAAATTCTCAATTGTGAAAACAAAAAAATTAACATTTGAAAGTCTTTAATGAGGAAAAAAAATTATATGGGTATGAAGACATAATTAGAGGAAATAATAAAATTATAAAATAACTCCTTCCCATAAATAACTGATTCATTTATCATGAAACATGATATATAGATTTAAAAAGGAAAGAGTCCAAAAAATCATTAACCATGTGACATTTGATATCAATATTGATCAAACCAAACATCATCAACCCATAGGAATCATAGAAAGAACATGTTAGTATCTTCAAAAATCATATTCATAAAAAACTTACAAAACCCTTAAAATTGGAATAAATATATGGATGAATTGAAATATAATTATCTGGAGAACTTAGTCATTACCCAATGCATTGGAGTGCTATCTGGGAACACCCATCTTATAATCTATAATAGGCTCAACTGGTGCTATCTAGGATCAACCACTGTGTGTAATGGCCATGAATAAAAAACATTAGTAATCTAAATGGATCATTCATCATAAAACACATATAAACAATCACTATTCTTCTATAACCCAATTAACCCTTCACTACTAAAATTTTGGGCTATAACCACCGTTTTAAATTGTGTCTATAGGTCCTCATGCTGTGGGAAATATTTAATAACCATGGTTTGAGGAACTGTGGCTATGTTTTATATTGATATAAGCCTATACCAATAAACACAGTTTGGGGACCATGTCTATAGGAATACAACCATGGATCAAACCTTAGTGATATCAATATAGCCATGGTTTATAACCATGGATATACTAGAGGACAGACACACATTATTACCACAGTTTCTAACCATGGAATTAGACCTATAGCCACAGTTAAAAACTATTGAAATAGAGATATATCCACAGTTAGAAACTGTTTCTATAGGGTCTGAAAATTCATAAAAAATAGCCCCCCACTCCCCTTGTAGTAACCCACTACCTAGAAGCCCCCCCTGCACAACCGCCCACTTCCCCTTGCAGTTTCCCACCCCTTACAGCCCCTCGCCCTTCAAATCCCATAGACAAGCCCCCTACTCCCCTTCTGGTATCCAACCCCCCTCCAGCCCCTACCCCTACAAGTCCATCCTGGCCATCCCCCATCCCACCTAGATAACCCCCTCTTGGAAAGAACCCATCCCCCCAACAAATTAATAGCACCCACCCTCTCCCATGGATACCCCCCTCCCCCATTTCTAGACCGCCACCTCCCCCAAAAAGAGCCCCCACCCTCTCCCATGCACTACCCCCACCAACTACCCTTGACATCCCCCCTCCCCCTACCTTGATACCTCCCAATATAGCCCCCAATGTCTCCCTTTTACAGCACCCCCTGCAGTATACCACCCCATGTATCCCACTCCCCCTGAAAATCCACCTCTAGAAAATCCACATCCTTTTGTAAAGCCCCCTTAGACATCCCCCCATCTATCCCCATTCCCTATGCAAATCCCCCTTCCAGGACAAACCCCCCTCCTGTAGACCCCTCCCTCTTGGACCCCATCCACCTACATACCCTTACCTATTGAACACTGGACAACCTCCACTCCCCTTTCAGTAGACCACCCCTACATCCCCCTCCCACTACAAAGCCCCCCCCCCCACTCACCTTGTAGTAGCCAACCCCCCTTACAGCCCCTCCCCCTGCAAAGACCCCCTGAATAGCCCCCTCCCCCTGTAAAGCTATGGACAACCCCACTTCTGGATAGCCCCACACCTAAAATAGACCCACCCTCTCCCTTAGATATCCCCCCTTCCTAGACAAACACCCTGACCCCCCCCCCCCAAATTGCACCACCCTCTCCCATTTATTGACTCCCATTACAGTAGAGCGCCCCTATAGCTGCCTCCCCCTAAAAATCCTTCCTTGGCCATCCCCCTCACCTACAAAGTCCCCTCTGGATATCCCCCCCCCCCCTACAGCCCCCATCCCCTCGCTAACTCCTCCCTATTGGGAACCACCTCCCCTCTTGGACACTAGACACCCCCACCCTACATAAAATCCTCCCTCCTGGACACCCCTTCCCCTCCCCTGGACAATGTACACCCCCACCATCCCACTTGGACACCCCCACCCTCCCTCCAGGTCACCTCCCCCTTCCCACCTACACCCTCCCACCCCTTACCCTCACCCCCTAAACACCCACTCCCCCTTGCCTTTCTCCCTCCATCCTATACACCCCCTTGTAATATCCCATGCATTCCATAAATAACGGACAAACTTCATATTCAAATCCTATTTATCCTTAAATTTGTTTTTTGTAGAAATGAAGGGTAGTCTCTGGGTGGGACATTGAACTCATCACCTGTTCAAGTTGGTTGATAGTGGTTTGGTTCATGTTTGAATGGTATCAATGTAGTCTAAGTCCTATGAATGTAGTTTATAGTTTATTTTCATATTTTTATTGGTTTGGGAAACTAAAGGTAATGGTGTTAAGGGGTTAATTGTTGGTTTATCAGCCCAGAGAACCTAATAATGGTTTGATGGACAATGTATCCATTCACACTCCCCTTACCTCTTCTCCCTAAGAACACCCTCCATCCCCACCCCCTCCACACCCCCTCCCCCCTTCCTCTAGCACCCCCACCCCCCTTCCCCCCCTTCCCCCACATATACGACCCCACCCCTAACCCCAGCACACCCCCTTCCCCTTGTACCCCCACCAACACACCCCCCTCCCCTAGCCCCCAGAACATGCCCCTGCCCCAACACACCACCCTACCTCATGCCTCCCCACCAGCACACCCACCCCTACCCACCCTACGCACCCCCTAAGATAGTTCATAATGGAGAAAAAATTATTGAGACAACTGTTCTTATTCTTGAAGAAAGGCCAATTATGACTATGCTTAGTGTTTAAACTGTAGAAGGAAGAGCTAAACATGAGCTGGATAATCAGTCAATTGTTCCAGTTATCCTTGGATAACTTGTTGACAAATATTTAACTGATGATGTGCTTACAGAAACTATTAAACATTCTCATACACCACCTCTATCATCACCGTCTCCTATTGTGCATGAGGAATCACCCTCTATTAGTAAGATGTAATGAATTAATAAAATGTAATCTTTTGCCTTAGATATTTTAAATGAGTTTGATAATATTTTAGGGGATTATAATGAGATTAAATAAGAGTTAAAAAATATTAATGTTGAGATTAGAAGACTTAAGAAGTCATCTATTCTCAAGGTTGATTTGGACAAGTTTTTTGGGTTAATAACTACCCAAACAAATATTAGTAGGAATCTACAATCATTCCCTCATATTCAAAAAAATGTTTCTGAAGTAATATTCAAAGTGATTAAGGATGTGAATAGTCTAGATAGATATTTGAAGGATGTTTATACTACCTAGTCTATGTTAAAGGATCTTGGTGTTATGATTGTATCTTAAACATACATGATCCAAAATCTTTGAATAGTGCAATTAGACATGTATCAAGATGTTCTTGATGAGGTTATATTTTTCAAGATTGAAATGAAGGGAATCATACACACTTTATATTGTGTTGTATTATGCTAGTTTGAATAGATCAAAATGTTTCAACCCTATATAACTTACACCTCGGAACCTTCAGTTGTTTAGTTTTTTAGAGTGGAGTTTATCAATTTCTCTCAAAATTGAATTATGTATCCTTACAAATTCATCCCTTATAGTGTGATACGTTCACACCATTTCTTATGAATTATTTAAAGAGGAATATTTTGGGTGAGTTCCATGATATTAGAGAAGATGTTAATATGCTTAGTATGGGAACTAATAGATCTATAAAATCAAATAGTGGTATTTTATGATGAATTTGATGAGATGTTGGATGAGACCATAAATGTCTGTATGGATAATCAATGTATGGTTTTTAGAAATCTTGTTCAAGAATCTAGAAACTACTATCATTTTTTAAACTCTTTGAACAAGGTCTATAAATAAGTTCAAGGGCTATATTCATATTCTTCCTATACAAATCTAGTGGTTATTAGATTTTTTTTTTAAAATAATAAAACAATTATGGAATCTTTTTTTAAACAATTAGGAAATTATGGAATTCAAATTAAAGGTTTAGTTAGAGAGAACCCACCTCAACCTCAAGGAACGTTGCTTTTGACGACGACAACTTGAATCTTCCTTTTTTCCTCTTGCACACATATGCATCTTCATATAAATATAT
This sequence comes from Viscum album, assembly GCA_963277665.1. Taxonomy (NCBI): domain Eukaryota; kingdom Viridiplantae; phylum Streptophyta; class Magnoliopsida; order Santalales; family Viscaceae; genus Viscum; species Viscum album. Next base: position 1,882,187,581 of record OY728153.1, read on the forward strand.
ATATATATATATATATATGGAAACCTAGAACCTATGTACATATTTTCATGTCAAAATATGCACAAGGGTGTCCTTATATATATCTTTATACTTACATATACCCCTTTACACATACACATGTATGCATTTTTCATATCTATATATAAGCACACCAGGCCCAATATATATATATATATATATATTCATACTTCCATTTGTTAATATATATAAATGGGGAACTTATATATATATATATGTGTGTGTGTGTGTGTGTGTGTAACTATGCATACACATGTAAGACTTCATCCAGGGTGACTCGAATCGACCACATCAAAATTCAAAATGCACTCCAAAAATATTAGGAACCCAAAAATCACAATTTCCCCAATAAAAAATGGGAAAAAGAATAAAAACAGAATAAACCTTACCCAAATATTATGTTGAACTCACTATCATCGATGGTGGTGGAGAGAATCTGTCTCATAATAAGAATCAACCTATAAGAAAATAGTTGAAAAAAGGGATATAACAACTTCTTATATATATGTGATCATTGTGTCAAATGTGCATGATAAATGATACATAAATCCATAACCAACAATGAATAGATAAATTTTAGATTGAAATGTATATCCCAATACTAAATAACATGATCATTAATCAACCTATTTATTTTTCAAACCTCACCATAAATTTCTTTTTCAAAAATAAAAAATCACTAAAACATGGGAATAAAATATTCATTCGTCAACACCTAAATCCGAGAAATATGGATTTGAGATTTTAATTAACCTGGAAAATCCATTTCTTATATGTATAATATAAATAAAACACTTCATTATTATATTCTTCTTGATTTTCTTGAATTAAAATTTTTTTTTTATCATTTTATTCTCCTAGAATTAAACATTATTCATAGTTTATATAGGTTTATAAATTTTATAATGGAGAGAATTTAACATCGTCTATTCTTACTAAATATTCTTGGATTTTTCAAACATGTTTTCATATATTATTAGACAATCTTTTGGTGCATGGTCATTATTTTTCTTGATTTTGTATTCTTTATTTTTAAAAACTATTTCTAAACATGTGATAATTGGTTTTTTCCTTTTTTTCTTTCAACTACTTTTATTGTAATGGAATATATTTCATAATTAATTTTAAATAATATATTTGAAAATGACTCTTATTAAATCACTATAAACCAAACAAAACATATATATCCTTTATTACTTTTCTAATAATTTGTTCAATGATAATTCTTATATAAACTGGATAACTCTTAAGGATTTAACAATTACTCTTATAAAGAGTCCAATTAATCTTATTGGTTTTCAGCATGACATTCATGGAAAGTTGAAATGAAATTAACACAATATGAATGACTCTTATGACAATTTTAATCCTTTGACGATTTTATATTTTAGAGCTAAAAGGATTCATTTGATCCTCATGGGTATTCATGAATATTATAAATATCACCACTCATTAGTATGAAAATTAATATTAGGGAATCAAACTTAGATAATTTCACATTATATGTAGTTTCTATAATTCAACCACCAATCTTGAAAAATTAAATTGGGTACTTTAGAAGCACATTATACCTAATGACTATCATTTGTATTAACATGAGTTTAAAGTCCAATTTTTTTATTTTAATCTATTTATAAGAAATCATGTACTAATGGGAAATACTATTCTATGCAATGGAAATTGGTATTCATTTTGAATAGAAAACATTACACATTATTGTGTTCTTATTTTGTGTATGGGTATGGAAAAGGAATCACCATTGATGAATAATAATAAATATTCACCTATTCACCACTCTGTACATTAATACATATAATGGGGACTCAATATTATTGGTATTATTTTCATCTATAATAATTCATGGAGAATTACTATATGATTTATTCACCAATGTTAATGAGATTGGGAGATCTATGATAGACATTTTAGAAGCTCTATAGGATTTAATAATTAAAGAGAAACAGTTTCATATCTTTCTAAATAAGTTTGATGCTATTGTTTCAACTATTAATGATCATGAATTTAACGGTAGTACTTATAATGTGGTAATAGAATAAGGTAAGGATTCAAATTTAGATATAGATTAGTGGTGTTTTTAGATAAGACAATGTCACATATCATAAAAAGTTACCAAAAAAGAAAAAGTTAGATATAATACTAAATTTAAATTGTAGTGTTTCAACTATTGAGTAATTAGAAAATTTCCTATATATTTTCCAATATTACTGGAATAGGAGAATGAATATGAAAACATGTTATAAAATAAGTTATATTGGAAGAAGAATTCAGAATTCAGTAATAATATGTAACCTTTTTGGGAAAATGAAAATTAATTTTTAAATATTAAGAAGATTTTTTATCTTTAAATGATATTTGAATAAGATTATGATGAAATTAATAGTGAATATAATTGATTACCATGGGATCATAGTTATAGTTTTGAGATTTATGAGGTTAATAAAAGAGATTTTATCTATAAAAGGAGATAAAAATGAAACAGAAATGGACTTAATTTTGAAATTTAAATGGAGTGACTTATTAATATCTCAACCAAATAAGGATAATAATAAATTGGTTAATATGTTCTCTATTATATGATGTCTATGAGAATTAGAAAACTAATTTCTATATTATAGAATTATATTAAGGAATTACCATTTATTTCAGAGGTATGGATGAACATTCACTAGAGATGTGTCTGAATAGCTTGGGAGAGAAGCTTTCATGAGGGAGTAACTGCATCAATCTTCATAGACTAATTAAACTGTAGCGATATGTTTGTGGATATAGGTCCATTTTATAGTAGGGAAACCCCATCCAAAGATATAAAAAGGATCAAGTATGATGTGTGGTTTAAGACTAACCATTCCATCATGTATAAGGAAACTTTCAATAAAATAATGTCAAGAATTATATACCACTTTGTGTTTTTGTAGACTGCACACCACTGTTGGAGGGGTTTTATTAAAAAACCATGACTTTTTTATCATAAAAAACAATTGTCTTTTTAAAAAATATTCAAGAATAAAAATTTAACATAAAAAATTATAATTTAGAAGGAAACTAAATGCAATTTAAATTATTCTTGAATTAAAGAGGCTAGGAGAGGGACCCTACCTCAAGTGATCCAAGCCACACACGGTGAATGGTACTTTCCACAGTGACAACTCTATGTTTCTTTATCCATATTCAAGGAATATGCACCTTTTCATATAAATAAATATTCCCTAACCCCTGTATATGTGTCTTCATGGCCTTGAACACGCACAAGAGGATCTTTATATATAGTGTCACATGCATAATTCCATTATCACCCACACGCATAAGAAATTCTCTATAGATATACATATGAAAACCTTGCCCCTGATATGAAATTTCTCTGCCATTAGTAGATATACATATAATGGGAGAAATTATTATATATATTCTTACCTATAAATACATGTTGAGTTGACTTTGATTCTGGTTGCTAAAAAACACAGGAACAGGTCCCAAGAGAATTCAGAAAAATGACGGTGATATGATAAATCACCATTAATTAAACATAAACATTGAAGTGGGAGGAACATGATTAATGAGAAAAGAAATAATATAATAGTTGATGATGATAACGTCATCAAAATGCATCATCATTAGGAAAATTAAGGCATCAGGAGAACAATATCTTGTTGAAGTCAACACAGTTTCATGAGAATGTGTGGGTGAAATGAGAGATTAACATAAAATAATACAACCAAGGGACAACTCATTCAATGTTTTTAGTAACTAATTCCCCCAATAACGAATATGTTTTACAATTTAATATATATATTTGATGATTTATTTTAAATAGTAAAATTGATCCACATTTCAATCTCTCTTCTTATTTGAGAGAAATATTTTCATAATTAAGAGTATATGAATTATAATGCATTATTGGGCATCAATAAATACTTAGTAGATGGATAACTAAACAACGTGTGGTTCACTATCTATTTAGGAGTAAAATAATGTGGAAATTGAACAATTGATTCTATAACTATCATGGCTTGAAAACATATAATGTAATACTTTTTAATGTTTTATATGGTATCTATAATCTAAAAAATGCATGGATATCGACAAATACTAATATTTTAATCTTATGAAGAAATTTATATTGAGTGATTCTAAAAATAGCTTAAAAATGGTTGTTATCAAAATAGTAAAAAAACCAGGAATGAAAACAAATTAGAATAAACCTTAACATCAAACAACTACAATAAAAAATTATCAAGAATAGTCCCTAAAACCAACAAGAATAAAAAATTATCAAATATTGCATGACAATATAAATGTAAACATTATTAAAATAAATTATTTCTTTAAAATAAATTAACACAACCTCATAACACTTCAAACAAAAATTTTCAAGAGTAATATTTATTTTCAACTGAAAAATTTTTATTATGGGGAGAGAACCTTGAAAATCACCATTGATTGGAGAGGCATGGCCCAAATATCATTGGAGATAGGTATGAATTTCTTGGGAGAGTAGATTTTTTGAAGGAGTAACTATAATATCACAACCCAAACATGTATTTGATACCCAAAAAATTAGATCATCAAGCCAATTCACATATTCGTTAACCCAACTGAAACAAAAAAAAATCCATGCTTATTCAAAAATAGTAATCACATCAAGAAAATCACAATAGAAAAATAGTAAGTTTCTCCTAAAATAAAAATAGGCTATAATAATTTCATACCATTGACATTTATATTTTCATTAAAACATGGTCCAAAAACACATTTTAAAATAATTTGTAAAAGTATTGAAATGTCATATTACATATGTTATTCCCTTAGAGAAAATCCCATAAAATTTTATTTATATTTCCTCATAAAAATTATAAATATAACCTTAAAACCTATTCAAAAAATAATTACATTTATATTAAAATCCATTGAAAATTAAAAAATGTTTTAAAATCATGCTTTAAAAAGGAATCCTATTTGTATTTTAAATACACTCACACAACCAATGATAGATTAATATAAACACTAAAACTCTTTCATACAATGCACCACCATTAATATGTTTAAAAATAAATGCATTCAATGTTGAATATTTAGATGACATGAGCCCATATATATTTATTAGGAAAAAATGAACAAGTCAAGGAACATAGACATAATTAATTTTAATGATGAAACATGTATATATATATATTCCAAAAGATCAAGATTCATAGTAAAATAATATCCATCTATATCAATCTAAGATCATTAATTTGATCATAAGATAATCCATAAACACAATTAAATTAACAAATTGATCATTAAAACCCCAAACAATAAAATCTGTATAAATAATTAAAAAATAAATAGGTTGAATCATGACACCAAACCCACAAAAAATTGGATTCAACTAACTCATAAATGAAAAGAGACTTAATCCACAAAAAATACCCAATTTACATCCATGAATAAATGTTCAAACTTTTCAAAATTCATCAATATCCCTAAATAAGTCAATAGATAAATTAACCTCAATATACATGATAAAATAAAACATAAAAATTACCACCAAGAACCTCTTATACAAGCTACAAACAAATTACCCGTGAAGTGGGATGATTCCACCATGTTCTGTGGAATCATTCCCTTAGAACCCTCACTGAGAAAAAAATCATATAAAAATAATGGAAAAGGAATAAGGAGTGTAGGGGGAGAGATCATACCCCAAATCCAAATTGAAGGATTATCTAATGAAGGGGGTGGGATAGAATTGAGAATCTGGTGAGGATCGGCCACAAGAGAATCAATAGTTCCACGAATAGGGAGAAGGGTTTTCAAGTGGATGATGAGTCGCTCCATCATGAGATATGTTGAGGGTTTTAAGGGTCCCAGATCGGGGGAGGAGCAGTGATATTCTGTGGGGAGGAGTGTGCAGAGAGTTTGTGGGAGGAGGAGGGCACAGAGAGGTAGAGAGAGGAATAGGGTAACCAATCGGGGGAGGAGTGGTGACATTTGGTGGAAAGGAGGTCAAAGAGAGCTCGAGGGAAGAGTAGGGCACAAAGTGTTTGTGGGGGAGGGGTCACGTCTCGGGGGAGGATGAGCTTGACGCTTATGGTTGAAAAACAAAAGGCCACGGTTTGTTAATTAAACCATGGCTATAAAGATGTTATGGTCACAGATCTATAAAACCATTTATATAGATATGTGGATATAGCTTAAATTTCTATTAGTGCATAGAAAAAAATAGACATTATGTTAATCTATTTGAAACATGATTAAACCATGGAAAAAATGGTTCCATAACAAATTATCTGAAACATGATTAACCCATAGAAAATAATGGAGTTCCATAAAAATTACTTCGAAACCTGATTAAACTATGGAAAAGAAATAGGTTCCATAATGATCAATTTAAACGAATATTAATCCATCAAATTAAAGAATCAAGATAATATTATTAAAAAATAATCCAAATTGAGAAAAATTAATTACAAGGTTTTTTGACATTGATGATTGAAAGTGCCATTAAAATATCAATAAAATCTTTTTAAAGAAAACAATTTAATTTTGAAATCACTTTTAAAAGCATAATAATTCATAAAATATTTTAAAAATATTTTTCATTGATGAAATACATGAAAAATTATAAATGAATAATTAAAAATAATTTAAAAAAACTTTATGAAAATATCCTTTCTCTTAAAAAAAATTTATTAAACATAAAACACATTGAAAATCATTATCTTTTAAAACTACTTTTAAAAACTAAAAATTTCAATAATATAATGTAATGCATTTTCTTTAAAATGATCCTTGAAATTTTACAATGGAATATTCAAGGAAATCATGGTCATGATGGGGGTAATTTCATACATTCCTTATAAGATAAAAATATCATTCCTTTCTCCCTTTAAAAATGTTAAAAGGTGCCTTGTTCGGAAAATGAAAAGAAGATTCCTTTCACATTTTTAGAAAAATAAAAATGAGAATTGTTAGTAAAGTGACATAAAGATCAATTTTAATTTTTAAATGATAAATCATGTCTATATTTGTTTTTTAAAATAATAATATAGTGATAAAAAATTTTAAAGCACCTTTCAAAAAAGCATTTTTTATTGAAAATAAAATAGTGTTTTGACAAAAGTGGGAAATAATGTTCGATTCCCTTAACAATATTTCCTCATTTATATTAAGTAAAAAAGAGAAGAAAAATTGAAATATTAATTTCAAATATCATGAATAACCACTATATAAGATAATTCAGGAGGTTATTAAGATCAAGATCGTACGATATCATCATTGGAATCATAATAATAAACAATCTCTATAAACGATGAGATTGTAACATAAACTCTTTGCCCAATTGGAAAAATTGAAACATTATCCCCATAATAGTATAAAATTAAATTAACCTTAAAATATCATAAATATAATTATATTACTTATTTAAAAATGAAAAAATTATGTATATACCTCATATTATAATATAGGTTTGCAAAAAAACTTATGTCACAAAAAGGAAAATTGAGACAAAAATCCCTTACCAATTTGTTAAATATTGAACCATATACCCCATTAGAGAGAGATCATAAAATGGAAATGTAAACCCAAATAATTTCGAGGATAATATTTATAAAATATGTTCATGGGTATTATATATTACACATAAAAGAAATATGTGATGAATGTGGCATGTGTCCCACAAAAGCAAAAAGTGAGGTGAAAATACCTTACCCCACACTTCCTTTTAGTTTCTCATTCTCTAAAAATTCATATAATTGTATTATAGATATTATTAACTTAATATTGAACCATAATAACAGTTATAATATCATATATTATCCTTTTATAACATCTTATTTTGGGTTCGTTAATAAAATACCATTATTTTTAATGTTACTGGGGTTAATGTTGTTGTTTTATCATTCATGATTTGTTATAAAATTTACATTTCCTAGGAATATTATATAGTTACATAATATAAATAATAATAATCATGATATAATTTTAATTTTAATTCAATTATACATTTAATATTCATCAATGATATTGGTTTTGTGAAATGAAGAGTGTCACGACAACGAAGAAGGTAGGTCATACATACACAAGAAGAACATTTCCATTTTTCAAAGATCAATATAAAAAAGAGTTAAGTGACATTTTAACTTTAAATTATTACCATAATATAATATAAAATATACTATTTCATTAAATACAATGAAATATATTAACCAAGTGGCGTGGTGATGAAAAGAGAGTCACATTGATTTGTGAAGGCGGTAGTCTGCATGTACATGAATAATGTTATCCTAATTTTAATATAAACAATGAAAATGATATGTTTTGTTTTAGTAATTTTATATTTTTCACAAATATCATAATTATTTCATGTAGTAACATATATTCATTAGCATTACCTGTATTACATTCTGTGTAAAGTACTTATAAAGGACGCATCACATTGCTTCATGAGGAAGTAGTCCGCAGTACACATGAGCATCTTTGTCGTATCCCCTATGGAATGGAAATTAAAAATTTATATATGATTTAATTAATAAATATGTATAAGTATTTTATAAATACCACATATATACATTATAAACCGAATTATTACCATTCATGATAGTTTTTATTGAAAAATTGAATGAAATCATTTTAATGAGTTGGTAGTCTGTTGTACACATGAATGATGATTTTGTAACCCATTTGATGGAAGTGGAGATTGTATACATCGTACCCTTAATATAAATAAATTAAATCATATGGATTATAAAAATATATTTTATCATAATTTTTTAATAATAATTTAATAAGGTGTATAAAAAAATAAAACAAAAACACTCACTTAATACCATTAACTGTTCTTCGGGTATATTCTGTAAGTTTACACTAAAAATCTAACATAAGTTGGATTAATTACAAAAATATGGTTTATTTCATGAGTTTATAGAGTTTTTTTTATTTGGGGTGGTATTGGAAGAGAAAAAGTGGTTTGATGGTTTGAATAACATATGATATTTAGTGGCCTTTTTTAAGTGAGGTGTGTGGTACACTTGTAATGCATTGAAAAGATTCAATTATACCCAGGCTTTTGTCATTTAAAAATATTTTTAAATGTTCCATTATTAAACCTATAAGGAATATGTTATAAATACAACTAGAAAATTTGTATTGGACATGTTGGTATGTTATTTGTACCATTATCATCTTAGTTTAACCAATAATAAATATATTTGTATCTTAACATCAGTAATTATTTATTTTCATTTTATCATTATTAATTTTCGTATTATATTATGGTTAAATTATTATAAATTATAAATTAGATTTATTACAAATATGGAATATTTTTTAAAAAATAAATTCATAGAAGTGGAAGGTTTTAATTTAAACGTAATTCCATAGACACTGTAAGAAAGCGTGATTTCAAATAGAAAGTGATCCAATGTTTATAAAGTTTTCATATCCAATTTTAATATGAAATTGATTCAAAATTCATTAATTATATTAATAGATATAAATATTTTAAAATTTTAATTTAAAAATAATTTTAAATGCAATTTATCTTTTTAAAAAAGTTAATAGAAAATATAGTTTTAAATTAAAATTCAATATTTTTCACTATTCATAAAAAAAATAATCATTTTTGAAAATTATAAAAAATTCACCATAATAAAATTTTTAAATATTTATTTAAAAAATTAATTTTTTTAAAAAAAATAATTTTTTTAGATGAGTTAAAGACAAAATTTAAAATAGAACTCACATGCATGACAATAATGTGGGGTTTTGAGAATTGTATTTTTTTAAGCACTAGATGATTTTTTATTAACTATATTTTTTAAAAAAATAATTGTACCAATCCAAATTAAAATATAATTACACATAATATAAAAAATTTATTTAAAAAATACACACTATGGATTAATTTAATTAATTAAAATGGGGAAACATTATACACATTAAAATAGTTTTAGAAAAAACTATTTTTTAAACTCGATCAAACTTATCTGAAAATACAATATAAAGTTGATTAAAAAATAGTTAAGTGCATTTTATAAACCTAAAGAGTAATTATGTTACATTAATATATAGTGGTCCATTTAAATTAATAAAGTTATGGAAAATAAATTGCAATGTTACAAAAATCTATATTTTTCATTATTTATTAAAAAATCAATATATTTCGAGAAGTCCAAAAACATCAGAAAATTAATATTGAGTATGATATATATATACATACATATATATATATATTACATTAATTAATTATTATTCATACCAAAAAAATTTATGGTGATGTTATAATGGTTATATATATCGTGGGTCATTTATAGTTAGTGTTTCATGTTGAATACGCTATCGAAAATAAAAATATTGGTGTTTTTTGTACTGAAATCTATCCAAGAGATAAAATTTATTTAAAAATATAAATATTTTAAAGTATCATGTAGTTACATTCTTATTAAAGATTAGTGTTCCATATCATTTACAATATCAAACACAATTTTATTCCTTTTAAATCTTGGGGATTTACATCCTCCATTATTTAATAAATTGTTTATTGATAAATTTTAATTTATCTCAATAATAAATGGATTTAAATATAAAAATTATTTTATATTAAATAGAAATCATAAAATTGGATAATGAAAAATCCTCCTAATAAGAGATAAATAGATGTAGAAAGGTCACAGAGAAGAACTCATAACATGTATTCCAAATTAGAGAATATAGGTGTGAAGCGAAGATTTTAACATAGAAGAAAACTGTAAATAATTATTGAGAGTGGTAGAGGTTATTGATAAAAAGAAATAGAATAATTAGTGGATTGCTAAGGGACTCAAAATGAAAAACATGTGATGATCAAAAATAGCATTTAATTCATCAAATATGAATGTAATTGGATAATTTTTTTAATTTCAAGATACTTTTACAAGATTTACAAAATTATTTAACATATATACTAAAATCATAAGGATATATAATTACTTTATGAGAATAATGTTATCCATTGTTCAATTTTTATGACAACACCACCTTTTTCCCAAAAAAACGAGTGTTCAAGATGGTTTCTTCATGCATAAAACTCTAAAATCAATTTTTGAAAACCATGTTACTTTAAAAGGGATAAAAATTTATTCTACCTATATTTGGACATTAACCAAAATGAAAATGGTTAGAAAATGTAAAAAATATTTTCAAATTTAAAAATCCTTTATTTGATAAATTAATCTTCAACATTCAATAGTAATACCCAATGTTGAAGCTCAATCATTCCATAACCCTATATCTAAAATAACCACAAAAACCTAAAATTTAGGAGTGTTTTAAAGTCAAAATTTATCTTATACCTTTAATATTTCATGATAAAAAATATGGTGATCTTATTTTAATGTTACATTAATCAAATATCCACTAAATAAATTTTCTATCCTATGGTTATCCTTATTATGAAACTTGTGTTATCAATATTCAAGATAATATAAACCCTAAATGTTATGAATAACTTAAATCTTATTTCTAAAACATTTAAATAAATAATTATTTTAAAATGACATTATTAAACACACTTTAACATACTAAAAAATCTCTGAAAATGGTATCAATCGCTTTCAGATCTCATTCCATAAAAAATCAAAGGGGTTTATAAGACTTTGAACTTATGATAATTGTTATGTTTATAGAAATTTGAAGTTATCCCTAAAAAATTAGATAACCACACATGAAAACATCATAATCTCCAAAGATATCTAAACTAACATCTAATATAAACTATAACATCCCAAACAAAACACAACTAGATCCAGTATTGAATTCATTCACTTTACATTTGAAGCATTGATACCGATAATTATGACCCATTTTTTCCTATAAAAACCATAGAAAGTAAAATAAAATAAATTAATCACTTATATTATTAAGGGATATTTTGGTTTAGAGTTTTATATAATTAGGGATAACTTCTTCAAAAATAATACCCATGTCATTAACAGAGAATTTATCTAACTTAACCCAGATTTTATTATTTAACATTAAGTCATTGTCCCTATACATATGAAATATCTTATACACATAATTAATTTAACCTCAATATTTATAACATAGGAATGAGTAAATATATTAAGGGTGAGCTCAGATGATCATTAAGGGTAAAAATAAGCATTAATAATTGAAAGTCATCATTGAGTATAAAAAGTGCATAAAGGTAAAACAACACAATATGTGTGCATGGTAGAATAATAAATGAACTCATACCCATTAATATGTGAATCATTAATCATAAAAAATTATATAATGATTTAAAAATATAACAATTCATAAGAATCTATAATCATGACCCTTGTGATATCAATCTACATCCAATGAAACAATATAAACCCATAATAAGCATAGATGAAACGATTTGGTATCTTGGAAAATAATCTTCATAGAAGAGTCACACAAACCTTATGATTGAATAATGATATATCTTAATTCCAATATAATTCCTTGGATAATAGAATCATTACCCAATGCATTTGAGAACTATGTAGTCATAACCATCATATAAGATATTATGTGCTCATTTTTCATTATCTAGGAACACCCATTATATATAATTTATAATAAACAAAACATGAATAATGTGTATATTGTTTTAATCATAAAACTCATAGAAACAATAATTATTCACCAATTACAAGATTATCCATGGGAAAGAAATAGGTTTCTGGGCGTTGTCTTTAAAACATAATTATCCTTTGGAAAAGAAATGGGTTCCCTAAAAATATCATTGAAACATGGTTAAACCATGGGAAAGTAATATTTTCCATAACACTTTCTTTGAAAAATGATTATACCATAGAAAATAAATGTGTTTTATAAAAATATAGTTGAAATATGATTAACTGGTAGAAAAGTAATGTGTTCCATAATCATTTCTTTAAAATAATATAAATAAATTCAATGAAAAAATAAGGATGGTATCAATAAAAATATCCCCCAATTTAGAAAAAGTAAAAAACTAATTTTTAACATTGATGAATGTAAATACCATTATAATATCATTAAAACATTTAAAAAAATAAACTTTTCATTTTGAAATCACGTTTAAAAACAAAATAAACCCTTAAAAAGTGTAAAATTCATTTTTATAGAAAAATAACATTGGAAAAATATATAAGAATATTTAAAATCAATTTAAATATTTTATAAGTAAAATATCCTTCGATTATTAAAAAATATTTTTTAAATATAAAAAATAAGAAAATAATTTTCTTTGAAAACCTCTTTAAAAAAAATAAGTTTAGATAATATTTGAAAAATATATTCCTTGAAAATATTAATTTAAAATTTTAAAATTAATATTTAATGAAATATCAGTATTTATGGAGGTTAATTATAAACATCTTATACAAGTGAAAAAGAACATTCATTTTTTACTATATTAAGTTTCTATATTTTTGTTGTTCAGAAAATGATAAGAATATTTCTTTTACATTTTCCCTAAATGCCAAACTAGAATTATTTAGAAAACAAATATACAGATTCCTTTTTTTAAATGTTGAATCAAGGTGGGACATGTTTTTCTAATCATAGCAGTTTGATAAAATAAATTTATTTTTTTAGAAAACATTTTTTTGGAAAGAAAAATATTTCCGACCAAATAGAAAAAGAAAGTGGGATTTACTTAAGATCATTTTTTAAATTATTTAATATACCTTAGAGTGAGAAACAATTAATATTACCTATAAATATAATTAATAAAAATATGATAAGGTAATTTATGAGTTTATTGAGATATGTATCATAACATCGCATCATTGGAAGAATAATAAAAAACAATCTCAATAGATGATGAGAACATAACATAAATTTTTTACCACTTGGGTAACATTGAATTGTAAGCCCCCACAAAAGAATAAAATTTAATGAAAAAAATATCATAAGAATAATTATATTAGTGATATAACATGGAAATGTGTAATTATACCTCTTTATAAAGAGGATAGTTTCATACCATAACTTATGTACCAAGAATGAAAATTGAGAAAACAATCCCTTACAGATTTGTTAAATTATTAAGCATAAACCCATGAGAGATAAATATATTAATAAGGGTAAATAAATATAAATAATTTTCAAGAAAAAATCATAAAATAAATTCATTTTATGTATATACCCCACATAAAATAAATAGGTAATGAATAAGGAATGCGACTCACATTAGTAAAAATTGATTCAAAAATACCTTACATCACACTTCCTTTTGGTTGATATTGATTTATCCTCATGTATAGTGGATTTTAATATTTTATTAAATTATTAATTAAACATATTTATTTTATAATATTATTTATTATTTTTTATAACTTTTTATTAACCATCCATTAATAATTTTCATAATTTTCATTGTTTTGGGTGTTAATTGCCTTGTTTTACCATTCATACATTGTTATGAATGATATGGTTTGTATTCAAATTATGTAATTCTATAATCTAATGACTAATAACCATAAAATAATTATGATATTTATAAATAAATTATAAATTTAATACCAATAATGGATATTGTTTTTGAGAAATTAAGTACATTTCAATCATGGAGATGGCTTGTCGTATGTACGCATGAGTAATGTTTCCATTTTTCAAAGATCATTATAGTTAGTAGGTAAGTAATAATTTATCATTAAATAATTATAATAATATAATATATAACATAAAAATTAGTTAAATATACTTACATATATCATCCATGTGGTGTGGTTCTGAAACGAGAGTAACATTAGTACATGAAGGCGTTGGTCCACATGTACACGAAAGATGTTTTGTACTTTTTAGTGTAAAATGATAAAATGATATATTATATTTTCATAAAAATAAATATGTCATTAAAATCATAATTATTTTATATATATAACATATATTATTTAAATTTATCCTTTTTAAATCCCTTGAAAATTATTAGTGAAAGACGAATCACATCGTTTCGTGAGGTAGTAGTCTATCGTACACACAAGACACATTAGCGAATCCCATAGAGAATGGAAAGTAAAAAAGGGTGTATATGATATAATGGATATATATTTATAATTATTTCATTAAAATCATATATATAATTTAGGTACATCATCATACCCAACTATGACAGGTTTTAATGGAAAAATGAATGACATTAGTTTGTGAGACTGTAGTCCTCCGTACACATGAATGTTGATTTAATAACCCTTTGATGGAAGAGAAAATGGATTTAGTTAATTAATATAGTTTTTCAAAATCCAATATATTTAAGATAATTATTTTATTATACCATCATGGTTTAATAATAACTATAATGGGTGGAGAAATAAATAATATAAAAACACTCATTGAATAACCTTACCTCTTCTCCGTGTATCCAATATAGGTTTGCACCGAAATCGTTTATAGGTTGGATTTTTGGAAAAACTAAGGCTTATAGAATCACTTAAGTATTTCATTTTGTTTTTAGGTAGTTATTTTCTAATACAAATAGTTTTTAAGGTGTGGATAATGGAAGGGTGTGTTTGTCACTTTATAAGTGAGGTGGGTGGCACACCAGTAATGCTTTGAAAAGATTCAATGATACCCTAATTTTTTTCATGAAAAAATATTCCCAAAAGGGATATTATAAATTATATAAGATATATAATCTAATTTTTCTATAAAAGTGGTGTTTAATATTATTTTAGTTCATGTTTACCCATATCAACTTAGTTTAACCGATGTTAAATATATTTTTAATACAACCACGACAATTATTTTTTTACTAATTATACTATTCACATTAGTAAAAAATTATGTTGAAATTATTATAAATTAGAATTTATAGTAATTAGAAATATGGAATACATTTTTTGAAATTAAATTCTTATTAGTGGAAAATTTTAATTTAAAATTATGCCTACAAAAGTAAGGAGAAAATGGGTTTTCAAATGTAAAATGTTCACATGTTTACAATGTTTTTATATTCAATTTAAATATTAAATTTATTACAAAAACTAAATTTAATTAATAGATATTTTTAAAATAATTTTATCTTAAAACAAATATAAAATATAATTAATCATTATAAATTATTTAAATGAAAATCCCTATTGGAATTAAAATTGAGTATTTTTCAATATTCATCATAAAAATAATATATTTGAAAAAACCTAAAATATTAAACCTAATACAATTTTGGAATGATAATTCAAAAAATAATAATTTCACTATTTAAAATATATTTTAAAAAATGTGATATAATTAAATTTGAAACAAATCCCACAAACGGGAATAAAAATCAAGATTTCGAGAACTATAAATGTTTCCAGCACATGATGATTCCATATTAACACTGTATAATAGTACTCCTACAATTAATATAAATTAAAATTTAATGATATATAATATATAAATTTCATTTAAAAAATTCCTCAATATGGATTCTCTTAATCGAATAATATGTAGAAATATTATGAACTGTTAAATAGTCTTCAGAAAAACCCCCTTTTTAAACCAAAAAATAATCTTATACTAAAATAAAATACAATGATTATTAAAAAAATGTTATGTGGATTAAAAATGAAAAAATAATTCTTATTTTACATTAAAAAATAATATGGATTATAAATTACATAATTGTTTTTAAATAAAATGACTGTTTTATAAAAATTGGCATTTTCACTATTCAATGAAAGATCAATATTTTTCTAAAAGCCACGAAATTTTACTGAAATAAAATTTTGATATCCCAGTTGAAAAAATTATTTTCATTTTATAGAATACATTATATTAAATTTCCCAAAAATTAACTATAATATTTTTCATGAAAATCAATACAAATATTTTTTGATAAAAACATACATTTTAAAAATAAAACTACTTCACTAAAAATTGACTTGTTGTTTACTAAATGATTATAAATAATTTATAATGATTAGAAAATATATATATTTCATAATTTTGTTAATATTATCCATATCAGTTAATTTAATGGCTAGGTTGTAATGATTATATATATCGTTGGTCATTTAAGGTCAGTTTTTCATGTTTAATACACTATTGAACATAAAAATATCAGGGTTGCGTATACTAGAATATATACAATAGATTAGATTAATTTTAAACAAAATATATTATGATTTCACAGGGAGTTCTATGTTTGTGTAATCCCACTATTTGGTTTCATTTATTATATTGAATATCATTTTCTTCTATTAAAATCTCGATTTTTTACAAAAACCATTGATAGTGTAGTTATTATATAGTGATTCATTGATTAGTACATATATAGGTCCATGATAAATCTATTTGAAATAAAAAATGAATCAGTTTCCTCGACTATTCAAATCATACCCAATGAATCCTAATTATCAGGGCATC
Organism: Viscum album; assembly: GCA_963277665.1. Classification (NCBI taxonomy): domain Eukaryota; kingdom Viridiplantae; phylum Streptophyta; class Magnoliopsida; order Santalales; family Viscaceae; genus Viscum; species Viscum album. Next base: position 1,882,204,945 of record OY728153.1, read on the forward strand.
TGAGAGAGATAACAAAACTAGGCATTTTCCCCGACCAAATGTAAACCTAGATTCCATAACTAAATAATGAGAGAAACCATTTATGGGATAAATTAAATCTCATCGATTTCATTACCCAATCATTTTTCAATGAACCACCATAAGAAAATCTCACTATCACAGACCTTACCCTTAAGTAATACACTGGTGTAAAAAGGGGTTACATATCTAGACCCTAATAGTATGAATTTATATATTATAATTTTTAGTAAAATAAATATTATACATGACTTTCTAAAATTATATTGATTAAATAATATGTTTTTTAAAAATTTCATTTTGATATGATTAATCACAAATTATATTTTTGGGAAATAAATAAGTTCAATCAAAAAACTCATTTTGTTGAATTTAATAATTTTTTAAAAATTTTATTTTTAAAAAATATTATTATAAAATAATCTTTATTTTAAATATAAATAATAATATTAGTTTATAATGTCAAAATTAATTTTTTAAAGGAAAAGAAATTGTTATCGATGTAAAAACCTATATTTTTCAATAAATGGGTATTTTAATTTGAATGTATAATTTATTATATTTATATTCTTATTTAGATAAAATAAATATTATTTTTAAAATCACCACATCTAAATTATTCCATGGTGATTTTTTATAAATTTCAAGAACAGTCAAATATTTTGGTAAAACATTAATAAAGTATAATTATACAGTATTCATTATGACATCCTAAAAGAAAAAAAGTTAGGTAATAAATTCTATAAAGAGTATACGTGGCCAAAATTAATTTTCCCCTTGAACATAATATTTTTTGAATATATTTGATTAAATTTATAAACCCTGAGTGAATCCTCCAGAACCAGTATTATATTTTCTGGTTTTAAAATCAATTATTTATGAACATGAATCAATACCACATAATCATTTGTATTATTTTAAGGAGATCCATTCTTATACATACAAAAAAATAAATACTTGCCTTTTTTTAAGAAACCTTTAGTAAAAATCATGTTATGGTGTTTGGTTTTGATTAATTAATCATATAAATTCCAAAAAGTAAGTCTAGAAATTAATAAATAGTTATCAAATCATTCCCTACAAAAACACCACCCAACCTTTCATTATACATCAATTAAAATCCATTTAAAATGAATTTGATCTAATCCTCCATCTCTATATCAATCCCATGGTGTTCCAAAACTCTTAAAAAGCTCCTCCAATACTTATAGAATCACCCTCTCAAGGTCTGGTATCCTCTCTTTATTATCTTTATTTAAGAAGAAACTTTGTATTATGCATTTTTATTTACCATTTTTAATGTTTGGATATGTTTTGAAACATACCTATTACATTACTTATGATATCCATGTTATTATAGACACATTTAAATCTCATTTAACCCTTCCCTAAATCTTTATTTACCCCTATTACTCTATTAAAATTATCAGACAATTTTCCATGCCAAACTATTATGAATTTAATAACCTACTATATTTCCACTCAATGGTATTCACCAACATGTAACTATCCTATTATATTTTTTATCTCTATATATGTAACCCACACTCCATTATCATGGGATTCAAAGTGTTAAAATATAGTATTATGTTGTATGATATATGTGGAACACTTTTTCATGTAAATGATATGATTGTGATGGGTGGACCTAGAACTATATATCCCTCCAATTAGTTTGGTAATTTTTTTGTCTCATAAGACATTATTTGTGGGATTAAAGAGTGAACTTAATATATTATGGGACTCTTTCCACCTAGTGATGTTTTCTTGGTAGTTAACCATCACTGGGGTTTATGTTAGGTTTTATATTATCTCCAAATTACTACTTTGCATTAATTGTTTCATCATATATCATTATTGGATATTCATATTTATCCTTATAACCCATTTTATGTATCTTTTATAATCATATTTATTCACATTTATTAATTTCATCATGTTATGTTTTCATTAATCCATTACAAGTGTTTATATCTCACCAGTTTTTAATATTTGTTCAATGGTTATCCCATAATGTTTTAAAAGAGTAATGGATTTATAAGGTATTTTTAAGGTGTTTTAGTTAATCTCATTATATTTCTATTACAATTTGTTTTGATGTGAACTGAAATAAAAAAAGAAACTTGGCCCCACAATTCTCTGGGGATTTATTAAGTGTATATTTATGTGATAAATCATGATATAAAGTTCATCAAATACATGGGTTGTCATCGTTGGTATCTGAGGAAATTGTTGTTATCTATTAGAAATAGAATTATAAAAACCTAGGGAAAACCTTAGTTATAAGACTAAACACATGAAAACATCCCTAAATTTTGGTAATGTATGGAGTAAGTGATTTCTAATAAAATACAACTCTATCTAGAAACATCACATGGATATGGATATGGTACAATTTTTTTAGGGTTAATAACCATAAAAAGGGAGCATGGAGATGGACTCAATCATAACTTGGGGAATGAAAATGAGGCCTTGATGTGGAAATAGTTTGAAACTACCTAAGGATATGTTTTGGTAGATTTTTAAGATCATTATTCATCATTATTAAGTGTAAAGAAATACCACAAGACTTTATTTTAAGAAACAGATAGTGGATAAATTATATTGAAAACTAGGAATTCATAGGTTATAAAATATATGTCAATTATGTGGTACCATTTTAATGATCATATTTTACCTTTTATATGGTTTATAGTTTAATAATTCTCATCCATATATTAATTATTAATGAATTAAATTACTAGAACCAGAATCAAATAGTCAAAGGTAGGCTTATCATCATTGATTCTAGGGATTATTTTTTATTTTGAAAGTTTATTATAACTATTCCAACACCACCACAAAAAATGATAGTATAGATATCTATGAAAATTAAAAATGGAGAAATTATTTCATCTTAATTATATAATTATTCCCCAAATAAAATATTTGGTCAGAATTTCACAAAAAAATATTACAATACTCAATTTAGCTAAATTTGATGGAATTTTGATAATAGATTAAATTTAATTGTATAGAGCCAAAATTTATATCCAAGAGAGGTACATCACCCACTATATTTAAAATCACCCTCCTATTTTATGTAATTCAAAAGAAGTGGATGAATATCCTTGGGCATCCTTATCTCAAGAATGGTTATTATTACCTTTTGAGAAAGCATATCTAGCTCGAATGTTTGAGACAAAGGAAAAGATCATCTTGAATGACATTTCCACTGTGATGAAATAGAATGAATTTTTTCCCAAAGAATTACGTGGCCTTTCTCTAAGAAGTGATATTGAGTTCTAAATCGATATTATACATGGAGTTTTCCAATATCATAGACTCCACATAAAATGTCCACTTCTGAACATGAAGATATGGAGAAGAAAATATATGAGAATCTACATAAAAGGATTATTTAGGTGAATACATCACTTTCTAGTGAATTAGTCCTCTTCATAAAGAAGAATTATGTGTCTATGGGCCACTGTATGGATTACCGTGAACTCAAAAGTAATGAAGATAAAGAACTAGTATCCTCTTCCTGGGATCATAGACTTGTTTGGTTAGATACATGGATCATAATACATTTCAAAATTTTATTGTTGGATAGGTTATTATCATTTAATGATAAACATAGAATATATAACCTATAAACATTTTTATACAAGGTACGAGAACTATGAGTTCATTGTGATTCTATTTGGACACACTTTTCAAAAAATCTTCACTGACTTAATGAATATAGGCATTTGGGATTACCTCAAAAATTGATGGTATTATTTAAATATGATATTCATATCAACTCCAAATGTAATGGGGATCGTTAAAATAATTTAGATTCTATACTAATGACATTTTAGAATGAGTATATATATGAAAAGTATATTAAATATTTGTTTTGGATGGATAAGGTAACATTATTGGGGTATTTTTTCACCTTAAAATGGATATGTATGGATCCCTAAAAAGTAGAGTCAATTGAAGGATGACCCATACGAGCTTTTATGATGAGTAACATTAGCTTCCATGGATTATATGGTTACCATATTCTTTTTTTGAGAAATATGTCATTATATTGAATCCCACTAAAAATAACTCAAAAGGGATTCACATTTGTATTAACCAATCTATATGTGGAATGATTTAAAGATTTGGAGAAGTGAATAATCACTGCATGTATACCCACATTACCCAATAGTGGAGAAGAATGTTTTTATCTATATTAATGAATCCATAAATTTATTTGGTTTCATACACATTCATAATGAAAAATTGATAGCTGATTCCTCCCTCTAATTAATGATCCTTGATCAAAACTACCCATTTCTTTGTCAAGAATTGGCCAGATTAATATTCACATTGTTGATTTGAAAAAAAATACCTTTATGGAAAAAATTTCGAAATATATATTGAAGTTAATTTTCTCAATTAGATATTCCCACAATATTATATTAACATGAATTAATAAAGGATGATATAATTGGTCATGGATTATGAATGTTGAGTTCATTACCATCATATGAAGGATAAAAATGTGGAAATTTCTATATGTAGAAAGGATCTCGTAGCCCTATCTGTGATGAGTATTCAATGGGATCCAATATTTTTGGACATGAAAATGATAGATATGGGAATAAAAAAATGATAATAATCATTCCTTACTCAAATAACTACTCAACCATCAATTCTTTATAGGAATAAGGAGTCCCATAAAAAATTATGTGATATAGAAAAAGGTAGAAAATATTCTAGAGTTCATCTTTTATTACTATTGATTTAAAAGGAATGAAAACTAGATATGCATCCCATAAAAACCTAAGATTAAGAGGAAAATTATGGATGGTTTGAATATCTCATTATTCTCTATTCACATTGTGAAGAAATATGCTATATAATGATTTGATGAAAAACTTCTTATGGGATAACATGAAGAGTGTGATTGAATAATTTGTCTCTTAATGTTTGCTATTCTAATAAGTCAAGGTGGAATTTAAAAAGTCTAAAGGTATTGTACATCCAATTCCAGTACCGGTTTTGAAATGGGTAAATATAAGAATAGAGTTTGTAATAGGACTCCCCAAGACCCCTTAAGGAAATAACACCATTTGGGTAGTAGTCAATTTTCATAACAAGTTAACATATTTCATTGTTATCAAGGAATATTTCTCTCTTGAATGACTTTCCATGATATACATATGTTAAGTGTGAATACTAAATTGAGTTCCACTCTTTAGTGTATCTAATAGAGATTTGAGGATTACATTGATATTTTAGATAATCCTTCAGTAAGTTTTGGGTATAGAAATATGATTAAGAACAAATTATCACCCTCTAATGGATGATTACTCTGAAATATATATTAAAACACTAAATTAAAAGAATAGAACTTTTCAATGAATTTATAAGGATGTTGGGATCAAAACATTCCAATATTGGAGTTCTCATTTACCAGAATCTTCCATTCCAACATTGAAATGGATCTAATGAAGCTCTGTAGGGGAAGATGTGTCCGACATTGACATGTTGGGATGGAGCTGTGAAGTAGAAGATGATGGGACTTGATCTTGTCTAACTGATTATACCAAAAGATAAAACCATTAAATATAACATGAAATCCACAAAATTTAAACATTAAATCTATGTAGATGATCTTTGATATGGTCTAGATTTTGATGTTATAGGTAAAGTGTTATTTAGTATATCACTAGGGAAGAAATTCATGAGGTTTTGGAATAATGGAAATCATAGTCCAAGATAAATATGCCTCATTCAGATCTTTGATCACATATGAGTGGTGGAGTATTTAATAAAACTCCAAACAAACCTATCTCTAGAAAAATATGTGTTCCATATTTTTCTCTTGAGGAAGTACATATTATAACCCTCAAATTTTATGAATCCTTAGGTTGTACCACTGTACAGTGATCATTCATATTAGGAAAATTTGGTGATGATATTAGAATATAAAGACAAGTTTATAAGAAACATGACAACTCAAATGGTCATAGTGATGTTGTGGAACTAAATGTATAGGTTAGTGAATTGGGAACCAAAAGTGGTGATGAAATAGAAGTACCCTTATTTTTTTAGTGTAATAATGATATCTTGAGGGATAAATTTTTTAATAGGGTAATAGTGTTATGACATGAACATTTAAAAATTAAATAAAATTTTTTAAATGAGTAAATGAGTTACTTAGAAATATTTTGGATGAATTAAATAAATTTTTTTTAAAAAAATTCTTTTTAAAAAATATTTTTATTAAATAATATTTGTTTGAAATATAAATAATAAAATAATTTTATGATGTCAAATGTATTTTTTATTAGAGTTAGAAAAATATTGTCGTCTTAAAAACCAGTATTATTAATTAAATGGATATTTTAATTTAAATGTTTATATATTTATAGATTTTTTTTATAAACTTAATATAATTGTTCATATCAATATGTTGAAATTATCTATATCAAATATTTTTTTATTTTTTAAGAGGGTCAAATATATTTGTAAAAATTGAATATGGTATGTATTATAAAATCATAAAATCTAAAAAGTATTGTAATAAATACTTTAAAGAGTATATATGACCAAATTTATGTCTAAAATTTAAAATAACGTTTTTTGACATTATATGATTAATTTTATAATCCCTCAATGAATCACCCAATACCTAAATAATATTTTATGGTTTCAAAAAAAATTCTTTACAAAAATGACTAATTTCCAAATTACTGAGGGTATTATTTCAAGGAGTTAGGTCCTTAGAATTATAAAATATTGAAATAAAATTATATTTGTTAGAAACCATGGCCTCAAATTGTGCGATGATTTGTGTTTTTGATAATGTTATCATATAGAGTCCATAACTTATGTTTTCAAAAAAATAATCCCCCACACTTTTTCAATAAAATCCCATCCAACCACCCATCCAACTTCACTCAAAACCCTTGGAGAATAAAGTTACTCTAAACATACATATATATATATATATCCCTACAAAGGAGTTCCTAAGATCTTATAAAGATCCTCCCAATGTTTTAGAAGCACCCATTCAATGTAATCATTTCACTTCTCTTATTTATCCCATCACATTCATTATATTATTTCATTTTATTTATAATTTTTCATGATAGGATATTTTTTCACACATCCATATTACTATCCTCATATTATCTAATGCTTTATATACTCCTTTCACTCCAAATTAACCCTTCCATGAATCATTATGTACACCTATTAGGAGGCTGAAATTATCTTATGATTCTCCAAGAAAAACATTTTTGAAGTTAATATCCATCAAAAATTCTACTCAATTTCCTTAAACTAGATACATGTATCCCTAATGTTTAGGTAATTAAATTCTAGTAACCCCTAACAATTAATAATTAGATTTAAATTGATGAATGAAACCCTTATGTTGTATAATCATTGTGGCACACTTTTCCATGTACATGACACAAATATAACATGTGGGTCTAGAATTATGTATCCCCCCATAGAATTTTGTAATATTTTTGTCTAACAATATGTTTTGTATGAGACTAGAGAGTTAACCTAATCCATGATAGGACTTTTTCCTCTATGTCATGTGGTCTTGGAAGTCTTCTGTGACTTATTCGTATGTATTGTGTTAAGATGTTCCAATTTCTTATGCATCCTTTAGGTAATCATCATATATCACTCTTTGATGTTCATATATACTATTATTTCTCATTTTAGGTCTTTTTGATATTCCAATTGATTCAAATACATTACATTCATGATTTTATTCTTTTATTATCCCTTTAATGGTCTTTATTTATTTTCCATTTCTTATGTACATTCCCAGGTTATCCCAAGAAGTTTTATAAGAGGAATAGAAATATAAGGGAATGTTATGGAGTTTTAGTTTATGTAACCATATTACTATGTCGAGATATTTTTACATGTACACAACTACCTAAAAACACATTTTTTCACAGTCTTAAAGGGTTGCATTATCTATATATTAATGTAATATATCATGAAATAATGTTCATTAGAGGCATTGGTTTCCATATGACCATTGAGAATGATTCTTCCAAATAATATTTTTTAAATCATGTGTTAATAATGGGAACATTCCTCATAAATGATAGTTATTACAATGGCAGTTATCCCATATCAAGTATCAGATATTTTGAGGATAACATAAATTTGTGCTTTGAGGATGATAATGTCCCCAATATATCTGCATTTCCACCCTTTTCAGGATCTCAATATGGAGAGAGAGGAAGAGAAAAAGAATAACTTATAGATTTCCATCAATAATTTTAAGAAGGATTCTAAACTATATTATATGATATGAAACAGGTAAGGCTATGTAGATATGAAGAACCATGTCCTAATTTGGTTAGAGTCATCATGACTCTTGCTAAAAATGAGAGATATATAGCTATTCTAAAGAAAACACAAGTTGTTTCCAAATATAATTATACAAAGATTTCATGGTATTACCTTGAGGTTTCCACACATCATCTTAGGATATTAAAGTATCACAATGGCACCAAGTAATTTCTAAGATGAATTCACCCAAACTACATTGTTAGGGTATTTTTTGATTTTATCATGCTCATTAAGGGTACTTTTATCTGGGATGTTCAATACCAAAAGTGTATGGATAATATCTTCCACGTCAAGAACAATACTAGGAATGTCTGGGTGTGATTTTATTACAGATATGTTATCTGATATTTCCCCAAATATGATTTCACTAGTTAGATCACAAAATCTATTAATTAATATGATAGCTGGATTCCAGGTCCCTTTTCTCATGGTTGGATACTTCATCTACAACCAAATTCATATGTGCTATAATGACAAGGTGAACACTACTTTTAGAGCTCTTCTAGGGGTTTACTACTAGTAAATAATAACCATTGGTTAAAATAATTCTTGTTTCACATAACTATGAACCATAAACCAAATATTCAAGCCCATCATGGTAAATATTTTGGAGGACTATATAGAAATTATGGTTTTCAAGTCCCATAAGTACTCTTATCATCTTAGTGGATTTGAAATATTGTTTGGAAAGATGAGCCAATATAATATGAAAATGAACCCCATAAACCATTGAGGTAACATTGAAAAAATTCCTTATTTCATGGTGTGATATCATGGTATCAAGATTGATACTACAAAAAATAAAGGGAATAATCAAAATTCATCCTCCCAAAAACTCAAATAATTAATGTGATTCTAGGGAAGTGTATCCTATATAAGACATTTCATCACCAATTTAGTTGGAGAATGTTTACCACTCGCAAAATATATGAGTAATGGTTTCAACTATATGTGGGGTGAAGGTTATTGATAATAATTTTATATCCTAAAGTAGTACCTTCTTCACCCAAGATTACTAATTCCACCCATCAAAAGGAAGAAACATATCCTCTATGTGGTTGATCAAGAGCTATAACTTGGTTTACTACATTCCCAAAAAAATGATGTAGGAAAGTAAAATAGATTGCACTATCTTAACATGATAATAAATGGCAATGAGACTTTATATTATGTAATATTAAATAATTTACATTGTTAGATATTTGATGTATAGAATATAAAGAATTATTTATAACACCATGAGATCTATCTGGTGTCCCATATCATCCCACCAAAATATGTTCTCTATCAACTAATATTAAAAGTGTGACTAGATCGCTGGGTGGACATACTAAATTTTTTTGATGTTCTATTCTTATATCATAAAGAGTTAAGGGATATGTATCGATATATTTAATTGCATCTCAAATGTTAACTGATAATACATCGAAAGATTAATAACTCCATGATGATGATATATTTTTCATTCAACATCCTCAAAAAAATGTAGAACCACATTAATGGATCTTCTAGGATCCCCATTGGGAAAATAATAGATGATCCACAAGATAATCAGGATAGTTTTAATTTCATATTCTTTTACTAATATAAATAATTCCTACCATAATGATTTCTTATTTTAGTGGGATACACTGATAATGAGGTAGAGTGTTAATCCAGCATTGTTGACATGGATATAGATCGTCAGTTATCAGTATCACACATGAAAATTAACGATGATTTAGGGTTGGTGATTAAGTAAATTGAGAGTGGATATTCCATAAAAAGAGGTGTTTCTGCCACTATTTTATTAGTCTAACAAATTAATGGAGGAATTCCCATCGGATCTGACTCTAACGCATGTCATGTGATCATGAAATGATCAGACTATTGGTTTAGAATTGACTATTATAGTTCAGGAAATTAAAGATGAAGAAGAAAGATTTATTCACATTACACGTTTTATAGGAATATATCATGCCATTAGATATAACAAGGAATAAATTAATGAGATTTGAAACACTCTAAATAATGAAGATTCAATATCCTCATCATGTTATTCTGCTAATAGAAGGATATCCATCATAATAGTCTATAATAGAAGTGGGATTTTTCTATCTAATTGATCTAATAATGAATAGATATAATGTAGGATAGTGAATTATGTAATCTTATATGACCCAAATATATAGGATTTACTCTACAAATGAGGCTTTGATGGAGTAATCATAAAATGTATCAATGAAACATAGATACTTATAGTCATACAAGAGGTTAACCCAAGAGTAGGTGTTACCCATCAATTTACAACCTAGAACTTATATATGATTAAGATGATTGGATATTTCTTCCCAATGTGGATGCAATATTGTTTTAAATTCACTAGAAAATTCCTTATGCGACTGTTTCATAACAATTTCATCCATCATTTCCTAGAGTTATTTTATACCTCCCAATATTCATTTCTATTTTAAATATAATGAATATATGTCTTGGGTCCATATTAACTAAAAAAATACCAAAAGTAAAAAATCAATATTTACTACCATTGAAATATGTAGAGACCCTAAGCTTGACGTACATGTACATTACATTACTTTTGCGAAATACTTAGTACATTACAAAAACACACACACATGGACCGTAATAGTTTAGTGTCTTTGGAAACTTGGAAAGTAATCTTGTAATCGTGGTGAAAGATCTTCAACATCTCCCATAAAGATCTTCTCGTTTTTTTCTAACCTAAAACCTTTTATTATATCCTCGGGAAAAGAAAACATAAAAGGGTGAGCTCAAATGCTCAGTATGGGTAAACAAAATAAATATCAATCACATCATATTCATAAGAACATAACAATTTGGAAATCTTACCCTACAAAAAGAATCATAATTTCATAACATGGAATAAATCATGGTAGTAAAATGTAATCAAAATAATCATAACATAAAACATGAAGCTTTGTGGCATACACACATAATCATAGATAATAATTTCTTATTAGTCAAGACTCATTTCCAAGACAATCTTAGTGGACAAAGTCCATTTCTGAATCGAGTTCATGCCTCGTTTCAGTCCTGTTTCACTGAACTAGTTTAACCTGCCATTCCAGCCATGTCTATCTCATGAGATATAAAATATTTACCCAATTCTTTGGAGTGAGATATAGGTCCCACCCATCTCATAATGGTACCATTCTTATGTGTGCCACAAAATCTAAAAAATCATACATCATTGCATAACCCATGTAAAAAAAATGGGATTCTTAAACATAATGACATCATAAAACAATTCATATAAGATAAAGGAATTAATATAAATAATTCCATCACAACATAATAAAATAAATGTAATAATAGGGATAGAAACAGAACCCTATATTCTCTTAGATGGAAAATAATTTTGATAAAACACTTGAACTCCAATCTTGAAAAAAACATTTTTCCTTACATAAAATGTGATTAAAATTTAAACTAAAATAAGTTGATTAAAAATAAACTTGAAAACTTGTAAAGGAAGATTCTTGTAAATAATTTTTTAAAAATCCATTCATGTCGTATAAGTTAAAAAAACATTCTTCTGGTACTTTTGTCAAAAAAGTCAAAAAGTACCTCGTACAAAAAACAACAAAATATTCATTTCATATCTTTTATTAAAACCTCACCAAAGGGTAAAATTGGATTTAAACAATTGTAGGTGGATGGAAATAATATTACATATTGATGAAACATGTATGTGGATGATAAAATATACCCCAGTAAATACCAAAGTATAAACAATCTCGGATAAAAATGAGGTTGTGATATTTCCCTTACCTTAGGCCCGATTTGCTTCGTAAGTGTCCGAACATCCTGTATAATGATTTAAATAATTTCTTTGACTTATTCCAGAATCATACTCATTGTTATGATATCATATATGGTCATATTCGTAACTTCTTATTAGTAATATTTCATTGTTACTTGTTATTTGGGTGTTTATTGCTTTTTGTTCTTATGTGTGTTTTGTCGAATAAATTATTATTCATATTTTAGGTTATAGATACCTAATTTATAGAATGGTATTAGTGTAATATATATCTTATTCATTCACTCAATTAATTTATGTAATAACTATGTAATGAAAATCATGTAGAACGAGTCGCATCACATCGTGGAGACGTTATTCCGTACGTACGCACGAGCGATGATATCGTTCCCATGATCGTGGAATTGTATTGGAGTGTATGTATACAATTTCAGAATAAATATAACTTTACAATAATCATATATATTCACTCTTTACACCATTATACCCATCCAAGTAAGGTGGTGGTGGAAAATAGATTACACCACGGCGTGGAGACGGTATTCCGTACGTACGCACGTGCGGTGATTCCATTTTCCGTAGGATGGATAGATGGAGAAATAGGGTTGTTTCATACTTATAATAACATATCAGTATATTAGTGATACTGATGTTATTACTTCATAATGAAACAACTAAAGAAGAAGAAGTGGAAGAAGAAATAAAGTTGAACGAATCGGTAACGGACATTACCTTTTCTTTGAAGCGCTTCTTTGAGACCTTCTTTTAGGGCACTAAAATAGGTCTTTGAAGAAGACCAGGACCTCTAGGATGTCTCTAGGGAAGTATAGAGAATAAATTGGCAGGGTTTGGCCGAGATTTAAGGCTCAAAGTGGTGTGAGGAAGAGAGGGAGGAGGTTCCCTTTTATAAGGGAGGAGAGGGGCACCTTTGGAAAAGTGAAAAATATTATTTTATTATAAAGCAATATTTGGTTTTAAATAGCTCCAAATTGATTTATTTAGAATACAAGGTGGGTATGGGTCTAAATCCTCTCATGAAATAGAATTTGGACAAGATTAGTTTACTATTTTAACCTTATCATTTAGATTTAACTTTAAGTTAGATAATTTTACTTTTACCGTGTCTTTTTGTGTTCTTACACTATAAGGTTAATAAACTTACTATAAGAAGCCAAAAAAACCCCAAGTTGTTTATTATTAATATATATAACCTTATATAAGTCATTTGGCCTAACCTTAGATTTTTAGGAATAAAATAGCAATTAATAATATAATATTTTTTAAAAAAACTATTTTATGTCAATTTTGACACTATTTATAATTGATTTTTGTGAAAAACATAACAGAATGATTAGTTCGGAAAAAATTATTTAAATCAATACTAACATGTCATATTAACCCATAAAATTATTTTAGTTCATAAAAAGTCTCAAATTAAATTTATTTGGGTATTTATAACATCAATTATGTCAATATTTCATTAATAAGATAATTACTGCATCTTCTTTATGTCATAAATAAATTAAATTATTTAATGTATAAAAATTATAAATAAAATACCATTATGTATTAAATTTTTTTAGATTTATAATGAATATTTATAGTCGAATTTATCTTATGTATAACCCTATATTAAAAATGATTTACTTATTAAACTTTGATTTTAACTATTTTAACCCTTCTTTAAATAACTTAACAATAAATGTCCTAATTTAATCCAAGTGGGCCTAAATGGTCATATGTTATTACTAAGGTTGTTTTTGGTCGAATTACACTTATAAAATATAATTAGGACATGTTTTAGGTTAATAATAATATCATTTTTACTCTTAATTACCCTATTTACTTTTAACAATCGTAAAAAAAAGTAAAAAGATACCATTCACCAAAAATTATTTTTATCTCATTGAACCAAATTTTACTTACTGACATCAACCTTGTCTCTGGGATTTTTGAAATTCCATTCACAAAAGAGGTAAAATTATGTTTTATGTAAATTTGCAAATTCTCCTAGGAGGTGGGTAAAAGACGGTGAAAAGTTCAAGGAAATTTTTATATATCTAAAATTATTATAAAATTACTTCAATGAATTACATTGAACTTATATAGGTATTATGTATCAATTTTGACCTAAAATAAATTTAAATAAAATAAATAATTATTTAAATAAAAATTTGGTTTTTAAATAGTAACCCAGTGTTTTCACTATTCATCAAAAATTGAAAGTTTTTAGAAAAATAACAAAATTTCACCCTAGGATAATTTCGATATTACGAATCCAAAAATGAAGTCCATTTTCAAAAATAAAATTTATTAAATTTCAAATGTGGGTATTACTATTCATAACGGCTAGTTTGAATAATATTTTAATAGCATATCCTTATTTAGCGAAACTCGGTATTGCGTACAACACACGCTATCATGGAAGGTCGTGCTTGCATGTAATGAAAGACAAGTCAGGGATGCATGTTGTGCAAGCTCATTTTGGTGTAGCGTACAACAAAAGACATTAATCAATGTAAAAAGAATAATTTTCATAAAATCTTGGGGTGTTACATTCTACCCCCCTTAAAATGAATTTCGCCCTCGAAATTCGTTGGGGTTATAAATGGTTTACTACTCGAAAGTTTCTTTAATAGAAACCCACATCGTAAAAAGGAATACCAAAACTTGGCTTTAAAAACTAATGTATGAAACATAACGGTTACCCAAATTAACTAATCACTGGGTTTCTACATAGGAGAACATAGGTGAAAATATGGATATGGAAGAGAAATCTAACTGTCATGTTCTGATGGAGAGTGGTAGAGAACATGGCTATGAAATAGCCAACAATCACATAGCCATAAATTTGCGATGATCTAAGGTACCATCTTATTCAGCGGATATAAGAGCACTAGGACAACCTTTTTGGTTTTCAGGATCATTTCTCTAATGTTGAAGAATTTGAATTAGAATAAATACTTACTTTATTTTGGTACAATCTCCCTGTTGTTCATGCTTTGAACAATTTCCACTTCATCTCATAAAGAAATGAAGTTTAATTTGTTATTCATGATGTGTTAATAGATCATGTGATAGAATGATGGGTCATTCCATCTGTTTCAAACAAAAGGTTAGAAAAAGTTATCAAATATACATAAGTCTATCTATGGTGAGGTTAATCATATACGATTCCAAGAATGAACTTATACTTCATATATCATACTGCGTAATAAAATAAAACTAGTTTCTACTAACCAGAGACTTCCTTTAGGCCAGTGGTAGGCGATAAATTCCAGTCACACTTCGATTGTAGGTTCGATTCCCACAGCCTTGTCCGATGCGATGGGTTGTCGCCCGTCCTGCAGGTTGTCCTTTTTCTAAATCTATATTACAATAACATCCCATAAATAATATCAAAAAAAATTCTATCCTTAAACAATACTAACTTATGTCCAACATAATCCATTCCAATCTTTAGGCTTATCTAAAATACTTCGGTCTAAGCTCATAGTACAAAGAAAATGATTAATTGAAATGTCACATAACAATCACGTGAATGCCATCATTTCTTCCCCATATATCATAAGATATATCTTGTTGGTAAAATTACAAACATGTGAATACCTTAATCATGTATTCTCTTGAAGAATGAATACCCATTGAACCTTAATTAAAACATGAATGCAGTTAAAAGTTAACACTTTCCACAAACCAAAATCCTCAAAGTTCTTTATACTCAAACCATGATATCACTTAGTCCTTATATCAATCATGAGCTCATGAATACAATCAAACATCTCATTATCTTCTTATCCCTTCATTATTCGCATATCATCTAGTTACCAAAAATATCTCAATCACTTTCCAAGGTTTCTGGTACCATTAAATTATTGAAAACCACAATAGAACAATACATAAATATTCCAATATTCCACAATACTATATACAACATTATTTTGGAATCCCATTACATAAACACTTAATCATTCCACCACATCATTTTCATATTCAACATCACCAATAATGATCACATGTGACATCCCTTTTTCCATTGCCTTAAGTGGTTGCTCATGTCGATCATCATTAACACTTGGATTAGGGCATTGATTAGCATAATGTCCCATTTCATTTCACATGAAGCATTGAAGTGTTGTTGGTGAGTTCTCTGCAGTCTTTTCAATATTCACAACATTATCAACCCTTTTTCCATTACTTCGACACTCACCTGCTCGATGACCTTCTTTTCTACACATAAAAAATTTTCTAGTCCCTTTAAGACAATCTCCACCATGCTTCTTTCCACACTTTGAGAATAAGGAAACATTCATCTTCTTTTCCCAATTATTCTGAGATTTCTCCTTGAACTCCATCTTTTGTTTCTTATCAAAACCATGAGATGGATATGTAACACCAACTTCCATTTCTACCTTAATATCATAGCGCAAAATTTCTTCATAGCTACTAAATTCTCTTATATCTAATTCCCTTCGAAGATTTGGTTTTAATCCACTGAAGAGTCGATAAACTTTACATTCAGGTTGGATGATAAAGCCAGATGCATACCTTGAAAGCGTTGTAAAATTTTCTTCGTATATACCAACATATTCATCATCCTTTTGCTATAGTTCAAGAAACTCCTTCTCCATCATTGTTCAAAGAATATGAGGGAAGTACTTATTGAAAAATAAGTTCTTGAACTCGTCCCATTCCATGGACTCAATTTCATCTCTTGGCCTCATATTCTTGATAAGGTTCCATCATTGATCAGTATCACCTTCCAAATGATATATTTCTAAGATGACTTTATCATGTTCAGAACATCGAATAACTGAAAATATCTTTTCAGTGGTACTGATCCATTGTTCAGCAACAAGTGGATCGGAAGAACCACTGAAAGAAGGTGGGCGTTTCCTCATGAAGGACTCAATAGAATATTGTTCCTTTCTCTGCTCATTTGGAAGTCCAGAATGATTCATAGATTGTGTAAGTATAGCAATATGATTTTTCACTCCATCTCCCATAACGTTGGTTTGTTCAGGACAATCATTGCATCGTCCATTACATTGATCAATATGGTTCCTTCGGGTTCCAGCCATCATCTAAAACCCAAAAAGAATAGTGTGAGAGGCAAAAATCATGCTAGGGAAAACAACATAATAAAGGGGGAGTAACATCAATATCTAAAATCTTAGGTTTAATTCTATTATGGTTAGCAAAATTCTAGGACTATAACGTATACTTAATCTTAGGGACATCCCTAGACATACCTTATAAATATCTCTAGGGATCTCACTAAAGTTATCGCATCCTAGTTTCCAAAGGCTGACTAAACCTTTCCTCTGATACCAACTGTAGAGACCCTAAGCTTGATGTACATGGACATTACATTACTTTTTTGGAATACTTAGTACATTACAAAACCACACACACAAGGACCGTAATAGTTTAGTGTCTTTGGAAACTCGAAATATAATCATCTAATCGTGGTAAAAGATCTTCAACATATCCCATAAAGATATGCCCTTTTTTCTTACCTAAAACCTTTAGTTATATCCTGGGGAAAAGAAAACATAAAACGGTGAGCTCAAATTCTCAGTAAGGGTAAACAAAAGAAATATCAATCACGTCATATTCATAAGAACATAACAATTTGGAAATCTTACCCTGCAAAAAGAATCATAATTTCATAACATGGAATAAAACATGGTAGTGAAATGTAATCACAATAATCATAACTTAAAACATGAAGCTTTGTGGTATACACACATAATCATAGAGAATCATTTGTTATTAGTCAATACTCATTTCCAAGACTATATCAGTGGAAAAAGTCTATTTCTGAACCGAGTTCATTCCTCGTTTCAGTCCTGTTTCACTGAACCGGTTTAACCTTCCGTTCCAGCCATGTCTATATCATGAGATATAAAATCTTTACCCAATGCATTGGAGGGAGATATAGGTCACAACCATCTCATAATGATACCATTCTTATGTGTGCCACAAAATCAAAAAAATCATACATCATTGCATAACCCATGTAATAAAAAAGGGATTATTAAACATAATGACATCATAAAACAATTCATATAAGATAAAGTAATTCATAAAAATAATTCCATCACAACATAATCAAATCAATGTAATAATAGGGATAGAAATAGAACCCTATATTCTCTTAGATGGAAAATAATTTGGATAAAACACTTGAACTCCATTCTTGAAAAAAAACACTTTTCCTTTCTTAACATGTCGTACAATTCTAAACTAAAAGAAGTTGATTAAAAATAAACTTGAAAACTTGTATAGGAAGATTATTGGAAATAATTTTTTAAAAATCCATTCATTCCGTATAAGTAAAAAAAACATTCTTCTCGTACTTTTTTCGGAACAGTCAAAATGTACCTCGTACGAAAAACGACAAAAGATTCATTTATTATCTTTTACTAAAAACTCACCAAAGGGTAAAATTGGATTTAAAAAATTATAGGTGGATGGAAATAATATTACATATTGAGGAAACATGGATTTGGATTATAAAATACACCCCAGTAAATACCAAAGTATAAACAATCTCGGATAAAAATGAGATTGTGGTATTTCCCTTACCTTAGGTCCGGTTTGCTTCATAAGTGTCCAAACCTCTTGTATAATGATTTAAATAATGTCATTGACTTATTCCAGAATCATAATCATTGTTATGATATCATATATGTTCATATTCTTATCTTCTAATTAGTAATATTTCATTGTTACTTGTTATTTGGGTGTTTATTGCTTTTTTTCTTCTGCGTGTTTTGTCGAATAAATTATTATTCATATATTTTAGGTTATAGATACCTCATTTCCAGAATGGTATATGTATAATATATATCATATTCATTCACTCAATGTAACATCCCAGGTAAATAAAGAATAATGAATTTTCATATTTATTAATATTTACAAATTAAATATTAATTTTATTTTAAAGGGGATGCTATGTTCGATAGCGTACCCGATACGCAACGATGAGTTTCTTTGAAACTTACGTAGCACACTAGTAATAAAATAATATTATTTTAAATGTTAGTTAACAAGTAGCTGTTGTACTGGCGGGAATGGATATAAATAACTAAAATATGATTAGATATGTTTTTAAATGTTTATACATTTACCCAATAAAAGATAAAGGCTTAAAATATGGAAAGAGTTCAATTTTAGGGCATATATACTCTAATTTTTACTAAAGGTTCACTTATCACCTTTTAATGGTGAACCGTCATTAAATATAGTTTTGATCACTCTTATACTTTATTTTGGAACAAATATAACTCTTCTTTAGAATCGGGACATCAAAATTTACTTTGTGTAAATTTTTGGTACCTTTCTGATAAAGTTTATTTTTTTTATGAATAGTGTAAAATGTTGTATTTTAATTCAAAACCCCTTTTTAATATAAATTATTTATATGATTAGATTATTATTTTAATTGGTTTTAAAGTGAAATTAGAAAATATTTTTACCAGTTAATCCAATGGTGGTCATTGGAATCAATTTCACTTTGAAATTTGACTTAAACTGGTGTCAATCTTTTGATACTTATTATTTCACAAAAACACGCTATTTGTCATGACAGCGGGAATTAATTATTAAATTAATTAATTTGACTTATATGTTTTGAATTTTTTAAAATGGACTTCATTTTTGAATTCGGAATATCAAATATATCTTAGGGTGAATTTTTGGTAATTTTCTGAAAAACTTCAATTTTTGATGAATAGTGAAACCACTAAGTGGTAATCAAGCAAACTGAATTTTCAGTTAAATGAAAGTTTACCACTAATGTGTATTGAATTTTGAAAATCCTACATACATGGTTGTCATTAAGAAGTAAAATGTGGTTCAATGAGATTAAAATAATTTTTGGTGAATAGTAACTTTTTTTTCATTAATCGCGATTAGAGGTAATTAGTGTAGTTTAAGGTAAAAATGGTACTATAAGAATGTGAAAACACCATGACACTTGTCCTACACCTATTGGGTGAGTCATGGCCGACCAAGAAAAGACATGGGCCAACTTGGGGACCCCATGGGGCCACTTTAGTTGGAAAATGACATTAATATATTTTTATTTAATGTTAAAGTGAAAATGACACTAACATAAATTGTTTTACTAAAATAATTTTTTAGTGGGGTTATACAAGTCAAAATTTTGATTATAAATATTAATTGGAAAGCTAAAACGATATCCTACATCATAGTATTTTTTATATAATTTTTAGACATTAAATAAATTAAATTATATATGACATAATAATGATGCAGCGATGGAATCATTATTTGACGATTTAAATAAAATGGAAAGATAATGAAACATCTAAAACCTACACATGTCCAAAACCAGTTGGATGAGTATATTTCGAACCCTTATCACCTTATACACGAATTATATCAATGGGGGACCTTTTGAAACCGAAACACATTTTCAAATAAAGTAATATTTCTTTACTTTCCAAAAGTGCCCCTCCTCTCCTCTTATAAACGGCCCCCACCTCTACCTCATTTCACACACTTCTCAAGCCATTGGCTCGGCCAAACCCTGCCCAATTACTCTCTCCACATCCCTCTCCTCATCCTAGAGGATTACCTTTGGGCAGAATCCTTTCAAACGAAGCCTTTAGACTCAAATCAAAAGGGAGTTACACTTTTAAAGGTAATTCATTCTCTCTTGTTCATTTGTTTTATTTTGCTTCTCGAACCCTCTAAACTCTTTTTATTTACTCCTTTTGTAAAAACACCAGTATCTTCAATATACTAGGATGTTGTTATAATATTTATTTGAGCTACACTCTCACAAAACTACATCAAATGGTTAAAGAACATACGGTTTCCGTGGATGGAGAAATTCTGCCTCCCGAAACGATGATTGTTCAATACTCATTTAACACCTTCAAGGGTGGCCATTATGATTTCAATATTTTTATATATGATATATAATATGTTTATGTTTTCTTTATGCTTCTGTATTTTTCATTTTTGGCATACCTTTATGGTTTCCATTATGGGTAAACACGATATCTTCATTTAAGGAAGTGCGGACTACCGCCCCCTAAAAGTGATGTGATTCGTTAATGCCATATGTGGGACGTGTAAAGGATGGATTTAAAGTTATTATATATGATTTTATACTGGAATTATAATATACCTCTATATCATTATTATTTCTTTCCATTAAAGTATGAGATAGAAATGAAAGTAGCGTTCATGCGTACGTACGGCTTACCGTCTCCATGAACGGTGCATTTCATTTCTTATCCCCAAATGTAATGTACTATTAAAATTACATGTATATAATGTATATATATAATTAATTATATATCTAAATGATGAATATAATTCTGGAATTAAAATACACATACCTCTCATTTAGTTTTAATTCCACTAATATGACAAAGAAATGAAAGTAGCGTTCCTGTGTAAGTACGGCTTACCGTCTCCATGAACGGTGCATTTCATTTCTTACCTCTAAATGATTAGGTAATATTATAAATACATGTATATGCTGGATATATATGATATATATGATATCCAAATCAGGAATTTCATTCTGGATATAAAGAACTTTTGACCACACGAACAACATGTAATTGTAAGAAGTCAACTTTCGACTTAAGAACCAAATATTGACAAAACAAACATTATTAACTTAAATGGTTACATAATGTTTATAACATGGCAATAAGTGATATAAAAGGAATAATGAACTTTAAAAAGGTTCTCAATCAAGTATAAATTAACTCAAGTTTATTATTCAGGACGTTAAAGAACGATCGAGTCAAGTCGGACCCAAGGTAAGGGACTTCGTCTCAATCTCCTTTCATTGAGACATATTTAGATTTATACACAACATTCTTTTATACGGTGTATAAACCCCTTTGACTTTTACTTTTATACAAAAGGAATCTTTTTCTACGAAGCGTTTTACTAAATGACAAAAAGGAATGTTTTTTTTAACGTACGCGGTGACAACGACTTTTTCCACCGCCGCGAGTATTATTTGGTCTTTGGCTTCCTCAACAAGCTGTAATGTTTTTAAAATAAAATAAATACCATATACTCTTTTATGTATTTTTGTATTGAAAATGGTTTTGATAAAGGATTATATTATGTCAATATATTTATGATATATTGTGATTTAAATGTGGAAATGTTATCTTTCCTTTATATTGGTTTTATGTTTTATGATTTTATACTGGTACTTGGACATTTTAACGGGTGGTTACGTTATAAACCATATGACGGGTGGTGCCGTGAATACCAGGATGGGTGGTTACGTTATAACCTCCAATGCATTGGGTATGGAAGTCAGCCGTATGGCTATTCCATTAAGTATTTATGGAAATTGGCCGTATGGCTATTCCATTAAGTGATATGTGAGGAAGTCAACCGTATGGTTATTCCACTTAAGTATGTTTATGTCCCAAGTTACCTTTATATATTCTATGTGTTCTTTATATGGGTTTTAGGGTAATCCTTTGGTTACAAAAAGGTAAGTAATGATACTTTATTCAGTGAAGATTTTTGTTTACAACTTCATGAAGGTGAAGGTATTACTTTGATATAGTATACATGGTTTACTTGATGTTGGAAAAACTAACAGTTTTCATTCTCTTTGTATCCCTTACTGAGCTTTTTATGCTCACCCCAAGTTTTTTGAAATGTTTTTCACAGGACTTAAAGTGGAATAAGGTCAAGGATGGGATCAAGGGAATTTCATGCTATCTAAAACATGGAATCTAGACATCTTTCTTTTTAAGAGTTTTTATTTTATGGAGACTTAGTAGAAGTGTCTACTTTGTAATCTTTTAAGATGTAATAGTTATGTTCTAATTCTCTAAAACTCTAAACCTTAAAAATCCTCAATGTGAATTATTCATTTAATTCAATATTAAGTAAGGTTTGAGGCTGGGGCCTTATAGTTGGTATCAAAGGATGGTTTAGACAACTTTAGGAGTTAGAAAAGTGTTAAATTATAATATGATTGAAATGATATAGCATTTACAGATTACCATGTTCCTTCGCCTAAGATATTTCTATGTTCAGAATGGTTTTCCGTAGAGGAAACAAAGCAGCTATGTTGGGACGACATCAGGAGGAAGACAACCTTCCAAATCAGCAACCTGAGATGGTCGAAATCGGAACTGAACAGTTTGTTGCAGTGATGGCACAGTTGACTCAGGCTATAAATGGTGGTGGTATCCATGCACGAGATCAGCCAGATCAACCGCAGAGGAACATGTCAGTGGTGGAACATTTCATGAGGCAACATCCCCCATCATTCAGAGGATCATCTGACCCTGTGCAAGCTGAAGGTTGGATTAAAGCACTGGAGAAGATTTTTGATGTCATGGGGGTGTTCAGAACATCAAAAGGTTAGTCTTGCTATTTACCGTTTTGAAGGTGAAGCTGATCAGTGGTGGTCGATGGTGAAAAATATAAGGGATAGTGATGAGATTGAGGATCTTCACTGGGACAAATTCAAAGGTATGTTTCTTGAAAAATATTTTCCTAAGGTGGTTCGTCTTAGGATGGAAAAAAAGTTCCTAGAATTGAGGCAGGAGGATGATTCAGTGGCTGCTTATGAAGAAAAGTTCACTCGATTGGAAAGGTATGCTCCAAACTTTATACGAGATCTTGATAGTAAAATAAACCGTTTTTACTCAGGGTTAAATCCAAAGTATCGAAGGGCTTTAGCTTCTCTTGAGTTCAAAAGTTATGAAAAACTTTTTTGATGTGCGGAGAAGGTGGAAATGGAGTTTTCCGATGATCAGGTGTTCTATGAAAAACAACAGAATAAGAGATCTAGTTGGTAGGAAAAGGGGAAGAATTCATCAAAGAAGCAAGGAGGTAAGAAAACCAAATATCCATCCTGTGAGAAGTGTGGTAAAATTCATCCTGGAGAATGTTTATCCAAGTCTGGTAAGTGCTTTCGGTGTGGTAAGTCTGGTCATATTGCTCGTAACTGTAAGGAAGATGATCAAGAAGGAAATGAAAAGCCAATGGTAAGATGTTTTAAGTGTAATGAAATGGGTCATTATGCAAACGAGTGTCCAAAGAAGAACTCAACTGGGGGAATTCAGCCAGACTACAAGCTGAAAGGGGTGGTGAAATCCATTGCAACAACTTCAGAAGATGTTGGGCCATCGAATGAAGTGGTATCAGCTCCAGGGAGCTCAGTATTTTTCGAAGATTGACTTGAGGTCGAGGTACCATCAGTTGAAAGTAAAAGAAGCAGACGTTCCGAAAACTGCGTTCCACACTAGATACGGCCATTATGAATTTGTAGTTATGCCTTTTGGGTTAACCAATTCACCTACTGTATTCATGGACCTTATGAATAAAATTTTCCATGAGTTCTTGGATAAGTTTGTGGTTGTGTTTTGAAGTTTGGGAAGAGGTTATGTGTGCCTTGTGATTCACAGTTGAAGAATGAGTTGTTTTTTCATCCTGGCAGTACTAAGATGTACAGAGGTCTGCGGGAGTATAACTGGTGGGATGGAATGAAAAGAGACATTGCTGATTTTACAGTGAAGTGTTTAACATGTCAACAGGTTAAAGCAGAGAGGCAGTTACCAAAAGGGATGCTTCAGCCTTTACCAGTGCCAGAGTGGACATGGGAGAATATATCCATGGACTTTGTTGTTGGATTACCAAAGACATCTCGAGGTAATAATTCAATCTGGGTTATTGTTGATCGCTTGACCAAATCTGCTCATTTCCTTTCTATACGAGATACTTTCTCTCTAGATCAACTTTCCCGTTTGTATCTTAAAGAGATAGTCAGGTTACATGGAGTTCCTCTCTCCATTGTATCGGATCATGATCCCAGGTTCACTTCTAACTTTTGGAAAGGCCTTCAGAAGTCGTTGGGTACTGAATTAAATTTTAGTACAGCTTTTCATCCTCAATCAGATGGGCAGTCAGAACGAACAATTCAGACCATGGAGGATATGCTACGAGCTTGTTCTATGGATTATCAGGGAAGTTGGGACCATCAACTTTCTTTGGTTGAGTTTTCTAAAAATAATAGTTTTCATTCCAGTATACAGATGGCACAATTTTATGCATTATATGGGAAGCGGTGTCGAACTCCAGCTTTCTGGGATGAAGTTGGTGAATGGAAGTTGATGGGACGAGAATTGGTAGAAGAGTTGGCAGAAAAAGTTCAGCTGATTCAGAAGCATATGAGAAGATCTCAGAGCAGGCAGAAGAGTTATGCGGATAACCGGAGGAAGGATCTATCTTTTGAGGTAGGTGATCATGTTTTTCTCAAGGTTTCTCATTGGAAAAGTGTGACGAGATTTGGTAAGAAAGGAAAGTTGAGTCCAAGGTTCGTTGGACCATATGAAATTATGGAGAGAGTTGGATCAGTTGCATACCGAGTGGCTTTACCTCCGAGTTTATCTCAGGTACACAATGTTTTTCATGTTTCAGTGTTGAGGAAGTATATGCCAGATCCATCTCATGTTTTGAGTCCAGAGGTAGTTCAGCTGGAAGACAACCTATCTTATGAGGAACAACCGGTCCAGATTCTTGACCACAGGGAGCAAGTGTTACGGAATAAGGTGATTCATCAGGTAAAGGTTTTGTGGAAAACCCATGTGATTTAAGAGGCAACATGGGAATCTGAAAATGCTATGAGAGATAACTACCCCCACTTATTTTGATAAGTGAATAAAAATGCGAGGACACAGTTCCCAAAAGGGGGGAAGGATGTAACATCCCAGGTAAATAAAGAATAAATAATTTTCATATTTATTAATATTTACAAATTAAATATTAATTTTATTTTAAAGGGGTTGCTATGTTCGATAGCATACCCGATACGCAACGATGAGTTTCTTTGAAACTTACGTAGCACACTAGTAATAAAATAATATTATTTTAAATGTTAGTTAACAAGTAGCCGTTGTACTGGCGAGAATGGATGAAAATAACTAAAATATGATTAGATATGTTTTTAAATGTTTATACATTTACCCAATAAACGATAAAGGCTTAAAATACGGAAAGAGTTCAATTTTAGGGCATATATACTCTAATTTTCACTAAAGGTTCACTTATCACCTTTTAATGGGGAACCATCATTAAATATAGTTTTGATCACTCTTATACTTTATTTTGGACCAAATATAACTCTTCTTTAGAATCGGGACATCAAAATTTACTTTGTGTAAATTTTTGGTACCTTTCTGATAAAGTTCATTTTTTTTGAATAGTGTAAAATGTTGTATTTTAATTCAAAACCCATTTTTAATCTAAATTATTTATATGATTATATTATTATTTTAATTGGTTTTAAAGTGAAATTAGAAAATATTTTTACCAGTTAATCCAATGGTGGTCATTGGAATCAATTTCACTTTGAAATTTGACTTAAACTGGTGTCAAACTTTTGATACTTATTGTTTCACAAAAACACGCTATTTGTCATGACAGCGGGAATTAATTATTAAATTAATTAATTTTACTTATATGTTTTGAATTTTTTAAAATGGACTTCATTTTTGAATTCGGAATATCAAATATAGCTTAGGGTGAATTTTTGGTAATTTTCTGAAAAACTTCAATTTTTGATGAATAGTGAAACCACTAAGTGGTAATCAAGCAAACTGATTTTTCAGTTAAATGAAAGTTTACCACTAATGTGTATTGAATTTTCAAAATCCGACATACATGGTTGTCATTAAGAAGTAAAATGTGGTTTAATGAGATTAAAATAATTTTTTGGTGAATAGTAACTTTTTTTTCATTAATCGTGATTAGAGGTAATTAGTGTAGTTTAAGGTAAAAATGGTATTATAAGAATGTGAAAACACCATGACACTTGTCCTACACCTATTGGGTGAGTCATGGCCGACCAATACAAGCCATGGGCCAACTTGGGGACCCCATGGAGCCACTTTAGTTGGAAAATGACATTAATATATTTTTATTTAATGTTAAAGATAAAATGACACTAACATAAATTGTTTTACTAAAATAATTTTTGAGTGGGGTTATACAAGTCCAAATTTTGATTATAAATAATCATTAGAAATATAATACGATTTCCTACATCATAGTATTTTTTATATAATTTTTAGACATTAAATAGATTAAATTATATATGACATAATAATGATGCAGCGATGACATCATTATTTGACGATTTAAATAAAATGGAAAGATAATGAAACATCTAAAACCTACACATGTCCAAAACCAATTGGATGAGTGGATTTAGAACCCTTATCAACTTATCCAAAAATTATATCAATGTGGGACCTTTTGAAACCGAAACACATTTTCAAATAAAGTAATATTTCTTTACTTTCCAAAAGTGCCTCTCCTCTCCTCTTATAAAAGGTCCCCACCTCTACCTCATTTCACACACTTCTCAAGCCTTTGGCTCGGCCAACCCCTGCCCAATTACTCTCTCCACATCCCTCTCCTCATCCTAGAGGATTCCCGTTGGGCATAATCCTTTCAAAGGAAGCCTTTAGGCTCAAATAAAAGAGAGTTACACTTTTAAAGGTAATTCATTCTCTCTTGTTCATTTGTTTTATTTTGCTTCTCCAACCCTCTAAACTCTTTTTATTTACTTCTTTTGTAACAACACCAGTATCTTAAATATACTAGGATGTTTTTATAATATTTATTTGAGCTACACTCTCACACAACTACATCAAATGGTTAAAGAACATACGGTTTCCGTGGATGGAGAAATTCTGCCTCCCGAAACGATGATTGTTCAATACTCGTTTAACACCTTCAAGGGTGGCCATTATGATGTCACTATTTTTATATATGATATATAATATGTTTATGTTTTCTTTAAGCTTCTGTATTTTTCATTTTTGGCATACCATTATGGTTTCCATTATGGGTAAACATGATATCTTCATTTAAGGAAGTGCGGACTACCGCCCCCTAAAAGTGATGTGATTCGTTAATGCCATATGTGGGACGTGTAAAGGATGGATTTAAAGTTATTATATATGATGTTATACTGTAATTATAATATACCTCTATTTCATTATTATTTCTTTCAATTAAAGTATGAGATAGAAATGAAAGTAGCGTTCATGCGTACGTACGGCTTACCGTCTCCATGAACGGTGCATTTCATTTCTTATCCCCAAATGTAATGTACTATTAAAATTACATGTATATAATGTATATATATAATTAATGATATATCTAAATGATGAATAAAATTCTGGAATTAAAATATACATACCTCTCATTTAGTTTTAATTCCACTAATATGACAAAGAAATGAAAGTAGCGGTCATGCGTACGTACGGCTTACCGTCTCCATGAATGGTGCATTTCATTTCTTACCTCTAAATGATTATGTAATATTACAAATAAATGTATATGCTGGATATATATGATATATATGATATCCAAATCAGGAATTTCATTCTGGATATAAAGAACTTTTGACCACACGAACAACATGTAATTGTAATAATTCAACTTCCGACATAAGAACCAAATATTGACAAAACAAACATTATTAACTTAAATGGTTAAATAATGTTTATAACATGGAAATAAGTGATATAAAAGGAATAATGAATTTAAAAAGGTTCTTAATCATGTATAAATTAACTCATGTTTATTATTCAGGACATTAAAGAACGATCGAGTCAAGTCGGACCCAAGGTAAGGGACTTCGTCTCAATCTCCTTTCATTGAGGCATATTTCGTTTTATACACAACTTTCTTTTATACGGTGTATAAACCCCTTTGACATTTAATTTTATAAAAAAGGAATCTTTTTCTATGAAGTGTTTTACTAAACGACAAAAAGGAATGTTTTTTTAACATACGCGGTGACAACGACTTTTTCCGCCGCCGCAAGTATTATTTGGTCTTTGGCTTCCTCAACAATCCGTAATGTTTTTAAAATAAAATAAATACCATATACTCTTTTATGTATTTTTGTATTGAAAATGGTTTTGATAAAGGATTCTATTATGTCAATATATTTATGATATATTGTGATTGAAATGTGGAAATGTTATCTTTCCTTTATATTGGTTCTATGTTTTATGATTTTATACCGGTACTTGGACATTTTAACAGGTGGTTACGTTCTAAACCATATGACGGGTGGTGCCGTGAATACCAGGACGGGTGGTTACGTTATAACCTACAATTCATTGGGTATGGAAGTCGGTCGTATGGCTATTCCATTAAGTATGTATGGAAATTGGCCGTATGGCTATTACATTAATTGATATGTGTGGAAGTCAACCGTATGGTTATTCCACTTAAGTATGTTTATTTCCCATGTTACCTTTATATATTCTATGTGTTCTTTATATGGGTTTTATGGTAATCCTTTGGTTACAAAATGGTAAGTAATGATACATTATTCAGTGAAGATTTTTTTTTACTACTTCATGAAGGTGAAGGTATTACTTTGATATAGTATACATGGTTTACTTGATGTTTGAAAAACTAACAGTTTTCATTCTCTTTGTATCCCTTACTGAGATTTTATGCTCACCCCAAGTTTTTCGAAATGTTTTTCACAGGACTTAAAGTGGAATAAGGTCAAGGATGGGATCAAGGGAATTTCATGCTTTCTAAAACATGGAATCCAGACATCTTTCTTTTTAAGTGTTTTTATTTTATGGAGACTTAGTAGAAGTGTCTACTTTGTAATCTTTTAAGATGTAATAGTTATGTTCTAATTCTCTAAAACTCTAAACCTGAAAATATCCTCAATGTGAATTATTCATTTAATTCAATATTAAGTAAGGTTTGAGGCTGGGGCCTTATACTCAATTCATTTATGTAATAATTATGTAATGAAAATCATGTAGAACGAGTCACATCACATCGTGGAGACGGTATTCCGTACGTACGCACGAGCGATGATATCGTTCCCATGATCGTGGAGTTGTATTGGAGTGTATGTATACTATTTCAGAATCATTATAACTTTAAAATAATCATATATATTCATTCTTTACACCATTATACCTATCCAAGTAAGGTGGTGGTGGAAAATAGATTACACCACGGCGTGGAGACAGTATTTCTTACGTACGCACGCGCGGTGATTTCATTTTCTGCAGGATGGATAGATGGTGAAATAGGGTTGTTTCATACTTATAATAAAAATTTAGTAAATGAGTTATACTGATTTTATTACTTCATAATGAAACAGCTAAAGAAGAATAAGTGGAATAAGAAATAAAGTTGAAAGAATCAGTAACAGACATTATCTCTTCTTTGAAGCGCTTCTTTGAGACCTCCATTTAGGGCACTAAAATTGGTCTTTGAAGAAGACCAGGACCTCTAGGATGTCTCTAGGAAAGTATAGAGAAGAAATTGGCAGGGTTTGGCCGATCTTGAAGGCTCAAAGTGGTGCGAGGAAGAGAGGGAGGAGGTGCCCTTTTATAAGGGAGGAGAGGGGCACCTTTGGAAAAACTAAAAATATTATTTTATTATAAAGCCATATTCGGTTTTAAATAGCTCCAAATTTATTTATTTCTATGATAAGGTGGGTATGGGTCGAAATCCTATCATCCAATAGAATTTGGACAAGTTTAGTTTTCTATTTTAAACTTATCATTTATATTTAACTTTAAGTTAGATAATTTTACTTTTACCGTGTCTTTTTGTGTTCTTACACTATAAGGTTAATAAACATACTATAAGAAGACAAAAGAACCCCAAGTTGTTTATTATTAATATATATAACCTTATCTAAGTCATTTTGCTGAACCCCAGATTTTGATGAATAAAATATCAATTAATAATATAATATTTGTTTTAAAAACTATTTTCTGTCAATTTTGACACTATTTAGTAATTGATATTTGTGAAACTCATAACAGAATGATTATTTCGAAAAAAGATAATTAAATCAATACTAACATGTCATAGTAACCTAGATAATTAGTGGAATTCATAAAAAGTCTCAATTTACATTTATTTGGGTATTTATAACATCAATTATGTCAATATTTCATTAATAAGATATTTACTGCATCATCTTTGTGTCATAAATAAATTATATTATTTAATGTCTAAAAATTACAAATAAAATACCATTATGTAGTAAATATTTTGAGCTTTATAAGGAATATTTTTAGTTTAATTTATCTTATTTATAACCCTTTATTAAAAATGATTTACTTATTAAACTTTGATTTTAACTATTTTAACCCTTCTTTAAATAAATTAATAATAAATGTCCTAATCTAATTCAAGTGGGACTAAATGGTCATATTTTATTCCTAAGGTTGTTTTTGGTCTAATTACACTTATCCAATAGAATTAGGACATGTGTTAGGGTAATAATAATATCATTTTGACCCTTAATTACCCTATTTACTTTTAACCGTGGAAAAAAAAAGTAAAAAGTTACTATTCACAAAATTTTTTTTCATCTCATTGAACCACATTTTACTTACTGACACCAACCGTGTCTCTCGGATTTTTGAAATTCCATTCACAAAAGCGGTAAAATTATGTTTTATGTAAAATTGAAAATTCTCCTAAGAGGTGGGTAAAAGACGGTGAAAAGTTCAATGAAATTTATATATATCTAAACTTATTATAAAATTACTCCAATGAATTACATTGAACTTATATAAATATTATGTATCAATTTTGACCTAAAATAAATTTAAATAAAATAAATAATTATTTAAATAAAAAGTCGGTTTTTAAATAGTAACCCAGTGTTTTCACTATTCATCAAAATTTGAAAGTTTTCAGAAAAATACCAAAATTTCACCCTAAGCTAATTTCGATATTCCGAATCAAAAAATGAAGTCCGTTTTCGAAAATAAAATTTATAAAATTTCAAAAAGTGGGTATTAATATTAATAACGTCTAGTTTTAATAAAATTTTAATAGCATATCGTTGTTTAGCGAAACTCGGTATTGTGTACAACACATGCTATCATGGAAGGTCACGCTTGAGTGTAATGAAAGACAAGACAGGGATGTGTTTTGTGCAAGCTCCTATTGGTTTAGCGTACAACACAAGACATTAACGAAATTAAAAAGAATATTTTTCGTAAAATCTTGGGGTGTCACATTCTACCCCCCTTAAAATGAATTTCGCCCTCGAAATTCGTCGGGGTTATAAATGGTTTACTACTCGAAGGTTTCTTTAATAGAAACCCACATCTTAAAAAAGGAATACCAAAACATAGATTTAAAAACTAAAGTATGAAACGTAACGGTTACCCAAATTAACTAATCAATGGGTTTCCACATAAGAGAACATAGGTGAAAATATGGATATGGAAGAGAAATCTAACCGTCATGTTCTGATGGAGAGTGGTAGAGAACATGGAAATGAAATAACCAACAATCACAAAGCCATATATTTGCGATGATCTAAGGTACCATCTGATTAATCGGATATAATATCACTAGGACAACATTTTTGGTTTTCAGGATCATTTCTCTAATGTTGAAGAATTTGAATTAGAATAAATACTTACTTTATTTTGGTACAATCTCACTTTTTTTCGTGCTTTGAACAATTTCCACTTCATCTCTTAAAGAAATGAAGTTTAATTTGTTATTAATGAAGTGTTAATAGATCATGTGATAGAATGATGGGTCATTCCATCTGTATCAAACAAAAGGTTAGAAAAAGTTATCAAATATACATAAGTCCATCTATGGTGAGGTTAATCATATATGATTCCAAGAATGAACTTATACTTCATATATCATACCACGTAATAAAATAAAACTAGTTTCTACTAACCCGGGATTTCATGTAGGCCAGTGGTAGGCGATAAAGGCTAGTCACACTTCGGTTGTGGGTTCGATTCCCACAGCCTTGTCCGACGTGATGGGATGTCGCCCTTCCTATAGGTTTTCCTTTTTCTAAAGCTATATTACTATAACATCCCATCAATAATATCGAAAAAAGTTATATCCTTAAACAATACTAACTTATGTCCAACATAATCTATTCCAATCATTAGGATTATCTAAAATACTTCGGTCCAAGCTCATAGTATAAAGAAACTGATTACTTGAAATGTCACATAACAATCATGTGAATGCTATCATTTATCCCCCATATATCATAAGATATATCTTGTTGGTCAAATTACAAACATGTGAATACCTTAATCATGTATTCTCGTGAAGAATGAATACCCATTGAACCTTAGTGAAAACATGAATGCAGTTAAAAGTTAACACTTTCCACAAACCAAAATCCTCAAAATTCATTACACTCAAACCATGGTATCACTTAGTCCTTATATCAATCATGAGCTCATGAATACAATCAAACATCTCATTGTCTTCTTATGCCTTCATTATGCGCATATCATATGCTTACCAAAAATATCGCAATCACTTTCCATGGTTATCGGTACCATAAAATTATTGAAAACCACAATAGACCAACACATAAATATTCCAATATTCCACGATACTATATACAACATTATTTTGGAATCCCATTACATAATCAGTTAATCATTCCACCACATCGTTGTCATATTCAACATCGCCAATAGTGATCACATGTGACTTCCCTTTGTCCTTTTCCTTAATTGGTTGCTCATATCAATCATCATTAACCCTTGGATTAGGGCATTGATTACCATAATGCCCCATTTCATTGCACTTCAAGCATTGAAGTGTTGTTTGTGAGTTCTCTGCAGTCTTTTCATTATTCACACCATTAGCAACCCTTTTTCCATTAGTTCGACACTCAGATGCTCGATGACCTTCTTTTCCACACTTAAAAAATTTCTAGTCCCTTTAAGACAATCTCCACCATGCTTCTTTCCACACTTTGAGCATAAGGAAACATTCATCTTCTTTTCACCGTTATTATGAGATTTCTCCTTGAACTCCATCTTTCGTTTCTTGTCAAAACCATGAGATAGATATGTAACACCAAATTCCATTTCTACCTTAATAGAACAGCGCACAATTTCTTCATAGCTACTGAAGTCTCTTATAGCTAATTCCCTTCAATGATTTTGTTTTAAGCCACTGACGAATCGATCAACTTTACTTTCAGGTTAGATCATAAAGCCAGATGCATACATTGCAAGCCTTGTAAAATTTTCATCGTATATACCAATAGATTCATCATCCTTTTTCTTTAGTTCAAGAAACTCCTTCTCCATCTTTGTTCGAAGAATACAAGGGATGTACTTATGGAAAAATAAGTTCTTGAACTCGTCTCATTCCATGGACTCAATTTCATCTCTTGGCCTCGTATTCTTGATAAGATTCCACCATTGATCAGCATCACCTTCCAAACTATATACTTCTAAGACGAATTTATCATGTTCAGAACATTGAATAACTGAAAATATCTTTTCAGTGGTACTGATCCATTGTTCAGCAACAAGTGGATCAGAAGACCCACTGAAAGAAGGTGGGTGTTGCCTCATGAAGGACTCAATAGAATATTGTTCCCTTCTCTGCTCATTTGGAAGTCCAGAATAATTCATATCTTGTGTAAGTATAGAAATAATATTTTTCACTCCATCTCCCATAACGTTGGTTTGTTCAAGAGCACAATCATTGCATCTTCCATTACATTGATCAATACAGTTCCTTCGGGTTCCAGCCATCTTCTAAAACCCAAAAATAATAGCGTGAGAGGAAAAAATCATGCTAGGGAAAACAACATAATAAAGAGGGATTACCATCAATATCTAACATCTTAGGTTTAATTCTAAGATGGTTATCATAATTCTAGGACTATAACGTATACTAAACCTTAGGGACATCACTAGTCATACCTTAGAAATATTTCTAGGGATCTCACTAAAGTTCTCGCATCCTAGTTTCCAAAGGTTGACTAATCATTTCCTCTGATACCAACTATAGAGACCCTAAGATTGACGTACATGGACATTACATAACTTTTGCGGAATACTTAGTACATTACAAAAACACACACACAAGGATCGTAATAGTTTAGTGTCTTTGTAAACTCGGAATATAATCTTCTAATCATGGGGAAAGATCTTCAACATCTCCCATAAAGATCTTCCCTTTTTATCCATACCTAAAACCTTTCTTTATATCCTGGGGAAAAGAAAACATAAAAGGGTGAGCTCAAATGCTCAGTAATGGTAAACAAAAGAAATATCAATCACATAATATTCATAAGAACATAACAATTTGGAAATCTTACCCTGCAAAAAGAATCATAATTTCATAACATGGAATAAATCATGGTAGAAAAATGTAATCACAATAATAATAACTTAAAACATGAAGCTTTGTGATATATACACATAATCATATAGAATCATTTCTTATTAGTCAAGACTCATTTCCAAGACTATCTTAGTGGACAATGTCCATTTCTGAACCGAGTTCATTCCTTGTTTCAGTCCTATTTCACTGAACCGGTTTAACCTGTCGTTCCAGCCATGTCTATCTCATGACATATAAAATCATTACCCAATGCATTGGAGGGAGATATAGGTCCCACCCATCTCATAATTATACCATTCTTATGTGTTCCACAAAATCAAAAAAATCATACATCATTGCATAACCAATGTAATAAAAATGGGATTCTTAAACATAATGACATCATAAAATAATTCATATAAGATAAAGGAATTCATAAAAATAATTCCATCACAACATAATCAAATAAATGTAATAATCGGGATAGAAACAGAACCGTATATTCTCTTAGATGGAAAATAATTTTGATAAAACACTTGAACTCCATTCTTGAAAAAAACACTTTTCCTTTCTTAACATGTCATACAATTCTAAAATAAAAGAAGTTTATTAAAAATAAACTTGAAAACATGTAAAGTAATATTCTTGGAAATAATTTTTTAAAAATCCATTCATGCCTTATAAGTTAAAAAAACATTCTTCTAGTACTTTTGTCGGAAATGTTAGAAAGTACCTCGTACGAAAACGACAAAATATTCCTTTAAAATCTTTTACTAAAAACTCACCAAAGGCTAAAATTGGATTTAAACAATTGTAGGTGGATGGAAATAATATTACATATTGAGGAAACATGGATGTGGATGATAAAATACACACCAGTAAATACCAAAGTATAAATAATCTCGGATAAAAATGAGATTGTGATATTTCCCTTACCTTAGGTCTGATTTTCTTCGTAAGTGTCTGAACCTCCTGTATAATGATTTAAATAATTTCAATAACTTATTCCATAATGAAACAAATTTTTATGATATCATATATGGTCATATTCTTAGCTTCTTATTAGTAATATTTCATTGTTACTTGTAATTCGGGTGTTTATTGCTTTTTTTCTTATGCGTGTTTTGTCGAATAAATTCATATTCTTATTTTAGGTTATAGATACCTCATTTACAGAATGGTATTAGTGTAATATATATCATATTCATTCACTCATTTCATTTATGTAATAATTATGTAATGAAAATCATGTAGAACGAGTCGCATCACATCGTGGAGACGGTATTCCGTACGTATGCACGAGCGATGATATCGTTCCCATGATCATGGAATTGTATTGGAGTGTATGTATACTATTTCAGAATCAATATTACTTTACAATAATCATATATATTCATTATTTACATCATTATACCCATCCAAGTAAGGTGGTGGTGGAAAATAGATTACACCATGGCGTGGAGACGGTATTTCGTACGTACGCACGCGCCGTGATTTCATTTTCTGTAGGATGGATAGATGGTGAAATAGGGTAGTTTTATACATATAATAACATATAATTATATGAGTGATACTGATGTTTTTACTTCATATTGAAACCAATAAATAAGAATAAGTGGAAGAATATACAAAGTTGAAAAAATCGGTAACGGACATTACCTCTTCTTTGAAGCGCTTCTTTGAGACCTCCTTTTGGGACACTAAAATTGGTCTTTAAAGAATAACAAGACCTCTAGGATGTCTCTAGGTAAGTATAGAGAAGAAATTTGCAGGGTTTGGATGAGATTTAAGGCTCAAAGTGGTGTGAGGAAGAGAGGGAGGAGGTGCCCTTTTATAAGGGAGGAGAGGGGCACCTTTGAAAAAACTAAAAATATTCTTTTATAATAAAGCCATATTCGGTATTAAATAGCTCCAAATTGATTTATTTAGAATCTCAGGTGGGTATGGGTCGAACTAAGCTCATCCAATAGAATTTGGACTAGTTTAGTTTACTATTTTAACCTTATCAGTTATATTTAACTTTAAGTTAGATAATTTTACTTTTACCGTGTCTTTTTGTGTTCTTACACTATAAGGTTAATAAACATACTATAAGAAGCCAAAAGAACCCCAAGTTGTTTATTATTAATATATATAACCTTATCTAAGTCATTTGGCTGAGCTTTAGATTTTTATGAATAAAATATCAATTAATAATATAATATTTGTTTTAAAAACTATTTTATGTCAATTTTGACACTATTTAGTAATTGATTTTTGTGAAAATCATAACAGAATGATAAGTTAGAAAAACGTTAATTAAATCAATAATAAAATGTAATATTAACCTATAAAATTAGTGTAATTCATTAAAAGTCTCAAATTACATTTATTTGGGTATTTATAACATCAATTATGTCAATATTTCATTAATAAGATAATTACTACATCATCTTTGTGTCATAAATATATTAACTTGTCTAATGTATAATAACTACAAATAAAATACCGTTATGTAGGAAATATTTTTATATTTTTAATTAATATTTATAGTCTAATATATCTTATGTAGAACCCTATATTAAAAATGATTTACTTATGAATCTTTGATTTTATCTATTTTAACCCTTCTTTAAATAAATTAATAATAAATGTCCTAATCTAATCCAAGTGGGCCTAAATGGTCATATTTTATTCTTAAGGTTTTTTTTGGTCGAAGTACACTTATCCAATAGAATTAGGACATGTGTTAGGGTAATAATAATATCATTTTTACCCTTAATTACCCTATTTACTTTTAACCGTGGTAAAAAAAAGTAAATAGCTACTATTCACCGAAAATTATTTTCATCTCATTGAACTACATTTTAATTACTGACATCATCCGTGTCTCTTGGATTTTTGAAATTCCATTCACAAAAGCGGTAAAATTATGTTTTATGTAAATTTTCAAATTCTCCTAGGAGGTGGGTAAAAGACGGTGAAAAGTTCAATGAAATTTTTATATATCTAAAATTATTATAAAATTACTCCAATGAATTACATTGAACATATAAAGGTATTAGGAATCAATTTTGACCTAAAATAAATTTAAATAAAATAAATAATTATTTAAATAAAATGTCTCTTTTTAAATAGTAACCCAATGTTTTCACTATTCATCAAAAATTGAATGTTTTAAGAAAAATACCAAAATTTCACCCTAGGCTAATTTCGATATTCCGAATCCAAAAATGAAGTCAATTTTCAAAAATAAAATTTATAAAATTTCAAAAAGTGTGTATTACTATTCATAACAGGTAGTTTTAATAATATTTTAATAGCATATCGTTTTTAGCGAAACTCGGTATTGTGTACAACACACGCTATCGTGGAAGGTCGCGCTTGCGTGTTGTGCAAGCTCCTTTTGGTGTAGAGTACAACACAAGACATTAATGAAATTAAAAAGAATATTTTTCGTAATATCTTGGGGTGTTACAAAATATATTCCAAATGATCCAAGTTTCTACCCCTCAATGAATTTGGTATAGAGAACATTATCAACTTCATGACATCAAATATTATAAAATATTTGGGGTCACTCACAAGATATTGGTTGATAATGGAGATAATTTATGTTCTTATGTGTTGAGAGGATTATATCATCAATATAACAGCCTGTCTAACCATTACTCACTATACCGTGAAGATACAATTGGATATATAGAATATTTAAATAAGACTCTATATAATATTATTTAGAGAATGGTGGATATAAACATGAAATTATAGATACAATGAATTAATCTTGCTTTGTGCGAATATCCCTCTATGACACGTACTACCATACATGAAACCCCATATTAACATTTGTTTAGGAAAAATGTCATATTTCCCATAAAGTAATGAATTACTACACTGTACGCTAGAATTTATTACCAATTGACTGAATATAAGAAGTTCTCGAAGTTGTTGGATGAATTGGAACTTCTTAAAGATAAAATCTTATATACATTACCCAATACTGAAATATATTAGAAATGAGTGATGGGAGGATTCAATAAGAAGATATTACCACATTCATTAAAATAGGGAGAGATTTTACTTTTACTCAGAAGCCCAATTATATTTTGGAGTAATCCACCTAAATTGGATCCATAGTTCCAAGGACTGTATAATGTGCATATGGTTTTCCTTAACAGTGTCCATATGTTGATCACCATATATACGGAAGTCATCACCCCTCCTACCAATGAATGGTTTCTCAAAAAATATTTTTCATAATATTTATGGAAGAGAAATGTTCTTGTTAAATGACATTATATTTTAAGACATCACAATCCTCATTAAATAAATCAAAACTGTATAACATACATTAGTTGTTGTAAGAAATTAAATTGAATTTCAGGCTTCTTGTTATATAATCATGAACTACCCGACACATTGATAAATTCTCTAAGACCTAAAACTATATACCACTTTTTTTCTTCATCATAGAATGTTAAATTTTATGTCATGTGGTCACTTTTTTAGAACTACCATCCCATTTACATATGAGTTATTCTACCTTGAAATATATAGTTCATGGGTTTACAAGTTCTTCCAATGTTTTCTTTAAGAATCCTACACCTGGAAAAAGTTATCTCAGCTCATTATAGCACTTAGACCTCATCCACATTTGGTTTCATTCCTCCTTAAAATGGGACAACTATTTATTAAAAATTCATTTTATATGAGCTAGATCAATGAAAATACGAAATTCCTTCTTCAGTATGTCAGATTTATATCAAAATATAGATCAAATATAAGAACTATATGAGGCTTGATTCTTATTACTTTTGGATACGTAGTGACGACCAAACAATCTATCTTTATCCTAGCTACAATTTCCAAATAAATAAATTCCCTCCCCTTACACATGAGCTATAACTCTTTCAAAGATCTATATACAAGACCTAGGTGTGTCTTGATTCCCATACCAATGATATATATATTGATGCTATAATCTATTTTCCTACACCCACTTGAAAGTCTGATTAATTATAATTCCTTTTACTTCAATTATTAGCTCGATATATGTAGGGA
The DNA here is from genome assembly GCA_963277665.1 of Viscum album. NCBI lineage: Eukaryota > Viridiplantae > Streptophyta > Magnoliopsida > Santalales > Viscaceae > Viscum > Viscum album. Next base: position 1,882,245,317 of record OY728153.1, read on the forward strand.
ACATTTTCAAAAACTATGTGAGACATGATCCCCATATAATGGGATACATAGTGATTCAGGGGTCTTCAAAACTAGGCCCATAAAAACATAATATATGAATATATGTATATATATATATGAATACCAATTTCCCTTCTACATGTGATATAATTGTGAAGGGGATGCATAATTAAGAACTATATGGTGTCAGATACATGTTCAATTTTGGATATAAAAAACATCTTGAATATACATTATAGGCATATCCACAAATAATAATTGATTTACAAAAATATTTAGAGTACTGTGGTAATCTAGATATGATAAATTTAAATAAAAAATTATTTCTCTACAGATATATTTCTTTTAGGAATTTTTGATTTTATCATATGTTCATAATGTTCAATGGATTTTGGTAGTGAGTATACCCAACCACAATATACATGTTGATTTAACTACACATATATACCCCTATATGACCCTTTATAGGCACTCTCATTTCATCTAATCAACTAGAAGGATATCATCCTAAGTGGAGGGACGCTAATCTATATATTCTCAAAAAACATTATTCAAATTCCTTCCAAATAAATATGATCAAAAATATCCCTTAATGTAAAAAAGCATATCATCACTTATGATCCGAAAATATAATTTTGTGGATTATTATATCATCATCATCCCTTATTTTAGAGACATTGTCTTATCCACATTTATTGATCCCACATCTAGATTGTGAATTTTTACCCCTTCCACACCATGGTTTGAGCCTTGAAATCTTAAACTACATTAATACTTTTCAAATAATTTCAATTATAAACACCAGCCCTCAATAGTCTAAATAAATTGACGTTAAACTTCTAGTAAAAGTGAGAAAAAACTAAAAAAGTGATGCTTATAAAAAAGTCAATTATCCACTCTCCTTGCCTCTCAATTTTAGGGATTAGAAAAATTTTAATGTCAAAACCTAATAAATTTCATGTTATTGTAGGGACTAAAATATGAGCCTATAAAAATATAAATTTCTCTCTCTAGAGCTAATGATCAAGGATGAATTTAATAAATTATTTATAATATTTATTTCCCTTTGATGATGCGTTTAGTATGTGGAAATGAAACTTTTAGGGTACCCAGACACTTATTGAGAACCTCTATTCCATAACCAACTTTATGACTCAAGTGTTTTAGACTTTATAACCTCCCATTTTTTATGGTACTAGGTATACCTGACTCATAGGGACACTTTTATTTTACTATAAAAATATACCCCAATACATCCTTGTATATGCACCCCTATTTTGGCCTATAGACTCGATGATTCTCATCCAATGGAGAGGGACCTCCATATTTGTATAACAAATAAGAATCAAAATGGGTCATTGGAATTGAATATAATTGATACTCTCCCTTCATGACATTGTAAAATTTTATCACATCTCATCCAAAAATCATTTAGTGGATTATATTATCATCATCATCCATTTTCATAGAGATGTCAAGGTTTCCTCAATTCTGGAGACCCCCATCTATATGGTAAATTTTTATTCCTTCCAATATATTGTATAAATATTATAACCATTAACTATTTTAACTCTAGTCAAAGCTATTTGCCATTAAACACTATTCATTGATGTTAAATATCAAATTAAATTAAACTACTATTGAAAGAGACACCAAACATATAAGTAAGTACACTCGAAAAAGGGAAGCCTGATAAAAATTCAAGATGTGCATCCAATTTTTTGGAATTAAGAAAAGTTTAGTGTGAAAATCAGAACATGTGAAAACCTTATAGGTTCCATAATAGAAACCCAGATAAATATAATCCATACTCGCATGATCCATTGAAACATGTAAATGTTAGAGAGGTTGTTTTTTACAATTATTTCACCATAATAATGTATTAAATACATGAAAGTGTAACTTTCTGGGCACCCATATCGTTCTTGAGCACCCTTAATTTATAAATAATATCATTCCTAAATTTTTTTGAGTCTTCATAACTATGAATTTATTTTCATAGTGGGTATACCAAACTCTAAGGGAAACATTCATTTGACTTTGCATTTATGTCCCCATACATCCCTTTATATTCACCCCTATTTCTTCTTATCAAAAAAAACATCTCATCATAAGGGGAGGAACTTCCAACATCTATTTTCATGGATAAAATAATAGTGGGAATAATCATTCAAATATGATTAGTGGCCTACCATTGTATATTTTTCCCTTTTTACCATCCCTGACACAATATCCATGGCATATGATTCACGTAATTCACAATCCAACCATAAAATGGGTTGGCCATCCTCAATGATTCACATACATGTACCGAACTTGTTCTCAAGATAAGAATATAATATTTCATTCTTGAATCGTTTAACCTTCATTAAATAGTATTGAATTACATAGTTAATTGATCCAAAAACGACGAACCTATGTTATGTACACCACCCTCTAGGTGATGTTATGTTCTAGAAACTGGATTATTGGGTCACCTAGACTTCCATTCACACTAGGTTATATCTTCTCAATCTGGGTAAGATAATCTAACCAATTTAGTCCAATCATCATAACCTTTATCTACGAGCACTATATCCAAATATATATGAACATAAATGGTAGTGATTGATAACATAAAACAAATGACCATAATATACTAATATAAAAAGACAAAATACATTTCTGACTGAAATTCCAAAAAATAGAGAATGGGAGAAAATTATGTCCTTTTTTTAAGGAATACCCCATACGAAGATCAGGAAAAAGAAATAGAGAAAAAATAAAAACCAGTTTACCCAATTTTTCTCAAAAAAATAAAGTTAAATATCAAATTCATGGATATTATCCTACTAAAATCATAATATCTTTATTTTAATCATTGAACTAATTTAAGAATATCATGAATTAATTATTAGATTAGGATAGATGTAAAATTCTCAACAACCAATTTCATGAAAAATGTTTTCTCATTCGTTGAAGTGAAGAGGATGAATCTTAACAGGATGGTGTCTCTAAATGTAATGAACATTGAATTAAAAAGTACTTGAAAAATACATTTTAATTTGATGACATGAATTTTGTTATTGAAAAAATTATTTTGAATCCTGAATAACTTATTATCATTATTCTTTTTTGTAAGGAGAAGATTCTTCACTACAAAAGCAACGCCACTCCATCCTCGAGCATGGGATTGTTTAAGAAATATGTGGAAATCAACTAGTTTATCTTTGGCCCCATTCAACTATTTCTATTTTATAACCAAAATAATGGATTACTCATCAATTTTACATTTATTTTATTTCTCCTCCATATCATAATGAGGACCCACCTAGGATAGTATAGTCTTGAGAATATAAATTTTCTCTCTATCTCACCCTAATGAAAAGTTTTTTTTATTATTGTTCATCTTATTAAAAATGAATTATTTCATTTATAAAGTAAAGTATGAAATTATTACTGTGTAACACCCAGATAATCCACAATATGCTTTTTTTTATGTAATTCAATGGCTTTCATTGTATGCAACCCTCAGTTCAAGAACACCACGACCTATCAATGTAGTCGTTTAAAAAGAAAATTTGAATAGTATTAACCACATTTTGATAATTTATAAACTCTTTTTTAAAAAATAGGTTTCATTTCTGAATTTGGAATTTCAAAATTATATAAGGGTGAAATTTTGGTAATTTTCATAAAAAGTTTAAATTTTTACAAATACTGAAAAATACGGCATTTGAATTCAAAACAACCTTTTTATCTAATATATTTATATGTTTAGGTTGTATTTTTAATTTGTTTTAAAGTTTAAATGGATTAATATTTTATATTTCAGTCAATTATGGTCATTGGAAGTAATTTACCATTTTAATTGTACATAAACACATGCTAGTCTTTTAATAGTGTTTACTTTTTAAAAACCCAGTTTCTAGTTTTGAGAAGAAGAATTAATTTTAAATTAATTATTGAAAATACTATGTTTAGAATTTGGAAAAATGGATTCTATATTTGGTATCAGATGGTCCAAATTGTGTAAATAAGTACCTTTTATTTTTTTGACATTATGAATTGTCAATTCAGTAATTATTTTTATTTACCACGGTAAAAGGGTAAATGTGCTAAATAAGGGAAAAATAATATTATAATAATATTAAACTACCCAAAAACATGATCTAATCCTATTGGATGAGATATGTCCGACCATGGGAATACATTGGTGGATTTTTTGACCCCATGGATCCACTTGGGATTGATAATGACATGTTATAATAAATAATTTAATGTAAAGAACAATATAATATAAACTTGTTTCTTTTACTAAATCATTTTTAATATAGGTATATATGACTGATCTCTTTGACTCTAAATAATCATTACAAATATAAAAATATTTTATACATCATGGTATTTCATTAATAATTTTTAGACATTGAAAAAGTAAATTTATTTACGACACAATGATAATGAAACAATTACCTTATTAATGAATGATTCAAATAAATGATATTATAAATATTAAAATAAATATAATATTAACATTTTCATGCAATAGAATAATTTTAGGGATGATATGGAAATATTTTATTTTATTTAATGCCTTTTTTTATATGTAATAATTTTTTTACGACTTTAAAAAATCCAAAATAGTGTCGAAATGGACATAAATGAGTTTTTAAACAAATTATATTTTATTAAAATATATAATATTCCTAATAAGATAATATTAAGAAAACTGATTTAAATAATGTTAAAATTTTCATTAATGATACATTTGTGGGTCTCTTGGAATTTTATAATAATTATAGTAACAAAATATTATGAAAATAGATGAAGACTTGGTAAGAGTTAGTGTTTTTAAAAAAAGGTTAAAACTAAAAGATAAGGTTAATTTTGAGGCCTAAAATTTAATAATACTTATTGGATGAGATTAGTTCGATGCTTATCATATTATACTCTAAATATATCACCTTTTCACTATTATAATTCGAAAATCATTTTATAATAAAATAATATTTTAAGACATTCCTAAAGTGCCCCTTCTCCCTATTATAAATGGGCACCACCTCTACCCACTTATTCAGACCTACCAATACATTTAGCTCAAAAACACCCCACCCAAATCTCCTCCCAACTTCTCTAAATTCATTCCAGAGTCTAACCTTTGGGAATAAAATTAACTTATAGAGTCCTTTTGTGAAAATTAAATAGAGACACCCATCCAAGAGGTAATCATTTTCTCCATTCGTTCAAAGATAATTTCTTCTTCTACTTCCTCTTACAATGTTATTAACATTCTAAAATAATAAATCCATATTATAAAATATGATGAGATTTTGTTATGATTATGAGAAAATTGTACTCTTTTTTACCCATATTATAAAAAACAAAATCACCATGCATGCATATATACAACTTACTGTCTCCATCCCAGGTTACCACCAGACAATGAGGAAATGTTAGGAGGAACTGATCCAGGGGCACTCCTGGCGAGTGCTGCACTGAAAGTTGAGGAGACTCAATCAGGAAATCTATTCACAGGCTAGGAGAATCTATCCCTTGGACCAGGAGATGGATGTGCTTAGAAAGGATATCAAACAGCTTGAGGCTCATATTAAAGAGGTATGGGACGACACTATATTTGGTGAGCTCTCCAGGAAGAAGAACTACATTGCGGTTATGATACTTGTGCATGAAAGTAGGGAAAGGTATTTTTCAGGAATTAAATTTCTTAAGGAGGGAGATAAGAACACTGCCTTTTTTCATTCTTGCATAAGGGATATACGGTATGTGGTCTAACTAAACCTGGTTTTAGAAGATGGATTTGTCACTAATGATAGGGAAGTTTTTGGGGATTGGATTTTTCTTACTTCATGGAATTTATTACAGTAACCAATCCAAACATGATACAGGGTTACCATACGGGGGGTGGGGGGGATGAGTTCTGGGATGGGATTTCATGCCTTGTGTCCCCTCAGGAAAATGAGTTGATGGAGGGTATTCTAGAGGAGGGAGAGATCTTTACGACTATGGTGAGTCTCAATCATGAGAGTGTCGCAGGTCCGGATGGTTTTCCAGGATCGTTCTATAGGAGCTCCTAGGAAGTGGTGAAGGGGGATATCATCAATGATATCCATGATTTCTTCAGAGGGAGTATCCTACCACGGATTGCATCTTCCACGACTCTTCTCATTTTACCAAAACTCAAAGACCCCTCATCTCTTCTTCATTATCAGCCAATGAGTATGTTTAAATTTACATTTAAAATTATGGGGAGCATCATTAACAGGAGGTTGTCTGGAAATCTTCCATAGTGGATCTCCAAGAACCACATGGTTTCATGAAAGACCTCTCTATTCAGGGAGCCATAGTGGTGGCCTAGAAGATTCTAAAAGATATCAATACCATGGTTCGTAGATTTAATATGGCCATAAAACTTGATACGAATAAAGAATATGATAGGATCATGTGGGGATTTATTAACAGGGTCCTGAACAAGATGGGTTTCTCAAGATGGTCTTGAGATCTTATGTTTAGGTGCTTCAGTTCGGCATGGATGGTCGTGTAATTTATGGGGTGAACTCAGGGTTTTTTCAAGACTGCATGATGCCTTCGTTAAAGTGATTCTCTATCCCCAAGTATTTTCGTTCTTATGTAGGATATCTTATGTAGGATAATTAACATAGGAATCTATTATGGGGATGTTCTTCCTTTCCAAAGAAGGTTTAGACTACCACCCACCTCTCATAAAATGTTTACGGATGAAAACCCCGTCTTCATTAATGCAGGGTGGCAGTCGGTGCGAGGGTCTATTAGGATCCTTGAGGAGTATTTCCAATATAGTGGTAAACAAATTATTAGAGAGAATAGTGGATTTTATGTGTCCTCGACATGCACTTTGAGCAGGGTGACAGATATGGGTCATAGATTGGGTACGAGGTGTGGTGCATTTCCAATGGAGTATCTTGGAACCCCTGTGTCTCCAGGAAGAATGATAACCAGTGATTTTGACCCTATGGTGAGAATTATTATGGGGTACAATCACAATTGGAAGAACCATTTTTTATCCTTTTTAGGTCGTTTTACCCTTGTGAACAACTTCCTCTCATCAATTTTGGTCCATGCTCTTTCGTCCACCATTGTACCGAAGGGGGTTATCAAGGTAATTGATAGACTTTTGGCTCGTTTCATATGGGATGAATCTTCATAGGGGAAGAGACATTGGATTTCTTATGGGAAGATGGATCGTCCTATTTCGGAGGTAGGGATCAATGTTAAAATAATTGTGGACACTATTCAGTACATGCACGCGAAGCTGGAAGGGGAGGTTATTGAAGAGTGATCCTTATGATGTATGATGATGTCCTGTAGAAGCTAGGTCATCACCTAATATTCTACGGCTAGTGGGTCTTCACTCTGGTCTTCTACTAGCTGTTTTATTCTATTCATCCTACAAAGCTCATAGTGTATTATTGGAGAGGGGAACATCCAGTTATGGGTCCACAACTGGCCGGGAAGGAATCTCGGATATATAGGTTGTCCGGCTCTGTTGATCACCTTCAAGGAGGCAAGCCAGTACCAATATTTTTTCAGATCCGTTTTGGAAGCAGAACAGTAGGAGGTTTTTGAATCTGTTATTTTGAACTCAGATATAGACCAGTGTGTGTCTACCCCCTCCACCTTAGGTAGGTTCAATGTGAGGGATTGTTTAGGTTATGTATGTCACGGGGATAACAGGGAGGTGGGTGTGGTCTGGCTTGGTGTAAGTATATCCCTAAAAAATTTAATTTCCTAACATCGAGGATCCAGAACCCAAATTTACCAATGGATGATAATATCAAGAGGATCGGCATCATCATGGATTATTTCTGTCAGTGTTGTGTAGATAAGAACAAAGAGAGTATATCCCATATATTCTTCGAGGGGGACTGGGTACGCCAGGTCTAGGGTGTCTTTGGAAAACATACTGGATCCTCAACCAATGTGTCGAGCTTCGAGTCCTTCGTGGAGTGCTAGTTTCAGGGGGAGGACGATTCCAATATGGAAGAAGGGAATGATCCCTCATTTTCAACACTGGTTATTGGTTTGTATTGAAAACGAAGAACTAGGCCAGGTTCGAGGGGCATGCTTCTACAAGGAGATCCATTACTGCTAGAGTACAATGTATCCTGATCGATTTGTGTGGAACTGATGATGAGTGGAAGCCTAACCCCTCCCTTTGCAGGCTGCTTGTGCATCAAAATGTGGCTTAGAGGTCAGCAACCACAAAATCCATGCATTGGGTTTGGTGGTGTCCTCTTATAGTTGGATTCAAATTGAAAATCGACGATTCTTTCGTGCTGGTTGAGCTGCGTGGTGGTAGCGTGGTCTGAGATCCTAGGGGCAGTGTGGCCTTGGACTTTTCGGCACATTACTATTATGGGAATTCTGTGTAGGTGAAGGCGAAGTTGGTTCTCATAGGTATCACTATTTTCATACAGTGGGCGCTTGACATCTCCCATGTTGAGACTGATTCTATTGTAATTCATGATGCCTTGCACGGTAAAGGTATCATCCCCTGGTCTATTTCATGCACTATTCGGAAATGAAAAGATCTCTTGGATAGTAGAACTAGAATCACTCACACGTAGAGTGAGGGAAACAAGGTGGTAGACCACATGGCCTCTATGGCAACCCCTGGTAGCATAGAAAATTTCCATACTCAGGTCTCTCACTTTAAACCTAAGGGGTGAACTTGATTTAGGGTGATGCCCTCGGTCTCCATTACTTTAGGCACCCTAGAAACTAGTCATCTATCTCTCTGTGTCAATCCTTTTGAATAAAAATGGTAACATTGGATGAATCAATCTTATTATTATTATAATATATGTTAGTAATATCATCATACAATATTTTTAGTCAAATAATGATATTATCAGTCTTATGGTAAGGTATTTAAACTCAATTAAATTTCATTAAGGCATATTGTAATTTTATGCGTCTATATCATTTTATAGGGTGTATATTACACCATTTTACTTATGATCATCAATCCCATTATTATCATGATATTTTATTATTTAATTTATGTGAATTATTGATAGATCTGTATTACTCATTAAATATGTCTATTTGATAAGGCATATTATTGATTTTTGTTATTCAATATGAGAAATACTTTGGACCAGCAATGACGACTGGATCCTGGACTTAATATTTCTCCTCGATGCATTGATAGGTTCTAATGAGACAAATAATTTTTCCAAATGGGTTTCTACCCTTAATTTTAAACCATATTTCGAACAGTCTTGATAGTAATAAGGTTTGATGTGCTTGATACATGAAATCCTTAAATAAATTATTTCCCTCATTTAATTTATTTTATTATTTATTCATGAGATTTTGTGTCGGCATATCAATGGAATTAGTTCATTCCTAGATTATTGATTAATGGAATATGTTTCAGTTTCTTATTTTCAATATTATTTGTTCCTTATCTAGTTTTATAAATGTAATGTGTTACCAGATATTTACCTTTTTATATATTTTGATTATTTCATCTGTTGTACTTCCCCTTACTGAGAATTTGATCTAACAGTAATATGTTTCTCTCTCTAGGTTATGATGAAGTGAAATTAGAATAAACCTTTAAAGAATCAGTTTATTTTAGGTATTTTTTCATGTCTTATTTTGTTTTCCCAATGTACTATGAGTATCATGTATGTAATCTATATTTCCAAGACTGCATAACTATATGGTGTATCCAGGTTTTTTTCCTGGTAATAATTCCAATGAAATGTAATAACTCACCGGCTTCAGGTTATCTGGGGTCCGAGTATTAAATTTGGTATAAGAGGAAGTTTAGAAACAACCTTGAAAACTATATTCAGAGAACATAGATAAGGTAACATAACATAAGTTAGAATTTGATGATAGAAATATGATAATTCACCCAAAATAGAAAATGTTTATGATTTATGATGCATAAATTTTGATTTATATTAAGTGTTTTACTATATTTGAAACTCATAATTATATGAGTTAATAAAATATGTATCATTATATAGAAATGGAACATGGAAGGATGAATGGTATCAATACTCGAGGAAATTTCCAAGTTTTCCCTTTTAAGAAAACCAATGTAGCTGGTATTAGAATAGAAACAATTAAGGCGATATTATGGCATCTTAATCGGGTTATGACAAATAACCTTTCTTGAGTGGAACAACCCTTTCCACATTTGGAATCTTCTCTGTTTGATCACTTTATGCGACAAAGTCCCCCATCATTTAGTGACACTACTAATCCAATTGTAGCTGAGCAGCGGATTAAGTCTCTAGAAACGATATTTATGACCTTGGGACGAAATTAAATAGAAAAGGTTACTTTTGATATCTATTTTCTCAAAGGTGATGTTGATCAATGTTGGAAACGGATCCAAAATACAATTAATGAAGAATAAATATAACTTATGAAATAGAGAACTTTTGAGGAGACATTATTCAACAAATTATTTCCTCATGATCTATAAATTGATTTGAAGAGGATGTTCCCTAGCATAAAGAATAAGGAAAAAGAGAGTGTTGCAGATTATGTAGATACATTAACAATTTTAGCCATTTGTTCAAAGGTATATATACAAAACACAGAGTGCAACATCGATCACATCTTTGAAGGTCATAATCCCCGAAGGAACTGTTTTTTAGAAGTTTTCATCATTAGATGAAATAGTTTTCTGTTCCCTAATGATAGAGATTGAATTTTCTATGATCAATATATTCAATGGAAAACAAGATAAGAAGAGGCCATCTAGGAACCTTGAAAAATTGAATACATCAAAGAAGAATAAGAAATTTAAATGATTTTCATCTTGTAAAAAATGTGGGAAAATGCACCATGGGAAATGTTTGAAAGGATTATGAATTTTTTATAAGGGTAGAGATAAGGGACAATAGGCTAATTAATGCAAAGGGGTGAAAAAAATCAATGATGTCCAATTATATAATTGTAAAGAGATGGGACACAAGGTAATCTACCAAATAAGAGGTCGAGGGGAGATGGCCATGATTTTGTGATCATAACTACTAAGGTTGAAGTTCCTAATGATGTGGTGGAAGGTACTTTAATTATTTACTCAAATTTAGCTAAAGCTTTATTTGATTCTGGATTATCGCATTATTTTATATATTCCTAGTTTTCTTTAAAAATTAGATATTTATAATTCACCATGACAAGGGAATTGTCAGTCAGAACTCTTAGTGGGAACATTATCACATTAAAGATGTGTTGAGAAGTTCCTATTATGGAATATAAATGTTCTATAATTTCTAATTTTTTATAATAACTACAGTTTATTTTATGTAATCCTCAGTTTGGATTGGCTTAGAAAATATAGTGCAAAATTATATTGAAATAAGAAGAATTCTTCAATTTGTATGGAAGATGTAGAATCTGTTATCATTAGTGTAGAAACTTCTTCACCTGATTCTTGACAAAATACACACCTAGTATCTTTACTGAATGAGATTATTGATGAGTAAGAGAAGAAAACATCTAAGGATTAGGAAGGAAATCATAAAATTTAGGATGTTCCTATTGTAAATAAATACAGTGATGTTTTTCTATGATGATTTACTTGGATACCCACAGAGTGTAAAGTAGAGTTTTTATTGGTTTAATCTATGGTGAAAGGATTATATAAAGAACTCTTTATAGAATGTAAACTATTGAATTAGAAGAGCTAAAACAATACTTGAATAGTTGGTTCAAAAGGGTTTTATCCACCCTAGTGTTTCTCCATGAAGAGCCCATGTTCTCTTTGTCAAGAAGAAAGGTGGATCCATGAGGTTGTGTATTGATTACAGGGAAAATAATGAAATTACAATAATGAAAAAGTATCCTTTACCTTGTATCAATGATTATTTGATAAAATTAATGGTGATTAATTATTTTTGAATATTGGTCTTTTTTTGGATATCATCAATTATGAGTGAATAAGGAAGACATTACGAATACACATTTTTGGATATGGTATGGTCATTACGAATTTACAATGATGACTTTGGGATTGACTAATGCACCCTTTGTTTTTATGGATCTCATAAATAGAGTATTCATGGAATATCATGACGATTTTTTTGTAGTATTCATTGATGATATTCTAATATATTCTAAAATCATTGAGGACCATGTGTATCACATGATAATCATTCTTTGAGACTCTAAAGAGAGAAGAAATATATGGTAAATTTAGAAAGTGTGAATTTTGGATTCATGAAATTTATTTCATTGTCCATATAGTCTCCTTGTATGGAATATATGTTGGTCAATTAAATACAAAGGTAATTCATGAAGGGACAATAATAACAAGTATAACCGAGATATGGAGTTTTATTGGTTTAGCAGGTTACTATTGAACTTCTATCTAGAATTTCACCTGATAGTTTAACCCATTAACAAATCTCACATGTAAAGGTGTTATGTTCATTTGAAATAATGAGTGTGAAGAATGTTTTGATGAATTGAAGAAAGGTTTCGTCAACACCCCTATCTTGACATTACCATTTCGTAATGATTGGTTTTTTATTTATAGTGATGAATCAAGGAAAGGACATGGTTGTGTACTTATGTAGAATGATATGGTTATTGAATATGAATCAAGGTAATTAAAAACCAATGAACAATACTATCCAACTCATGATCTAGATCGAGCTACAGTAGTCTTTGCTCTAAAGATATGGGGACACTCTCTCTAAAGTAAAATTTTTTTACATATATACTGATCACAAGAGTTCGAAAGATATTTTCTCATCGAATAATCTCAACATGAGATAATAGAGATGGCTTGAGCTACCCACGGATTATGATAACACAATACACTACCACACAGGGAAAAAAATAAGGTGCAAGATTCCTTGAGCGGAATGGACCATGGAGTTATGAACATGATTAGAGTTCAAAGAGATCATATGATCATGAATCTAGTAAATATGGATATGGTAATTATTATAGAGGGTGAAAGATTACTACTTTTTCAAATGGTTGCCAAAACAACTTTGGTAAAAGGGATAAAAAGTTATCATACTGATGACATGGTGTTTCAAAAGAAAATTAATGATATAAATGATGGGAGATTAATTGATTACGTATTTGAAGATTGAATTTTTAAATTTGGGAAGAGAATTTGTGTTCTTTCATTACCTAAGCTATGAATGGGAATTACTGGATGACGCTCATAGTTCCAATTTATCTATACACCCTGGTACCACTAAGATGTATATAGATTTGAATGTACATTTTTGGTGGGAAAACATGAAGAAGAATATTGTTGATTATGTGTCGAAATATTTTGTTTATCAATAGGTAAATGTTGGAATACAATATAATAGAGGGGTCATGCAACATCTTTCTATACCTTTGTGAAAATAGAATGGTATTATAATGGACTTTTTATGGGGATACGAAAGACTCACAAAAGGAATGATTAGATATTGGTTATTGTTGATCTTCATACAAGGTCATCACGTTTTCATGCTATAAGAGAAGATTTACCACCTAAAAATTTAGGAAGTCTATATATTAAGTATGTTTTAATACTTCACGGTGTACCCCTATCGATTGTTTCTGATTTTTATCACCATTTTAAATCATAATTCTGGAAAAGTATTCAGAAGGACCAAGATATTGACCATCATTTGAGCACTTCATACCACCCTCAAACTGATGGGTAATCAGAACAGACTATTTAATATTTGGAAGACATGTTGAGAACCTACTCAGTTGACTCTCAATGTTTGTGGGATCCATATTTACCTATAATAGAGTTTTCCGATAATAATAGCTTTTATTCAAGTATTCATATTTAACCATACAAGGCATTATATGGAAATAGATGTCAAAAACTAACATTTTTGGGATGATATTGGTGAAAAAAACTTGTAGGTACAGAAATTTTCAAATATATAATGAATAAGGTGATGATTATCCAAACCCATATAAAACTTCTATATATAGGCAAATGAGTTATGTTGATAAATGAAATAAGGATTTATAATTTCATGTAGGAGGTCATATTTTTTTTAAGGTATCTCCATGGAAGGGTGTTATACGATTCCATAAGAAGGGTAAATTAACCCCCAGGTGCATCAGACCTTTTGAAATTATAGAATGAATAGGAGTTTTAGCCTACAGTGTTGCAATTCCTCTAAGTCTCTCGAATTTTCATGATGTGTTCCACATATAACTATGATGAAAATAGATGCCAGACCCAACACATGTACTCACCAATAAATAAAATGAAAAAGAACCTGATTTTTCTTCTTGTGAAGAGCCTATAATTATTCTTGATACCAGATAATAAGGGTTGAGAAATCTGGAACGCATATTGTAAAATTTCATTGGAGGGACCATAAAATTGAAGAGGCGACGTGGGAATCTGAAGAACATATTATGAAAAAACACCTGAATATTTTTATGTCATGATATTAAAGAAATTTTTAGGTTAAAAGTATTTTAAAGGGGAATAATTTATCATTCCAATCTTCCACAATATGCTTCTTTTTAAATAATTCAATGGCTTTTGTTGTACGCAACCATGAGTTCAAGCACACCATGACCTATCAAAGTTGCCATTTAAAAAAGACATCAAGAATATTATTAACCACATTTTTGAATTTGATAAAATTAATTTTTTATAATATATTTCATTTTTTAAACTGGATTATCAAATTTTCATAGGGTAAAATTTTGGTAATTTTTTGAAAAGTTTCAGTTTTTGATGAATAGTGAAAAAATATTGCATTTTAATTCAAAACTGTGTTTTCATATAATTTATTTATATTTTTATATTGTCTATTTAATTTGTTTTAAAGTGTAATTGGATTATGATTTTAAAATTTAATCCAATTATGATCATGATATGTAAATTTATATTTAAATTGCACATAAACAAATGCCAATCATTTGATAGTTTTTACTTCGTAAAAACCTACTTTCTTATTTTGACTACAAGAATTAATATTGAATTAATTACTAAAACTTATGTGTTTTTAATTTGGAAAAATTAATTCCATATTTGGAATTATAAGTTATACATTTTTTAAATTGGCATCTTTTATTTTTTTACATTATGAATATTAACTTCAGTAATTATTTTTATTTACCATGGTAAAAGTGTAAATCTGGTAAATATGGCTAAAACTAATCTTATAATAATATTAAGATACCCTAACACATGTCATAATCCTATTTTACGAGATATTTCTAACCATGGGAATCATTGGGTAGATTTTTTGACCCCATGGAGAAAAATGGATGTGATAATGACATGTTATAAGAAATAATTTACTGTAAAGAGAAATATAACATAAACATGTATCATTTTTCTAAAAAAATAATTATATAGCGTTATATGAATAATATATTTAATTATAAATAGTAATTACAAATCTAAAAATATTTCATACACCATGGTATTTTATTTAGCATATTTATACATTAAAAATGATATTTATTTATAACACAATGATAATGCACTGATGACCTTATTAATGAAATATTCAAATAAATGAAATTATAAATCTTAAAATAAAAATTATTTTGACATTTTTATTACATGAAATATTTTTTTGATAATATTTACATATTATATTTTATTTAATGCATTTGGTTCTAATTAATCAAGTTTTTATGACTTTAACAAAAATGAATTCCTAAATAGTATCAAAATTCAGATAAATAGTTTTTTAAAACAAATTCTATTTTAGTAAATGAAATAATAGTCCTAAAATTATATAATTTGGCCAAAATATTTATATAATTTTATACATATAATTATTTATCCCCTTGTGGTTATGTTGGCATTTTATAGTAACTATAGTGACCAAATATTATGAAAATACTAGAATATATGGTAAGAGTGGATGTTTTTAACTAAGGGTTAAAGCTCAAAGATAAGTTTAATTTTTTGACCTAAAATTTTATAATAATTATTGGTTGAATGGATGTAGACCCATTATCATCTTTTCATATAAATAAATAAATTTTGAACTATTATAATTCAAGAATCATGTTAAAATAAAATAATTTTTCTAGACATTCATAAAGTGCCCCTTATCACTCTTATAAAATGGAACCACCTCTACCCACTTATTCACACCTAAAATTCCCTTTATATTGGAACAAATTACCCCAATATCCTCCCAACCTCCTTCACTTCATCCTAGAGTCCACCATTTGTGTATAAAACGAACTTAAGGAGTCCTTATGTGAAATTCAAAAGGAGACACCCAAAGAAGAGGTAATCATTTTATCTATTCTTTCAAAGTTAATTTCTTATTCTGTTTACACTTAATAAGTTGTTACCATACTAAAATAATATCTAAAAAATTTAATATATTATGAGATTTTTTTATGATTATGTTACAACAATATTCCTATTTTACCCATCCTATGAAAAACAATATCAGCATGTGTGCATACGTACGACTTACCGTCTCCATGTCATGGTATAAACTATTTCTCATCAATAATTGTTTAGATGGATATAAAGATGAATAAAAATGACTTAAATAATAAATATAACATGATATTTTTAGTTTAAAAATCATATTAAATCTAAATCCATACCATTAAACCATTAAGGAAATGTTATTTTCGCTCATGCGTACGTACGACTTACCATCTCCACGACACGATGAGACCCATCTTCCATGTTCTCCATCCAAGAATGATTATGAAGATATATGTCATGAATAATTATGAAATATATGACATAATAATTCAAATAGAATAATATAAATATATAAGTACATATATTTCATTCACTTATTTCTATTCATATGATAAGTAAATAGAAACAACGTTCAGGCATAAGTACGACCTACTGTCTTGATGAACAAATTATTACTATCTATTAAATATATTTTAATTATGAATGTCTATGTAAAATATTAATAATTTTATTAATTTTGGAAGTAATTAAATCATTATATTAGTAATATGATCAATAATAACAAGTAAAAACATGTACGGTAAAGGAAGCAATTATTACCTGAAATGTTACATTAAATTGGAATTGTTAATAAATAGGTAATATAATGTCATAAAAGAATCATATATGATATCATAAATATTATTATGATTCTAATATATGACAATAATACCATAATACAGATGTATTGAACAAATACAGAGAGTATTAAACTTAATGTAAGGTATTTCGTCTCAATTTTATTTCATTGAGGCATATTGTAATGTTATGAACCTAGTTCCTTTTATTGAGTGTATATTTTACCATTTTAATTTTTATCATGAATCATCTTATATTCATTTTATTATATTATTTCAATCATGGTAATTATTGATAGATCCATATTACTCATTCAATATGGTTATTTGATAAGGTATATTACTTATTTTGGTTATTCAATATGAGAAATACTTTGGACTTGAAATGAAGGGTAGAGCCTGAAAATTATATATCACCTCGAAGCATCGATATGTTCTCATGAGAAAAATAAGTTTTCCAAAAGGGTTTCTACCATTTAATTTTAAACCATATTTTGAATCTTCTTGATGGTAATATGTTTTCATGTTTAAGAGACATGACGTCCTTAAATAATGTATTTCCCTCATTTGACTTCAGTTATTATTTATCCATGAGATTTTGTAACGACATATCTATGGTATTTTGTCATTTTATGTTTATTGATTTATCGAATATATTTCTATTTTTTATTTTCCATATTATTTGAACCCTATCTAGGTTTATAAATATAAATTGTTCTTAGATATTTACCTATACATATAGATAAGTTATTGCTTCCATTTTACATTCCCTTACCTAGAATTTGAGCTCACCCTTATTATGTTTCTCTCAGTAGGTTACGAAGAAGATAACATTGATTAATCTTTCAAAGAAGCAGTTTATTTCAGTTATTGTGTATCATGTCTTATTTTTTCCCAAGTACCATGGGTATCATGTGTTTAATTTTCATTTCCAAGACTGATAAACTATACAGTCCTTCAGGATTTATTCCTTTTAATAATTCTAATAAAATGTAATAATTCACTCGCTTTAGCCTATCTAAGGTTAGCGCATTACAAAATTTATTTTAAATAAACAATTATCATTAAAATGATAAGTAGGTTATGGATTTGAGGTGTTGTCTTATAAAGGGGTATTTAAGACTAACCATTGCATGTCTCACCAAATGAAATGAAGGGTGACACAAAAATCACTCTACTACTCTTATATACCATCACAAGAGCTAAGAAAGTTTTTGAAATTAGCTCACTTAGTGAAATACCATGTTAAAAACTCATTGGTAAAACTTTCCCCATGACCATAATTGTCTTGAAACCCTCTCCCAATTGAGATGCTGGGGGAGAAACTTTCTAAACATTATGAATTTCTACAGGAATTTATAAAATATAAAATAATATAGTCATAATGGAAAGAAGGGTATTTGAGAATTGAATATGTGATTAATTATCCATTGAAACACTAATTTCTTTATTTGTGGGGTGATAAGAAGGTACCCTTATTGTAATTATTTAACTAAACTCTGGGAATCCACCACCATTGTTATGATAATTACATTTACCTAAACCACTAATAAAATCATGAACATTATTGGAATGATATACCTATAAAACCCTAAACATTATAAAACATTAGGGACACCACTATTAAATGATTCATAATAATTTTGCAGGATCACGTGAATTTACACATAAAATAAAAAATCAAAAAAATGAATCTCCAATCTTTTGAGGACATGAAACAATTAAATGATTGATTTAAATCCATTATTAGATGAGACTGAACAATCATTAATTTCATTGTATCCTAGGATATAGTCTAAAAACCTTGATTTAATGAATTAATGACCATGAAATTTGAGCCGGATACAAATCCAGACCTTCTTGTAGCTTCCTCCTCATTCTCTGGTGAATTTGGGGACCCCCACTATTAGTACATAGGTTGGTTGATCCTAGGGGGTATGTACTATTCCTTAATAGTTTAATTCCATCACCACCAATTAATTTCCCTCCATAAGTGAAATGACCAACGTAGTGGTATCTTCAGTCGACCTTATTCTTTTTGGGGATGTAGGTCCTCCATCAACCTTCATGTGGAGGGGTATTTCCAACATCATTACTTTCCTATATCGAGTGATTTACCATGAGCATATTTAGTGTATGTAATTAATGGTGACAAAATTGGTGGGAATACTCTTTAAGAATCACATATTACCTATTGGATATGTTTTTTCACACCATAAGAATATTCATCCATATTTTCTGAGACCCCACCCACTAGGCCCTACCAGGCCGACGATTGGTCTTGTGTGAAAAACCCAATACCATAAAATTCTGAGAATGTAAAGAAAAATTGATACCAATTCATGTATACATCTACAATATCACATTAATTTTACCAAACAATCACAAATATTGAAAAAGTGGGTCCAAATACACATCCACTAAAAAATGAAAAAGAGTCCAACCCTCTTAGAAGAAGAGGAAAGATATGAGATGCAACACCGGTTTACACCTTGGTCTGCCTACCCCTATACTATGCTCTATCTACTCTCAGTCCTCCTAAACTTATTTAAAAGGCCTATAATTCACTTAATACATAAAACATATAGGAATATCCCATGCAAGGGTGATTATAATAACACCGAATAAGACACCCCGAAATAACCAAATGTAAAGAATAAAGAGTAGTTAGCTCAAAAATATGCATGTATGTCAATAAAGATATGAGATATAATGAAAAACTATAATAACATAGATCTTATCGGGATAAAAACTAAGGCTCGTGTTGTGGCCATGAACTAACAACCAACATAGTATTCAACAAGAAGATTGAATATTCCACTCAACTAAGAGAATTAGCTCCATGATATTTTCCATCCATAATGAAATTTATTCAATATGTTACTCTCATCAGGTCTTACTAAAATGAGGAAACTAACACAAACGAACATGATCATTAGGTTATTACAAAATAATCATGAAGGAAACTAAGAGTAATCATAGGATATATACACTCTATTAGACTATATGTCATCAGAAAATATCATAAGTCAATTCATAGATAGGGGATCACAACCAGGGCCATGGAGGACCTGAAAAAACATAACTAGATTCACCCACTATGTAGGGATTGACACCCATGTATGTTAGTCATATTGATTACATAGAACTCACCTGGGTAATATTAGTATAGGATCCCAATATAGTACACATGAAGGGATTTTAAAACTATAGTCAAGACTAATCCCATAGTGGGGATCATATAATGGGACTAGGATGTGATTCGTCTGAGTACACTCAAGGAGATGGACCATGGGAAGTTATCCCCAATTATTTCTTTGAGGTAACTCAACCATGGTCACAACAGATGTGAAATTAAGATAGATGAGGGCTCCAACATGTACTTAAAGGATCAGAAAATGTGTCCCTAGGGTATTAATCATGTCTCAAGAAGACTGTCACTAACCATGTATCACACTAACATGACATTCATTTATCAAAAATAAATAGTTTTTTTCATAGGCTTCTTGGTGTGTGTATTTCAGTCAAGATCTCATGGTGCTGTCATTCATAGACCATGTACACTAGGCCATGCTTGTGTACACAGGGTGTGCCCATGTACTCAGGCTATGTTTGAGTAATTTTTCGAAGTACACAGGTTGTAATCCATGTTACAAAGTGTTTATGGGATGATCCAACACTCAAAATTTTACATATGACTTTGCCCATGTAAACTAAAAAAAGGCACAACATGTTCTCCACCATACATTACACTTGGATACACAGGGGCTACATGAGATTTAATCACTATTGAAGTTGAGGTATCTTCCATTGGTTATAATATGTGTAACTTGGATCACACGAAATGTATGACCACATGGCTCCCTATGTGTGTACCCCTATACATAATGAGATAGTCAGCTAAGGGTCACATAGGGTGTGACATATTTCACATGATATGGGATACTTATCTCTACATGGGAACCCAAGATTAAAAATGAGGGACTATATGGAATGTTTTGAATAATTTCATGGTGTGTAGTCAATAATTTACAATAAATTTTAGAGTGATCATGAATTCTACCATTACAAAATCACTCCCAGATCTTCTACTAACCTATCCCAAAATTTATTGATTTAGGATTAAAAATCCTTTTCATCACTACTTTCATGATTTTGACCTTTTATCAACTTAGAAATCATTCATTTTCACATCACACCTTCAATATGCATTAATCCTAGAAGAATGTGAATCACTAGGCTGATTATATCCACTTTTATCTATCCTCTATTGTCTCTACATCTTTATCACACCCTTGATCGTGAAACCCACATTTAGTATCAATTTTTTTCATCAAATAAATTTTGGCCAACTGTCGATCACCAGGTATTCATCGAACCACAAACAAAAGTAATTGTCATTGATGAATGTGTGAAGAAACATGGGAGAAATAGAAGAAATATAAGAGATTAATGAACATATACTCTATTCCGGGTGGCCTAAATTAATATCAATTAGAATTATGAATAATGAAAAAAATAAGAATACAAGGAAATAACTATAAATCATATGTAGATGTGAGAATAAATTCTTATTAGTGTAATTGATCTATGTCCAACACGAGATGGAAATATAGGATGAATACACAAAACATAAATGTCCTACCAAGAGATCATATTAGTTGTTGATGAAGAATGATCATGTGTAATATTTATTGGTGATATTAACTAACTCCACCATCATATAAGATCCTTGTAGTATTAATTTGATCTTCTATTTTGTTGTCTTTTACCAATGATCTCCTCCAATTCCTTATCTCACTTCTTAGGGTTATGCAGATAACCCTGTCAATTGGACAAAAATGTTTTTTTAGAGAATATAACATGGTTTATGGATTTAATTAAACAATAAAATAAAAACATTATTTATCTTATTTTTTATTCACCCACGATGGCGGCGAATATGTACATCCAATGCACATAAGTATTATTTATTTATTTGGGTAAAAACCATGTCTCTGACTCAAAAATGGTCATAGATTTCTAATCTGAGACTCCATTTTTATTTTTTACACTATTTCATGAAACAATGTGCATGCATGATATTAATATATTTAATATATTTAATAACATAAATACTGGGATCACCGGCCCTCAGAATATCATATTTTCATAATGCATACCTCTTAAAATATTCCTAGTAATATTCTAATGTTGTATGAAGAAAACTAAGAGATGTTACATTCTCCCCAACATAGGGATTTTCATCCCAAAAAAAATTCTAGTCACAATGAAGGATACAGAGATCTCAATTAGACATCCCACTCCCTCAAGCCCTCTTGAAGGTTCATGAGTTATCCATAAACTTGTACTAAATGGAAAACATTTCCAAATAAGGGTATTTTATGGAAAATACATATACACTATTTGGATCCTCAAACTACTTGAAATGGTATATCCACCCCTACTGTCCAACTCAACCATGTAAATATAAAAAAACAGCTTATGAATAAAACTCTACAACATTGACATAAGGAAAACATCAAGTACCCAGTCCAATTGTGGTCACACTGTCTAGCAATATGACACCACACTGTATAGATGGAGTAAACAAAAAAGGGTTTACAAACCCCAAATATTACCTATCATCTGAGAAAATTATCCATAATCATTGATGAGGGGATATCCCTTAACACACATGATCTCCCCATTAAATCAAATGTTCATTGTTATTAGTCCACAATGAACTCAGGAAATTGTTGGTTAGTTCTCATCCACCTTTGGATGAGATGTCCCTTTTAACAACCGTCTCTAATACCAAATATATGACCAGATGTGTTGTCCCTCACTTTCATTGACTAGTACAATGATGAAATTTATGTTCTCCCATTAATAGTTCCAAATGGTTCTACAATGATGTTGTTTTGGTATCTATTATGATATGAAAACTCCACTAATGATACAAGATCCTCCAAAACATGACCCAAATATAACATGAAATCCAAAATCATGTTCTACAGAGTTTTAATATTCTATATTACATGAGAAACTATCTGGGGGTACAAAATACATGCTCAACCAATAGTGAGTCACAAATCTCCTTGAATCATTTCTCTAGTCCTGATGTTATGTGAGTATCATGTTTTTAAATGACCATTCGGGTAATTAAATGAAGTTGGAATATCTTTATCATACAGAGGATTCCAAAACTCTTCCGTGATATTTTTCAAACTTCACCTATTGATTTTTGAGAGATCATGAGTTAAACCCAATGATAAGGTACAATATTCTTGGACACCTAACATGATTTCATAAGATCTACATATGTCCTCATATCTCTAGATGTATTGTTAAGGGAAATAAAACTCATTAACACCTCCTCTCATAACCGGACTGGTGTCACTGTCTATCCTCGAATAGGGATGACATACTCCCCACCATCAGAAAACCAATCCAGAACATTTCATCTAGAAATCTTCTAATAAATGACCTCATAATCGAAATACTCAAGATCAGACTCCATAACTCTCATATGAAGTAGATGGGTAAAAACCATCGACTGAAGAAACACTGAACTATCATGATCCTTAAGCGGAATCTTCCAAGGGAAAAATAGTCCCCAAATCACTCATCAACACTTAAATTAATTTTTTTATAATAATATTCTTCCATTGCCACACCCTTGGGTGGACCTCAATCAAGCACTTTATCAAACATTACTGGGCACACTATCACTAACATGTCTAATAAGTCACATCCTCTGAAGTGGACATTCTGATTCAATAACAAATAATTTGAGATCCTACCATAAACATGGTAATCATTGATCATATATATATCCATAATCATTGGTCTCACATACTCCACCATTAATACCGAGTACACATGCCTCTCGTTAGGGAAACCTACTATGAACAAATCCAAGAATAATGACATTGTTCATGAATATTATAAAAACTAATGGGGTGTCCAACATTCAAAAATGTGTCACCAAAAACCCAAAGTAAACCAAGATTCTATAGATATCCACATTCATTATGAACTCTACTCAAACTAAGAGCTTGTAACAACATGTCATGAGGTAAAACTCAAAGAAAAACTTTTCACCATGGTACTGGGCGAAGAAGTCATCAATTCTCAGGGGTGGATACCCCTCCCTTATTTCAACCTATTTCTAGTGAAATAAGTACCCAATTAAACTCAATATCATATCCTCCTGCTAGTAAAACAACATTTGGTAGCCCAAGAAAACAAACTAGTTATTATAAGGAAAATATTCTTTAGATTTCTCTAACCACACCATCACCTCTAACAGATTTTACAGATCATTCGATATGCATGAAAAAATATTAGTTCTACCCTGGTGAACATATATGTATAGAACAAAACATATATATGGAGGTAATCATGCAACATAATTAGGTAATGCCTCTACATACTTCTCCAAATATAAAAGTAACTGAAATCACAAATCCTCCACTATTCCAAGGGTTATACTTGACTACTGATCATAAATTCATTATATCTTCCTACACATGAGATCATACTTCTTTTTCTAGGATCCCTTCAGAACAAAAAAAGAGGATTCCATCCCACTAACTTGTGTATAATGATATCTTCATTTGTATAAGTAAATCATGGATGGATAATTATAAATTAGTTCATACTAGAAACATCAAGTGTCTCATTACTACTAAAGAGTGATTCCATGCATGTCTATCTTCCCTCCCATACTCATGTTACACTATTGATATGTTTTGGATCACTCATTCACTCTGTCAAAACATACAAAAAAGGTTTGAGTAAAATGACTCCACTAGTATACCCATGTATCAAACATGGGTTATGTCCATGGAATTTTTTTTGCGACCATGTATTAGACTACATCAGTAGTAGAGAAGATGTAGGTCATACCTAAAACACATATTGAGCCTTCATGCCACAAACTTCTACTTAGTGAATCCATATTTACTATTTCAACTTGTTCACCTAAACTAGGGACTAATCCAGCACCTTAGTACATTAAAAGGTCCTCAAACACACAATTCAAATGAACTTATTTACCACACATCAAAATTACCTTCTTAGGGAGATACTAACTTGACCACATGTTTTTGGATCGCATCACAACAATTTGTCTCAGTGGGGGTAGTTTATTTATTGTATGATTTATTGAATCACCAAAAAAATCACTAACACAAGGCTCGGCATATGCTTGCTGTGACCCTAGAGATGTCTCCCCACCTAGACCATCATCGATAGGTGTCCAAACTAAGCGGTTTCTTTGCATTGCATGCTTGATCCAAACCTATTACACTGATGAAAGGGGTCTACCTCAACCCAAAAAATTGGTGTTATCAAACTCTAGAACCCACAACACACACTCTATAAGTGTTCATCATCTACTAGTACACTAAAACAACGTACTTATCACTGAAGAAATTGTGTTTTGACTGAAACCAGCCTATTTCTTAGGGGTTAACACAAGGCAGAAAACCCATACCATCACCGGATCCAATCCTCCACTACTTGAGGTTCTATATCACCATATAACCTTAGTGATCCCCACCATTATAACATTAAGAATGGGAGAAACTTATGTGTATCGTTGACCTAACCTAGTAATGCCACTGGTTTCCTAGAATGTCTTTGAGAATTCATTAGATCCATGAAAGGATATTATATGTTCTCTATAGGTCCTAGTAGAACTCTATGGCCTATAGTATAAAACACCTCATTAATGAGTCCTTGAACTGAGGAATTCCTACTCAACTGGTCTTCATCATGAAAATATCTCAAAAAATTTATTTTCAGTCATAATTACAGTATCTTGAAAATTATCAAGATGTACCATGGTCAAAGAGAATATCTGATTAGATGACTCAAGATGTACCTCTAAACTATACAACATTTCTATACGATTTTTCACTAAAATCATTATTTACATATACTAAGTCCAAATGAAGGTTATTAGAGTCCTAGTGAAAGGATACATCATCCACCATAGAAATATTGGACATGCTAACATGAAATGTGAACTCATTAAAATTGAACAATATTTCCATAAATTCCAACCCAAATCACATATCTAGAAATAAACTCAAACTCTGGTCCTAGGTAAACATCTATCTTACACCACACTATCACAACCTGACCCACCAGGCACCACATAGCTGAAAATATGCTAAGTGTGAAAACCCCAAGACCATATAATGTTGATAATGTAATTTAATAAAATGATACCAATACATGTGTTTTGGTGCGGATGTGCGTCGTGTTTCTGTTACGACGCTGTTCTGCCAGGACGCGTTCGCGCGTGCGCCCGTCGACCCGAGGGGATGGTTGCACGGCTCGTGGCCCCGCAGTCCCGCTTTCCAAAGGCGGGCGGCATCCGTCCCTTATTCAGGGGCGTCTGCTCCTTGATCGAAACCGGGATGATGGGAAGTCGACTACTCCTTCCGTGGACGTCTCCTCGGAACTCGTTGCCTAGTCCGGGTCTCCATCATAGATTTAAGACGTGCCCGGCGCCATGTCTCCATGGACACCGGTTAATTACGTTGCTTCCGCCCGGACGCTCCAAGGGGTCTGGTCGGGCCAGCAACCTGCGGTGAGGAGACCGGGTAGCTCTGGGTGTTGGGGGCGTGTCGTAACACTACGGCTCTGCATGTCTGCCTTCCGTCCCTAATAGGGCTTCTCGAAGGCATGATGGCCTGAGGCATCCCGTGCTGGGTGCGGGGAACTGCGTTACCTGAGGTTTTCCTCAGCTTCCCATGTTTAACACGTGGTATGCCGCGAGTTTAACGTCCAGCAGGGACGGCATCGGACTGATCAACACAAGAAGTGGATCAGATGGAAGAACCCCTTGTGGGGAACCTCCGACGCTGGGGCCAGCACATGGGCGGCTTTCCGAGTGAAGTGGAGTGGAATGAAATGGCATGACCCCACCGGGATGTGGCGGCCCGGGTAAGGATCAGGATGGATGATGGAGTGAAGAGCTTGGACCCCGTAGGGGCTTCCTACGTACCGCGCGTTAGCGCGGATCAAAGTCAGCGTAGTTCGGATATACAGTTTAACGTCATGATGGACGTCGGCAAGCCGACTCACGAAGAGGTCGAGGCCGCTGGGCGGAGGATTGAACCGAACCACCTCGCACAGAGGGGGATGGAACGGCCGGGTGGATCACAGTTTCACGTCATTCTGGACGCTGAAAGGAGAAATAGAAAAAGGCAGTGGGGAAGCACAGTGGAGATACACACGTGCAATCTCCCACGAGGGTGGATTCATAGGTGAATCAACGCAAGTGTGAACCCGGGAGGGGTCCACTGATGGACGAACTGACGTGAATACGACTGGGACGACCAGGTGGTGGGCTTGAACATCGGAGAGTCTTCCTACGTACCCTGTTTAGGAGACAGGGATCAAAGTCCACGTAGTTCGTTCGGTTTGTAACACTCTACCCCCATGGGCGAAGGCCACTCCAATCCCGACATCTCTGTAGAGACGAGCGGGTTGGGGCCACATCCAAACTGGGAGGGACCCTGCGTGCGAGGCACGGGATCGGGTGATGCGGACGGTTTAACGTCTTGCCGGACGAAGTACAGTTTAAAGTCGTGTGTTGAGGACGAAGCGGACGGTTTAACGTCTTGCCGGACGAAGTACAGTTTAACGTCGTGTGATGAGGACGAATGCAGTTTAACGTCATGTTGGACGATGATGCTTTGCAGTTTAACGTCTTGCAGCGCGGACGAAGTGAAGTTTAGCGTCATGCGGGACGAATGCTGAACAGTTTAACGTCTTGTAGCTCGGACGATGGAGGCTAGGCAGTTTAGCGTCGTCCAGCTTGGACGTGGTAAAGTTTAACATCATGTTGGACAAAACACTTGGCAGTTTAACGTCTTGCAGCGCGGACGATGGAGGCTAGGCAGTTTAGCATCGTGCAGCTTGGACGTGGTACAGTTTAACGTCATGTTGGACAAAACACTTGGTAGTTTAACGTCTTGCAGCATGGACGAGTGTGGTGCCGCCGATGGGTCCGTGTCACTTCGCGCAAGCCTAGGGGGCCGCACGGGAAGACAATGCACGGTGCGGGCACCCGGGATGAGGATCATTGGGCTCCACGCAGGCGGGTACCGTCAGGGGGTCAAAGGGGGCGTCCCCGGCGGATTGCGTGCAAAAGGGGATCTTGGCGCGCAATACCGCGGGTCGGCGCGCAATTGGACGGGCTGGCGCGCAATTGGGCTAGCACTTTGCGCGCGGATGATTGAGATTGTGCGCACCGGGCTTCGAATAGCGCGCGGGGGCAACGGCCCATTCTTTTAACGAATGGCCACATTGAAAAAGGGGGGGGGGGTGCGTGCAATCGGGCTGGATTGCGCGCACCCGGGGGCAATTGCGTGCAAGAGGCTTCTTTTGCGCGCGAAGGCCTTTGGGTGAAGAATTGTTCAAAGGAAAGGAGCCAAAGGGATTGTGCGCGAAGGCGAACCCCGAGGCTTTCTTACGCGAAAGAAAGGAGGTTACCTGAAGATCGACATTGCGTGCAGAAGGGGTTGGATTGCGCGAACAAGCGACTCTTCGAATTCCGGCAACCTTCAAAACGTCGGGGGTCGCCTTATATTTATAGGCAACCCCGGTCGTGGAATCTGGTCCGCGGGTGCGCAATTTCCTTCGCGGGCGCGGAATCGGTCCCGGCGCGCAAGGGAGTCGCAAGGGCCATGGGCGCGCAAAATTGCACGCCGGCCCAGCGCATTGCGTGCATCCCGGGAGTTTTGCGCGCGGCACTACAACTTTGCGCGCGGGGCTCCAAAATTCCGCGCAAGGCCTCCGGGACCTCCGAAACGTGCTTCTGACTCCAAATACAACCTTGCTTTCCGCATCCGGAGCTTTGTTTGGGAAAAACGGACTTTTCCGGCGTCTACAACATGAATACATCTATAATCAACAAATTAGAGTATGAAAATCTACTGAATGTGGTAACGAGGGGCCAAATACAAGCCCACAGAAAACTAAAAAAGTCCGTGCATAGAAGTTGGGGAATTATATCAAATGAAACACCAGTATACACTTCAATATTTATATCCAAGAAGTATTCTTCATCTAATATTAATACTCGCAAATCACTATCAGAAGATCTTTCATCTACATAATAAATTTCATGTGTGGGTATAGACCATGAATTATTTATTATAAGAATACTTAGTTTGACAACTCAAAATAACCAAACATAAATAATTTAGAGTACTCATATCAACAAAACATATTTATGTCAATAATTATATAACCTATAATGAAAAACCAAAAATAGGGAAATGTGTTCTAGATATACACTAAGTCCTATGGTGAGGTGAAATCCTCACTAACATCCCATGATTCTACTAAATACTCAAAGGTATTAATTTTCTAGAAGAAATGAAATCTACAGTACATTCCATCCATAACAGAACAAATCTGATAGGTATCACTCATATGGTCTTACTAAACTGAGTGAACTGATATGAGAGAAGATTCTCTTCAAGTACTTCCATGAATAAAAATGATGGAAATTGACCTAGAACATCTGAGATACAAACTTATTCTAAGTATACCTTATCTGAAAAGATTATTTGTTAATACACCGATAGGGGATCACACACAAGGACATGGGGAAAACCTATAACCCTATCTCATTTAACCCGCTAAGTAGGGGATCAACACCCATATATGTTTTTCATGTCGATTCCATAAACTCTAGTTTGAGAGATATGGTATATGATCCAAATATTGGAATCATAGAGTTATTCTATAACATAATCAGTGAATAATTTTATTAAGGGTATCATATCCTAGTTCGAGGACCTGTTTCCTCATTATACCCTTGATGAGATAAAAATGGGAACTCACCCACACCAAATTGTATAAGGGAACTCACCAAATCTCACATGAGAGATGAAACTAGGAAGGGTGATGGATCAAAAATATCCTCAAAGGATTATAGGACATGTCCCTTGTGGTATACATCATGTATCCCCATGACTGGTACTTCCCATGTATCACATTTATATGACATAATTTTATCCAAAATACAGGATATGTATTATATGGTACATGGAATGTAGATATCCATTCATAACATGACATGATATCCTTATTAGATCAAGTACCATAGGTCGTGACCATGTACACTGAGGGAGCCCATATACTCTGTCTATTTCCATGTACAAAACCAAGGAATTTTGGTTGTGTTTCTCATCACATGGCCTATAGCGGCATGGTGAACATTCAGAATGTTCCAACTTTACATGCATGTGTAGTTTCCAAAGCACATGAGATTTCACCACTATACGAAATGAGTGAATCCACATGGGCTCATTGGTGTGTACTCCCTTTACATGTTGATCCATCCACCATGGGGAACATGACTTGTGAGTGGGAACATAGGGAGAATATGAACACATGGATCCCTCAACATTTAATCCTTGTACATGCTTATATTTTTATCTTAATTGACAAGAAATGTGACATGTGTCACATGGAATGTTATGCTTATCTCCTAGTTGAAAACCTAGCGCCACATTTAGGGCACTAAAAATCAAGTTTTCCTGAAGTAAACACTCTATAGTAATAAATTTATATATAATTACACACTATTATTGTGTTCACCCACATGGTTACCACCTTTAGATCCACCCCTAAACCACATAGGAATCATGGATATAGTGTTTTATATAATTTTCACCATTACTTTATAGATTTCATCCCTGGATTAACCTTCTAATCAACCAATGATGCATCACACCATCGTTGTGTGTGAAACCAAGAAGAATAATAATAGTGGGGATGATTCCATCAACATTCAATCATCCTATATTATTATCACACCCAGATATTACAATGGAATTTCAACCCCATCCATGGTATAGATCACCTTCATTAAATAATTTTCGCACCGATATAAAATATTGGGGTTTCCTTTTACCATCAACCAAAGGAATTTCCCAAAATGATCATGAAATAAATGGTGGAGAAATCAATGAAATAGAAGAGAATAATAACCCTCAACCACATTTATATTTTCCTCAATTCATTTTTTTAGGATGATGAATGAAGAACCAAATATGAATCGAATGAAACAACCTTAATTCAATAGCTACTATAAAAATGAATTCTTGTTATTTGAATTGATCCATGTCTGACATGGGGTGAAGAGATGATGATTCTAATAAATTAAAATGTACTACCTCAAGTATAGATCATTCCCTGACATATAATGATCATTTTTGTAGTTTTTGGTGATATACATAAACTCCATTAATGTTGACAATCCATGCAGTATTGAAATGATATCCTGATGTGTTTTTTTCCACCAAAAATATCTTCCAATTCCCTTTCTCAATTCATATGGTTAGAGGCTAATCCTATGAATGACCATAACATCAATTTTATAGAATATAATTTATTTATTGGATGTAATTAATCAATTAAATTATATATTTAATTACTTAATTATTTATTTTCCATTGATGGAACACAATATGAACACTAACTCATGTAAGGATTATGTCACGCCTAGGGTAATACATTTATTCCTAATGCAAAGGTGGTCTCATATTTTCATTCCAAGATTTTGTTTGTGAGTTATTACACTATTGAATAAAAATTAATCATGTATGATATTAATATATTTAATAATATTATGATATCAATACTGGGTTCATCTAACCACATAATATCACATTTTCATAGCGCATGGATCCGAAAATATTACTTGGCATATTCAAAAGTTTTACAAGGTAAAAATAGGGACATTAAAATTAATCATTCATTAAGAGTATTTTCCTTGAGAATTTTTCATAATTTAGAATATCATTGGGGGGAAATAGATGTTTATTCATATTTTTCCTTCTATAAGGGTTTGAAAAACGTGATTATCACATGAATAGTGAAGGGAAGAAATAGACCAAAAAGTCATTATACATATTATTCAGAATCAATCTCTTCTACAAATGAACTAAGTATATATATCCATCTATTAGAGGAATAAAACCAACCCCTGTAGGAGTGAATTGGTATACCAAAATATTTATTATATATACCTACTTCTTGGTGATTCTCATGTAAGGACATGTTCTCAGGAGAAGTTATATTCAAAAATATCGATAACTCAATATCCTTTGTATAGAGAATCGTACATGATTCTTCAAAACAATATATCTTCCTCTAGGAATCACATTCCATCCTGCATCTATAAATGGTAGTATAATGGTAAAAGATAGCGACCATGGCATTTCACTAGTCATTGGGTTGGGATCAAACATATTATTTTTTATGGGAATCACTAGGTTTTTGGTCTTCTATAGAGGGGATATAATTTGCGATCTCGGTTCCTCTACTGTAGTATTTGGAACCAAGTCACCCTCAATTTATTTTACCAGTTTAAATAGCTTCCAAACAAGATATTAATTCACCCAAATGTATGAATAATCCGATATATGTATAATAGATGATCCAAATGACCATAATATCACTAGAACACTCATCTCATACATCATTAACATTAACTAGAACTTAATTATTTTCATATGGTTTCACTAAATTTATACATTCATAGGAGGATCCAAACATTTATTTGGAAGAGACTTGATCATTATCCTGAATCTTCAAGGAACATATATCTCACATATAGTTTTCCCACCCATCTTGGGCCTAATAAACTATATTTAAGAGATATAAAATATGAATTTCCCATATGATATCCCATTTTGTAATTAATAATACTTCCAACTATTAATTGTTAAGTTAGGAAGACAAACATTGCAGATCAATTCAACTTACTCTACTTTCTTGAGTTACACAAGACGATCAGTTTTGCACCACTGATACTATGAACAAACAAACTAATCTAAGAACCATTAATCTCTTGTATGTTAATGATACTGGGTATGACCGTATTTATTTCCATCCACCCCATATCCTGGAAGGCCCCAATAAGACTGAATAGTGAATTTTCATTAAATATATGGCCTAGATAATAATAATATATATATGAAATCATTGAAGCTAATAAACTAATATTTATGCTTTGGGAAATTTTACCACTTTTAGAAACAATCTTATCCTAACACCAGTCATTTATTCTCAAACCAAGAGGACATATCGATGTAAAAAATCACCATAAAATCTACTATTTAAACTATGTGATCAGCTCAAGATGTTACCTCAAATATCTAACTATTTAAATGACAAAAATTCTAGATTTTTTTGTAGATATCCTTATATGAAAGAGACACGTGAGTTAGACAACATTTGGGCCTCTATACCCATGGATTATGTTTCATCATCATGATAATTGATATTCCTATGTTCTAATGGGATACCAACCCTTGGCTTGACATATCTTACTAAGAGTTAACTAGTTAGATCAAATATATCCTTTATAATTATAGGTATCATATATACAACCCAAAAATAAGATACTAGATTCATGAATTCATCATAAAAATTTATTAAAATTTTAGATCGGCTAATCATGCACACATCCCAGAGGCTCACCATGACCTCTCGATGCATTAGATGAAAAGGTTTGGGTTATTAAGTCTATCTACACATAAGGTTTGGGATAAGAAAAGTGTTTTGGTATGTATGATTTATTTAAATCCTTATTTCTTCATAAATATATACCATTTTTTCTCCACATTAATCTCACTATATCTCTACTGGACCTGAAAATTCCACCCACAATCTAGCCAAAAAAATCATCCTGGTCTGAAATAATAGTTTTTCGAGCAATCAAGATTTTGATTAGTTTATTATTTATTAATAATGGATATATAAACATGATTCTAAAATTAAATTACACATAGATTTTAGTCAATATTTAATGGTGTATACCCTAGGAAAAATTCGTCTATATTATCATATTCAAAAATAAATTGACCAGCTGAAGATATGTTTGTACAAATCAAATCCTAGTGTCTGATAATCTTGAGAGATTGCCTCATTAATTTCTAGGGTTATAGAATTAGGGAATCATTTATTATTATGAATCCAAAAAGCGGAATCCATTATGATAATGGGTAGTATCAATGATTCATCCATAGGATTTTATCATGGATGGAGAGTGCCTGTTGGATATGATCATATTGAATAGAGCTCATATTTCATACCATCTCTATCAACCATTTTAATGTTTTCCAACAATTTATCTTTGAATTCCTTTTTAATCGAATGGTATATATGTATAATATATAGAGAAAATAGTGAAGTAATTCTCCCCACGTGATCCCCATGTTGTTCGTATGATTATCATGTGGCTAAATGAGTGTCTGGATGAACATTTTGTGGATCAGACTTCATCACATGAGATTTATATAATGTGATACTAGTATTATTCATTTGGTATTATGTTTTAATATTATGTGGTTCCTATGAGATTGTTGATATTACATTATTTTCTACATGGATTTATCCAACAAATATCTTGGGTGTTTGATCTCACAAAAGAAAATACCAAATATTAGAGAATTATTTTAATTTTAATAAGTGATTATGAGGGCAACCGATGAATATTAATTATAGGGTTTTAACACCCTTTTCTAAAAATTCATTAAAATGGATTAAAACTCCTTGTAAATGGGCTCTTATTTAGTGGATCAGACCCCACTTCAATGGGGATTTTTTAACACTGAATTTTTAAAAAATTGATTCCCAACATGTTGTAGATTGGAATTATGGTACCTCATAAATTTTCAAAGTTATTAATGAAATAATAAAACAGGATAATAAATCATAGATATTATAGGAAATTGTTTTCATAGATAACTAATGTGACCACATAATACACTCTTTCTCCCATGGCTCAAAGACATGTCCATATCATTAAGAAACCAATCAATTTGAGACTAGTGTCAATTTTTTATGGAATAAATCGAAGAAATTAAAATTAAAAAAAGACTCAATTATCTAATGTATAGGTATTATAAAACAGTGGGGAGTGAATATCATTTTCAAGATCCTTGATATCCCTCTTATGAGTATTTTATATCTTATGCATCCATAAACTTTTACCCATTTACAAGACTCAGTGTTGGAATTCTAGCCCTCAGCCAGATGTCTAATAAACTTCCCACACCTTGTATACATGGTTATCCTCTAAATTCTTAGATTCAATTTCCAAAAATAGAAGAGGTATGGACACTAATTTTGAGAGGAAGAGAATATGTATTTGCCATGTCAGGATTCAAGTATCATTGAGAGGAGGAGTGGGTGAATCAGTGATATATTTTTCGTTTATGTTTCCTTAAATATGTACAAACCTTAACCTCATGTTAAATATTTCTTCCCCTAAGTAATATAATTCAAACACACATATGTAGGAACACAATAATTTACCAGGTTCACTACTCAACAAGAGTAGCTACATCCTTTGTAAGGTTTGAAAACAATCCAATAACACAAAATCTACAAAACAATAATCCTTATGTATGGAATAAAATGAGTAGGATATTCCCATACAGTCTTGTAGAACTATGAAAATAGTCTAACAGTGTTTGGGATTCTTCTAGAACAAAATGATGTAAATAAATTCTATGGTGCTTCGTGATCCTCTTTCAAAAAATTTATCTGTCAAAATAATTCTTCATTTTCCGACCCAGAAGCTAGTAAAAACATTATGGACTTAATAATGATAATCAATCTAATTTCAATTTACTGTTATTTTACGAAAATATCTTTCAGAAACTATTTTAATGACATTGATAACATCATTGATTCCTCTACAAACTGTCATGTTTCCCCTGCGAACTGGATTTCACTGGGTAGTGTGAGTTCCTTACTGACCACCACTTCATTAGTAGCATATATTTAATATGTGGATAGATAATTCAATCTAGACCACATTTCTTATGAGGCCCCTTTTCATTTTCAGGCTAAAAATCCCCAAAAACGCCTTCCATGAACTCTCCTCGCTAATTGACTCCTTCGCAGAAATCATTCTTCTACAAATTATTATTCTTTAGGGAATTCTCTTTCACAAACTACATCAGAATCCTCCAAAGTTATTCCCATAGAGACAAACTCCTCTTATAAAATTATATCTTTTTTTAATGATATGATTAGGGGTATTTATACAAGAATATAAGATCCAAAAACTCTCTAATCCAATTTACCAAAAACATCGATGTGGGATACCCATCACCACAGACAATGTTATGTGGTTCACATTGTGCATTTATCCCATTGCAGTGGTTGAACTTTTCTAAAACAAATCACCACCCCTAAATCACAAATTATAGCCTCCATGAATGCTTTAATCCTCTCATGAACTACTATCATCTCATGACCTATTTTTCTATATATGGTATGCGTAGTATGCTTCACAGTCTGCATATTACTACTATATGGAAATCCCAATTTTATGATTTTCTTTCAACATTTTTCATACCTCCTATGTTATTCTTGAACTAGGATTCATGATCATCAAACATATCTTCATGAACTCCTTTTCATAAAACATTTCTTTTCCAAAAAACAAACTCCCATTTTTTAGGCCAAAATATTTGGAAACCACTCGAAATGACACCACCATAAAAATCTACTTCGACTAACACAACCATAATTATTTGTGGTCATATTATTTAATCAGAAACATCATTTATCATGATATATAACATTTGATTGATAATATTTAGCATCATTATATTTTCCAAGGAAATTATTGTGTCTTCCATTCCTTCTAGAAACATCTTTCTTTCCATTAAATCCTGAATACAATTGGAAATATATTTTCTCTTCCTATCATCCATAAGGCTTTTATCATATGTTAAGAAAAAAACATATAGTATTTTTGAAATAAAAATCAGAAAATAATATTCATATTAACCAAGAATTTTACAATTGTATTTGATTTATCCTTTTTGACAAAAAGACAACAGTCTTTAAAAAGTGACTTTTCATACTTCCAAAAATCTACTCTATCAAACTTGGTCCCAACAATATCCCATTGAGGATTTTTTTGTCAATAAGATTACTAAATCAATTAAATTTTTAACTTAAAAATAAAGAGTACATACCTAAAATTCTAAGCCTACACGAGATAACTATTTGTAGGAAACTATAATTATTGACACCAAGAGAACATTGTCTAAATGTATTGACAATGAAACATATTATACTTTCCACATTAACAATTTTTATGCCAGATTATTTCTCAAATTTCTCCACTTCTTCAACTTTACAAGAATAAGAAAAATTGTTTCATTACTACCACTACAACAAATAGTTAGAATAGTTCACTGACCTACATGCTGGATTTACAGTATACCCACAACTCTCCCTTTATAAATGCTTATATACGAATATATTTGTAAAACACATCTCCCACATGAAAACACTATCTAAAAGTAAAATGAGAGAGTAGAAAAAAACACATACCTTAACCATGATGAGATAACGTTTGGACACCCATCTTCAACCTTAGTTTATAAAATGATATCTTTTGTAATGGTTTCGTGAATATGTCTGGAATTTTTCTGAGGCATGAATATACTCCAGATTCAATTAATTTATTTCCACATGATCTTTGATCTAGTGGTACTTTATGTCAATATGCATCAAAATATAATGGTGTAACAAATTCTTGGTAATATTGATTTCACTTTGATTATCACATCATACGAGAGATGGTAACATTAATTAAACAATAATGTCTTTGAAATAAGTTTTAATCCACATATGTTAGGTAGAATATTGAGTTTAATCAATATACTTATCTTCATCCTTGCTATGATTTACTGAATGTTTTTTCTTTTTAAACCAACTAACACATCATTTCCCTAGAAATAAAACTATACTAGAAGTGGATATTATAATGTTAGCATTTCCTACCCAATATATATTTGAATACCCAAATAGGTCAATACATTCTAAACAATCATAACTGATTCTGAAATTTGTTGTGACTTTTATATATCTAAGAATTATTTTTCCATAAATTAAATTGGATTCTTTAAGATCACTTCGAAATATTTCACATAAGTTAATATCATAAACAATGTATGGTCTTGAGGAAGTTAGACATAAAAAACAACCAGTAATCTTCTGAAACTTTTTCTGATCAATATATTTACCTTACCCATAATTTGAAAACTTGGTTCCAACTAATGTTTGGTTGGAAACCAACTTCAAAATTTCCATGATAAACCTCTTAAAAAGTTCCTTAACATACATTTCTTGAGAAATAAAAAATCTGTTTCTTATTTTTTAAAGTTTGTTACAAAAATATTATTATTTTTCTCTCAACATTGTCAACTCAAATAAATTTTTTCATCACTTTATAAAATATTTATCAATACCTCCCATCATTCCAAAAAATGATAATTTCATCTATATAATCAATTGTGGTAAGGGAATACTATTGAATTTCTTTTCTGAAATAATTGTTATCAACAATTCCATTATTAAAACTCATCATCCTTAAAGAAAGT
Organism: Viscum album; assembly: GCA_963277665.1. NCBI lineage: Eukaryota > Viridiplantae > Streptophyta > Magnoliopsida > Santalales > Viscaceae > Viscum > Viscum album. The sequence goes on from OY728153.1 coordinate 1,882,283,773, forward strand.
ATCCAATTTAGAGTACCATTCCCTCAGAGCATGATTTATCCCATTCAAGGCTTTCTTCAATGTGCACAAATCACTTACATATTTCCCAAATAAATCAAATCCATGAGTATTTTCAATATAAACATACTCACCACAATCCCCATTCAAAAATGCGGAATTCACATCCAATTTAAAAAATTTGTAGCTTAATTTTTCAGCAATAGAGTGAAATATTATAATTATTTATAACTTCTTCACTATATAAAAAGTCTCATGAAAAAAAACACCTTCAATTTTTGAGTTACATTTTCATGCTAACATTACCTTTTCCTTATCTATTTTCCTTTTTCATTTATCTTGTTATGGAAAACCAATTTTTTACCAATAACATTTTTATTATCTGGTTTGGGTATGATTTCAAAAGTATTATTATTTACTATCTAATAATGTTCTTAATTCATAGTATCAACCCATTATGGATGAAAAAAATCTTCATTCACATCATTCTTCTCGAATTTTGAATACAGAGAAGTGTCTGTAACAAATTTTGAAATTATTTTTGGGTGAAACGTATGATGTTGATCACAAATAATGTTCTGAGCCTCCACTTTATTCCTCTTCCTAGGATGATTTATTTGAGTTTCCTTCTGATCACTTGAAATTGTTAAATCTAATTTTTCTTCTTGATTATGATTACCACTGTCGATAGAATTTTCAAAATTGTTAACAAAACATGCTATATAATACTCAACATCCATATCAATATAAGTATTCTTTTTTTCATCATACTTTTAAACAAATTTAACATAATTTCAATCAACAATTCATCCTATTTATTTTTTGAAACATCTATATCCTCTTTCATATAGAGTATATCTAAGAAACAATTCCATATTCACCACATTGCTCAAATTTTCCAAGGATTCCACTTTTCATATCTACAATTCATAGAATTCTAAAAACTCTTATGTGCTTCAAAATTGGAGTTTTTCAGTAGAACATTTCATATGGATTCATATCTGAAATTTTCTTATAGATATATATATTTTTAATAGACACAAAATAAATCATGGATTTCCTCCAATAGTAATGAGAGAGACCATATTATAGTAACATAGTTCCCCTCATTTCCACCAGACATCTATTATTTCATTCATAAACTCAAAAAAAAAATTGTGTATGGTGAGTAGAGCTCATTAAAAATTCCATTATTCTTAAGATAATTTTAAAATTATTCATTCTTATACTCACTACCATTATCAGTTTTCAACTTCTTCACTGAATACTTGAATTTCTTATGAACTCTTAATCAATTTTTGATCATCTAATTTTTGTTTCATATACATAATACAATTAAAGAAAGTAAATTCATAAATGAAAGTGATGAAGTACTTATATCCATCTATTGATTATTTTTTCATTGGTCCTTAGATATTATAATGAATAAGTTCCAGGGTTCATTTTAAATAAATGTAAACTTTCTTATGAACAGAATTGGTAATATAACCTTTTGGAAAAATTGTTCAAAATCGATCTCTTATTCGTGACAAAAAATGAATATCTCAGACATTACCTCACTTTGAAATCCAACCCATGTTCCTCTGACACGTGTTTCCAAGCCTAGTATGCCACAATTAATTTTATTCCATCATATCCAAGTAACAAGAGTTTTATTTTTTACCAACTTGGAACAAATTTTACTTTGTATGGTGGCATCTTATAACTATCATTATATCATCCCCACCTTCCACAAAAAACCCAAATTCTCTAAATATAAAATTTTTACACCCATCAAAATGTTATGTAACACGCAACAGATTTTGTTTCAGGCCATCAACATAATTTTTTTCCTTCATTTCATTTTTTTCCCAATAATGGATGATCCAACACCTTTGATTATATGAGATGCTTCATTTACAAATGTAATGGTTATATCTCTAAAATCATTCACATTATTTAGAATGTTTAATTACTATTTCATATGAAATGAACAACCACTATCAAGATTCTATGGTCATTCTCCTTTTATAGACTTAAAATCCATTTCAACAAAAATACATTTTTCTTAATCATTTTATTGATCGACCTTCAGCTTCTGGGAATTGTTACGAAAAATTTGTTGTGATGGTAACAAAACAAGATATCCCTTAGAAATATTTCCTGGTTGTTCAAACCTTTAAAAAATTGTTTTTAGTAGGTGGGATATAATATTAGCTTTAACAACAACCTTCTAATATTTATTTTAAACATCCTTCTTAGAATTCTTCTTTTGAGAGGGTGGACTACACCTAAAACCATGCCTTCAATAACTAGTGGAATAGTAGTAATGTTTTGATTGAACCAACATTTATATTTTTATGTCTGAATCCACCATAATACCATCATTATCAATAGAAAGAATACATAACTATGTTTGTGAGTATGTTTCTCAAAAACATTATTAACAGAGCTTTATTGACCATAATCTTTTCTATTTTCAAACAAAACATCTTATTTATATCATTTTGAATTCCATAATAATCAGAACTGGAAGTAAAAAAAATATTTCTAGACTCAGGTTTTTTTAGAAACATATGATTTTTCAACATTTCTAAAATGATCCACATATATATCTTTCCAAGATTTCTTCTTCTTAGAATATATTCTAGCTTTCTTCATAACCTTTTTAGGTTACTTTTGTTGATCCTTATTAGGTCCATCCTTACTAGAAATTTCACCATCTTCTAATATAGTATTTTTGAAACATTTATCTCTCTTTTATTCTTTAGAATGTTATAGTGGGATAAGTTCAATATATTATTCTTTATCCTTTATCTTAACTTCTAGATAATCATTATGATTATTTTCTTTCTCAAGATAATTATTCAAATAATCAATTACATTTAGAAGATATAATTTATCATTAGGAAAAAATTATTTATGTTTTAATTAGTAATTTTCATTTATCAACTTCATATTTTCCTTCTCAAGCCTCATATTCTTTCTTATAAATTAAAAATACTATTTTTTTTCAAACAAGATTCAGGTTGAGTTTCTTCTTCTTGATAACTTCGACACCCTAAATAATTATTATTCACTATAGAAATAATTGTATTATCTCTCTATTTCTCAGAAAATATTTTTTGGATTTAAATTAACTTCTTATACTTCATATTTAGACAAAAATACTATTCTTTTATATTTAAAGATCATTTTATCATTCCCTCTGGAAAAATATTTATCTTTATCACCTAGTTTCTTCAATGACTTTCTTGGAATTATTTTTCCTTATCAATGCCTTATTATTTCTTTATTTGATGGTAATTATCTACAAATTTTAAAAAGATCCACATTTAAAACACATCAAGTTATTTTTACCTTTCTATTTACCCATTCATCTTCTAATATTTTTTAAAAAAATGATAAAATATCACCATGATTTTTACAATCCTCATATTCAGTGTCAAACTCAGCAACATAATGTACCTCAAAAAAATCTATGACTTTTCTTTCTTGATAGCTTTAAAAGAAATTTATTTATCAAAAAAAATATCTTTATAATCCCCTTCCTTATTGTTTCATAAGTGATGAGAGCACTACAAAAATAATCCAAAGATATTTTTTTATGGTATCTCTCTTATAATGAAGAAAATTTAGCAACAAAATTCGTGGGAAATATCTTAAGATCTTTTCAATAACTGTAGAATCCTACAGATTTTAACCAATACATCTGATAGTGATGAAAATTTTATTTATCTTAGAAAGGAATTCCCCAATAGATTCAAATTCGCCCATTTTTTAATCATCATAATTCAACCTCTAGATTTTTAGTTTTTCCTTTTTCATGTTTATATTTCATTCATAGATGTTTTCATCTTATCCTAGATACCTTTATCTATGTCAATAACTTCCAATAATAAATACCTTCTTTCAGAAAGATATGAGAGTAAATCATTTTTTTCTCTCCCATTATTCCTGAGATTCTTCTTATCGACAGTTTTAATAGGAACATTTTCATCAATAAGAGGAAATAAATTTATCACAGCTTCAGGAAATTTATACCTAACAGACATAAGATAAAGAATCATTCTATCTTTACAAATATGATAGTTATTTCCATTGAAGAATAGAATCCCCATAATATACAAGAAATTTGTATTCTCCATCACAACTTCTCTTCAAAATTTATGAAATGAATAAATGAAGGGAAACATCAGCTCTGATACCAATTGTAGTTTTTGAGTTAGGATTCATGTATTCCTAAGAGGGGGAGGGGTGAATCAATGGTATTTGTTTATTTTTCATTTCTTAAGAAGAAACCTTCACATCCTCTCAAATATTTCATCCTCTTTAGTATATAATTCAAAAAAAATTCCATAGTAACACAATAATTTACATTGTTAACTACTCAACACGATTATCAACGTCCTTTGTATGGTTTCAAAATAATCCAATACCACACAATCCACACCAAAAAAATCATTTTGGGTGGAATACGATGAGTAGCATATTTTCTTAAACTCCTGTGGTACTATGAAAACAATCCAACAGTTTTTGTGCTTATTCTAGTATAAAATGTTTCAATACAATGTTATGATTCTTGTTTATACACTTTAAAATATTTGGTCTTCCAAAATAATTTATCACTTCCCTACCCAGAAGCTGGAACAAACATCATGAACATTTTAATGATACATAATATGATTTGAAAATACTACTAGTTTGTTGAAATTACTTTTTTAAACTATTTATGTTTCTTTTTGAACATCCATGGTTCCACTTTGATCTATCTTTATTCCTATGTGAACTGGGTTTCACCACGTGGCGTGAGAGTTTTTCGGACCACCTCTTTTTTTGTGGACTATCACTGATCCACTGATGGATAATGCCTCACAGACAACAATTCCATTGTGGTAAATTTTATTTTGAGGGCTATAGTTCCCCAAAAACTCCTTTCATGAACTGTCTTTATCAACAATATTTTTTAAGGAAATAATTCCTCCTTGATCTCTTCTCTTCCATAGAATTATCATTTGTGAACTACATCTGAATTCTTCAGAATTATTCATGCAGTGATTACCACTTCTTATAAAATTTACTCTATTTATAATTATCTAATTTGGGGTATTTATGGAGATAAATAAGATCCAAAAAAAAAATTAATTCATGACACCTTCACCATAGAAAATTCTATGTGGTCCGTATATTTCCTTTTTCCATTATGAGCGGTCGATCTATTTCGCCAACAAATCACCACCTCTAAATCAAAAATTATATCCTTCCCATGAGATTAAATCTTCCCGTTAACTATAATCATTTCATGAACTTCTTTTCTATATGCGGTCCTCGTAGCTCCCTTCGCAGTATGCATAGAAGTGGTGTGTAGAAATCCCCCTTTGCTGATTTTCCTTCACTGTTCCACGCACCTCATATGTGGTCTGGTAACTATGTTTCATGATCTACGAACTCTTCTTCATGAACTCATTTTCATAATACCATTCTATCCCAAAATCAAACTCCCTATTTTGAGGCCCAAAAATTGGGAAAACACTAGAAAATTGAACCACCATAAAAATTTATTTAGAAATAACAGACATACCTATTTAAATTAATCTACTTTAATCATGAACATCATCTATTGTGATATATACCCTTTGATTGACCATATTTAGCATCATCATATTTTCAAAGGAATGAATTGTAACTTTATTGTATTCTAGAAACATCTTTCCTTCCAATCAGAATTGAATATTATTGAAACATCTTTTCTTCCCCTTTCCTTCATAAGGATTGCATCATAAGTTCTCCAAACAACATATGATATTTCTGAAATAAAAATAAATAAATCATCATCATATTAACCATGGATTTATTAAATTGAAATGGTTTATCCATTTTGTAAAAAAATAAAAAACTTTTCCAAAATATACATTTTTTACTTCTAAAAACCTTCTCCTGCCAAATTGGTCCCAATAGAATCATATTTTTGGAATTAGTGGAAAACATGGAGTTGAAAACAAATATTAAACCTAGAGATTAAACATTCTAATATAATAATAATGTTTGATCCATTACTATGAGAATAAATCATTGTGAAATTCTCAACATGATATAAAGGCCATTCATGGATGAGAGGAAGATTCACCATGAGATCACAAGATGATCCACTAATGGGGCTACATGATCACATCATCTCTTAGTTCTTCTTTCACATCTAAATTTTATGGATACCGTATGTGACCACCTCCTTTAACACGGTATGTGATCCCCTTTCATGTGTCATAGATAAAATCATGTGTGTATCACCCATTTAGGCTATCCATCAGACCCTCATGGACTTCATTAGTGAGGGATAAATACTTGAAAATGAATAACTAAAATCACATCCAAGGATTATTAACCATCATAATTTGTGTATGTGTATTAGTACTAATCTCGACAATTTTTAATTTCATTAATATAATGAATCTCTTAAATGTCACCCGGAATTCATATTACCCTTAGGTAATAAGAAATTGTGAATTAAATTGTTAAATAATGTTTTTATCTAGAACAATGTGGAGTATTTTATCATGGGCCATTATAGATTCTTTATTCATTGAGTGAATTGGGTTATATTAAAGAATCCACCCTAGAGTAATCCCCAAGGATTTATAGTTGAATTCGGTATCCCTTTATCCATCTATAAACCCTCCCTCATCCATCAGCATATGGAGAGAGGAGTCAACCAAAATGGTATCCCCACTTTGTAATCCTTATTCATAAACAGTATCATGTTGTTATACAATTAACCCAATGTAGGGATCCATTCTTAAAAAATAAAAATAAAATCCTAATTAAATGTGTGTTATATTATAGTATAGTATTATACATATGTTTCCCCAAAAATTAGTATTGGTGTTTCCTAATGCTTGGTTGTGCATGATAGATAGTGGTTGCATAGTCATGTTTTTTAGGTTAACCATATTTTTCTCTAAAAGAATCCCCCAATTATTCCCACTTCAATAACAAGGTACATACATGCTTTCCAAAGGTAATAGGTCAATTGGGGTTTCAAACCCAATGGAACTTAGGAAATCACATTGGTCAATAGGATGGGTGGTAGGGATCATATCACCATTTTAGGGGGAATTATTTCATATTCTAGGAATCTAATATATATTCAATATATGTTAATAAAATCCATACCATGACTCAATATGAGGCTGGTTACCCTTATTCCAATTACTGGATCAAGGCAATGTGTTAAACAGATCAACTATTTGTTACAAATGTTCTCCATAACTATGTTATAAATTTATGATTCTTTAGTTTATAGATAGATTTAGGATCTCAAGAGTTTATTTCGTTCAAGGGTGGTGTTTGGTATCATGGAGATGGTATTGATCCTCTATTAGGTTCCATATGTATCCTATGAGAATAAGAATGAAAACTCACATAGTCCATTTGACATAGTTTAAATTTGTATGAAAGGAATAAACCTTATAGTTTAACATTTTCTGTTATGTGCATTAATGTGAGGAAGGGTCCACGAAGAGGTGTCTTATTTATTCTATTAATATTGGAATTAGAGTCCACATAGTTCATGTAATTAGCATCTTTATCATAAAATATGTGAGAATAGAGGCCTTGAGTAGGTACAATGCATGTATGGTTTCCCCTAGTTTTCTCATTAGGAGTAATAACCTTTTGTATAATATGTTATGTAATTTTTCTTACATCCCAATGAAGGTAACACGATATGGTAATCCTTATTATTCTATTGGTAAAATGATTTCCAATCCCTAATCTAGTGTGATTCGTACTTTGTGTGAGAAAAAAAGATATTGGAATATTGGACACATTGTATGAGATATTTTTTTTTCGAGCCATACAAATTGAAGTTTCCATTAGGGAGGTATAATTTCCTATAACATGGATTATATGGTAAGGATATCTAGACATAGGAAGGCATCCAACATATAAAATTTGTATAAGAATCATAATACATGTAGTTTGGATTTTCCCAAATCCACTGATGGGTTTAAGGAATTTGAAGGCATGGTTGAGACTAACACTTAAAAGGATTCCCATGTATAATCCCATTTATCTTCCAAAAATGGAATAGAAAGGATGTTATAATTATAATAGAATTTGGTCCCATGTTTCAATAATATTTTGGATATAAAGGGATATACACCATGGTGGATTCCCATTGGAGATTCATACTTTTGAAAGAATCCTACGTATCTTGTCTGTAAAATAATTAGACTTCAATTATGTTAGTTTTCATCTCAATCCACTGATGGATGGGAAATAAGGATAATCCCAGGATATATTTTATGGTTATGTGGGTTGGAGTGTTTGAAATATAGAGGGACATACACCAAGTATGATTCTTATAGGATATTGGGCCTTAGAAAGGCTTTCAATGTACCCTTTTTGGATAAGAATTAGAGTCTTTGTATTTTAGTTACCCCAAAACCCACTGAGGGGTTGGGATAATTTATAACACTTGAAAGAATTATTATCATCCAAAATTTATAGGAAATCTAGGGGATGATATATGGATGAATTCCCATGTGGAATATTCAGTCTCTATGTTCGACCAAATGAAGAGAGATGTCATCCATGAATGGACTATCGAATATATGGGGTATGATATATAGGGACCTTCTGAGATCAAAACACAAGTAGGTTTACATTAGTTCATGTTCATATCACATTAAAGACACTCCCCTTATAAAAATGGTATTCATACATTGGTTCCCAGTCCGTTGTTCACAATGTGTAAGTCTATGTGTTTCTGTCAGATAAGGTTAACATGTCCTGGGGTGTATGCCTGATATGTCTATGGTGTCTTCTTGATGTGTCTTTATTATCTTCACATCATGTCATGGTTTTCTATCCAAGATGTTTCGGGTGTCAGTCTTACATGGAAGACACATCCAAGGGTGGCAGCCTGACAAGTCCAAGATTCATTGAATGCTCGAAGATGATATGTGCATTTCCTTTCGCATGATCAATTTACATGGACTTGTTATATTAACATGATCAAAGTGACATGTCCATGATATATAAAACTGATAAGTTAATTATCCAGGATTTCATTAAATTATCAAATATGAATTTCCCAAGGCCTTTATCATGATCAAATAACTTGTCCAAGATGCAATTATATGATCAAACTAACTTGTCCATGATGTATTCATATGATAAACTTACTTGTCCAATGCCTATGATGGGATCAAACTAAAACATCAAGGTATACATTATGGAATTTAAATACTAATGAGTTTTCCTATGATTTTTTGATCTTAAGAGATTCATGTGGAGGGGTACTATGAACATATCCAAAATCGTGTGCACGACTATGTTTCGATCTTTCAAGTCCAAAAGTATCATTCCATGGATAAATGGGAAATGGAGTGAATCTGAGGAGGAGTTCATGCCTGATGTTTCAGGTAAAGGGAACACATACTAGAATTTTCATGATGATAGGATAAAATTTCTATGGTTTCACATGCATTTCAAAGCTGTATATATGTAGAGGGGTTCCAGCATGATGACATCACATGAAACTCAATTTTTCCTGAGATTCACATGACCCTAAGGAGTTATTTACGAGGTGTTATACAAAGATTTACATGGTATGTATATTGTATTTTCATCAAAGAAAATGGGTTTTATCGATTAAGTGGTGCATTGTGGAGGTTCCCATTCCACTGGTTCTCATTAACCTGGAATATTCATGTCAGGGAAGAGGTGTTTGTGTGTTAGGTATAAATGTAAAAAGAAGTTCATGGATTAATGGGGGAATCACTCCATAGTGGGTTCACCTAGAATTTTTTAAATTATCATTATATCACATAAATAATTCATGAATTCATATAGACATAAATTGTATCACAACCAAGCCTTGCATTTCACATATAAATTCCATCGAATGCAGTAGATGACGCTCACACTCCTCTGTTCTTCTCCCTCCCTTTACTCTATGTCTTTTCACATCATTCTTCCCCTCTTGTGAGTATCTTTTAAAAGTGATCATGGGTTCGTATATGTGGTTTTGGTTTATATTCATTCCTTTTTCATGTGGAAGATGCTATGTGTAGTGGATTGAGGTTGTGGGAGGCTTTTCATGATCAACATCACAAAAATGTGAGATGGATTTCTGTGATGGCATGCTTGATAGTTTATGTGTCTTCCTATGATCTTTTTGAAGGGAATTACAGGATCACTATTTGTTTAGGGATAGTATTTATTTAAAATAACTAAGGTCTTTATGTGACAGCTTCTGAGGCTTCACATAAGTTCCTCCAAGGGAATCGAGTGATCTGCCTAAGTTTATGTGATGGAGTTATGGGGTCACATAATAAATCATTATCAGGATTCATAAGATATTGAAAAATATAGTAGTCTAATTTCATATAGATTTATATTATTTTTTTATGTTAAGCCTTAGTGATGTTCAAATGGATTCGCACAAGAGTAACCACTTGATTTCATGATACATAGAGAACCTTTCAAAGGACTTATGTTATCGCTCGATGGGATTCATGAAGAGGCTATATTTTCTAATAATTTCATGTATGGAAGGATTGAATTATCTAGGCATGAAAATACATCATATGTCAGTGTAGAAGATATCGAAATATTTCTTCATGAAATTGTATATGACATATTAGTGGACAAATTCTTGTAGGATTCACGTGAAATAATAAATGAGTAAAATGCCAAAGGTGGGTGGATCTCATGACATGGAGTTATGTTCCTACTTTTGATAATCTTGATGATGTCAAATTGGTTTATCATGAGTGTCATCCCTTGATTTCATGATCATTAGATACCCTTGTGGTGGATTTATTCTGTTCACATGACTACCTTTATGCAATGTCTCTAGTTTCTTTGAATGAAGGAATTCATGAAAAAAGAATTCACATGATTGGATTCGGGGAACCAATCATATCTCCTTTGTCTCTTTATATTATCATATAAGGACTACATAGAATCTATAGAGCACTAGGGTCATGCATATGTTGGGTGTGGCTCATGGTGTTGAACTGTTGGTGTCGGTATTGCAGAGAGTGAGTGGGAGGATGAAGATGATAACATGAGGCAATTATATGGACATGATCATCCAAATTAGATGTATTTATTTTTTTCTATATGTTTTTTGTGGGGGAACTATGTATTTAATATAGGGACATCTAATATAGATCATGAATTGTATAGATAGAACTTAATAAATCAATTTGGAAAAGTAGTTTTTCATTCTGGTAGCGGGGTTGTCACCACCAACACGTTCAATAACAACCTCACAATCTACACTCTCCCATTGTATATCCTCTCTAGGAACACCTACATGCAACCTATTCACTCACTATGAGGTATATTCTTGACCATACCCTTTCCTCGTGTAAAAATTCTTTGATGTTCTAAATTTTTCAAAATATTATGAAGTTCTTAAAAGAGTATCTAAAATAGATGAGTTGAAAGAAAAATATATTATCATATCGAGTTGATTCAAACATCCTCAAGTTGAGGATGATCCATATTATTCAGAAGATAAAATTTCATATAATAGTTTTAATTATATTTGTTTTACTTTGAAAATGTTATGTGATCGTATTCCTTATCTACCTAACATTGATGTGAGATGGAAATTGATTCAGAACTCATTGAATAAAAATACAAAATATCTCAATGCATTGAATAAATCCATGGTCATGAACAAGAGATATTTTAATGTTTACCAAGAAAATCATAATAGTAAAAATAATTCATTCAATTAGATGGATAAGTGGTTGAATCAAGTCGATAGTGAACTAAGAGAGCATGATGAACTTATTGAAGAAGTGAATAAACTATCTTATGAAATTGAAAAACCTTTCATACCATCTCCAATCCTGTTTCTGATAGGGACATGTTTTTGGATGAGTTCAAAGAAAAATAAAATTAATGTTATGATGAGGTTATGTTTTTAAAATAAAAGATTTATAGTTTTGTGATGAAGAATTTCTGACTCAAGGAAGAATTTGAATGATTTATGATGGATGTTACGAAACAAGATGTGATAGACTCGAAATTTTAAATATTGAATCATTATAGGTAGAATTCAATAATGATCCTGAGGAGGTAGAAAATATGAAATCCATTTTTAAGAAACTAATTAATAAAAAATTAATTCTTTCTTTTTTACTCTCAATGAATATATCTAAACATTTTATTGGTTTTTATATTTTAATGACTTTTCATACAATACTTTGTGTTTAAATTTTCACCAAAGTACTTTGGGATTATTTTTTTATATTATTTCAGGTATTATTAGTTAGTATAAAAATAATTTTTTTTCATATTATTACTCTTATAATATTTTATGTGAAAAATTTTACTTTCCCATTATTTTTGAAAATCACAATGGCGGTGACATTTTAAGAGGATTTATTTAAGGGGTAGTTTTCAAAAAAAAGTAGGAGAAGTTATCCTAATGGGTAGATGTATTCTTTATGGGGGTTAACCTATCCTTAATAGGGATATGTTTTATACGTTCCATAATATAATGATGTAGTTATAAATTAAATGGGAGTTATAATTTTTCCCATGTTTTCTTAAAAGAACAAAGTGTTGTATGTTTTTCAAAGTTATAATTTTTCATTTAAGTGATGTAGTTTATGACTTATAAAAAGGGGGATATTTTTTAGGCTATATTTTTACTTATAACTTTTATATTCATTTATTTTTCTAATTCTATGAAGATATCATAAAGAATTTTTACTATATTTTTATGTACACGTGTTTCAATGTTTTTTTGTAGAAAAGATTACTTTTTACCAAACATAGAAAAAATTATAATAAATTATTAATATGAACTTATCATTCTACAGTATAACACATCAGATCTAGGATTAGTCTGATTCATCATACTAAAATTTGATATAACCAATGGATATAATTTTTTCTTATTCTTGTTACTCACAAAATTCATGACCATAATATTGGTATGGGTACCGTTACATTATAATGATCCGTATAATGTTCATCATGTTAAAAAATAATAAGGAAGTCAATTGGAATATCCTTTGTTTATAATCATAATATTAAAAAAAGTTTATATAATAAAGAATACTTGTTATAATTTTAATGGTTCTATACAAAACAACATCAGACATTCATTAATAGATGAGATGTCAAGTACATGCTATTTGAGGTCGTTGCAGCTAAATCCTAAATATGACCACTATGAGATTACCAATAATTAGCTGTTCATTTGAAGAGTAAGGATATAATACATTTTTGTAATATACTATTTTAATTGTTACGTAGTGTGAAATGATCATTTTTAGACTTCATAATATTTTAGAAAGTTGTTTTTATAATTAATCCTTTTAGGGTTGTTTCCTTTAGAACATTTTATTTTGTATATTTTGTCTGATCCTTGTAACAATTGTGGGACTATGAGGATTATAATATAGTGAATGTGATCCATCATATCAAGGGCTTATAAAGCTATGAAAAATCAATGTAGAACATATCATTGAGGGTATCCAAGGATGGAATGAAAGATATTATTCTGATCATCACATTGAGGTATTTCCTAGAAAGGAACAATATATTTTATAGTAACTATAAAAATAGGGATACCTTTAGTCAGCGTTTCTGAAAAACTTTTCAATTTTGCTTAGAAGAGTTGTTTCTTTTAATATATTATGTATGTAATTATAACATTTATGATATGACATTTCACTTATTTTTACAATATTATTTTTCTACTATGCATGTCTTATAATGGCCGTCTTCATAATTCTATTTATAAAAAAAACTAATCGGTATGTATGTGAAATTGATAAAAACATACTCTGATATAATCCTATAATATGTCATTCCAATTATAATACTCTAATCATTGTTCAGTGTTGATTATGATCATTTTTACTTAAATACGTTTTCTGTCTTGTTTCAATTTAAAATTTTAATCTACATGTCACCCTATTGAAATTATAGCTATCATAGTTACTCTTTTGATCTAAAAATTAATTGAATTATTCATATAAGGTGGTGATTAAATCCTATAAAAAATAAAACCTTTGAAATTATGGATTTATCAAGAAGGAAAACAATTTATACACCAATGATTTCTTAATTATCATTATTTATGAAAGTTATGTTTCCACCATTAATTTTGATAGTAGTATTCAATAAATATTTTTTCCTGTCATATTTCTAGATAAAACACTATCCATGTACCAAATAAATTTTGGTATTATATTTCTTTTCTTAACACTAAATAAATTAGTTCCCTAGAACCCAATACTTTATAGGTGTAGTATTATTATAATATAATATTTTATGAAGACACATTAAACAAAATTTACTTTTTTTATTAAATGAAATTTTATTAGAAAAATAATCTTTATGAAATTTAAGAGAATAAAAACTATTCAAAGAATAATATTTCTTCTAATGTACACATTTTTTATTTTTTACATAATGGGGATGTTTTAAGAACAAAATAATTGTTACCAAAAATAGGTTTCTGAATTGTATAACCCATTCTAGAATAACTAACATGAGGTATAATTTTTTGTGAACATTTTTTCAAAGTTTTTATTATTAGTGATAAACTTACATAGATTTTTATTCAAACAAAATATTTTAGATTTTAGTTTGACTACTAAATTTTTGTCCTCATTAGAAATTTTACAATAATTACGTTTATCAAAATTATTATATTATGTATTTTTATTTGAAATTATTGTCTCAATATATTTTGAAAGATTTTATATTTTATTATTTAATAGATATATTTTTGAATCTACCCTTTCATTTTTATCCAGGGAATTATCATGTTCTTTATAAAATTCACATTTTTCATTTTCTAAAAGTTTTAAAAACATAGAAACATCTTCATAACTAGGTAAAGTATTATATTTTTATGATGAGGAAGATAATTCATAAGTTGTTATCTATTTTTACTCATCAATATATTTTTCATTTTAAGACATATTAGTAAATTATTCAACAGCGTATACCTTTCCCATTAGAAAATTATTTTTCATAGGTACTTTTGAAAAAAGACCATTATTCCTCTATGTGAAACATTCATTATTAGTTTAATTTTCAGACGAATACCCACCACTAGCACTCCATGATTCATAATATTTATAAATATTATTTCTTATATTCTTATAATTATATTAGAAATATCTATAAAAAATTATTTTATTCTTTCCTTTCTCTTCAAATTTGGATAATCAAGTCGAATGTGTCTAGTTTTCTTACATTCATTACAAGTAACCTTAAATTACTTATTTTCACTTATATCCTTGTGAATATAGACAGAAAGGTGTAGCAAGAGGTAGATCCCCTGGCCATTTATTAAAATAAAGGAAAAGACATTAACAAGCAAAACAGTCCCAACAAAGTCACATCAAATCCTCAAAATCACACCCCTTTCTGTCACCATGATAGAGAGACTCTTCCTTCGTCGTTGTTTCCCACACTGAACTCTCATAATGCTTCAGAAATTTGGCATACTTCCTCCTCGGATTTAGCTTCTCCAGCTCAAGAAACTCATTAGGAGACTTCATACTTCTAACAGCAGATCTGGTCAGCATCGGCTTCATAAAGGGAGAGAAGTCCTTCCTCATCCTCCCGTGAGGAGGGGAAATCACCTTGTCATGGGCCACCATCAGCACCTTGTTCCACACTTGAGTAATCTCACTGTAAGACAACCGTACCGTGCTCTCACAATTCTCCCTGTCACTGTCATCGAGGTCCCCCCACTTCCCATGGTACTGCACCTCTGGGTATCTCACGAGCTGGTTCTGCTAAAGCTAATTGTTAGTGTCATCAATGGCCAAGCATTGAGGCTGCTCCACCAATGTATGTTCAGCATTAAAAGCACCAGACTCCTGTCCCATATTCTACAAATCAACAATGCCACCTAAGGGTGGCATCTCATCCCCAGTTAATCTGCTCAATTCTTGGAACCGATTCTCCATAGTTACAGTGTCCAGCACACCCTTATCATCAGTATTCGGGCCACTGCAATTTCCACCATGCCCCAAAAATCTTCTATCTTTGCAACCAGCAGATTTCCATTTCTTCCCAGATGAAGCAGACCCATTCCCTTTATCTGATTCTGCCATAGCATCAGGCCCCCTCATACTCAAAGCCAAATCCTCACTGCAACTTCCCTGGCAATGATTCACCACACCGGTATCTGGCTGGTTGAGAAGGACCTGTCCTGCCCTCTCCGACACAACAGAGACCACAATATCCTTCTGGCTCTTTCCCACGGCTGCAGTTTCACCTGAAGCCAAATCACTAATAGCAGGAGCAGTCTGTGAAGCAGGACCCGAGGCACCATCCCCCCTACACAAGTCATGCCTCAACTTGTTCATCACATGAGAAACCAAGGGGTTCACAGGAGCCCATGAAGAATTCATCCTAACTGAATCACCCCGAGACTACATAACAGGTGCAATACCAGAGCCAATTCCAACATCAACAGCGGGTGTCCTCTCCCTCTCAGGGGCCTTACCAATGCCATGCCCCATAGCTGCAGACCTCTTAAGCATGCCCCCAATCCGACACCTGGATTCCGAATGCCCAAAACTGCTACAAGCTATGCAGAAGTCAGTCCAGGTCTCATAATCCACATCCTGCTTCCACCTAAACTCTTCACCCACCGAAATCCAGACCCATTCCACCGGTGGTTTCGCAACATTCACTTCAATACATAGCCGGGGATTTATGGGATGACTCACAGAAGAGGTGTGAGCATCAGTACATAAAAAGAGTCCTAGCATATTCCCAATCATAAGTATAACCGCAGGATTTTGAAAAGGTAAAGGCAGATGCGGAAGGCTTACCCAAATCGGGGCGGTGGATGGATCGCGGTTCATGTAGAGATCAAATGTCCACCGAAGGAGGAAGAATCTGCAACTGTTGCATCGTCTGGGATCACTGGACCATGCACATACCAAGTATTCCTCGGAGGCGAAGCGAATCATGAATTGACGACTATCCAAAAGGCCAACGATCGCACAATCATTCAGATCCCATTTTCCAAACACAAATCTGTCGAACTCGTCAACAGATGGTCTTCAATGGATGAAACGAGCCACCAGAGTTAGGCCAAGGTGACTCGACGCCTCAGAGAACTCCGAAACTGTAAGCGGAAGCTGGGGATTACCGAAATGAAGTTTAGGAACCTTCGGGCTTAAGGCAATCGTGGGGAAATCTGGGAGGAAATTAGGGTTGGAGAAGGGAACAAATGGAATTTGGGGCTTCTGTGGTGAAAAATTCGAAACATCCACCCCCTTCCACCGCCAGGAAGGGGGGGGGAAATTCTTCATCAAGCATGACCTAGGGTTCCTTCATCGAGCGTCGCCGGAAAGAAATCATTGAGGTATCCTTATTTCCCACAATATTTTTCATCCTTCTTATAATATTAGAAAAATCATTCTTAGAATGTTTTGATGGACTTCAATATGACTGAACAAAAACAATATTATTCCTTGAATATTTTATAGCGTTCTCACATGATTTTACTTAAATAGTAAGAACAAATGTTGATTAAAAGGAAACACTACCATGTCCCTTTTATCATTTTTAGAAAACCTCTATAATATTTCTTCAAATTTAGTGTTGGTACTAATAAGATAGTAAAGAGTTAGTTTTGTAATCATCCTTATGTCATCTACAAAATTTCTTTTACATTCCCACTCATTGGGTATTATATGAAAAAAATAAACATAAATATAATAATAATAACCATTTTATCCAGGATATTGTAAACTATTTATATTATTCATAAACCTATTTTGTATCTTGGAAACTATATAAATAGTTTAAAGAATAAAATTCTTGGAAACCATTATAAATAATTACTCTTCTTACTCAATAACATTGGAAGTACCAAAATTGTTTACTTTTAATTTATCTCAAATACAGTTAGAACATTCCAATGAATAAATATTTATATATACACTTCTCGTCTTGGAACATAAAAGAGTATTCTTTACTCTTATGTTAGGTTGATATTCTAACATTTCATGACTTTTTAAATAGTATCATCTTTATCAAGATACCTGTAATTTACAGTAATAATCACAAATTTATCACCACAAATATTGATAAAAAAATTAATTCAATCTATCCAATACTCATAGTTATCCCATCAAAGATAAGTGTTATTCTTGTATTCATATTTGGAAGGGTTCCATAATTTTACCTTTCCATGTGAATTAAAAGATAAACTATTTTATACACAAACATGTTAGTGTATAAAAATTTATAAGCAATAATATTATAACAAAATATAATAAAACATTTTATTTATAAATAATGTAAAAGATCAGAATGTATTAGTAGTTGAACCTACTATGATAATAATTTTTGGATCCTAAGAGTAACTATAGAAAATTTATTTAAATTAGGGGTGAATTATAGTTTAAAATATTAAACTAAAACAATTGATAAAACCTTTTCAAGTATCAATGATCAGACCCAACATTGTTTGATGATTAGAGCAGTTTAATCAGAATAAAAGACTATCTCATTATATCAATGTATGTTTTTTTTCAGTTTCACATACATACCGATAATTAGTTTTTTAATAAATATAACTACTAAGACTAACATTCCATTACATTAATAATAGAAAAATAAAATTATAACACAAATTAAACTAATAAGTCATAAATTTAATAATGAATTACAAGCTATATTAAAAGAAATCCCTCTTTTTATCTTATGATTAAAGCAAGTAAAAAACCCTGAATGATGTTATCCATGGTTTTATACTTAATATAAATTCAATCTTTCCATACTATGAAATCCATCTATATGATGATCGAAACAAGCTCTATATTCCTATCCTAAAAATCCCTCGATATGATGATCGATTCTTGTATTACTAGCCCCAAAGGATCTCAACCATATGGATTAGTTTCATTATCTTCCTATCCCTATAATCTCTTGATCATTACAACGAGGAAAGAAAAAAATAAAAAATCAAATGTTTTAAGGGAAACATCCATGAAAATTATTCTTTAGAAAAAGAAATATCTAATGTATTACAATTACTGATAACAATCAGTTCAAGTTTTAAAAGTTTATAATACTGTTTTTTGAAATGTATTAGATCCTAACTCTTTCAATAACATGCTATTTTAAGCGATCTCCCAACACTCTTATTTCTATGTTAGTTGCAAAACCCTCAGACACCGTACACTTGAAAGATTATCTAAAACTAAATTCCCAATGACTTTTTTAGAACCATATCAATTTTAACTTCTATTACTTATGATAGAAACAAGTATATAAATTCCTATTATAAACATAGGACAGTTTGATGAACTTTCATATTGTTTTCCGAAACAGTAACCTTATAAGTATCAGGATTTGTCTGATGTAATGGTTCCATTATCAATCTAGTGGTCACGATTTTCTTCCATAAAGTGGAAGGGAAAAGTCTAACCATTGGTTATATTAAAGACTAGTCTAATGAATCATACTCATCCTATATCTAATTAATCATATTTAATAATTATTAGAATATATTTTCAAATCATTATAATTATTTATATGTTAGGTTAAATTTAATGTTTTCTAAAAAAACATAAAAACACTTGAGGGATAAAAATATTGTAACCATTTTTTTATGACAGTATATTTTATGTAAAAAAATAAATGAATAAAAAAGTAAGAAGTTAAAATTATGATCCTATAATAATAAAGTTTATTATATAATAACTTATAAAATGAATCCCAAGTCAATCCATATCCATGTTTTTTCTTACAAAATACATTGGTATTATTTCATGGAATTCATTCATCTGTAATCTCTGATAGAAAATTATTTGATACTAAAATATGGTCCTCAAAATATTCCATCAATTGGAATTTGATTTATTCAAAAAACAATTGGCGATAAAAAAATGACCCACATCCCAAATGCCCAGTTTAGGAAGATTGAAGAATGAGACCCACCATAAAAGAACATTCCATGTACAAGGAGAAGGTTGAACATAAGTTTTAGTATTTTTCACAAATATGGGATTCCATTTGAAAGGAAATTGTGTGCCAAATTTGAAGAAGAGTTCAATGGATTATCCCATGTCTAAAACATTTCCTAAGTTCCATGCATGAAGAAATAGTGTCTTATGTGAATATTTTTTGTATGTGACAAAACAGTAGCACTAAAAATGAAACAATTACTCCCACATGTTGTGTGGTTAATCCCTCGACACCCTAGGCATGTTATTTCAAGAGTGGATCTTTGCGTGAAACTCATAAAAACAGTATAGTTTCATATGAATGGTGATATCAAGATTAGAAGATTGGGTGGAATTTACATATTGTAAAAGGACTAAGAAGTATGAAACTCTATTCCACATACATAGTAGTTTCATTCCAAAAGATAATAATTTCATCTATAAATAAAATCTCACCCCAACATGAGGAGGATCTTCAAAATACGATGATATGCTCTCATGCCTGAAAACATATATATTCCATTAAATTATGCAACACATAATCCATGGACCCTAAAAGGTATATAATTTACACACACAAAACGTAACGTGGGGAAAATGACTTTTACTACAGTTGAGTGATACTTGAAAAAATAACTCTTTAAGATATTCTGGTTTATGAAAGATAAGTTGCCTTCATGTAACCATGACTTGTGTGTAACTACGAACCATTTTCCAGAATATTCCCTCCGAATCATTGTTTTTCACTTTTTATGGAGACCATGTCTTTCACAACTCTATTATCACACAATATATTAATGTTGTGTACAATAAATTTCTGGACCAAGACCCAAAGTTCCTTATTAATCTAGTGAATCCATTATCCTACATTTTCTCTAAATCATATATACCATAGTGAATGTTTTTCCTAAGAATATGTACCATAATTCTAGGCCTCTTGATTTCCACTCCATGGTAGTGAAATCACAATTACATTCATAGAGGAACTTGATAAGTGTCCACGTAAGCCCTACTGTTTGAATATTAGAGGGAAATCAGTCACCTATCTCAGAGAGTATTCCATATGATGAATATGTTTCCTACCATAACATGGTTCCCTTCAATGTGTGTACCTAATCCACATATGATCTATGATATATAAAACAACCTAACTCCACATCCTAGTTTCATGAAGTTAAACAACATGAAACCATCCTCAACACATGATGTAAAAATATAAACATATCTTATGAAATTAACACAGGATTCCACATGTAAGGTCATCATGGGATTCCACCTTCTCCCCCTATGAAGTAAAAAACCCCGCCACTAGGGTTTGATACACCTGCAACAAGCATCATCCATGTGTATGAACAATACTATTCCCCATCAACATGGGATGAAACACCAACCATGGGTAGCTCCCATGTGCAATACCTACACCATATCCCTAAATATGGATCCTCGTGTATTAAGAAGGTTCAATGCATCTGTCATTGATACTCATTCTGTGACATGACCATCCTTACCATACGATGTCAAGCTACTTAGACTGGTCCTGTCCAACGAGCTTAAACTGTAGTATAGAACTGCATTGGTTTTTATCCAATTATCTTTAATTGTGTATGTAGTAATACTCCATGAAGTTCATCCCAAGTCATTCATGTCTGAAATATTCCCTCATAGGGACACACTCCATCACCCATCTTATCCCTACAAGATAAAAAATCAAGACCCATCCTTTCCCTGAAAGAGGTTAGATATGAACTCATCATTTCTCCACAAAACATGAAATATTCACCCATCATATACCTGAGAGATGTTAAACCTTTAACTATCACATCCCCTCAATATATTAAACATGTGACCATTATATCCCCATAATACATTAGACATATGCCCAACATGTCCCTATAAGACTATAAGCCCTATTCCCATATCAAAAAGACATTATCCTTATTCCCTAATCCAGAATCCCATCCTAATGAAAAAACATGGAATGAATGAAGTAAATTACCTCAGAATACTTACACCCATTCCATCAATTACATTGTGATTAACATGTTATTACTTTGTTTATGAGCCTAATATTCTAGGAAAATTAGATTCCCTAAAATAAAGAAGACATTACAGGTTCCCAATCTACCAAATATCCAATCATTCTCAACGTGCACAATGCTACTATCTCCCCTGATCAGAGGTTTTTGTCCTATTGAGATTGAAACAGTATAATTAACCAATGCACACATTAATATGGAAATATGAATGACTTTCATAAACATGAATGAAATATATGAGGGAGAACCAAACTAGGAGATTATATCCAAGAAAGAATCCATGCAAAGAGGAATGAAAATCCCATAATCCCATTTCAATCAAGGAGAATAATAATAATGAATGTTATGGAAGCATACCACCTTTGGAATGATTGAATTCATTGAAACATAGTAGAATGTGCGACACACTTACCCCAGTGAAAACATCAGAAATAGAAATGGTGAAGTCAACATGAAACTCTTATTCTCAATCATAATTACTGGTAGAATTTGGGGTAATAATGATTTTTTATGTCCCAAAATCCATATATTCAGAGTTAGTTCACAGTATCCAAATGGTTTCCCCACATGAATCACACTTGTAGATTGTGGTAGCTAACAATGGGAATCATAGGTTCACGGAATTGTTAGCATGGAATCTTTCCATACTTTAGGAAGAAAGGGTGATGTTGGGGAATTTGGAATATCTATTTTTTTACATGTAATTATGACTAAATATGTATTTATTACAAGAATAAATCTACAAAAGTCAACAACCTAGAGCCAACGATCACATAAGAAGAGTAAAATTGATACAAAAATCCCACATCATTACGCCCCACCACTACTTCCATCATTTATTCACCTTCTAAGTGATAAAATCTCCTATCACCCTCTACTCTCATTAATATGGTGGTGAATGACACAGTGATGCATCTGTATGAGAAACAAGGGGTCATTCCCACTAGGGAATGGCCCACCAAGACCTTAAGGCGTTATTTTTCACCAACACCACCACCCTCGAAGGGGAACACAAGAAAAAACCACCTGTTGTTCCAATGGTAAATTAATTTAGAAGCTGATCCTTAGAGAGATAGGACAGATCACAGCCCTAAACTAAATAGTTTGGCTATGTTTGATCCATAGCCACAGTGAAAACTTCTTGGGAGCTACCTCAGAGATATAAAACTAATACGTCCAACACCAACATCAGCCAGTCCCTCATGCTGAAGATGGTTTGAATTAAACCCTTCTCAACTGGATTTAGTCCAGAGTATTTTATGCAAATATTTGGAGTTGAATGAGGATACTAACAAATAAGGGGAACCTTATATAGCTCCTATGACCCCTAACGATAATGGAATAGCCCAACATGTACCTACAATAGGTGAACTGGGAAATCTATTTTCTTTCCTTGGATCAAGATCTGAGTCACCTATTAAGAATGATGATTCGACTCCCTAAGTCTTTGAAAACAACAAAATCTATTATCATATAACCCATGATAAGAAAAATCAATGTTGAGGTCTCACCCACACTACAAAAAATTGGCATAGAGTTCCTCCCCATGCCTCCATAATCCAAAGTAGAGTTCCTAATCACTATATTAATAACCAAAGTGCGAGTACTCCCCTTTCCATCACCCAAAAAGAGGAGGTCCTCCCCCCTATACCAAAAATTAGTATCAATGTACTCCCAATGAAACCATCAACCAAAGTAGATTTCCTCCCTAATCCAAAAAATAGTACATAGGTCCTCCACATACTAGTAATATCCAAATTGTATGTCCTCACCACTCTATATAAATCATTAATAAAGACATCCTCATGTCACTACATTCCAATGTGAAGGTCCTACCCATGATGAAAACATTCCATTCCTAAAATATCCATAGTAGGGTTGGAGGGAGAACACCCTTGGTCAGAGGTAGAACCGTAGAAAACATCATGTTATCATCGACCTTTCATATTCCATGGAGAAAGAAGACTCAATGATGGAACCTTCACCCCATTTTCAAGATTATAGGGAAGAATCCTAACAATTAAGGCTCATAATCATGGATTTCGAGGTCTACAGGATACCCGTATGAATTCATATATTCCTGTATATAGAGGATATTCTGGACCCCTTCTAGGGACTTGCAGTGCAACTATCTCTATCACTGCCAGTTCCCTATCTACATCCAAATAATAAGTTAGAGAGATGTAAGGGTCTGGGTTCACTACCTTGGATGATGGTGAGAAATACACTAAGAAACATATGTTTTCTTCCTCCTTCTTTCATGAAACATTGGTGAGCACACCATCCTACGGGGACATCGTGTTAATAATGCATTTTTTCCAATAGAATTCCTAAAATATATTGAATACATGCCTATGTGATAATTCTTACCTAGTAGAGTAGCCAAAAATCTAGTCCTCATTGGTGAATCCACACATATATTTTAAAGTGATAGTTAGGGAATGGGACAACCAAGTGAAAGGCTAATCCTCTAATCAATAGGTTTTGTGGGAGGCTGTGGAGACTGAACACCTGTTATTTGTGTTCTATCCACATGAAACTCCATAACTTTTAATCATGGAGTTCCCCACAAAGGACCATTCAATTGTTTTGTTCCATATCGTATGGGTGAAGTTTACCCACCACCCTCAGCAGTATATGACTTACCGAGGGATCCACAAGCACCTAAACAACATCCAAAAGTAGTGATGAAATGATAAGATCACAAAAACTCTTAGTATCTCAGTGCATTGCATCATATGGTTTGAGCCAGAGTCTATTAAAATTGAATTAAGGGCCTCAATATGGCCCACCAAGCTTTGTAATAGGCATTTCAACATGTACATATTATATGATGGGGGAAGTATGATTCCCTCCATTGTAGAAATATCTTACAGTAGTGAAAGGATCAATAATTAGTCCTATCAACTAAGGATGAATTATCTCCTATAAATACTTCCATGTTAAATATTTTCATTAACAAATCACTAGTGGATCCTAGGAATTTATCCACCATTACAAGGAACAATAGGGATGATCCGCCTCAAGGCGTGCCATAGTACCAAGATGCCCCACAGTCATGAATCTTCACAGTTTAGTAGAAACATGCACATGGACTCAAATCCCCCCCCCCATTGAGAGATTTCTTCCAAATATTCAATTCATGGAAAAAAGGAAAGGGAATTATCAAATCCTCTAACACATCAAATGTTTCACTTAATGTGGATAAAAACCCCATGGTATCAATATTTATCCAGAAACTCAAGGAATAATAATGGTTTACCACCGACCTCATTTCGGAGTGACACTCTGACCCTAAAAATTCCATAGGGGACCCAGTATCTATTCTAGTTGATAACTTTGTCACCAATGGCTAGACAAACAAATTTAAACTCAGTGGCCCCACACATCACATCATGTTAGAATTTTGGGGATATGATAGGTGACCAAGACATCATTATCCTGCCATTTATGATCAGTGTGATCAGTGTGATTATTGACCTCAGTATAAGGGTCATTAAACTCCTCAACTCAATGATAATGTGAATGCATTGGTGGCCAGAGACCCTCACTAAGATTAAATGATAGCTTTTTTTTCCCATGCATTGAGGATCTCGAGAAATGACAGGTGGAAATATCAACTGATGCAAAGTTGTACCCTGCATCAAAGGAAAATGACAAAGAACCCTGAGAGTTTGGTAATCCCAACTTCACATTGTTTAATGGGAAGGGTGTCCCTCTATAGAATCCAAACAAATTTACTTCAAGGTGAGACCCATGGTGTGAACTCTACAACAATATGTGGTTTTTAGATCTGAGGTTTCATCCATACTTTGGAAGGGCATGGGTTCATCTCATATAGCTAGATGCCCAAATTTTCCAGTTTTGGTTGGGAACCCTATATCGATAGTTTCACAATAAGTTAATCTCCACCATGAACAATATTATAATCATAAACCTCTTCAAATGAATGAATGGTCCCATTGAGTGATCCCCCAAATTCTATGCTTTATGGAAAGGACAATTGAACTCACTCAACATGTTTTTGTCCTAGGAATAACCACTCATGATGTGTTTAGAGATTGTCAGGAATGAAATGGATCCAACACTTTTTTCTATGAACTACCATGGTGGATTTCATGAATTATCTAAGAAACTTCTATGCTTGGAAGAAGCCTTATAGAGAACTCTGAAATATTTATTCCAATTTCCCCCTCTGGCTCATGTGATAAGAATAATGAATATAGATACAACCACCACTATGTATGTAGAGGTAAACAAGCTCGTACACCTTCTTCCCCCTCTATCAGATGGGCCATATCAATTTTAGTCCCACCAAAAACATCCTCTCATAGAACAAATCCACCCTGTACTAACTAACCAATAATAGAAAAACTGACAAGAAAATTTAGATCTAGACCCCAATCCTGGCCAGACTTATAGGGTTCCTTTTCCAGGAAGAAAAAACAATGCATATTCCTTCACGAATTCATAGGCCCTAGGATATTTCTTCATTTCTCTAGAGAAGGGAATTATTAAATTTATATATTGAAAGAGACCCGAGGAGTCTCTATTCACTAGTTTCACTAATAATGATCTATATCACTGGAACCTAAAACACACCACCAAGAAATTAATCAGGTTAAACGATTAGATCTAGGACAAAGTGGATCATGGAATAGTCAAGTTGTGTGATGTTTTAGCATAGGAGAAACTAGTCTCCACTAATCCTGATAGTGATAGATTAGGATCCAATGAATGATATCTAGTCTGAAACCATGGGATGCATACATACAATGATTAGTAGGCTCACAAGGCAGTCACCCACTCTAATGCTATTATCTTTTCCCACTTGATTAACCCATAACCTCATATGGTTGTTGTGCCTCCTCTGACCATTGCATATACATATGCGTCACAACCTTACATGTCTTTTTAAAACTTATTTGGATGGCTTAATGGAAATTACATTACCCAAATGATGGGGAAACCATCTCCCACTCTTGGTGACTTCAGGCTTCTAGAGTTTTTAGATGCACAAATGGTCTACCCATCCATCGATTATTATACCAATGATGTGAAGGATTATTCCTTAGTGATCATTATTGAGCTAATGAACTTCTTCATGATGTGAGACAATGAATTCAATGAAAATTCCTCATGTTCCTCTGAATAACATCATAAAAGGAAGGGTAGAGAACACTCAAGCTTCCAGAATGATTAGACATGTTCCTCTAAATAGGTCGTTCACAATATTTAGAGCAAGAAACATTCATTGTGTATAGCTTATCCAGAATAAGCATATTGGTCCAATTTTTCTGGTAAACCACCTCAAATGACTGTTTTAGTTGACAGTGAAACTCAACAAGGACCACATTTTGATTATCCATGTCCAACTCAGGCTAGACCTCATCAAACCGATATTAATATTGAAGATCATCAAAGTATTCTAGCAATCCAGTTGCAGAATATTTCCATCACCATCTAATCCCCCTTAGTTAGACCCACAATGACCACTATGACCTTTTCCATAGAGATACCCTCTATAGGAAAAAATGTTCCCCTTTCATAGAAATATGATGTGCTAAAACACACTGATGTCATACAGTTAATGATTTAGATACCTAAGGAGCTTCACCTATTTATTGATATGTGTGAGGAACTCACTGAATCATTGAAAACCACTATAGTTTGATGATGATGCAACTAACGTTTGGGAGTACTATATAGAAGTGGCAGATAAAGGGGAATGTGAAGCCATCAACTCATTTTCTTTGGATGATGATGGTGTCATCATGAAGTGGGACATATGAAATTGGTTCATCACATGTTAGTTTAATGAAATTTTAATTTTACTGCTCTTTGTGGATATTAGATCCAAGGTCGAACTCATCCAGACTCGAATGATCCATGCATTGGGAATGAAGAAATAAGATCTAACTCTCTCTAACCTAATAATTCAGGTGTATGAAAAGTGTGACTGAAAACTAGGTAAAATGATTTTCTAAAAGTATTAGTTTGTGTTTCTGGGGTCAAGAAACAAATTCATGGAAGTCACATAGAACATAACCTACAACATTCTATTGGGAATACCCTACTTCATTTTCATTTAGTGGTCTGCTTCTCATACAACCTGTGTCCCAAATACTCCCTAAATCATTTAGTAGGAGCAATAAATGGTGATGAATCCACCTTTTACTCTTGTGAGGCCCACTATTTGGATTCTAGGTACTATAAAAGAGAGGGTAAGAAGGTTCATAATAACATGGTTGAGTGCATCAATTCCCCTAATGATCTAACTATTACTTCAATTGATCCTTGGGTAGACTCAAAAAATGTCTTTTTATAATGATTCCATGTTTTAATACCACAATGTTGGACATGGGGGTTTGTTTCATTGTCTCCAAGAAATATAATTTCAGTGTCTTTAATAAGATAGTGTTCCCATAGATTAACTCAAACTCTAACATGAGACATGATAGAATGGTACTCGAATACCCTACTCTTGTGTAGTATTGAGAAGTATTCCCCATGACCACCGATCCATGCAATTTCGACATGTTTCATAGAGAAAGGCTAAATCAATGAAGAGAGACTCATCTATATTTCTTGAACATCCCTATTGGAACTAAATGTTGAGAAATGGATGGAATTGATATGATAGTTTATTTCTCCATATCCTCTACAGAGTAGGAATCCCTCTTCAAGGATTATGTATCTAACATAGTGAACACTAGTGTTTACATTAAGTCAAATGTCATAGATTCAATTACTCCACCCTCGGATTCTTCTATCTCTACTAATGAAGGGGATTTGGAAAATTCTACTCCTTCATTTAAAGAGGATGTCTCCACTAATTTTGATGAGTTCACCTTGGTGAATCATGGTACTAAAGACGATCTAAGACCAACACTAATCCCTGAACCCATGTATCTATATGAGAAACAATATTATATGGTCTTCCTAAATTTTCACTATGATGTATTCCCCTAGAGAAATGATGAGATGCTAGATCTAAATGCTCAGGTCTCCGTTCATCATCTTGGCCTCCCAGTGGGTCATTATGGGTTAAAACAGCCTCCCGGAGAGATGAACCCCTCTCATGGTGATATGGTCAAGGTCGAGTTCAATGATATAATCCACGACAAATTTTATATGTAATTCCAATATCCCAAAAGACCATCCCACATTATCCTAGTTAGGAAGAATAATGGGTATATTAGATTTTATATGGAAATTTGTGACTACATATTTCATTGTAAAAAGGATGATTTTACCCCTGTAGTGATAGAGATATTGATTTATAATATAATAGTGTTTTAGTCACTCTAATTCGTGGATTTATGCTTAGGAAATAATTTGATCTATTTTTCCCCTAATGCTAAGATGTACACTGCCTTTTGGGTACCGCAAGGGACTTTCTTTTAGCAGGTGATTCTTTTTGGCTTGAAAAATGAAGGATCCAATTGTCAACATTCCGTGAAACAAATTTTTAATCCTATTTTCAAGACATTGGTGAAATGATATATGAATGAATTTTGGGTAAAATCCCACCATTATTTAGATAATATTAAGGATATTGAGGAAGTGTTTAGATTGCTTCACCCCCAGAACATGATGATGAACCCTTTAAGGTTTGAATTCAATGTCACTTGTAGGAAATTTATTAGATTCATTTTAATGTGCATAGGAGTCTATATTGACCCATAGAAGATCAATTCCTCTAATAAAATCATCCTCTAAGAAATATTTTAGAATTTCATGTCCTCAAAAGCCACTTAGTATACATATGCTCATCTATTGTCTTTTCCTCCAAACTTTTCTTTTCCTGAACCAATAATTTTCAAGCCCTCATCATTACAAAATATTATTATATCTTCTTTATCATACCTGATTTAATTCACTAGATCCTTATTTTCCATCATATTGAAAGTGAACCCATTGTCAGTGATCCATATCCCAGTGCAATCTGATGCCTCGAGTGTAATTTCTGCAACTACCGCTTTCTTGAATTTCTATTTTTGACCCAAGTATTTGACTTCATACCCACCATGGAATGATAATATTTATCTTCTTTATCATGTGGTGGACCAAATTCAAATTCCATGGATTCAAATCAATTTTGAATTTCCAACACTCTTGATGATTCATTTTCCTACTTCTTTTGGACAAATTCAATCTACATCAGCACATTTCATTCCATTGTTGATGTGCAGTATCTTTAAATATGTTGGAATCCTTTACACCTGAATAAAATACCATCATATGATGTCCTGTAATTTTGAGTATTATACAATCACCTTCGTTTGTCATGTTCCCTTTGGTACCTCTTTTTTACGGATTATACATTTTTTGAATGTCCCATCTTACCACAACAATAAAATCTTATGTGGGGTACATTCATGTTTGGAGATAATGGACTACAAGTTGTGCCTTGTATTCTCAAAATCTTCTGATTCTACTTCATACCTAAATTGATTTTCAATCATGGAGTGGGTGCTTGTTGTATTAAATGAACCATTACTGCTTTCTATTTTTGATTAGTCCCTATCCCAGCCTTATCATTCAGAATTTGTTTTTTGCTTCTATTCTGATGGTACACTTTTCTCAAATATCATCTTCTCTATTGCTTGTATGACCTTCTTTCCTAGTATTTTTTCCAGATCTTCAATTATTAGTCACACACTGATGACTTCATCTTTTATTTTTTCGATACTTTTGAGTTGACCTTTTCTCGTTTCAGTAAAACTATCAATTTCTATTTTATGTTCTTCAATTTTGATTTTCTACTCAACCACCATTTCAGGGATTTCTAGCATTGAAGAAACTAGATTTTCAATTTCTACATTCATATTTTAAATCTCTTATTACTTCATCTTCATAAATATTTTATCATCATGAACAACTTTGTTATTGTTCTTTGTTTTGGATCTCAAAATGTCCACCTCTTAAAGAGAAACATCTTATTCAGCCTGAAGATCATCCTTTCCTTCAATTTTTCCTTCATCATTTTCACTTTCTTCTCATATTACTATATTTCTAACAACTACAAATAAATTATCTAATTTTTTATCCCGACAGTCTTCCTACTCTTCTACCTCAGATTCTTCAGAAATTTCATCCTCTTTTTAAAGAAGATTCATTTGTTTGACAAACATTCTCTTATTAATTATCCTTCCATTATGAATTGATGAATTATTTTTTGGGGGATTTCTTCGTTATCTTTATTTTCATCATCAAACTTAGTAGCACACTTTATTTCCAAATTCCCAATATTTTCACATAAAAAGCATGAAAACAGAATATTACCTTTGAACATCCCTTTCCCCTTTGTAGATTTGAGGAGATAAATGACATGACATCATCCATATTATCCTCTTTAAGACTATCTTCAAGAGAGAAATTTTTCATGGCCTTAAATGCCACTTCCATAGACTTTCCCTTTTCCAATGCATCTTTTTTCTCTTTTCTCATTTCATGTGCTGCAAGGGTACTATGTGGGTTATCTAGTGTTAGCTATTTTGTGTCTTTGTCTATCAATACTGAAACTTTTTGATTCAACTACGGAGGAATTTTCCTCAAAAATCATTTCCCAATTTTTATATATTCAATGACTTCTCCCTGACCCTGCATATCTTCCACAATAATATTTATCTTGTTAATGAATGCATCAACAGTCTTATTGGGATTCATTCTGAGATCATCATACTTGTTCCATAGAACATACAACTTTGCTTCTCAGACTTTTTTGTGACCCTCATAAATGTTCAAAAAAAATTCCCACATTTCAATTGATGTTTTACAAGACATCAACACTATATAAATTTCATTTTTTAGGGAACCCCCTAAACCATATATCCATTTAGCATCAGTATCCAATTCACTTAATTCAGCATCTAATAAATCACTACTAATAATGTCAACATATATTCCACGCATAGCTGTTGTGATGACATCTATCCCAACTGATTGGAATTAGTTTTGCATCTGATTCTTCCATAGTTTAAAATAATTTCCTTGAAAGATAGGAATTCCTTTATAATTTACCACCTCAAATTATTCTTCTTGAGAGAGGGCCACTGACTTTCAACCTTTCATCCTGATACCAATTGTTAATTCCACTAGGTTGAATACACTGAGAGATGGGGGTGAATCAGGGTATGAGAGATTAAAACATTCTCCCATTGGGATCTTGTTTCGTTGTAAAAAAACTATATTCTCTCTTCCTCCCATAGAAATATACAAACAAATATGAAATCATACACATTACACAATGATTTTTATTTGGTTCACCCTCACTGGGCAATATCCAAGGTGCATATAATGGCAATGTGTTGATGTACTAAATTCACTAAGGAGAACTGCTAGTAATGTGTACAATGTTTTGGATAGACATGTTATTCCTAGGATTATTGACTATACAAGGTTTAGGGTCTGCTCACTGCATTCCCAAGGGTCACTCCCTATGCATCTTTCTCTGGCTCACTGCCTATGGAAAGGGTCACCGTCTTCCTCTTCCTTGGATCACTTCTCTTGGAAAGGAATCCATTCATTGTTTGTTGACGTGTAGGTCAAACCCAGTTTATGGACATGTAGGTCCCTTCATTTTTATGAATTTCTATATCCTCAACTATAGGAAGATGTTGTATTAATGTTCTGTTTTCACCCGCAGATGAAGTCTACCTTCCCGGGTACTGAAATATACCCAAAAATACATTCACAAACTAATTCAAAACTCTCACAAGATTCCTTTTACAAATCACAAACCACTTTATTCCACCTAAAACTGTGTATTGGGTTTAGTACGTATTCACCTCCTCTGTGTATTGCTGTCTCCACTGCCGTGAACCTCCCTTCACAGGCGAAGTGCCTCCACCTTCACGATCATGTGCTGCTTCCACATATTGATTCCGCGAACCTCATATGAGAACCACCCTATCCCCGTGAACTATTATCTATTTGCAGACTACATTCGCTTCTACATACTGGATCTCTCCCTCAACGCACTACTTTCGTAATTCACTCTCTCTCATACTAGAGACTCATTTTCCGCATACTTAGTATTAAGAGGATACAACATTTCGCTTAACTCCTTCGACAAAAATACTTCCATGCGACCCAATCTAGCCTTCGTGATGTTACCCCTCTAGAACCACCTTCGGGATTTTCCAAAATCCAAGACCAAAATATTTTTTCTAATGATGTTAAATCTCCACAGTAATTAGTGGGGTTATCGATTCTCAAATAGGCAAAAATATCCGCTTAATCCGCTAAATCAATATTTACTAAATATTTAATCCAGCCTCCACCAAGTACTAATCATTCTATCACCGCGAACTAGAAGCCATCCGCAAACCTTCATTCATATGCACTTTGCATACCGCCTTTACTATTATGTGGTAATTCTCTTATGTCGATGGAACTCCAACCGCATACTATTCCTTCCTCTGCAATGAACTGTTTTTGGTTTTGTGATCCACTTCCACATACCGTTTCATCCACTCCATGTACTATTCCTAGAACATGGTACTTGTCCCATGAATTACGGTACATGGTTACCCAAAATTTCCAAATTTCTTCAATGTTATTCATACAAATAACTCCTTTTAAGAAATCCTTCCTTTAAAAACATCAAACTCCCAACATTGAGGCTAATTAATTTGGAAAACACTGGCAAACTATACCACCTTAAATAATTGTCTTCAGAGAACATCAACCATACTTATTTACAGCCATCTGGAATATTCAACAAACACAACCACACCCAAAACACATCGAGAGGACACCTTGGGGAATTTCTCCCAACAGTCACCCCTTTGGGTTTGTTGACAACTCTTCTCATAAAAATTCAACAAATTAGGATACCTTATTAAAACTCCTTCAATTATCAACCACCATTCACTTCATGTGACTAAAATAGCGGTCAATGATTTAATCAACACATACTATAAGCCCACATGAGCCATGATCTGCATGGTAATCAAGATTACAATGAAAATTTCATCAATAAATCACTTCATTTATCACACGAAGTGTTGAAACCACACTGTTACCAATAAACGACTTTCATCACAAACATTATCCATCATGATATCTAATCATCAATTTATCACTTATACAATAATCAAAATTAGTACTACCCCTATGTTAAATCTCTTATAAATAGCTTCATCACAGCTTCAACTCTCACTATCTCACTACTCCACTTAACAGCTTCTCCCCATGTCTTTATTCCCCAAAGAATAGTCACACATTCTCCCTCTTTGTCAATGAACCCAAAGGACACTTCATATTTGTCTGTGACAAGGTAAAGAACACATATCAACACATTAGGGAAAGACACATCATACCTTGGGGATAGTGGGTCCCACATCCACACTTTCTCAAGTACGGAAAGTTGAATGGCCTCCCAGATCCCATCGATTAATTTTAAATTATTCTTTGCGTAAGGCCTTTGTCTGAATGTCTACAACCAATTGTTCTATATGGATATACTCTAACTTCAAAAGCCCTTGATCCACCTTCTCCTTGATAAAAAGATATTTTATTTCAATTTTCTTTGTTCTTGAGTGATGGACTATATTTTTTCAAAGATATATAGAACTTGAATTATCAAAAAGGATTACAATTGGAGATTTCACTTCAATCCACATATCTCCAAGTTTCTTCTTCATCCACAGTAGTTGTGTGCATGCTTGAGTAGCCATAATGTATTCAGATTCTATAATGATCAATGAAATGAAATCTTGTTTCTTGCTTATCCATGAAATACACACCCCTCCAAGATAAAAGGCATGTCCTAATGTTGATTTCCTATTTTCTGTTGAAGCAGCCCAATTTGCATTGGTATATCCCAATAATTATACTTGAGATATTTAATTATACATAGCCAAAAATACATTGTGCCCTTGATATGCCAAATAATTATTTTTATTTCAATCATGTGTCTATCCATAGTATTTCTTTTATACCTTTCTTCTTAGCATGTGGAAAACACAATATCTGGCCTTTTCACTGTCAGGTACAACTAACTTCCAATGATTTTCCAATATTCGATGGTATTAACTGTGTTTCCTTCATCATCCCATGATAGTTTCGGCCGAGTAGCAATCAGAGACTTCATATCATTGGAATTATCTATACCAAATCTTCTTAAAACTTCTTGGGAATATTTTCATTGAGAAATAAAATTGTCGTTATTTCCTTGTGTCACCTATAAGATAAGGAACAATTTCAGGTCACCAATAATAGACATTGCAAACTCAATTTTCATGAATATAAAAAAATATCTGCATTGTGCTTCATCTTATCCACCAAAGATTATGTCATCGACATAAACCAACACCATCGTCCTTTGACTATTTTCATTGTTGAAATACAATTTTTAATCAACTACAACACATTGATAACTAAGCTTCTTTATAAATTGATCATTCCTCGAATACCATGATCTTGGTGCTTTCTTTAAACCATATAGATCCTTCATCAGTCGAGAAACCATGTTCCCATCTTCATGAATGAGAAAACCATCTGGTTTCTCAATGTACACTTCTTCTTCCCGATCTCCATTCCGAATTACTGACTTGACATACATCTAGAATACCTTAAACATTTTTGTACTGATATGGCCAGGAATAATCTGATTTTCTCTATCTTGGAAACAAGTGGAAATGTCTGATCAACATCAATACCCTCTATTTGAGAGTACCCTTTTCACACTAGGAGTGCTTTATTTTGAATGACCACACCATCTTCATTAATTTTTTTGTGAAACCCCACATTGCTCTGATAATTTTCTTATATGCTGGTCTTGAAACAATTTCCCATTGTTTGATTCTTCATGATTTGTTTAAGATCTTCATTTATTTCTTGAATCCAATTCTCATCTACAGCTGCTTCATCAAAACATTTAAGCTTAACTTTTGATATGTATGATACTTGTTGTAGATACTTCATCCTCCCTGTTTACATTGGTGTTGTCTGATCACCAATTATGTTCTTCCTATAAATTTAGGATATACTTTCTAGTCTTTGTGAAAATAGTAATTTTTTCTCATCATCTAAGCGATCTTCTGAATCATCCTCTAGAGCTCCAGCATCTCCTGACCTTCTCATCTCTTCATCACTATCCTCCTGAGCCCGATCATACATTTGATGAAGATTTTGTTCATTCTCTACTATAGTCACATTATTACTTGAAGTTATCTTTCCTATCCACTTATTGAAGCATTTATATTCTTTGGTGTTCTTTGAGTTTCCAAAAAATATTCCTTCATCACTATAGGATTCAAATGTCCAATGTTTCTCCTTATTGAGAATGAATAATTTAAATCCGAATATTTGGAAGTACGTCAAAAAAGAATTCATTCCATACCAAAATTTATATGGATTATTATCCACTTTTGTACAAATTAAAGCTATGTTTTAAGTGTATACTAATATTAGTATTGGTTCTTTCCAAAATTTCTCTAGAAGGTCTTTTTTAATGATCCTTGTTCTGGCCATGTTGTTAACAGTCCGATTTCTTCTCTCAATAACTACACTCTACTCTGGAGTCCTTAATGCTGAAATATAATGCCTTATCACATGTTTTTTGAGATAATACTCTACTTGGATATTTTTTAACTCTGTTCCTTTATCTGTTTGAATTGTTTGGATTTTTTGACCAGGCATCTTTTAGCATTCCCATCGATATCTTGTAATGAAAACTCACACTTCAGATCTGTGGGTGACTATGGATACCAATGCCTTTCTTCTATAGTCATTGATGAAAAGAACATAATATCTCCTCCCGTAAATATCCCATGTAAAAATTTTCCCACACACATAAATATTCACCAACACAATAAATCTTGTTGAATTTTTCTCCTTTGGATTATATTTCATTCGAATGATCTTCCCCTGTTGATAGGCATCGTCATATAAGCACGATCATAAGACTATCTAGGAATATTTAGAGTTACATTTTATTTCATCAGATCTTCCAAGAAACCTTGACTTATGTCGACAAGACACTTATTCCATAATATGTTTTATTCATCGTTGGTCAGAAAGCATATATCTTCTTCTCCACTCAGGAGGTAGAGAATCCCTTTTTTATGCTTTCCCTAAAACACAACATCATTATACATTTCATTGATGAGACATAATTTCATGAAAAAACTTATGTCATACCCTCAATCACACAATTGTATGATACTAAGAATATTGGGACTAAGCCCCTAAACAACCAAGACATCTGCTTGTCTCATGTATTTTCCTCAAAACATGGGTTTTCTTGAACCAATACTTTTCAAGCCCTCATCCATACCCAATATTATGATATCTTCTTTATCATACCTGATTCCAGTTACTAGATCCTTATTTCTCATCACATGGGATGTGCATCCACTATCAATAATCCATATCCCAGTGTGATATGATTCCTTAAATACAATTTCTACAACTGGAGCTTTCTTGGACATTCTCTTTTTGACCCAAGTCTTTCACTTCATACCCATTATTAAATGATAATCTTGATCTTCCTCTTCATGTGATATACCAACTTAAACTTCTAAGGATTCAAATCAATTTTGAATTTCTAGCTATCTTGATGATACATTTGACTGCTTCTTTTGTAAAAATTCAGTATGCTTCAGCACATTCCTTTCCATTGTTGATGTGCAGTATCTTTTCATATGTTCGAATCATTTACACCTGAAACAAATACCATTTGATGATGGTCTTGAATTTTGAGCTCTATACGATCACTTTTGTTCGACTTGTTCCCTTTAGAATCTCTTTGCTATATAACATAATTTTTTAGAATTTTCCATC
The DNA here is from genome assembly GCA_963277665.1 of Viscum album. Lineage (NCBI taxonomy): Eukaryota > Viridiplantae > Streptophyta > Magnoliopsida > Santalales > Viscaceae > Viscum > Viscum album. Next base: position 1,882,321,547 of record OY728153.1, read on the forward strand.
TTACCACAACAATATAATCTTATGTGGGGTATATTACTTTGTGGAGATGATGCACTACAAGTTTTTCCTCATATTCTATGAATCTTATGATACTTCTTAATACCCAAATTGATTTTCAATCTTGAAGTGGGATCTTGTTTTCTTACTTGAACCATGACTTATTTGTGTTTTAGATCAGTCCCCATGGGAGAATTATCATTCATAATTTGTTGTTTCTTCTGTTCTGATAGACCACTCTTCTAAAATCTCATATTATTTGTTCCTTGTATGACCTTATTTCCTGGCAGTTTCTCGTTATCTTCAATTTTTCATCATATACTGACAACTTTCTCTTCTATTTGTTTGATACGTTTGATTTGATCTTTTCTAGTTTCTAACAAACTATAAATTTCTATTTTATATTATTCAATTTTGAGTTAGTACACAACCAACTTTTTAGGGACTTCTGGCATTGAAAACCTTATCTTTTCAATTTCTGAATTCACATCAGAAATCCCTTCTTCTGTCTTCTCTATATAGTATTTATCATCATGAACAACTTTATTGGATTTCTTTGTTTTGGATCTCAAAATGACTACGTCTTAAATACAAGATTCTAATTCATCTTGAAGACCAACCCTTCCTTCGATTTCTCCTTTTACATTGTCACTTTCTTCCTTATTACTGAATTTCTAACTTTTAAAACCAATGCATCTATTTTTGGATTCCTTCAGTCTTCCAACTCTTCTGCTTCATATTCTTATAAACTTTCATCCTCTTTTTAAAGAAGATTCCTCTTTATGAAGAACATTCTCATAGTAATTCTCCTTCTGTTATCATATTATGAATACTTATTTTGAGGTATTTCTTCATTATCTTCATTTTCATCATCAAACACCTTAGGAAACGTTGTTAAAAATTTCCAAATATTTTAACATCGAAATCAAGAAAACATAAGATTTCCTTTGAATTTCCTTTTTCCTCTTTGCAGATTAGAGGAGATAAATGACATGACATCAACAATATTGTCCTCCTTAGGAAAATCTTCAAAAATGATATTATTCATGGCTTTAAATTCCACTTCATCAGGAATTCATTTTTCCACTGTATCATTATCATCATTTCTCATTTCATGTGCTATGATGGTACTATGTAGGTTATCTAGTGTCAGTTCTTTTGGGTATTTGTCTTCCAATACTTAAACATTCGGATTGAACTGAGTTAGAAGTTTCATCAAAATGTGTTTTCTATTTTTTAAATATTTAATGTATTCTCCAAGACCCAACATATCTTCCAATGTAATATTTATCCTATCGGATAATGCATCAACAGTCTCATTGGGATTCATTTTGAGATCCTCGTACTTGTTCCATAGAACATGCTTCATTGCTTCTCGGAATTTTGTGCCTGCCTCATAATTGTTCGACCAAATTTACCACATTTCATGTGATGTTTTACAAGACATCACCTTCGTATAAATTTCATTTGATAGGCCCACCCCCCAAAGCATTTATCCCTTTATAATCAGCATCTAATTATCTTATTTTATCATATGATAAATCACCACTATTAATGTCAGTTAATATTCCATTCATAGCTACTACGATGATATCCATCCATACTGATTTGAAGTAGTTCTGCATCTGATTGTTCCATAATTGAAAATTATTTTTGTCAAACATCAGAATTACTTTATTACTGAACACCTCCATTTCTTATTCTTGATACGGAAACAATGACTTTTAACCATTCACTCTGATACCAATTGTAGGATCCACTAGGTTAAATACCCTGAGAGGGGAGGGGTGAATCAGGGTATGACAGATTAAAACTTTTTCCCATTCAGATCTTGTTTCATTGCTAGATAAAACTCAATTCCCTCTTCCTCCAATAGAAATATAAAAATGGATATGAAACCATGAATATTACATAATGATTTTTATTTGGTTGACCCACACTGAGCTATGTCCAAGAAGAAAACAACGAAAATGTGTCGATGCTCCAAATTCACTAAGGATCATTGCCAAGTAACTGTTCAGGCTAGATCTTCTATGCCTAGGCTTACTGGATTTACAAGGTTTAGGGTCTTCACACTAAATTACCAAGGGTTACTTCCTATTACTTTTTCTCTATCTCACTTCTCGTGGAAAGGGTCACCATCTTCCCTCACTGATCGTGGAAAAGAATCCACTCACAATTTATCGATGTGTAGGTCATACACAGTTTAGGAATATGTAGGTACCTTAATTTTCATGAATTTATACATCCTCATCTATATGTTGATGCACTGTTCATGTTTGGCTTTCACAAGTAGATGATGTCCATTTTCTGGTGTACAACTGGATAACGGAAAATAATTTCCCAAACTGATTCGAAGGTATCACAAGCTTCCTTGTGCAAATCACAAACCACTTCATTCTACCTGAGTACAGTGTAGGAGGTTTGGTATGTGGTCAGCTCTTCTGCGTACTACTATCACCAGTACTGTGAACTGCCATTCGTCCATGGAGTGCCTCCACCTTCACAATCATGTACCACTTCCGCATAACTATTTCGCGAACCTTGTTTTTTGAATCACCCTCTATTTGCGAACTATTTTCTATTCTCATACTTACTATTCTTCCATGTACTGGAGTTCTCCATCTGCGTACCACTAGAATAATTCACTCTCTCGCATACTGGAGATTCCACCTCTCCGTACTGAGTCTTAATAGTATACAACTTTCTAATTAACTCCTTCTTCAGAAATCCTTCCGTATGAACAACTCTAGCCTTAATGGGATTATCCCTCTAGAACAGCCTTCAATCATTGCAAAAATCCCAGATCAAAATATGATTTCTAATGATGTTAAATCTCCACAATAATCAGTGTGGTTAGGGATTCTTATATAAGAAAATATGTTTTCTTAAACAATGAAATCATGATTTACTAAATCTTCAATCTAGCCTCCACCACATACTAATATTTATATCACCATGAATCGTAAGCCATCTGTGAACCATCATTCATACGCATGATACATACTATGTTTGCTTTTACCAGGTTGTTCTCTTCCATCGATGGCACTCTAACCATGTACTGCACCTTCCTCTACCACGAACTATTTTCAGTTTCACAAACCTTTGCCACGTACCATTTCTGCCACTCCACATACCATTCATGGAACATGGTACATGACCAGTGAATTATGATACATGTTTCTCACCCTTTTCATATTTTATTCAATGTTATTCATAACATTCACTCCAATAAATATATCCTTCCTTTTCCATCCTCAAAATCTCTATTTTGGAGTCCTATAAATATTGAAAACACTGGGAAACTATGCCACCATAAAAATATGTCTTCGTAAAACACCAACCATACTTATTTTCGGTCATCTGGATTTTTCAACAAACACAACCACACACAAAACATACCGATAGGATTCCTTGAGGGATTTTTTCACAACAAATTTCTTGTGGAAAATTAGAGGGTCATTACCCCCCACCTCAGATGATGATAACCAACAATTATCCCAACTGGCTACTGATATTTCTATTCCAGATTCCTATAGTCCTCACGGTAAAATATATTATTTGATATATTACTTTCTTGTTGATAATATACATTTACTTATTCCACCACCATACCGAGCTAAGCGTCAGTGAATCCTTCATCATTTAGCGTAATTTACCCTCTAGAGTGGGCATAACTTATGGAAAACTATATATGGATGTGGGATTAATTGAATTATATTCTTTTGTATCTAATGATATAAAATACCTCAGGTTATGAAATAGGTCCATACTAGATCTTGTGACACTCATCAAGTGGGATTAAAGATCTACAACCAAATTCAGATGTTGGGTTAATTCTGCCCCACCATGGTACATGACTGTATTGATTTCTCTAAGAGGTGTCATGCATGTTATATGACTAAAAACATTGTTCATCGACCACCATGAGTTTCTCCACACCACCCAATAATCATGGACCTATTTAGTTTGGGTACTCGACATTGTAGGGACATACCCCCCAACAAATTTTAATGTGTAGGTTTATATTTACTGTAAATGAATTATTATCTAAATAGGAATAAGTGGTTCCACTCAAGGAAGACAAAACCCAAATTGTGATCAAGGTCATGAGCTCCCACATCATCAATTGATTAGGATTTCCATACGCTATTCTCATAGACAACGGAACCAAATTCTAGGAATCCAATATAAATAAACTATATACCAATTAAAACACCTATTCCTTACATACTTCTCACTACCTTGTACAGGAAAATAGGCATATAACCACTTTCAAAATGTCCCTTTGTATAATATTTCTAAAAATGGTGGTCCATAAAAAAAGAGTTGGTCGGACAATCTCTCTAATTCCATCTATACATTTCAGGGAATGAAAAAGAGTTCCATTTAGGTGACCTGATACTACATGGTATATGAAACTAAAGTATTCTCATCCATCAATATTTAGTTTATATTACATTGAAAAACTATTTATAACCAGGAGATCAAAGAAAATATGGTAGAAGAATGTTTAGATTTGATGGAGGAACTCAATGAAAATAGGTTGTTGGAATTTCAAAACCTAGGGAGGCACTAGAACCAGATAATAATAGTATTCATCATGATGTTTTTCATATGATCCTTCCACATGGGTGACGTGGTATTGGATATCACAATGTTAATGATACCCTGAAAGAATCCAAAAATAATTGGAGACCATATGGGAAGGACCATACATCATCCATAATGTCTATTGCAATGTATCATACTCTTTGATCACCATGGAAAGAGAGCATATCAAACCTCCAATCAACACTGTGTTCCTCAAGTAGTACATCACATGAAGCACTTTGGACCAGTAAGTACGATCTTAAACTATTTGCAATGGGGCTGATTTAAATAACCTAAAACTAACAACATCACTATGGTCCATGCAATAAAAAATTAAACCATTTTCAATACGTCTGGGATTTATGACCATAAAATAATAGTAGAATCATGGTCCAAGTAATATGACCATAAACAATATTCATGGGTTAGAGCTCCATGACTATAAACTAATAGCATCATTTTTGTTCAATATGTACAACCTCAAACTGTTTTCAATGAGTCTAATCTTTATGGCATTAAACTAAAAGGAATGATGGTCTAGTAAGTACGTCCATAAACTACTTGAAATGGGTCTAAACTCTATGGACTTATAATAACAACATCCTCATTGTCCAGACAATATGAACTTTAAACAATTTTTAACTTCTCAAAGATTTGTGACCTAAAAATAAAATATCTCTTTTCCATGAATTATGCCCTTCAACTATTCATAACTACCTTTAGGATGTATTAATGTGGAACGAAACCTTCCAGATAACATTAAAATTAGATTTACATTTTTTATTCCTCTATAATATCCTCAAAGATCTTTTCTATGTCCCGAACTCTATGACCATAAACTAAAAGACCTTGTCCAATCATTATGACCTTATATAACATGTGTTCGTCCTCCTTTTCCCCTCATTTTCATAGTTTGATTATATAGAACTATGGGTGGATTAATTACCATTTATATAAAATATATAGTGGACCATATACCTTTTTTTGTTCTATCCATGAAATCACTGAAAAAAATCCATTACCTACAATTCTACTTACACAATATGATCATATGGGCATCATCTTTGGGTAAATCCCCATTCATATTCCTTGAAATATTAGCTGGAAGAGATTCCCTCAAACTAAACATGTGAATAAAATGAAAACGCATCTCAATGTGTATTCCCAACCAATGTCCCCAGTGGATGATTATAACCTACAATCTTACCCCATATAAAATTGTGATTCCTCATATGAAAAGTTTGGGATGATAACAAAATACCTCATATAAAACCTGTATTCCTAATATGATCAGTATGTGGTGATCACAAAATTTTCCCATATAAATCCATGATTCCTCATAATTCATGATAATCTGATATCCTCACTGGAGAGGATGATACCACTCCGGCATTGATCTCTTACCTCTCTACTTTCAAGAACTATGTGTGGATTTATTACAATCCTCTTATGATATGTAGTGACTCTCAGAAATCTAATCCCACACCCAACCTTACCATTGAATCATTTTGTGAAATTTCCCCTTTGGGTGAGTCTTTATTCTCACATGCCATCATGGTTTTTAGGTGTTTTTGAGAAAATCATGGGATGGATCATAGGGCACAAAATATTCCCTCTCACACATTCTCAATTTCTACTTCTAAACATAACACTTATTTTGATTTGGATAATCTTCATCCTCTAGATCTGAATAGGCTCCCTAACATTAATGCTTCTATTCCACACTGGATCACCTTCTATACTAGGATCATTCCTTTAAGTATCATTAGTAATGAATAGAAGAACAAATATTTTTAACTCAGTTAATGGGCAATCCTTCAATTTTTTACCTCCTTATAAAACGAAGAGGGTAGAACCTGTGTTTCGAGCGGGGTCAATAGTTTCTATTATCTATCTAGTCATTCCCCTTTCACTATACGGGTAATTAATGTTTCAATATCCCTCACAATATTTTTTGGTAACTTTATCCCCTCATTATGTTCTCTCCTATAGATAATGGGAACTATAAACCACTTCTTTTTTCTCACTTAAATCATGGATCACTTGATCTTAGGATTTGGGATGATGCTTTTCCAGAATAATGGTTTAGATGCTTTAGATACCCGTTGGTCCAAGAATAATTAATTCAAATTGTGTGTAATTAATCTAGGGAATACATCATGTGATGTCAAGCCTCTTTATAAACTTATTCATGTCAGGTCCCCTCCATTTCATTCCATGTATGCTCTTTTGAAATGACATAATCCTTGGTCCAGAAATTATTACCATTAAAATATTTCCCTACCTTATATTTAAAACTATATGACCTTAAAATAGTATCATAAGTCCCATAATCATGAATTTAAAATTTGTGTAAGTCCCCCTGGGAGTTTATTGGGTAGTGTCAGGTCTTTTTGGATGTAAATTCATGTTATGTTTTAACTCCTCCATGTTATACATAACATTTTCAATGCTCACCATATGTTACAAGCATGAAGATCTAAAATAATAAGGTAGTTTTCTTAGGGATATTTTTTTAGAATTGTGTGGGCTCATAGAATTGTCATTATATTTGGTTTACCTTTTCCCCATGTGAAACATACCCTTTTAGTCTCAAAATCCAATGGTACAAGAATTATGAAATAAAAATATTTTTAATTGGGCCAAACATAATGAACTTAAAATATGATCCAAATGTACATGTCACATGCCACTAAACTATATGACTAAGCATCAAAATAACATGAAATTAAATTGTTCGATAAACCATCCTCAACATATTATCTTAAATTTTTTCCATAATCATTATTTCAGGATGTTAAATGATGATACATCTTAGGACCATACCAAAGAATCCATTTCCTCTGGTGACATTAACCTACCACATCGTTCATGTTATTCAACAGTCACTTGTAATCTAAGATGATTCTTCTCTTCGAAGATGAGTCTGAAATTTTTTCAGACCAATATGCTTACCCAATGTTCTCAAATGTACAGTGGCATAATTACATGTTTTTTGAACTGAATTTAAACATTACATCACTTCATCTCCATCCCTCACATGTCCCTTTGACTAGATAATCATCATCCTCTACATCGGAATGATCGCCCCTTAATGAAATCGGACCATGCCTTACTAGCTAACCTATCGTCCATTTCACACACGCCAAAATACTTTTGACACAATTTTAATATATGATATAGGTTTTGAACAAGGTTAGTTGTCAACCCTATGTTTTTCCTAATCCTAGAAAAATTAGATAATGAATGTGGTTTTTCAAGAATGGATTTCAATTTTAATCCTTCATTACACCACCCACTTTTTGTTGTATATCATGGGAATCTTGATTCATGATTTTATTCTACTTGTTGGGGTATAATTCAATTCCCCTACTATTACCCCATTTGTATATAATCTTGTGTTGATAAGGTAAGTCCTAATCTGAGAAGTACATGTCCTCCATTCATTACCCTTCTCTGACCAGAAACATCTTGTGGTCAATAAAAAAAATTATACCTTCAGTTCTTGGAAACTATCTCTCTCTCTCATTTGAATGAAAAATCACACGGTTGCCTCTTATTTCTCACACTGAGCATGAATTATGTGGGATTAGGTATTTCATGTTGGTTGTTTTATTAATTTGATTGAGTTGAAACAATAAAAGTGAGATAAAATAATCATGTCTATCCATATGAGAGGTTAAAAAACATTAGTAGTTTGTGAGGGTAATCAACACAATGGATTATATCTTTTATTATAGAAACAAATACCCCTATAGATCTACATCAATGATAGAGTTTTCTAGCTTAGAAAGCCTATGATTCTTGGCCCCCTGTATTTATTGTATCCTCAAGATCTCTAATTATTCCTCATAATCAATGGGAATATACAATCATCACTAATTCGTAAAAAATGATGCACATCCCAGAACGTAGCAATCTAATACACCACCTCATATGTGTGAGACTCAACCAATACCAGTTGAAACCTCAACTACAAAATGGTCTCTTATTTTGTAGGGACATATTACATAACCTGTTTCACCATCCCCTATAGACATTGAATTTCTTTATTGGCCGTATACAGCATCCTAGTGCCATTATATTTCTCCATGATTCAGGAAACATAAAATTGTTGATTGTCTTCATGCACCTTCTCAGCAAGGTAGCCACAATCTAGTTCTTAGAGAGTTCTAGAATCCACCCTTATAGATCCTATGTTGTGTAGCCAGTAGTAGTGGGACCCCATTTGAATCACCATGCATAGCTCTAGAGTTTCAATGATGAAGTGTCTTACACTCCTCCAAACCCTTCCCAAGATGATGTGACTTAATTCCTCTGTGTCAGACCCTAGATCTTATAGTTCATCATGTGGAACAAGTTCATACTACTGGATAGTCACGATGACTGAAGTATCAGGTCAATCTTCTAGTATCCTCTCTGATTATTTAGTCACTAGATCAAGAGGGGACCATCTTCATCTGAATATTCATTGGAAGCACCACCTATACTAGCCTCAAGATCCCCCCCCCCCTTCAGAGGCACCACCACATACATGATAGGATCCCCTATCTGGATTAGGGCTTGGTAAATTTATATTAATATCTCCAAAGAAGTTGGAATAGACTTTACGGTATGTTACTGAGGTTAACAAGCTATGAACTCTTTCTAAGAGCACACACTCTCGAGCACTTCTTGAAAAAACATATGACGGTCAGTTTGTCCCGTGATGAAATATCAGGTAGGAATGTATCATATAAGGGAGAACAACGTATAGAGGGAATGAATTTTGGAATGAACATTACAGAGAGAATTTACATAGAGTTCTACCAAAAGATACCCCTCAACACTTTTTGGCACTTAATTGACTAGAAATACCCCCACCAGTGTTGGTGGGGTGGAAGATGCACAAGAGAAAACAAATATGTCAATGTGATATAATAAAAGAGATACATGAATTTCTAAAAAAATATTGGTTGATTCAGAGTTAGTATTATCCTAAGAGAGAGTCATCTAGAAGATGATTTTCCATGATCAGCCATCCTCGATTGAAGTAGACATCGTAGTTGGAATGTATGTGAACAGTACACCATAGATGATTGGAAGGATATGGGGATCTGAATCAACACATACAACATCCTCATCAATCCCTATAGTTAAAATATATTTGGGTATATATTTTGATGAATTACCACAAATATGTGTTGGAGAACCCTCATCTCCTTTGACTGGGACCCATTTTTTACCATCGTATTGCTTCTGTGTAATGAAAACCCTAGGTAGAGCCGCTGAATAAAAATCATGGGAAGGTATGGATGAAGTATATGAATTAAAAAAAACCCAAAATACCTATCCAAAAAAAATTATAGAAATTTATTCATCCAAATGGGTGAACTCCCCACCCTCCTAGGGATTTTCCTGAATAATGGCTGACCACTATGACTCTTCATTATAGGAACCCTTTGAGTCACTACCAGATGACACCACTAGTGTTGATTAATCAATGGAAGTTGTCTCTTTAGGATCAGTCTCACCACTGAACATCACCCACACCAGGAATGAGATAATATTAGGCTTCCCTTATTGGTGGTAAAATGACTCTATGGTTTCCAAGAATTAAAACCTATCATGGAAACAAATCCAGATGGGGGTATGAGCATGGAACACCTTTAGTAGTTTAATTTTCTCTCAAGTTAGCTTCTTTCACATCGGATTTTTCATCAGCATAATCTTCATCATCCCCCATGATTCACACAGTATGGGGAAAGAATCATCATATATTTGTTCCAATGGGCACTACAACTTATTTCCAAAGCCCTCCTAGGCTCAGTTCATCCCATATTGATAGCCCTCCACTTACTCTAATGACCACTTATAGGGTATTCCCTCCGCACCAAGAGGTGGGGGAAAAATAAGGTTTAGTGATTCCACCATTTTATCCTAAAACGGAGACCCAAAAATTTGGATTACCCTTCTTAGAGTATCCCGACAGCCACCTCGCTTCCCTATCACCTTGATCACATGTGTTATTACACCCACACATTGACACATGATCAAACATGGATATACCTCAATCTTGTTTCTAGAATAATTATGAGACAGTTAAACATTTAAATTAGTAGGATAAAATAAGATAATTTCTCCTATGTCTTATCCTATGAACATACACCTTATGTGACAAACAATATATGGATGCCTCTACTCATATATCCCTAGGTAAACTCTTTTTATTGGATACTAGATGGATCTGAACTATCGAGCAAACTAACAAGAACTATATGGCTCAAAAAATGAGTTTTATTTTATCCCATATATGAGTGCACATCCATAAAAGGTTTTAAGGTAGTCCCTTTACTCCAATGTTACCTCCAGATAGTCTAGTATATCACTAAATGGGGTTGAAAAAGGCGGATATTGACGTTTGTGAAGTTTTATAATGTCGATCGTGACCTAAACATCACTGAGCATTATTGGGAGAACCCTGGAAATATTGATTAGTGACGTTTATAGACAATAATTTGGTGGAGTGAGGATGTTAGGAAATTAATAGCTCCTGAAATATGTTGTGATCCATCTATGAAAGATTTAGAATGAACCATTTATCTATTTGCTCGTTCTCCCCTGTAATGTGGCCTAATAAGATGAATAATGGTTTTCCAGAAATTATACCAGGTTTACAACATTTCTAGACACCATGATCGCTATCATCATCATGATCAACCTTGGATAAAATCCCACACATATGTCCATCATAGGATGTATCCAACCTTTGAAAATATGTTTTGAAATAAAATGTAGCACACTTTTGGCTTCCCATCCTCCATTATGATATGACCCTAATTCTCATAATGAACCTCTTGTAAGAACAACCATTATGATCATGAATTCCTCTTATGTTGTTCCTCCTGGAACTTCTTTTTCCACAGTATAATTTTACTCATTGAATCCTTCTTTAATAACATCATCAACCAGTTATTGAATGTGATGTCCCAGTGGAGGAGGGATCATGCATCAATAATTTTTCTAATGCCTCCGAAAGGATCTATTATTGTAGGGGGGGGGGTATTCTCTCAGTTTCAAAAAGAATTCATTTCTAGAAGAAAATCGTCATATTGAAATCTTATTTGTGGGATACCTCTACTATAGTTCCTCTCCCACAGGACGATTCCTACCCTCATGATTGTGGTGGAATGTGTTTATGTCCGGGGATCAACATCTCAAGAGATCAATAATTCATTCGTATTGATGGTATATTTGTGAATATGAAATAAATGATACCATAAAGGGCCCAATGGGGCATAGATAAGTCCCATGTTCTTGAAAATTGAAGAGTACCTGATATGCCTAGGCCCACTCATCAGCGAAGTTTCCATGACCCATAAATTCTATTCATTATAAGATAAATTACTTTTGTTGTAGATGATGGTATAAAAAATGATCACATAATAATCCTAGGATTACTCACACATGGGATGATCCCTAGTGACCATCCTTATAATTCCACTCAAAGTGTAGAAGGGATTATCTTTGTTCTCCTGAGAATGGTGACCCAGAGCAGTGATATTCCATTGGGAAATAATATCATGATGAGAAACCTAGAATCATGGTGTGGTAAAATTTATGTATGGTATAGACACCCCATCCATCATCCTCAAATTGTATTGTGGAAGGTGAGTTATTAGAACATAACCTCCGTGAGATTCAATCAGTATGTCTAGAAGCATCTGTTTCTAATAAATCAGCCTTCTGCATAGAAAAATTTATCGGTTCCCTACTTCATCATCTCTATAGGGAGAAGCATTAGTTTCATCATCATCGATATCATATTGGTTTCATAGGATAGTGATAACCTGAAATAATGTATATATATTTCTATCATTTGATTATGTATTTTCAATTATTTATTCAATAATGCACTCAGTGTGTGTTGGTTATTAAAAAAATAAAGACTCCAAGGTTTCAAAGGAGAAAATATAGAAAAGGATAAAATTTTATTATTAAACAACGTGAAACAAATTTAAATTATGTTAAGCGGAGTTTCACATCATGTGACAAGTCATGAAGTAGGTTTTGACAGAATTCATGGAAAACAACAAGTGAATAATCCATTACATGGAAAGAGTTTCCGATTCACTTTTTGAAACCTTCAAAACATATCTCCCACCAGAAGAAAGAAAATACTCATCATGAAAACCAGTTACACATCATGAGATGGGTTGAAGTTTCGAATAACAGATGAGAAATGTGTGAGATATACATAGTCTCAAAATATGTAGAGAAAACCATTAATTAACATTACCCGATGTGACATCTTAATAAATATAATCACCTATAAATATAACATCATATATATGAGAAGTAAAAATGGATCCAAAGTGGATGGACATTGTTTATTTTATTATACTATCCTTCACATTAACTCCCTCTCCTTAAACTCTAAATTCTATAGTTTCTATCCATTTTATTACTTCAATACAATTATTGTGGTTAAATTTCAAGGATTTTCTTTATTCTGTTTACATTTCTAGAACTATTTCTCTCATTGTTCATTTTGATTAGATAGCCATGATGAACTGTTCATGGATTGTTTTCATCAATATTGTAAGTAGATAATTTAATTGTTCTTGATTTACATTTCTTGTTCATGTTATCTTGTTCATAAATTTTGGATAATCTAAATCATTTCATGTTTTCGAACTATTTAAACTCAATCTTTTCTGGAATATTAAGCCTAATTTTAGTTCCTTATTTATCCAAAAAAATCCTAAAATGAGTAGCTAAACCACCTAGGGTAGGGATCGAGAGTAAGGGTATCGTAACTTAATAAATATTTAATTATCATCTTGGTAAACTTAATGGTTTAAAATTAATAAAAATGAAAATTTTCTATCCAATTAATTTGAACATCCCATACCACAATACATTTGAATGATAGACCCCATTTTGGTAGGATTAGATTAGGATATGACCAATATCCTGAGACACATTATTCCATAGAATCTAATCATAATGCATCTAGGTTGTCATTATATCTTGACTAAAATAAGAGTGGTATCTTAGGTATAATTAGTTGGAATGACCATATACAACTAGTAAACTTTTTCTTTCTTCACAACATAAACCTTAGGATCTGACCATGTTTTAATTAAGATCATATTTTCAATAAACCCCTGAAATTGTTCATGATCCCTTCATTATTTCTCAATTCAAACCTCAACTCTCTAGAAATAGTTTTCCTAAAATGAACCAAATTTATGAGGACTAATACACCAAAAGGTTCCAACTAAATGGTTTCCATTTCCATATGAATCCCCCATTAGATCAACCCTAAACATTCACTATATTATGTCTCAATAAGAAGTGATGTTTGGGAGACAATCAAATATTATATAATCGCATCCCGTGTGAATTAAATGATACATGCAGGAACCCCAATTTTTTTATTCATTTCAAGGGATCTAAGGTTGTGTGTCACATATGAATCATTTTGGAAAGGACCAGGGATTACCTCTCACTTATCTTATTTCTCTCTTCTTTTATTTTAGACATCATTGCATCCCTACTCTGTTAGAATGGTGCATGCATCGGGTCCCTTCAACTTGTTCAAGGATACATTAAGCATAAGAACAGTTAGCCTTCAATCTCAAAATCAAATAGTATCTGTCTACATGACGTTGGTTAAACATGGAAGACCAAAACAATCCAATAATACCCAGACCACCCAACCCTCCTAACATGCTACCAGTAGTTCCTCGAGAAAATCTGGTGAAAAAAGAGAGAACTGTGATGAACTATGTCTTTCCATCAATCCATGGTGCTGCAAAAATCATCATGTGTCCTCTTATATAAGCACACACCTCTAAGATAAAACCTATAATCATTCACATGATCCAGGACATAGACCAGTTTAGTGGGATTCAAAGTGAACATCCCCATGAAATCGTCTGAATCTTCCTAGAAGTATGTGATACCTTTCACAACCATGGAGTATCACATGATTCTAGTAGACTTCATGTCATTCCATTCCCCCTGTGAGATACAGCTAAGGAATAACTCAAGATTGAAACTCTTGAGTCAGTCAAGACATGGGATTTTCTTTATAAAATGTTTTTAGTCAAATACATCTCATCAATCCGGACATGGATGTTGTAGAACTAAATTCATTACATTGCTAAAATTGATGGAGAGTCCCACCTGGGAAGCTTGAGATAGATTCAATGAACAGATGAAGAAATTCTCACAGCATTGGTGAGACATGTGGATCCAGTTTTAGACATTCTATGAAGGTCTCAAACCAGCTAGATACAAAATATTTGATGCTGCAGCTAATGGTCGACTTATGTTCAATACACCAAAAGCAAAAAGATATATTTTGGTTGAAGTATCTCACATTTCCAACTCATGGAAGAGTGATATTTGACCACCTCAATTTGGTATCCACCAATTCAATGAAAATACAAGACTTGTGGTGTATGTAAAATCTCTCACAATGAAACTAGAGTCATTCCAGCTACCTGTTATACCACCCCTCCTTCTATTTTAATGGTGGTTAATTCATGTGAACTGTGTTGTGGCCCGCACCTATACCATGACATCAAGGTAAGAGTTTAAGAGAAAAAAAATAATAATTGTAATTATATCAATTACAATCCACAAGATCCACCCTTCCAACAATAATAACAGTACTATAAACCAAGGATACATCAACAAACACCTCAAAAAAGAGGGTAATTATCAACATATAAATAGTCAACCACAATTTCATACCCAAGGAACACCATGGTACACCACACCTCATGAAACCTATATGAAGACCATAATAATAAAGACAACAAAAACATTTCACTCATAGAGGACAACAATAGTTTTAGCCTGCTCAACCAAGACGTCAACAACAAAATGCACCTCTCTAGAAAAACATATAGAACCTCCTAGTTAATTTTCATCAAAATGAAAAAATTGAATTAATACTCATGAAACAAAGATGAAAAACCATTGATCTTCCTTATGTAGTCTAAAATTTATGATGGGTCAAATCTCAAAGACTATTAGATAGATTACCAGGTACTCTAACTGGTAATACTAAGACATACCAAAGAGAATAAGAAAAAACTTTAGTGATGACTAGGGGAAAATTTTTAGATTTTCAACAACAATTTGAAATAGATGAAAGGAAAATTGAGGAACATAAGAAGCATTCACTAGTAGGATAAGAAAATTTCTTTGAGACCACTTAATCAATACCCCAAGAGGTATCACATGCTGTAAACACCCAAACAACAGAGAAACCAAAATAACCATTCTAGGTTTCACCACCACCATATAGGCCACCTCTTCCCCTTTCAAAAATAGAAACAAAAGGCAAAAAGAATGACAATACATGATTTTTTTAAAATGTTTGTGTAATTTCATATCAATATACCCTTTGGATAGGCTATTAATAAAATTCATGATTATTATAAGATAATAAAATATATTCTTTATCATAAAATTAAAATGGAAGATATAGGTTTCATCCAACTAAATGAATAGTTCTAAACTGTTGTTCATAAAGAAATTACACTTAAGATGATAGTCTTGGTAATTTGTTCAATTCCATGTGCTCTTGGAGAGTGTAAATTTAGAATATCTCTGTTCAATATTAGATAAAGTATTAAACTCATATAGATTAGTCTATTTTAGATGTTTGGACTTCAAGAGATCAAAACAACTTGAGTAGAAAAAAAAAATTATGACCAGTCAGTAAAGTACCCTACAAGAATTTTCAAGAATCTGTTAGTCAAATTCGGCCGGTTCATCCTCCCTGCAGAGTTCCTGGTTTTAGACATGGAAGAAAAGGGTGATGTCTCCATTATTCTTGGAAGAACATTCCTAGCTATAGGAAGGTCTCAGATAGATGTAAATCAAGGCTGTTTAATCTTTTGAGTTGAAGAAGAATAGGTTGTCTTAAACCCCATAAAAGATACTAAAAACATAGACAGTTAATTTTATTGAAACATAATCTCTCTTACCCAAGAGAGAAATGAGTATATGGCCATAGAAAATACAAATGCAGTCACTACCTGATTCAAAAGAAGTGTATGGTGTTAAGGAAGTTAGCATCAATGAACCTCTCACAAGGGACAGTTTCCCAGCTTTCATTCACCAAATTCTTAAATATTCAACACTGGTGTTGATGCCTATAAATATTTATGATCTGTATTTACACTTATGAGCTTCTAACTCTCTACAATTAATCATTAACTTTAAACTATCATAGTTACAAGAGAAAAAATGTCTTGATGTCATGAAAAGGAATAAGCATTTAATTTTATTGGTATTGGATTACATTAAAGTAATTAGTCCTACCTTATGAACCCATAATATTTTTCTTGAGTAAGGTGAAAAACCCAAACACCAACCTCAAAAGAGGATCACACCACCAATGAAGGAAGTTGTTAAAAACCAACTGATGAATCTTTTAAATGATGGAACAATCATTTAAATCTCTAATTGTGAGTTTTTGAGCCTTCTATAAATATTCTCTAAGAAATGTGGGATCATAGAGGAAAAACTATTGAAAATGAATTAATCTCAACATGAACCATCATTGGATAAAGTGTTTGTAAAGATTACAGAAATTTAAATAATAAAACCTAGAACGATCATTTCCCATAGAGATACATGGATCATATGCTTGAGAGTAAAAATGGAATTAATTTTATTCTTTTTTAGATGGATATTTATTATACAATAAAATTATAGTGGACCTAGCTGATTACTCTAAAACCACAGTTAAATGTACATTTAGAACTTTTGGATCCAGGCGCATGCCATTCAGTATGTATAATGCACTAGAATCATTTCATAGATGAATGAAACATATTTTCCATGATATGGAAAATGAATTATTAAAAATATCCATGGATGAATTTTTAATTTATGGAAGATATTTCAAAGTCTTCGTAAGAAATCTGGAGTTAGTCTTGAAACACTAAGAAGAGATATGTCTAGTTCTGAATTGAGAAAAATATTATTTTATGGTTAAAGGAGCCATATTCCTCAGATATAAAATTTATAACGAGGGCATATAATTTGACCCTACAAAGATAAAGTTCCTATAATATTTAACTGACCCTTCAATTGTTAAAGGTATAAGGAGATTATAGGACATGTTGAATTATACCAGTACTTTGTGAAGGAATTTTTAAATGTTTCATACCCACTAGTGATCTTGCTGTTAAAGAAAGTTCCATTTTAATTCACTCATTAATGTCGACATTCTTTCAATACATTAATGAAAATCTTAATAGCATCCCAAGTTATCATTTCACATGTATGTGATAAGGAATTAGAATTGATGTGTGGAACCAACAACTTTACTTTTGGTTTTATTTTAGGGCAATGATTTGGTCACATATTATATCTTATGTATTATTACATCCACACTTTGAAAGAAGATCATGCCAACTACACAACTACAAAGAAATAAAATTTGTCCGTTGTGTATGATTTTGAATTTTTTTTCCCTTTTTCTCTTTCCCAAGGTGATTGTGCACACTGATCATGTTTCCCTTATATATTTAATGAAAGAAATCATTCCAAGAAAATGGTAATAAGTTGGATCCTTCTACTCTAATGATTTTATATATTCATCAAAGATGTTATAGGCATGAAAAATGTGATCATTGATCATCTGTCCCAACTACATTTCCCACTCATGAAGGATGACGATGATATTGACATCAAAGTCAACATTCCGGACAAAAACCACTTCAAAATTAAGGAATAACCATGATATTATGATATTAAGATTTATCTTTCCCTAGGATTTCCGCACCAATATAGCTATTTACAGTAAAGCACTCGTCTACAATGCTGCAATGATGGATTATTGAGTCATTTCATTCCTGAAAATGAAATCCAAAATGTGATTGAAAATTTTCACATGTCACAAACTAGAGAACACCATTGACCTGATCACACCATATAAATGATTTTATAAAGTGCATCTTTCTATCCTAATATAGACTAAGAATTAAGGGAATTTTTTCAAGGTTGTGATAGGTTCCAGTAAAATAGGACCATTTGAAAAAGAATAAAATGACTCAAAACCCAATCATGGAAGTTGAAATATTTGATGTATGGGGAATAGATTTCATGGGACCATTTACAATTAACATGGAGAGTCTTATTTTCACTTTGGAATTGACTTAATATCAAAATGATTAGAATATGATGCCATAAAACGTAACACAAAAATGTGGTCATGAATTTCCTGAAAAATAATGTGTCCTCAAGAATTTTATTTCCTAGATTACTAATTAGTGGTCAAGGAACAAATTTTACCAGTTATGATGCTAAAGGATTAATAGAAAAATATGAAATCTAGTATAACACAGAAACTCCCTACCACCCACAAACAAGTGGGAATGTTGAATTGTCAAATTTGGAAATCAAAAATATAATGGAGAAGAAAATGAACA
The DNA here is from genome assembly GCA_963277665.1 of Viscum album. Taxonomy (NCBI): domain Eukaryota; kingdom Viridiplantae; phylum Streptophyta; class Magnoliopsida; order Santalales; family Viscaceae; genus Viscum; species Viscum album. Next base: position 1,882,340,581 of record OY728153.1, read on the forward strand.
AAATTCAATGTGATTGGTGATTGAAAAATAATGATGCACCATGGGAATACCACACTACATAAAAAACAAACATTGGTACCACACCTTTTAGATTAGTTTATTGAAAATCATGTAATCTTATAGTTCCAAAAGATCATAGCTTGTATTGGGAAATTATAAACCTGAATTTGGATTCTAAAAAAGATGGAGAAGCTCAGATACTGAAGTTGATTGAGTTAGAGAAAATCAGAAAAAATTCATATTAAAATTTAAAGATATAAAAACACAGTACTATGAAATGACATGATCAAAGCATTTCAAGATTAATATTTTTACCATGAAATGTGGTCCTATTATTCAACTCAAGAATAAAATCATTCCCTGAGAAGCAGAAATATAGATGGTCCATCCCTTTTGAAGACATTATAGTTTTTCTATATTGGACTATTGAAATTCAAAAAAAGGTGGAACACCAGTAACTATTAATGGTAAAAGGATAAAAATCTATCATGACCCCTTATGATAAGGTTTTTTCATCCAACTGAAGTTCATCTGAGACATAATTTTAAATCTACCAATGTTAAAGGACGTGTTGAATCAGAGGCAACCCATGGCTGGTCATATTGGACTATATAAGGATAGAATAAGCCTTAGGAAATCCGAGGACATGTAGGGAGAATATTTTAGGGTTTGAATCAAATGTAAGACAAAAATGTCAAATAAACATCATGTAACAATGTTACATGATGTGTACCTTTTTTTCAAAACATTCATAAAACCCAACATTACATTATGTGAATCTCGGTAACATGTCATGTGATCCCTTCGGAAATTTTTAAAAAAATAGGATGTGAACCTAGGATTCACGACCTGACCCTCCTCTTTCCTCCCCCATCCCCTTGGTTTCCTCCCACACAAACCACATTAACCCCCCTCTCCCCCATCATTTATGACCTCTACCACCCTCCTCCTATTTCATCAACACAACCCCAACCCACCCCTAATTATCTCACCCCTATCACTTGGAACCCCTTCCCCCTCACGACCAGCACCACAACTCTCTTTCATTCCCTCTCATCTAGGACCCACCCCTATTCCAACCTCCCACTAAACTATGAACCCCCTACCCTTTCCTCCTATATGAATGGCCATAATCCTACCCCCTGATCCATACACCTCCAACCTTCTCCTTGTATGGTGTGGTAAAAAAATGTTGCACCCTCCACCTACTCACTCTACATACAAATGTTATTATACACTTCCCATGAAACACCCATGAGGTACTGCACCCCCGCACCCTCACCTTCTCAGGAAGCATCTCCTCCACCTCCAAGTGTAGCCTTTGCTGATAAATCCACTTGGGATAAATAGTATACTAGGTTTGATGACTCATTCAGGGATGAAAACCTAAATTTTCACCCCATAATGTTCTTCTCAGTCCCAAAGCACCTAGTCGCCCTCAACCGAGTATAGGAAAATCCAATGAAGAAGAAAAAGACCCATGGCATGGTCGTTCTCACCCACCCACACAATATCATCATGATCCTAGAGCTCCTCAATAGACTCCATATTTCATACATTATTGAGGTATGTGATGAGACATACCGAGAAATATTCCTAGAGTTTCTATCTATGTTTATGGTTGAAGTGGACAACATGTGATTCTATCTGGGCGGTGGACCACATGAGATATGATGCACGCCTAACATGGGGCGTGGTAGAACATTATTTTAATTACCTAAGTATAGTATAATAGTTGATCTAAAGAAGTATCCCGAAGAGGAGGGAAAACAAAAAAAATGTTGTCACATTTTGTAGGTTATATTAAAAGTTTTAGTTTTAATAAATTTGAATGACTTTGAGAGATAAAAACAACATTAATTGATTTATTTTAACAAATGATAAATACGGTGATTGGATTGGGTTCATTTAGACCTAGTTTTGTACCATCATGGTTTTCAAATTTTGTATCTTCTTCTTCCTTTAACTGGTAAGAGAGAGATTTATCTACCGATTTCTCTCTCTCCCTTGGTCATATGGATGTAATGAAAATTTTCCTATCCAAAACTGTAGATTGTTCTATCCTCCTCCCAATGTGTTTAGGTTTATGGAAGTTTTCTTGATTAATTATAGAAATCCCTGATGCAAAATTGTTGTTCCTAATAAACCAATATTACAACATAAAATCCGACATAGGTTCTTGACTACCATCGAGCACTCACCACCAAACCCTAATCATGTTAAACCATGTACATATTTGAATTCTATAGAGGGTGATGTGATCATAAACCAAGGCATTTTATAATAACATAATTAAAACAGAACATAACCGCATTCGGAATTTAAAACCGAATTAAGAATTGAAACATGAATAAGAAAAAAGAAGAAATTTTATTAATTTCAAGCACAAAAACTCAAGACCACACATAGGTCAATCCTCCCCTCATCCCAATCACTGAAATGAAACTACCCCTCCATGGATGGGGTAAGCAGGATGATGATGGAGATAAGAATCATTTTAAAGTATATAAAATAAAAGAATGAAATAGAATGATGCTGAAGGAGATGGTCCCTGAGTGTCCCTTGGCTTCCTCCCATCTCCGGGTGTGGTGTTTGAAATGTCATATTAGAATGGGTGATATCTTATTTATATATGCCAATGGGGTGACATCCTTCAATCTTTATATTTAAGATCTTCAGAATCTCTCTTTAAAATTTCCGATAGATTCTTTCCACCGAAAGACTGATCATGGTATGCCTATTTAATGGAAGAATTTTGGAATGGTTTCTTTTATAAAGATATTCAAACATAAATTTTACGTTTAATCCCAAAATTTCATATTGATATTAATTGTGTGGTATGATAAAGGGACAATTATTTTTTTATCATGGATGAATGTTTTCTTTTTTTCTACCCCAAACATTGAGCATCCATGGGCTGACATAATGAAAGAAATTCTTCACGATCTTCAACATACGAATAAACCATTTAATTATCCTTCCATTACAATTAGAATCACCCCAAATAGATGTTTTTATGATGGATTTAAGATAAATTCATTGAGGGGGGTGGGGGTACACACAGTCATCCAGGATATGTATTTAAATTGATTGAATTTTTCAAACCCTTGGATGTCTGAATTATAAACTAGTCCAGAAACAAAAGATTAAGAAAATAAATATATGAATCCATTAAAAAAAGAATATCTAAAATTATATTTATATTTTAAATTATATGAATGAATTACCCAAGTGATTAAAATCATTCAATATTTCCAAATTAAGATGTTTTCATATTTATGCTCAAAACACCCTATAAATCCAAAATTGATGTAAATAACACAAATTGATAAATTATTAGTGAATAAATCATTGAATTACATATAAAAAATAATGCAAATATTATCCCTATAAATTCCCCCACACTTAAACTACGTTTGTTCTCAAGAATAATATCTCAACATGGAATTCATCGGGCTCCAATCATAGCAATATTTAAATTTCAAAGCAATAAAATCAAATAGTTATCAATGTGCAATAAAATATTCAAGTTCCAAAAAAATATCAATTAAATTACCAGTTTTCAAAGAAAAAATCAATTCATGCAATTTAATTTTCCCCCCTTTGTAAAATGATGGATCTTCTCATTCCATTCATTCAAGCTTCTCAATTTATTATTATTAAACATGCCAAATCATTATCTACCTATATTTGGAATCTTTTCTCTCATTACTCATGATACAATTAAAGTGGAGTTATGCCAATATCATGAGAACATGGTACTTATCCATAGGCTATTGAAGGTACTGCTTTATCCACTTTTTAAAGACAAAAAACACATAAAATCACATGGACTTGCAATAAAGTTTCACATGACTCTGTAGCTTAGGGTTGGTGGGTAAATGATTGAAATAATTTAGGGATAAAAGTAGGAGGATTGACTCTTATGTATAATGAATGATTAATCACGTGAAAACATTGGACAAATGTCACTCAAATCCCCTTGAAAATTTAAAACTAAACATAGCCCCCTTTTATGACATGGGACATGAGTCAATAAATGATTAAAAATAATGATATCACCCATGTTCTCCCCCTTTTTTATATTTTTTTTAATCCTCTAGAAGGGAACATCATAATTTTTTTTTCTTTTTTGAAGCTCCAGATATGCACAAAATTATTTTCAATTTTTTTTCTTTTAAAGGACAATCGGATGAAGTGAAATAGGAATAATGAAATAATGAATCATGCTCAATTTTATAATACACTTCCCAAAATTATGAATCACATCTCAAACCACCAAAAAATGATACAAATCCCAATAAACGCAGAGGAATGGCCTTCCCCCACACTCAAACATGAAGTATCCATGTAAAAATACTAAAAGTGAAGGTAATTATGGAAATATTATCTTGTAATGTGGCTTAAACTTAAAAGGAAGTTCATGGACTTGATAGGCTACTGAATGATACATGTATGGGTTGGTCTCAAGTAAATATGTTTCTAGAAAAAAGTATTTCCTTAATTAGTTTAAATATATTTGTGTACAATAATAGCATTGACAAGTTTTAATACAAGTTCCTACAAGTGGAATGTGCCATGATTACACATGAAATATTCTCAAGATAAAATTTGAAATATTTTTTCTAGAAATCCTCTCATGAATGGGAAGATGATATTGGAAAATCACTCATGTCATGATTAATAATAACAAATAAATTCACAAGAATTTAAGAAAACAAATGCATGAATGAAAGTAGAAAAATTTCATTTACATGAAATAATTAATTACATAAAATCATGAGTCCTTATTTCAATATTCATGATTCAGATTAATCATCCAATTCACCATTTACTCATTCAATCTTATTAACATTGATATCTAAAACATGGAATCAATGGATTCATAAGAAACCCATGTCTCCTAGATTAGTCAAGTAAAACATGAATTCAAATGTGGGAATGTATTTTATAATTAACATTTTCAATGAATAAAAATGTATGGAATATAGTTGGATAATATATAATTAAAACTCTTACTCCCCTTTCAAATGGATTCAAATCTTCACGATGTGTAATCCCACTGTAGCTTCTTTTCCTGCATTCTTCTTGTCTTGGGGGTTCTTCATTGGATTGATATTTTTTAGACTTGAAGCATCTTCATTAATGGAACAGAAAAATAAGAATAAAAACAATTTATAGTGAAGTGCTATTCAATCATACTGGTATATGACCAACAGAACAAGTGGAAAATGGAAAAAATGTGGGTTGCCTTTTGGAAGAGCATTTTTTTATGTCGTTGGCTCGACCAAATTTTTTTTAATCCTATACCATAATATTCCCTCTCCCACAAATAATTTATACAGTGTCCTAAAATGCATTAAAATTGATTTAACATGTAATAATATTTGAAAATGAATCACAGCAAACAAGAAAATGTAAAGGAGAGGTACGACCTGACTTATTCGTAGTGAAACATTGAGTTAATCTTTTAATTTTTTCACTCTGAAAACCTAAAAAAGTTAAAAAGATAACATAAGAAATTTATTAAATGAAATGAAAATAGAATTTAAATGAGAAAAGAAGGATAAATATTCATTTAATCCCCCATGTGGTCCTTGAGTTTTGACTACCTCCAGATGGGAATTTCTAATCGGTTATCCCCTATCTGAGGTTGGGTGATGTTTCTTTCTCATTAACCAACAATAATTCTTATTTATAGCATGCCCTTGATCCTTTTTGTTGAGGACTAAATGTATATAGTTTATGAAGTTCACCCCAATTTTCATCAGACAAAACATACATGGTGGGGTTGAAACAATGAATAAGTCCTTCTCTTTCATGGTTTCAACTTTCAGAACATATTCTTTATTCTCCAGTGGTTGATGAAGGTATGTTACATCAATAGAAAAATAAAAGGGAAGTCAGAAAGTAATTATATTTGAAAAAAATTACAGCCTGAAGTTTCAATATCAAATTCTTACCATTCAATGATTATGTATTGTGTTTTTATCCATGTTGATATCTTCTTGAACACCCTCCCATAAATTTTCATCATGTTTGGGGAGCTCAAGATGTCCCTCTTTAGATGAATCTTTTTTTTCATCTTCCTCCAATGAAATACAAGTGTAGTATGAATCTGAAAAATTAAAACAAGGGAAGTTACTACTTAATTCAGTTTTAACAAGATCAAATGCTAATGAGCTCATAAAATTATTATCTCCCTGAGTTTGTTCATCTTCAATCTCTTCTTCATTGGAAATCACCTTTTGGAGTAGAGTAGTAGCATATAAAGGAAGGTAGTAAGCCACCTCCATAACTTGGATCTCCTTAAAAAAATTATGGAAGTCTATGGGGGGATCTTCTTGGACCTTCCATAATTCATAAAACTCTAGAAAGTAATGGAAGAACTCAGTTAGCTCTCGGGCCATCATTTCAAAAATTTCTTTTTTCATGTCCTCCCTCAGGACAACTATAAATTCATTAAATTTATGTTCCTCATTATTTGAATTCCAAAATAATCTCACCTATTTAATATAAAAAAGAAACACCATCCTTCATGGACAAGGGTGAGTCAATAATTGGTTCTTTCACTGGTGGCTAATTTTTCCATGAATTAAAGAAATTATCATTTTAAAACAACATGCCAAAGTTTTTATTAATAATCTTTAATTTAAAAAAGGTAAAATATTTACAATTATATTGGGGAACTACCTCCCCCGAAACAGTGCCATGTTTAATGCACGCCTGTCTTGGGGTGTGGAAAAAACAATATTTTAATTACCAAAGTATAGTATAACAGTTGATCCTAGGTATTCTTCTGAAGAGGAGTGCACACAAAACAAGGTTATCACTTTTTTAGGTTTTTTTGAAAAGGTTTGGTTTTAAATAATTTGAATGACTATGAGAGAAACAAACAACTTGAATTGATTGGTGTTAACAAATGATAAAGATGGTTATTGGATTTGGTTCGACTAGACCTAGTGTTGTACCATCATGGTTTCCAAATTTTGTCTCTTCGTATTCCTTTAACTAATAAAAGGGGGATTAATCTACTGAGTCCTCTCTCTCCCTTAGTCAGATAGATGTGATGAGAATTTTTTTATCTCAAACCTTAGATTGGTCTATCCTCCATCTAATGTGTTTAGGTTTACAAAAGGTTTCTTGATTAATTAGATCAATACCTGACCCAAAATTATTGTTCCCCAATAAACCAATATTCCAACATACAATCGTACACATGTTCTTGACTACTGCTGATCACTCACAACTGAATTATAATTCAGTTGAGGGATATGTGATCACTGACCAATGAATTTTATAAAAACAAAATTAAATCCTAACACAACCACATTCAAAATTTAAATCTGAAATAAGAATTGAAACCAGAATAAGAAATAAGAAGGAATTTGATTAATTTCAAGCACAAGAACTCATGAACACACATAGTTCCAGCCTCCCCTTTTCCTGATCACTCAAATGAAACTACCCATTTGTGGATGTGGTAAGCAAGATGATGCGGGAGAGGAGAAACATTTTAAAGCAATGAAAAAAAATAATGAAATAAAATGATGCTGAAGGAGATGTTCAATGAGTGTCCCTTGGCTTCTTCGCATCTCCAAGTGTAGTGTTAAAACTCTTCTATAAGAATGGGTGAACTTCTTTTTATATATTCCAAGGGGGTTCCATCCTATAGTATTCAAATTTATGATCATCATAATCTCTCTTTATCATTTCCTACTAATTATATCCACTGAAAGATTGACCATGGTATCCCAATTTAATGGGAGAATTTTGGAATGGTTTGTTCTTTAAAGATCATCATATATAACTTTTACATTTCATCCCAAAATTTGATATTGGTCTTCCTTGTGTGGTATGATATAAAAACAATTAATTATAATATTTTATCATGGATGAATGTTTCATTTTTTCTACCCAAAACATTGAGCATCCATGGGATGACTTAATGAAAGGAAATCTTTATGATCTTGAACATAAGAATGCCCCATTTAATTATCTTTCCATTCCAATTAGAATCACCCCAATTGGATGTGTTAGTGACCAATTTATGACAAATTCATTATGGTGGGGTCCAAAAAGTCGTCCAGAATAATCTTCTAACTTGATTGAATTTTTTGGACCCTTGGATGGCCGAATTAAATCCTAGTCCAGTAACAAAATATTAAAAAAAATATACGAATCCAATAAAAAATGAATCAATTATTTTTGATTTATATTTTAAATTATATTTGTGAATTATTAATGTTATAATTTTTTTCAATATTTCCAAATTAAGATGTTTTAATATTTAAGCTCAAAACACCATATAAATCGAAAATTGGTGTAAATAACAAAAATTGATAAATTATTAGTGATTGAATGATTGAATTACTTATAAAATATGATGAAAATATTATCTCTATCAAGCTATCATTTTTCGAATTCGACATCAGCCTTGGCATCTATAGAGAGAATTATTGTATGTCTGAGATATTTCTGATGCTTCATCTTGAACCTCCTCAGTATGATTTTAGGAAACTGTGGTAGATGGTTGATTGAGATTCTTAGAGAGTGTATGCCCCCTAGATCACCAAGTCCACTCATCTATGCAACCCCAGACTTTGGATACTCCATAGAGCCTTGACTTATGCCTAGTTTTCCTAGGAAGAATCTGAATAGAGTGGGATCCAGGTGGACATACTCATTATAGTAGAATCCAAGTGTGTCAGATCCATCAACACGACTGACCATTTCACCTATTACCACTGATAACATGCATAGAGGACTAGAGTTACACTAATTGGTGTCTCCTTCACCACCCTCCTCACCAATCATCTCATATTGTTTGATCTAATTCTTTTACTCACAATCCTTGTACAAATGGAGGAAATTTATTTTCTAATTTTTTACAAGATGAAAGTCTTGGTTAGGGATGTGGAAACATACTTTTGGGAACCAAGTGTCTATGTAGTTGCAGACACATCACAAGAGGTATCTTTTGTAGTTCCTGCACTGGCTCCACACACCACTTACCATTCATTGCCCCCACCCATGCCTCTACCACCACAACATCCTCTACTACTCCAATAACCCATTCCACGTCGACAGATCTCTAGTCCATGTATCATTTCATCCTAGAGCACCTATGATTGATCTTTTCTTACATGAACAGACTCTTTTTCGATCATTCACATTTTACAACCCATCCAAAACCCTCTTATCCCATAGGTTCTTATCCACCACCAACACCTGACGAAACCTACTCTTCTACCACACCATCCCCACCCACAGAATAGACCAACATACCTTCAGAGATCTCTGACCATGAAACCTATTAGTAGTACCTCACGAGGTAGGCCAAGAGGGGAAAGGGGTATGCCACTTCACCACCACTGAGGTTCTATTTTTTGATCCTGCTTCCAGACCCATAAAACCACATAGCATCAGCACCTCGCCACTACCTACCCGAAACAATCTTCGCAGCACCATGACTCCACCCTCAATAGTTCCCCCATCATCCCCTACATTCACCAGGAACACTGAAAAATATGGAGAGCTCCAACCACCACCGGATCATGAGTGGAAATTGGAGGATCTTTTTTATTTTTCTATCTTTTCTTAGTGTGATGCTATTCTCAATTTTTGTTTTATACTTTTTTTATCAGAACTGGCTATTTTTTTATTTTGGTCTTTGTATCCCATAAATTTTTATAATACTAATTTTATCTATATTTGGGTACCAAAAATATCTCTATATTACTTGGATTAATTTTCATATGTTCTAAATTTATAGTAGTCATATCGAGCTCCATAGTTTCATATTTGGTTATCGATGCACATGTACCACCAACTATCAATGTTCAACAAGTGACGTAGCACATGGACGAGATCAATCATCATCCCCATGATCTCTCATTTGATATTCATGTATAAAATCCACCACCATAATCACATATATCATTCCTTATACATCTGATCCATGCAAAAAATTCTTTTGAAGTCATTAATCTTAACAAAATATGTAATGAGATCAAGGATTCCACCACAAGAAGCTGCAAAAGACAGAGGAGATACTAAGCCGATGGAAAAAACTACATGGTACTTTGTTCCATATGTCTACCTAACATCATCATTTGTTATATATTTATAGGAGGCTACCATTTTTTCATATGTTTTATACTTCTTTGTAGTCATGATTTTTCTTGTCCATCCTTTTTTATGAGACATCTTGAGACTTCTTCTATATATCTGATGCATTAAAATAAAATCAATTTCATTACATTTCATACTATGAACCTACATATACTTTTTTTAAAAATGCCTCAAACCTGTGGACAATTGATTTATCTTGTGCATGATTTTTTAGATCTTTTTTTGCAGATATCAAAAATTCTGAATTAAGACAGCCATGTTTCCTCATGGAATGACACTTCTTTATAGGGAGATCTCTATTCTCAGAGTCTTTAATTACTCAATTTCTACTTCATTTATCTAAAATTTATCTACCATAACACTCCAACATTACTTCCATGGATAGTGAAAACCTTTTCTCCTTCTAATTGTGGGAGAGATTTTCATGAATATTACATTTGATACACTAGAATTCTTTTCCCATTATCATCTCTCTAGGAGACATTTTTTTAAATTGGAATCATGTTTTAAACGTGAAAATCATTTTATCCATTTTAGTTAAAGAAAATGTAAAGTTTGAAATCGTTGGAAATCCATGTTTTATCTCTGTTTAGATTTTTAAAATGATTACTAAGCATAGTTAGTTAATTCAAATTCTTCATTTTTAAAATTACTAATAATTTACATATCACTTAGTTTAATACCCATATAAGTTTCTTGTTCTTTATTCAGATCCATTATAGAGAGGATTTTGAGGAAAAAATTTCATATTCCTTTCTGAATATATTTCATGAGTGAATCATGGGACATGTATACCTATCATAACATGGATTTATATCTTATTGAGGCTATGAATGGATTAATATTATTTTAAAAATGATTTAGTAAATCATTGCTGAGATATTTTTTTCCTAATACCCACCTTACATCTTTCCCTCATTGGTCCCATAGTTTGGATTAATATCCTTATATAATGATGTTTTTTCAAGCCGATTATCCCTTATTACCCCACACTTTGTATAATTCCTGACTTTACATTGAGAAAGTGTGGGGGAATCTTCCAATCAGAACATGATTATTCTACTAGGGATATATATTGTGTTTCTCATCAGAACATTTTATTTCCATCCATTTGTAATTTTTAGTATTTCACATCTATCATGTTCCTTAATATAAAAATGAAAATGAAAAATTGACATGGGATGTGTATTAAGAAGGTCAAAAATCATCATTTCAAGACCGATGAATCCCTTGAAGGATAATATGTCATTAAGGGATGGGCGTGAGGCCTTTCTGAGACATTAATTTCAAAATAAATAAATAAATAAAGGACCATGATACCCTTCTTTCACTTACAAAACATATACATGGATCCAACAAGAGTAGATGGGAGAATGGACTTTATAATCTATAGAGGAGTCAATTTTTTACACTTTTCATAACATTCATACATTATAATTGAGAGCCTACCCTCCCTTTTGAGATTATTTTTCACTTTTTACCTACCTTATCACAACCTATCAGTCATTAAAACAAAATTTTAGAATCACTCGTGAAGGATTTTTTATTATTTTTACAAATTATTGATAATAGAACCAATCCATGCATATGGTTAAGAGCATATACTCAGGGTATGAGCATAAATTATGTTTAATTTCACCCTGAATGATGATGTAAAATTCAATGTGATGGAAATTTGAAATGGGTATAGAGTACAAGGAAAATTTAACAAATTGTGATTAAAATATTAAAAACGTGTTCAATAAACTAAGACATTAGGCATGATTGATTTTCTATATAAGTATGATTTTGAAGACTAACTTTTTATTCTTACACATAGTTTTATTTACCTAGATATAATGAGTATTTCATATTTTAAATATTTTCTTACCACATTGAATTCATTTTTGAGATATTTTTTCTTGTGAATAAGAAATTTTTCATGTGTGGGTGAATTAGATAAAATGAAATCATATATACATATTCCTATCATTTGATTATGGATCTTCGATGTATTATTCGATAAAGCACTTGGTATGTGTTGTTTATTACAAGAATTTGGCTTCCAAATATTCAAAGGTGAAAATGTATAAAAGTAATAAAATTTCCTATTACATGTTTTAAAACCTATTTGGATGACGTGCAGTAGAGTTTCACAACCTTGTGCAAATCATGTAGAAATTTGTGACAGATGTTGTGGAAAAAAATCTTGTAGAGAATACATTACACGAAAAGAGATGTTGATACAAATCGTGAAGCCATCAAAAGATATATCTAACTTTACGAAGAATGATACACATCGTGAATCCCAGTTACACATTGTGATAAGGTTCAGAGATTAAAATCTCAGAGGAGATATGTGAGAGATGTGTGATGATTCCAAATCTATTGAGAAAACCATGGATCGACATTACACGATGTGACTTCCTATTACTCATCATGTAATATCTTTCCTATAAATATAAAAGTAGGTGCAATAGATTTAAAAAAGACTCCAAGGTAGACATAGATTTATTTTATTATTATTCTCTTTTTATCCTCTACTCCCTCTCCATAAACTCAAAATTTTGTAGTTTGAGTCCATTGTTTTAGATTAATACAATCATTGTGCATATATTTCAGGGTTGTTCTTCATTCTGTTTACATTAATAACTCTATTTCACTTGTTTTAGTTTCATGTATCAAGCCATGATGACAAGTTTGCGCGATTTTTCTCTTACTTATATCATGTAAGTATTTAATTGAATTGTGCTTGATCTATATTTCTTGTTCCTAGACGCATGTTAGTCCAATTTGTTTAACCAGAATCAGTGCATTTTTTGAACAATTTCATTCCAATTTTCGCTTTCATGTTAATCATGATTTCAATTCCTTATTTATCTATATTAAATCCTACCATGATTGGATAAACCAACTAGGGTAGGGATCGATAGTACGGGTATCCATACTCTATAAAACATTATTTCTCAAACATGTTAACCTTATGGGGTAATAATTAAAATAATTACAAATTTTCTATCAAATTAATTTGAACATTCCTGACCATGGGATATTTTAATTAAGAACCCTATTCTTGTTGTAGTGGATTAGGATATGACCAATAGCCTGAGACACTTTTTACCTCAGAAGCTAATCTTAATGCATCTAGGTTGTCACTTTTTTAGAAAAAGGAATAGTTACCTCTTAGGTATAATTTGGTCATTTGATGATATCCAACTAGTAACCTTTTATTTATTTATATCATAATCATTAGAATCCTACCATGTTAGAATTATTATAATATTTTCGAAAATAAACTCAAAAGTGATCTTAATATAGTCTTTATTTCTAAATTAAATTTTTAACTCTCTAGAAATAGTTTTCCCAAACTGAACCATATTTGTGAGGACTCCTATTCCAAATAATTCTAAGACAATGGTTTCCATTTCTAACCAAAATCCATGTGGGTTTGACCCCGAACTATTGCTATACTATATCTTAGTAGCAAGTGATGTTTACTAAATAATAAAATCTAATATAACCACAAACCACATGAATTAAACGATACATGAATGTGTATTAGTTATATATTTATTAACGATTTGTGGGATATAAGGCTGAAGTAGACATGTTTTGGTTCTAGTTATTTAATGTCTGCGTCAATGAGTTATGTTTTATTTAATCATGAAAAGGTCTATATAAAGAACACAAGTAGTTAAAAAATAAAGAGTTGCACAAAATTCATGTTTAAAGATTTGAATTTTACACAAAAGGATGAGTTACAGAAAAGAGAGATGGATTATTTTTCATAGATGTCAGATTATTGTACATAGGGCCCCTCACAATATTTTTAGGGACAGTATACAACCCCAGGAAAAGCATGCAAGATAATATCTCGACCTAGAGATTAATTTGTGAAAAATAAATTAAATCAACCACACTCTTATTAATTTCCCTTAGAACCTGAAATTTTAGTATCGTATTAGCTCCAATTATGAGGGGTTATTTACTAGTTCCAAATAAATTTCTCACATTCCAAAAAGCTAGTTTATGAAGTGCTTATCATCAAAACCAAAATAAAATAATGTTCTAGGGCTAAGGATAAGGTTATATTAATGTTATAAATGCTAAATAGAAATATGGGGTTATACACACAATGTAATTTCACTCCAAAGGTGATGTTGTGTTTTGTGGATACCCTTGATTCCTAAACAATGCCCAAGGACATGTGCACAAAAATTAAGGATTTCATAGATGATTTTATTTTCTGTGACCAAATGGATGCATGTGAAAGGAAACAAAAACTCCCACATATTTTACAGTCATGCCTTGGAACCCATGGAAAATTTGTGTAAAAGTATAGAATTGTACACAACCCTTCATGAAACCATTTTTTTTATAATGGTGACGTTGATTCAAGGGGGTTGTGTATCCATGACCAATTAGTATAGGAATGGGAAGCACATAACTCTATTCGACACATAGAGTAGTTGTGCACCAACAAGTGATAATTTCAGCTATAAATAAAACGTCACCAACACATTAGGGAGGATATATCGAAGTTTAAGTGACTATATCATGCAATAAAATATATCTCCTTTGATATATCGGGAATCCCATTATCCATGGACCCTCAAAGGTAGGTGGTTTTTGGGGAATATCTTATGTGGGATTAAATATGACTTAGCATGCAGTTGAGTGATCCCCACATAATACATTCTTCGAATGGTTGAGTTTTTTCAAGAGAATATTCCTTCATGGAACCCTATTCTATTCACAAATCCATATCATGCATGCATGGAACTATGATATTATAATCCGTGTGTTTTTTATGTGTAGGAGCCCCTAGAAAACACAACAATATTTGTGAGATATAAAATAATGTTATGTGGAACAACTTTCTAGTCCCTGAACTAACATGTGCTACGACTGTGGTTCATCGATTATCATAACTTTTTTATATATGAATAGGAATTTTCATTATTTTCTCTCCTAGGTTTTTGTACACAAACATTGGTCCTCCTGATTTCCTCTACATTACAGAAGTTCCAACACCATACCCCACAAAGATGCACATGATAAGTTGTCATGTAAGCCAAAAAGGGGTTATATTTGATAGAAATTGATCACCTGTCTAGGTTGGGATTAGTATTGTTGAATGTTTTTTTTCACCTTGAAATGGTTCCCCTCAAGGCGTGAGCCCCACATATGTTTGAGAATGATTTAAAACTAACTAGTTCAAATTCCTAGTTCCAGAATGATAAATTTCATGACCAGATCCCCATCATGTGATGTAAAACACAATAATCACCTAGTACAATGAACATTGTATCACCCATTTACCATCATCATGGGATGAAATCATATCTTCCTCCACATGATGAAACTATAACACCATGGGATTAGACAGCCACAACAAGCAACATCCATGTATAATCATGTGGGATGAAACACCTTCCATTATAAGATTCCACATGTAATCCCTATAAAATATACCCAAATAGAGATCATCTTTCATCGAGTAGAATTTAAGAGTAATCCCAACACTATCCCTCATAAAAAATATTTCAATGAAATAAGAATCCTTAACACACGCTGATAAACAAAATGGATTGGTTTTGACAAAAGACCATAAACTGTGGAATAAAAAAACCAATGTGGGAGTCCGATGTAGTGCTTGGGAGCCGTGGCCTAGGGTTTCCGCCCCCGCCCCAGCACCGCCTTCCACCCCAGCGCCTCCTCCAATCCCTGGTCTTCTCCGTCCCTACGACTCCAGTCCGTGGATCTACCGTCGAGCCTCTGGCTCCGCCGCCGCGAGACTTCCACCACGTGTCTCCCTACCAGATCTGAAGATCCAGTCACTGCGAGTTGCCCTCCCGGTTCCGATGCCGTATCTCCCTCACATACCCCGCCGTGCGATTCGCCCTCCCAGTTTCTGATGACTCTGCGTCTCTTTTCTCTGTGGGAACAAACAAATGTCATCTCCCCCCGCCTCCCATCATTGCGAGTCCGCTTTCATCAACGGCTTGCTCGAAGCTGATGTCCACGACGACGAAGCCTCCCCTTTCCACCGATGCGAGGTCGTCGGAGTTGATAGATCGACCTTCCACTCCCCCACCAGACCATGTCCTGAAGGTACCAAGAATGGCCGATGTGGCATTGTCCAGATCCGGTTTTGGTTGTGCTTCGTGTTGTAGGTCCCCCTCTTACCAGATCTATCCAGATCTGTTCAGATCTGATGTGTTCATTCTTCTGCTTCGACCCCGGGTCAATTTTTCTGATGCGTAGTTTCATCGCCTTTGGTTTACATGTGAATCTGCATTGCAAGACGCATGAAAGCGCTTTCATGGACGACAGCGGTTCAACATGGGATCAGATTGTAGCTACTACGGTGTCGAGGGGTTCTACTACCCCCTCTTCAGATCTGGTGTGTTTGTTCTCTTCCGCTTCGACCCTGGGTTGGATCTTCTGATGCGCAGGATCATTTCCTAGGGTTCACGTGGATAGCCACGATGCGGGACGCACGCAGGGGCTTGTATTGAAACCGGCCATCCATCCTGGAACCAGTTTGTTGCTACGGTAGATGTTGTAGAGTTTTGCATCAGCATGGTCCAACATTTCTTTGGTTCCCTCTGCAATTGCAACATTCTTTGGATTGTGCATCATGGTTATGTTTGAACTATTAGAGTGCTCTTTTGTTGGTGTGTTTTTGGAGGATTTGTTTTTTTTTTGGTTTTGTTTTAAGGATAATTTTTTAATATGGGTTTTAGGAAAACAAAAATTTGGAAAAAGGGGTTAGGGTTTCGATATTTTTAAAATTGGGTCCGGGATGCGTGAACGCCATTCACGCATCCTTCTGCGGTGAAGGATGCGTAAACACCGTTCACGTATCCTCCCGAGAGGAGGGATGTGTGAACGGGGATCACGCATCTCACAGAGGACTCAAATCCCCCTAAAAATGTATAACTATTAATTATAAACTAATACACTTAATGTAAAAATTAAGAAATATTAATAAATATCAATCACGCATCTCACAGAGGACTCAAATTTCCCTCAAAATGTATAACTATTTATTATAAACTAATACACTTAATGTAAAAATTAAGAAATATTAATAAATATCAATTAAATAATAGAAAATATTGAAATAATTTTAATAATTATTAATAAATATTCATGAATAATAGATATTCATTAAATAATTATTAATAGAATGGCTTGAGTATTCTCTAACATATATTGTAGTTAAACATCTATTTCTATAATGATCCTCATTTGGTTCCATTTTTATTCTAAAGTGGAAACTTAATTTTTATACATTCTAATACTCCTTTTTCATTGTTTTTCTGATTAAATATTGGTATATTTGTGAACAAATGAGTTACATGAAGAACATCTAGTGATTGTGATGAGTGAACCATGATCACATTATCACTATGCTAAGTTCTCTAAGTTTCATTTCTAGATCCAAGAGTAATATTTATTAAGGCATGTGGTCTCTAAAAAATAGCATTTTATCTAAATAAGGTGGAAGAAGTGATGTCATGGACATGACTTAAGTTTTGAGATGCATACTCAATAATCTCACTCTTTAGATTGTGTACCAGTAGAAATTGTTTCCTTTTATAAAGTCTGAATATGTATCTTCTCAAAATTGGACAAATGAACTTCTAATTAATATTTTAATTTTCAATGTTGTCCATAAACAACCATACATGTGAAATCATGCTCAGAGTGTATCAATTATTAACCAAGGGTAGATAATCAAACATATCAATGAAATGCTAAATCCTGCACAAACTTCACAAAATATATTAAAAAGTTCAAGTGAAAAGATAAATCTCCCTTTTTCATCCCATCTTTCCATCAATCATGCTCTCCCCCTTAATTGAAATGAGAAATATAATTAAGAACAATGGATAAAGTGTGATTGGAATACCTCAAGTTTTAACTTTTTGAGATGATTTGAATTTCAAGATTTTTCATGAAATAATCCTTGGATTTTAGCTCAAACTTATTCTTGGAAATAGTTTCTTTCATAGTTTTCTTGACTTCATTGTTTTGCATATTCCCAATGGAATATTTTCCAACTATTGCTCCATTCTTCTACACTTGTTGTGGCCTTAAATTCTTATCAACATATGCATTCTACATGGTTGGACTAAACCAGCACTCATCATAACTGTGACCACTTCTATTGCAATTCGAAATAATTAATATATTTAATATTTATCGTTTAATTTAATCATATTATTTATTATACATATATATATATATATATACATTGGTAGATAATTTGATAATAGTAAGACACTTATTAAAAATATAATAGAAGTCTAGATAACAGTAATACACATACAAAATGTATCATAAATTAAATGTCAACCTAATCTAGGCCTCCAATGTGGATGTTCCTCTGTCCCACAATCAGACGTATACTGGATGCATCCACGCCGTGTCCGTCTACATCTGTGCTCTGGCGTACGCTGTACATCCTCATCGACAGCCACCTCCACATCCTCCTGTGTGACAGATGGTGGATGTACAGTCTCACCGCCTGTACCCTGGCCTGCATCTATGGATAATGGAAGCTGGCTGGAACTCTCACCAATATAGGAAGTAGATGGCTGCTCTGTTGCGGATGACTGCAATAAAACATCGAACTCAATCCAGTCAGCGTCTGTAAGTACCTGTGGCTGTGCCTGAGAAGCTGGAGGAGCATCTGACTGATCATGCTGAACACCCTCCTTCAGTGGAACAATATCATGTGGCCGAGCAAGCTGAACAACCTCCTCCTGTGGAACAACAACATCCATAACAGGGTCGTCACCCCTAGGTACATCTATGTGAGGCTCAGCAGACTCTGCGGCCTCCGCAGCAGGCTCCGCGGCCTCCGTAGCAGGCTCCGCGGCCTCCGCAGCAGGTTGTGGATCAAAGAAAATGCCATGATAAATCTCATCCATCGACGGTAGCATATGTCGTACAAGGCTATGAAAATATGTTGGGTCAAAGACAGCTCTCTCCACTGGATCTGACATATGAAGTAGATGACAAATACGAGCATCTTGCGAAAACAAATTCTGTTGTTAACTAATTTGAATAAAAAATATGTTGAACAATGGAAGGAAGAATGCATACCAAGTCATGGAAGCCCCGTCCGTGCCGTGTCAGAAATCTGACTGGAGACCTGATGTACCAGCCTGCATAGTCCATCTGATCCATCAAATGAAAATGTACTGTCCCTGCCCCTCGCAACTAAGACTCCCGTCGTCTGTCCCATAACGCAACATATCTGGCATGGTATCTCCTCCAATCAAAATCTCCCTTCCCTGACATCTTCAGGAAATGAAATGAATCCA
This sequence comes from Viscum album, assembly GCA_963277665.1. Lineage (NCBI taxonomy): Eukaryota > Viridiplantae > Streptophyta > Magnoliopsida > Santalales > Viscaceae > Viscum > Viscum album. The sequence goes on from OY728153.1 coordinate 1,882,360,035, forward strand.
ACTGACTGGGCGGGTCAGGAACGAGCTGAAGGAATCCAAACTGACTCATAACCCTATCTGTCTGATGCCACTCGACTATATGAAAATTAATCAGTGGAACCATGCAGGAGCCGATATCAAACATCACTGTACAGTATGAGGGCAGACTCTGAAGGATATAATCTGTATATGGCATCCATGTAATCTGAAAGAAAAAATGAATAATCAATTAATAAATGAATAGATGTACAGTAAAGATTAAAGATTTAACAATATAAATAATAATCACTTACATCGTCTAGTCGAATGCTATCTAACATAAGTCTGTAGGCGTGAACATCATGTCTGGGAGAATCTGAATGTCGATGCGCCTGACTCCACCTGTAGATAAATTTTTTTTAGATTTCATAAAAGAATTTTATACAAGTAAGTTAGATATTAGAAGGAATTAATAACATACCAACGTCCACGTGGAGCCTCTGCTACAACATCTACGGGTAATGGCGCACAGGCATGTGGAGCTAAACGAGTTATGTGATCCCATACCCACATTTGTAGAAGAACCATGCATCCTATGATCTGCATCTTATCGATGCGACATGCGCTGCATAGGGCTCTGTATGTATATGCTAGGCAGGCAGACCCCCAACAATATCGGCCTGCCTGGTCCAAATCCTCCAAAAAAGATAGATACATCAGGTGCACAAAATTAGTAGAGTGGTCAACAAAAAGCGTGCCACCGATCAGCCTCAAAATATATGCGCGTTCAAATCGCAGCACGATGACGTCATCAGCATCATCTGGTAAATGTTTGAAGTGCTGGTCAAACCAAGGAATCCACAATCTACCACCGACAATGGTCCTGCCATCATCCTGGACCTCTATGCCCAGAAGTCTATGAACAAGATCAGGAAAATCTAATGGAACACGGCCTGTCAAAGCATGTCTGTCGATAGGGAGGCCCAACATAATGGCCACATCCTGCAACGTAATAGTCATCTCCCCCTCACTGAAATGGAAAGTATGCGACTCTGGTCTCCATCTCTCTACAAGTGTGGCAATGAGCTGATGATCAAGAAATGTGAAGTCGCACATCGCTACTCCATATAATCCAGCTCGATGAAGATGTGGGACGATAGCGGGAGGTGGTGAAGTTGATGGAAATGGTGAGATCTACGTACACTTAAGGGAGCCACAGAACGTCCCTCTAAAAGCAGTCGTGATACATGATTAGCCTGAGATGTAAACAATGGAAAACCTGCCATCTGCACACATGATATCATCGTTACTTATTAATAGTTAAAGCATGATATATTCATTTTCATTTGGTGTCACAATCAACATTAGCCTAGTCTCTCAATCAACATTAGTTAATGATGCTCAGACACTCAGATTCCATTACTAAAACTAGACAGTTTATAAGAAAACCGGAATTTAAAAGTGAAAAATTAATTATTTCTTCTTTTTAGTGAAATTACGTTTGTTAAGTTATCCATTATCCATTAAATAACCATTAACATTATTCCACATTAAAAATTAACAGGAAAAAGTGAAAAATTAATTATTTCTTCATTTTTGTGAAATTATGTTTGTTAATTTATCCATTATCCATTAAATAACCATTAACATTATTCCACATTAAAAATTAATAGGAAAAAGTGAAAAATTAATTATTTCTTTTTTTTTGTGAAATTATGTTTGTTAATTTATCCATTATCCATTAAATAACCATTAACATTATTCCACATTAAAAATTAATAGGAAAAAGTGAAAAATTAATTATTTCTTCTTTTTTGTGAAATCACGTTTGTTAATTTATCCAAAACAAGGCACTTGAACTCCTCCAGAAAAAGTACAACTCACGCTCTAGAAAATTATATTTATCACAAAAATGGAGCAGGTACACAGACTCGATCATGGATGATGAGATGTGGAACTTTATCCTGCCACTTGGGGACATCTCTTATGAGTATGTCCTTCTACGTGGCAGATACTACATCATATTCTGCCTCCTCGTTGCCGAAGCCAATCCATCTCATTTCTGATGCGATTTGACTTCGGTCTTCCTCGAGGCCGCAAACTGGTAGCATGAAGCCAATAATTTTAAAAATGACAGACATTGAAAAAATTATAAATGAAACCAAAACGAACATATGAAAACCTGGAAATATCAGGGACGATGGTCGGTTGATCTGCAGGCAATGTGACAGAATGGAAGTCACCAATAGGCATCCAAGAAGCACTATAACAGTTAACCAAAGTGCTCATCTGATACACCGGGTCAACATATGGCTCCCATGATATATTTACCGAAGCGCAAGCTGCAATAATATGTACACATGGATATCTCAATGCCTGAAAGCTGCCACAATCACAGTACCTGTTGTCCAACATCACGACAAACACTCCACCATTAGTGCATGTACCCTGGTCATAGCAGTGTCTTTCCCGAAAACTCTTCTTTTCCCTGCCAAAGGCTATAACATTCCATCGTGAAGCCTCATTCCGTATCCGGTCAATATCAGTTTGAAGATGCTAAGTAAAAAGCATTCCATTTTTCATCCTCTGGTAGGCCATTTGGGACCAGTCAACAAAGTAGTGAACACATCTAAAAATGTCTCTTGCACTAACCCTGTGATTGGGAGTTTGTGCACACCCTTGAGGACCCCATTTACGCACTCCACTATATTAGTGGTCATATGCCCATATCTCATGCCACCATCGTATGCTAATGACTATTTTCCTTTGAAATTTGTACCATATATTCTTATACCTCCTCATTAACTGTTCGAATCTATTCAAGACGTCGATCAAACCTTTCTTGTTGGGGTTCATATGCTGAAAGAATAACATAATAATGTATTAAAATGGATATTAAATTTTGTTAAAAAAATCAAGTTTAGAAAACCATACCCAATTTGAGGATCGCTTTCTTTATGGCCTCATCTCTAAACTACTTATGCACATTACTTGCAAAATGTCTAATGCAATAATGGTGATAATCATTCAACTCAGTCCAAGAAACCCCATCACTACTCATGACCTCTATAATCGCTCGATGACGATCAGATATCAGACACACTCCCTATTTTTACGTGACATGAACATGTACACATGCCAAGAACCAGCTCCAACATTAAAAATGTTCTTTTTCAACAACAGCAAAAGCAAGTGGCAGATGAGCGCGATTACCATCCTGTGTGGCAGCAATGAGTATAACACCTGTATACTTTCCATAAAGGAATGTTCCATCTACCTGAATAAATTTTTTACAATAGGGAAATGCAGCAATGCACAGTCTGAAAGCCCAAAAAATCCTATTGAACTTCACCTTTGACCGATCAACTCGATGATTTTGGGATACATACTCAACACTGTCCAATTGATAAACAATCTGATTATTGAGAGACAAAAATTCCATAAGCTGTGGAAACATCACATAAGACTCATCCCAATCACCATACACTTTTACAATGGCTTTCTGTTTTGCATTACAAGCTTTGTTGTATGATACCTTATATTTATACAACTGTTGAATTCTTTCCTGAACAAGGGCAACAGGAACATCCTGACTTGTTCGTATCATCTCACAAATAACAGTAGATATAAACTCTACATCAAGGGAAGAGTGATCTTGTGCCAAGCTGGGATGCAGAAAAGTGTGTGGGCCTTCTAATTTGGTTATCTTCCAACATCCATAATATTTATCAAATAGTGCTCTTAATTGAAATTTACATTCTGACCCATATTTTTCTCAACGAATGAGATATTTGGTCTTCATTGACTCATAAACCACAAATGTGAAATGTTTCTCAATGTGGTATTTCTTTATCACATTTTTCATGACCTATTTACTTTCGAACTCCTGCCCAACATATATGGAATTATCATTTGATGCAGGCCTATTCCCTAAAATGCCAGAGAATTCAGAAGCTGGTGTAATGACATCCCAATCAAAATGTTGTTCACGAGACATTCCTCCAACTAAGGAACTCAAAACTGAAGGCTGATTACCACTAACTGGTGGATGTAGTGGATGTTTGTCTCTTAAAGGAACTTCAGAAGGTTCATTCCCAACCACATCATCTCCTACTGACTCCCCAGATTCTTCTTCCTCAGATAAAATTTCATGCACTATATAAGCACAGAAAGGGATGTCATCTACATTTCCTTCCAAATTTTGATGATCTTCCTCATTACATTCATCCACAGGAGTTATATTAGAAGGAGGCAATGAATAAGACTGCTGTGAAGGAACGACTTCTATTGAGGTCACAAAGCATGGTTCTGTAGTAATCGATTGCACCACATCAATATCAGAAATGACAATAAATAATTCCATCAAACCATTAATACACTGTTTCCTGAATAACTGAGAATCCTCCATCCAATCCTCATCATCGACTATAGGGTAGTCGCTGTGCCACAGACGCTCAGGATATTGAAGATTTCGGTATCTAATTGTAGTGATTTCTTGTCCTGCACTCAGTTTTAACCGACTATGAATCTTATTACGAACTGCATCCAATGTCATACAACCATGGAGATTTACCACTTTGACAGGTGGCACACTGTAGCTAAAACCCTGCTCGGTACAAATTACCTCACCGTTGCAATATATTTGAGCAAACATAATTACCTATAAAAAAATAATTTAAAAAATATTATACACTACATTAAAATTTGAAATTATTTAATTTGGTTTTGAATAATTGTTTATCTTGAGACTATTTTATGTATTGATTTATCTCTGTTAAGGTATAGTGATTGTGATTTTAGCACAAAAGCAAATTTAATATGTTTCATAAAGTTTAATTACTTATGATTATATAATCATGACTTGATCATGAGACTTATGATTAGTTTATCATTATCCGATAAACTAACCACAACCTATATGGTTAAACTCCTGTCTCTATTATCAAATATTGCAGCAACCTCCAATCTCCTGTCAAACAGCAATGCCTCCTATTGAACGAGTTCTCTAATGCCTCTTCGTCGACACCTCTTCGGGGATGCCTCTTCGTCGACACCTCTTTGGGGCGTCTGTATTTTAATTAAAAATTTACTCACATGCATGTGAGGGGGTCTAGGAGTATGAAATACATAAATTATTTTAAGCGGACACGCAGGTCCTTACACTTACTGAGAGATGAATCGCAGGTCATCAATGCGGAAAAAAATGCAATTATTAAAAATTGAATAACAACATACACAAAATAAAACAGGTAATTTCAATTATGCATGGTCGGTCATCTCAAGATTAGTCATCACTCATACCATGTTTTTTGGTATATTTATTATATTATCCGTATTATATAAAATCAATATTAAATACTACACCTCTTTTACAAATATTTAACTTCATGTGTATATATATATATATAATTATTAATAAATTTTAATAAATTTTATTATAACTGATCAAATTGATATTTACATAATAAACACTTTTGTTATTTTAAATTTTATGAAATTGTAATGTTTTTTGGGCATTCTTCTACTTTTCAAAATATAAGTAAATATATTTTATACTTTATTGATTAAAAATATTATTACTATTAAATAAAAGTAATTTAATTTACACTTACATCAAAACCGTCCATTAAAATAAATTTCTCTAACATAAATTACTTTTCCTAAACATTAAAATTATTAGACATTACATAAAACATTCAATATTCAAACAAAAGAAAATCAAAAAATTAAATCATACAAACATTCAACATCAAGAAAATTAAATCATACAAAACATTTCATGCATAACATATGAAATAAATAAATCATACACACAATTAAACATACAAATAAAATAAATAAACACAATTAAACAATTAAATTATTAACGAGAAATTTCACCTCAATAAAAGCAGCAAATATTTGTTGAGAATGAATTTCTTTAGAGCTTCGCAACAAAAACCAGAGGAGAACAATGGGTTTTGGGGGGGGGACCCCTCCTTTTATAAAAAATCTCGTCCGGATGCATGAAAGTCGTTCACGCATCCTTTAGCTAGTCCGTGAAGGATGCGTGAATGATGTTCACGCATCACTGCTGCGCCTCGGATGCGTGAACTCCGTTCACGCATCTTTTCCCACACAAGGATGTGTGAACGACATTCACACGTCCTTTATCTGGTCAGCAAAGGATGCGTGAACACCGTTCAGGATTTTCTGCCTGGATCCGGGATGCGTGAACGGTGTTCACACATCCTTCGCCGCGGAAGGATGCGTGAATGCCGTTCACGCATCCCCGACCCAATTTTAAAAATATTGGAACCCTAACCCCTTTTCCAAAATTTTTATTTTCCTAAAACCCATATTAAAAAATCAGTCGGTTCCAAATCCCACCCGCCTATGGTTGTCCTTGATTTTTTGTTTCTCACTAACCCATAAAGTAACATATTTAAAAAATAAAAAAAAAAGAATAAGTTTCAGTCAGTGGAATAAAACTCTTTTGGTTACGATCCATGTCTCTTAAAAGAGGTACATAGGATACCTCCATGAGGTTCAATCCTGGTATTATTCGTGTTTTGAATTGTCCATGCTAGGTAAACATTCCATCACCCATCCTATCCCTGTGAGACATTAAACATATACCCATCATGTCCCTCAAAAAAGTTAAATCTACAACCATCATATCCTAAAAAGATGTTAAACCTACATTTATACTATCCCACCAGGAATTTAAATGTGAAATGACCTATTCCATGCAATACATTAAACACACACCCATAATATACTTTTAGTATGATAAATATAATCCCACCCTATCCCCACAAGACATTAACACATGTTCCCTTCTCTAAAAAGTGTTGAAATAATTACATGATACATAATCCCTACCATATGAAGAAAAAATGGGATTCATGAAGTAAATATATTCAAATGAATTACACCGCTAGAGATAATTACATCATGATCATCATGGGATTCCTTTGGTTTCAAAAATAAGATTCTTCACAAATGAGATACCCTTCAAAAGAAGAAGACATTACGGGAGCCCTATCTACTCAACATACAAACATCCCCAACATGACCGAAGCTAATATATCCTCTTACTAAAGGATGGTTCCATGTTGAGAAAGAAGATACGTAATTAACCAGAAACCACCTAGAGATGGCATTGGGAATGAGTTTCATGAACATGAATTAAATATATGAAGGATACATAGGCCAAGAGATGAGATCCAAGGAGTAATCCATGGAAGGATGAACTAAAATCCCATCATCCCATTTTGATCAGGGATAATACATCACCAAAAAAAGTGGTGAAATCTGTACACCTTTGGATAGTGGGAATGTTGGGAAACAAAAAAGAATGCATGATATGATGGCCCTAAAAATAATTAGAACAAGAGTTGAATTAAATTATATGATAAATATAGATCTTTTTTCTTTGAACATGATCATATGATGATCATCTGAGCACTAATAATATTAGATTATTGAATCAACGTGTCTTAGTTTCTTAAATGAATATCCCTATGATTGTAATGATTGGTGATATTTTCATGGAATTTGAATTTAAAAAAAATAAACTCATCTTAAGGATTGGAAACACTAAATTGGGGGTTAGGTGCTCATTTAAAAATATAAAATTATTGTTATGAAATGAGAGTTGTGGTAGGACACATGGTAAGAGTCCTAGACATCGCTACGTAACCCAATGTAATGAAAATCTAGATATATGCAGTTCTAATATAAACTCTGATTCTGATCAAACTCATGAATATTGGACATAAATTCATTAATAAATAATTATATGATTATTTTAATTATGTAGATATATATAGTATGTAGAAAGGGTAATTAAATCACTTTGATATGAAAACATGGGTACATACCCTTTAGTTGGTCGATATATTACAAAGAGCTGGCTCTCGTGCCACTTTCCATGCCCAAAATTAAGCCACTCGAGGTAGTTTAGGGTCCTAGAGGATGGACCAAGTCCTTTTTAATTTTAATACATGGGAGGTCTAGGTACCCTCAGGTAGGTTTTGAGAAATATATATTAACTCTAATTTTTTACTAGATTAGTGAACATAGTGAGTGTTGGTTATTTTTTCTGAAGGAAAATAACGGTCCCTACAATATTTTTTTCTTCTCTATTTCAACCAATTTTTTTTTCTAAGATTGATATAGGGAAAGAATATGAGGTTTGGAACTGATTTTCTCTCAGGTCACCCTTTTTACTGTTATTTATCTTACACATTTTTTTCCTTTTCCATTTTATAAATTCTTAATATTACCTGAATCATGTAAAGTGAATATCGAATGAGGGATGGCTCAAAGTTTTTACACGGTTCTCTTTTTGTGTTTTCAACCTAGATAAAATTTTCAATTTCAATTGGATTTTAAGGTATTAAAAACTATAATTTTTTGTGCTTTAATTTAGTTTCTTCCATCTCGGACCATCCAACTCATATGAGGTGAACTATTCATGAAGTAATATTCTCCTTGTATTTTAACATCATGCAATAAGGAAGTATTCTATGTAGTATAAATTTTTTCCGAAAGGATGTATTTGATAAAATTTCAAGTCATAATGTAGGGAAATATTCCATGTAATTTAATTTCATGTACTAAGGCATTATTCTATAAATTTTATTATCATATGGTATGGATTTAAAAATGCCACCTAGTTTAAAGCATTTCTACCAGGACATGAGATGTTGTGTGGTTTAGAGACTCACTTATATAGCATGATAAAATTATAGGGATGTTGAGCACCCATGGATATTTTGAATACGTTTCAATTAAATCATGTTTCCATGGGTTTAAACCGATGAATATGGAATGGTACAAACATATCGAGGCTGACCCAAAACACTCTCAAGTTTTGAGTTCGCCCCAAGAGTTGTTGGGAATCATGAGTGGAATAGGGAAGAAAAACCTAGGATGACCCAAAACACCCTAAGGGGCATAGTTCTTCCACAATGTTACTGGGGATCACAAGTGGAATGGGAAAGACATATCGAGGATGACCCAAAATACCCTAAGGTGATGAGTCCCATTATGGTGTTACCAGGTCTCATGAGGATTAGTTTCACTTTCCTACAAGGAAGATATTTATCTTGTTTGTAGGTTTAAATACCTTATGAATAGTCCCGTAGGTATTACATGCTTGGTTATGCAGAGGTGTCCCCACACTTCTCGAAGGACCATGAATGATTTTTGAATACTCAAAAATCTTAATGATGATGTTGGAATGGTGATATCCAATGGGGAATCATGAATCCTATGGTATTTTATATTTATATTGGGAGTCTTGGGTCCTACAAAATGTGGTTTCAAGTCAAATGGAGAGGTCCATAAAATGGTTCAAGAATAGAGTGTTTCATTCCTTCATTGTGAATTTTTACAATATAGGGTGACATAACATCAAGTATGATGAATAATCTTGAACAGTATGGTAATGGAGATTATAAATCATGGTCCAGGGATGTCTGAGTTAACTGGAGTTGGAAACTGGGGAGTACTTTTTAACCATTAGTAATGAATAAATCACATATTTCATGTAGTGAGGAAAATGTAATGCCTCAGATTTTTCCGTGTATTTTTTTTAATATTATATGGATTATTACGAGACCAGGACCATAGAGGGAACCTCATTCCGAGGCCCGATGAGCTCAAAATAGTGTATTGAAACTTTTTAAGTTAGATAAGTCGGCACTTGCACACAGTTGTGGAATTTTCCAAACGGATGCCCAGACAAAAAATATGAGGGCACCGTTGCGTCTGAGATGAAAAATTTACCAAAAAAACAAGCCTAACCTTGACCGGCGCGAGTTAAGGGAAGAAGTTAATTTTTTGACGTTTTTATTAAAATAAAAATAAAATAAATCTTTCAATGTTTTTTTATTTTTATAGAAACATCCACAGCAGCACAGAGACATGGAAGCCGTTTCAATTTTAAATTCCATGTCATAATGTCTTAAGAAACAGCCACTTGACTCATTAATTGTTCAGCATAACAGAACGTTGAATCACATTTCCTTTTTAATGGGTTGAGTGATTAGTGGTCGTTGACGAATATTTTAGAGGGGAAGCTATGGAGAAATTCGTGGAGCCTTGGAGGAAACACTCGGTGACAAACAACGACGAATCGAAACTGTGAATCATTGTGCCAACAGAGTTGAAGGGTCTCGACAACGACGACAGTGTGACGCGTTGATTGTTCTACAACCGGTTTAAGGTAGGGGTTTTTTATTTGAATTTTCCCCATTTTTTAGTTTAAACAACGAATGCTGGTCAACCACGAACAATTTGATCCGCAGATTCATACGTTCTTTCGGGAGGGATTTCTTCGGGATGATTTGGGAAATTGGATCCATGTTGATTTTGTTGTTGATTTGTACTCTGTTTAAGCATACTAACGAGAGTGGATCAATGCCATGAAGAAAAACCATGGAGGTTCTTTCCTCATTTTGTTTTATTAGACTCTTTTATTCCCCTTCATTCTTTATGTCCGTCGCGTTCTTCACGTCCGTCGCATTCTTCACAGGGCAACGAACAACGGATATTTGTGTATCTATTTTGTGACGAAACAATCCCAAACTGATGACTCGACACCATAATGACCTTGCGGAGGTGCGACGACGATGGCGAACAACGAATCAGCTCAGATTAGAAGAGGTCGTTCCTCGAGCATTTTTCGCACGGAAAGATCAAAACATGTTTTTGGAGCCGATCGGAAGTCCGAAAACACTGGAATCGGCTTCATGGTTTCCAGGCGACCAAAACCCGAGAGTTTCGTGGCGATCGGATGCTCAGATCAGTGAATGGGGTAGCTCAGAAGGCGCGACAGTGGAAGGCCGCGATTTAGGAAATTTTGAGAATACACAGTGTGTACTTCCTAACAACACACCGTGTAGTGTTGGCGGTGGAGGCTAGGGTTTTGGGGGTTAGAGAGGAATTACACGGCGTGTGACCCTAGTCACATGGTGTGTTGCGCCTTCTCCGAAGCTCGGTGTGTATTTTGGGAAATACACGGACACAGGTTGTACTACACGGATTCAGGCGACGCGACGTATACATTATGGTAGAGGTGGCTATGTGCGACTTAGCATGTACCCAGGGGTAAAAAGACATGGGATGGAGTACACGACCGTGTACTCTATCACACGGCTTGGCGAGGCCAGTAATGCAGGCCACCCCATGTACCGATTACACAGGTTGTAGTACACGGGTTGATGACTGTGTACGGGGACATGACCAGCGTACACGGAGCCAACCCAAGTCACTCAGACATGGCATGTACATCGTACTACACGCCATGTAATATGTTTTCTACACGACCGCCCTTATGACACGGGCCATTGTACACGGGCAATACCTGGTGTTATACAACACAGCGTGAAACATTTCTACATGTCATGTACTTTTTGGAAACCGGCATGGTCCTCTTGTTCACCATATCTTGGACATCATTTGTTTGGGTTAGTGCCCCTTCTTCTCATTCCCCTAAAGGTCATGCGTCATTTCCTTATACAGGAGTATGATCCCTTCTGTAGGACATTCAATGATAGATTCGACATCCCTCCGAGAGGCCTGGAGCAAGATCCTCTATCCTTTCCTGACCCTAGGTAGAGTCAGGCATCGACATGACCAACTCTACTGGGCGTTGATCCTCTACTTAGCTGGTGTATCACGTAGCTAGTGAATCCGGATGAGTCACGGTATCTAACATGGATGTGGCATTGATCCTCATCTATGTATCGTGATCTTTCCCACTCATAAGTGTGCCTCCTGTAATGAGTGCTTCTATCTATCATGATTCTTCCCACTCAGGAGTGTGTCTTCTATAATGAGTGCATCTACCTTTGGCGGTTCCCGATGAACATTAAATCTTGCACCGATGTCGTCAGATCTACGAGACTCATGGAGTGTGTCTCCCGAAATGAGTGCTTCATGGAATCTTCGAACGGAATCCCTAGACGGGGTATGTGGCCGTGTGACTTGACCCTAGACTATGGTTCTGATATATTAGTATATTTTGTCTTTTATATATGTTATGCAGACATATACTGTGCATATCTGATTGTACCTTTACTTTGTATACTGATTTTTGGTTTTTGGGGTCCTCTACCAAGTATTGTTATACTCACCCATACACGGGCTTTTCCTACATGTCTCGTGTCTTGTGTATATGAGCATCCTTTTGACAGAGTCTAGGGTGGACCTAGACAAGACCGAGCTTTCTGAGTTCCCTACAGGCCGAGGTGTTCCTACTTCTATGAGTAGTATTCCCAGCACCTCTTTGTGTTCACAGGTTGGACGTTTCAGTTTTTAGACTCTTGTTTTGGGTGGGATTGTATTTTTGGCCCAGTTTACTTCCCACACTTTACTTTCCGTTGCACTCTGGTTGTTGGGTTTAGTAGTATGCATGATTTTTTGTTCCTTAGTGGTTTTACATTTTAGTATTGTGGGATTGGATATGTTTTCATGTGTATAGTTACTTATGCAATGCCTCCCATGTTAGTAATAATCCTACTTGGTGCTAGTCACTATCCATTGGCCTATTGGAGGTGGGCTTGAGGAGTCGCGGCGTAGGCCCCACTGGGATGGGTCATGACAGAGTGGTATCATAGGTGGTCAGTTCTACCTTAGGACCAAGAGTTTTTTATATTGGTTGGGGGGAAACAGTGTTCAATGTTTCGAGCTTGGATTTCAAGCTAGAGACTCCAATGTTGGTGCGGCGGCCGACGTATCAATACACCGGGGCTCTGTTAACCTGATTTTCATCTCGGTACATGAAAACACTAGTTGTGGGGAAATGAAAGAGTGGTACATGCATCATATTGGAATTGGTTGTGTTTTCTATGTCCTTTGTGTCATCTATCCAGATATACTCAGTGACCATGGTACATATTGTTTCCTTACAGGATGCATCCACAATGCTTACCAACTATGATTCATCAGCACGATCATGAAGATGACCCCCTTAGTGACGAGGCTTCGATACAGGGACCAGTTCCCCAGGCATTGCCACCAGGTAATACACCTGCTATGCCACCACCAGTGGAGCAGCTAGGGGTACCTGCAATACCGACCGACATGGAACTCAGGCTTAGCGCACTCCATGATTTCCAGAGACAGAGACCCCTCAGGTTCCAAGGCGATCCTGACCCTCAGACAACTGATGATTGTCTTGAGGCCATGACCAATGTTTTCTATCTAGTGTGGACACCAGCGGACCAGATAGTGATCCTAGGAGCGATTCTTCTTCAGGGTTCGGTGGGACGATGGTAGAGTCTGACCATACAAACTCACGATGATGAGACTCTTTTATGGACGGAGTTCGAGTGACTCTTCAGGGAGTATTTATCTCCGGTTATGCTCAGAGTTGTGAATATCCAGGAGCTTATTCATCTCTAGTAGGGAAGTATGATAGTAACTGACTATACTTAGAGGTTCAACAACCTCACCTGGTACTCGATGGACAAGGTCAGGGATAAGTACTTAAGAGCTTGGAACTTTGAGATAGGTCTACGACAAGACGTCCAAGCTAGTTTCGTGCCTCTATTAATTTCGACTTATGATGGAGTGCTCGAGTGGGCTATGGTGATCAAGAGCTTCTTGGAGGAGTAGAGACAACCGACGATAGTCAGCAGCAGGCAGATAGGTACGGAGACCTCGGCGGCAGGGATTCGACATTAGAAGCAGGGATCAAGATGTGAGAGACGTCAAAGGAGGACCCAGGACAGGGGATTGATAGTCCATGTCTCTCAGGCTGGATCCAATCAGCCTAGGGAGAAGCTGTGATATGCATGCGACGGTATGGGACATCTCGCTAGAGATTTCCCGACCCATCGAGCTGCTGATAGGGAAGGGGTGGATGGATCACCAAGGTAGAGGTAGAGAGTGGAGCAGATAGAGCTTCCAAGAGGCGGACATGGTAGAGGAGTAAGGAGAGCTATGGGTGGTGGCAGACACTTCGACTTACTTCCACCACCACCCTAGGAGGTTCGCACCAGGCTCAGTGAGCTAGGGGACATGGGCGAGGACAACTGCATGCGTTCGAGGAATACGACCTAGGGGCTCCAAGGATTATTTGAGGTACGATCTAGGTCTTTTATACCATAGCTATCATACTTATAGATACAGGTTCCAGTCATTCCTTCATATCCACATGTCTTTTACAAATCCTCAGGATTCTAGAAGAACCGTTGACTTGATCCTTATTCTTGGAGACACCTATGGGAGGAGACTTGATGATCACACACCTTTGCAGACAGTGTGATCTTACCCTTAGAGGTGAGAGTTTTGGTTGAAACCTCTTGGTGGTAGTGTCGAGGCCTTACGGAGTCATTCACAATATGGATTGGTTATCTTCGGTCTATGCCCATGATGACTGTTTTAGGTGAAGAGTGTGGTGTGTCCGCCATGATGGGACAAGGTTTTCCTTTGCCGGAGAAAGGGAAAACCAGGTAGCGCAAAATGGGCTTATGCATAGGAGCGTGTAGACAATTGCTCATGAGTTGGCTAGCCTTACCCTTGGAGCAATGGATTTTGTGACCTCCCAGTTCCCAGTAGTAGTGGCGGAGTATGAGGACATCTTATCCAAAGATGTTCCAGGGTTACCTCCCTATCGGGAAATCGACTTCTGCATCGACTTACACCCCGGGATGGCACTAATTTACTCATCAGCATATTGAATGAATCCCGTAGGTCTTCACAAGCTGAGGGTGAAGTTGGAGGACTTGAAGATCAAGGGTTTCATGAGACCCATCATTTCATCTTGGGCATCCCCATTCTTGTTTTCCAAGAAGTAAAATGGGAGTCTAAGGTTGTGTGTGGATTAACGATGCCAAAACTAGGTGTCGATGAAGAACTTGTATCCACTGCCAAGGATCGATGACCTCTTCGATCAGCTAAGAAAGGAACAGTGGTTCTCGAAGATTGACCTTCGATCTGTCTATCCCCAGATATGAGTGCGGGATGAGGATATACCGAAAACGGCATTCAGATTCCGCTACGGTCACTATGAGTACTTGGTGATGCCTTTCGGTGTGACAAATTCCACTGCAGTGTTCATGGGATAGATGAACCATATTTTCCAGCCATACATGAACCGGTTCATAGTGGACTTCATCAACGACATCCTTGTGTACTCGGTGTCAGAAGAGGAGCATGAGAGACACCTACATATGGTTCTAGATGTACTTCAGGAACACCATCTTTATGGAAAGATCTCAAAGTGCTAGTTATGGATTTAGGAGGTCCACCTTCTTGGACATGTCATCTCAGTAGATGGAGTACCTGTAGACCCGCCCATGGTGGAGGCTGTGTTATAATGGGAGCCACCTTGGAGTGTGACGGAGGTGCAGAGCTTCCTTGGGTTGGTAGGATATTTCCGGAGATTCATTACTGACTTCTCCCAGATATCTGCACCATTGAAAACCTTGACCAGGAAGGGGTAAACCTTCATGTGGAAGGAGAAGTGCTAGAAGGTTTTCGAGTAGTTGAGACAGAGTTTGACGAGCGCCCCAGTCTTGAGATTTCCGGAGGAGGGTGTCGAGTACATAGTTTTATGTGACGCATCAGGGACCAGGCTTGGTTTGAGTCCTGATGCAGAGGAAGGCAGTGATTTCTTATGGTTCATGACAGCTTAGGCCACATGAGCACAACTATGCAACCCATGATCTCGAGTTGGCAGCGGTAGTCTTCGCATTGAAGATGTAGCGATACTACCTCATGGGTGAGTAGTCTGTCTCCTACTCTGACCTCAAGAGCCTCAAGTATATCTTCTCACAGAAGGATATGAATCTGAGGCAGAGGAGTTGGCTAGAGTTCCTCCAAGATTATGATTTCGATATCATATATACTCTTGGAAAGGGGAACAAGGTGGCAGATGCTCTTAGAAGAAGGTCGACCTCACAACTATTGAGTAATGCAATACAGCAGTTAGCTGCGTTGTAGTTATCTTTCATGGATGGAGAGGATACAGCTTACCAATAGTCGATGGTGGTCACCCCTCCACTCTTACAGCATGTTATGGAGGCACATCTTGGGGATGTCAACTGTGTGGCTTTACGTGCTAGGTAATCTACAGGACATGCTCCTGATGGATATTCACAAGGTGGGGAGCACATAATTCTTTTTAGAGGACTCACTGTTGTACTAGTGGCGTTGTAGGAGGAGGTCCTGATGGAGTTTCATACATCCCCCTTGGCGGCGCATCCTCGAGAAGCAAAGATGTACCAGGATCTTTGACGACCGTTCTAGTGGTTAGGCCTGAAGAATACAGTAGCGAAGTTTGTTTCTCGATGCCTTACATGCCAGCAGGTGAAGGATGGGCACTAGGTTCCAGTGGGATTAGCTCTCCCCCTAGATGTTCCAGAGTGGATGTGGGATGGAATATTGATGGACTTCGTGATGGGCTTACCACATACGTCCAAGGGACATGATTCCATCTGGGTGATCATTGACTGACTCACCCAAATAGCCCACTTCCTAGCTATCAAGGAGCAGAGTTCAGTAGATATCTTGGGACACCTCTACGTGCAGGAGATAGTTCGGCATCATGGTGTTTCCTTGAAGATAGTCTCTTACTGAGACACTAGTTTCACATCCCGGATTTTTAAGGGATTACAGTAGGCTTTCGGTACTTAGCTATGCTTGAGTTTGGCATTTTAATACCCAGACAGAAGGTCATATGGAGAGGACTATTCAGGTTCTGGAGGATATGTTGCGGGACTATATCTTGGACTTTGGATGCAGTTGGGAGGACCACCTTCCATGGGTGGAGTTCATGTACAACAATAGTTACCACCCCACCATTGGTATGGCACCATTTGAGGCCTTGTATAGAAGACCCTTTTGGTCACTGCTTTTCTGGACCGACCCTGGAGGGTCAGCACTCATTGGTCCAGAGTTGGTGTAAGCTAACACTGAGAGAGTATAGACCATTCGGGAGAGGATAAAGACTAGAAAAATACAACAAAAGTCAGATGCCAGACACCCCTAGAGTTCTAAGAGGGAGACCACATATTTCTTCATGTCTCACCTTGACGAGGGTTACAGAGATTTGTCCGGGGCAGCAAACTATCTCTGAGGTTCATCGAACAATTCCAAATACTATGCAAAGTTGGTGAAGTGGCATACTGCATAGCTCTACCACCACAATTGCATCGGGTATATGATGTCTTCCACGTTTCTCAGGCGAGGAGGTACATGCATGACCCATTGCACGTCATTGACTGAAGAGAGCAGTAAATAGAGGATGAAGCGACCTTTGTTGAGTAACCAGTGGAGATCGAGGATTGGAAGGAGAGGATACTTCGTGGGAAATTGATTCCCTTGGTGCATGTCTGGTGGCAGCATGAGAATCTTTAAGAGAGCACATGTGAGCGGGAGTCCCATATCCGTGTCGAGTAACCACATCTTTTTGAGTAGTATTTGTTTTAGATTTTTGGGGAAATAAAGCCTCATGGTGGGGAGATTGTAATGTATCGTATATTTCCATGTATTATTTTTTTAAATATTATATGGATTATTATGAGACTAGTTCCAAATATGAAACCTCATTCTGAGGCCTGGTGAGCTCGGAACAGTGGTTTGAAACTTTTTATGTTAAGTAAGTCATCACTCACACGCTGTTGTGGAAGTTTCCAAACAGATGCCTAGACTAAAAATCTGAGGGCACCGTTGTGTCTGAGATGATGAATTTACCCAAGAATGAGCCTAACCTCGACCGGAATAGGTCAAGGTAATAAGTTAATTTTTCGAAATTTTTAGTAAAATAAAAATAAAATAAATCTTTCAATGTTTATTTTATTTTTATAGAAACATCCTCTACAGCGCAGCGACATGGCAGCGGTTTTAATTTTGAATGCCATGTCATAATGTCTTAAGAAACGACCACTTGACTCATTAATTCTACAGCATAACAGAACACTAAATCACATTTCCTTTTTAATGGGTTGAAACATTAGTGGTCGTTGATGAATGTTTTGGAGGGGAAGCTCTGGAGAATTTCGTAGAGCCTTGGAGGAAACACTCGGTGACAAACAATGACGAATCGAAGCTATGAATCGTTGCGCCAATGGATATGATGGGTCTCGATGATGAAGACAGTGCGACGCGTTGATCTTTCTTCAACCAGTTTAAGTTAGGGGTTTGTTATTTGATTTCTTTCTCCGTTTTGCATTTAAAAGATTAATGTGGATCAACCTCAAACAAGTTGATCCGCGGATTCGTACATTCTTGCGGGAGGGATTTCTTCGGAATGATTTGGGAAATTTGATCCTTGTTGATTTTTTTGTTGATTTTTCCTCCGTTTAAGCCTACTAACGGGAGCAGATCAATGCCGTGATGAACGACGGTGAAGGTTGGTTCCTCATTTTGTTTTATTGGACTCTTTCTTTCCCCTTCGTTCTTCACATTCTTCGCGTTCTTCACGGTGCGACGAACAACAGATCGTTGTGCATCCATTTTTTGATGCAACAATCCCAAAATGAAGACTCAACACCATAATGACCTTGTAGAGGTGAGGCGATGATGGCAGATGATGAATCGGCTCAGATCAGAAGAGGTCATTCTTCGAGCGTTCTTTGCACGGGAAGATCAAAACATGTTTTAAGAGCCGATCGGAGGTCCAAAAACACTTGAAATGGCTTCATGGTGTTCGGGAAACCAAAACCCAAGAGTTTCTTGGTGATCAGATGGTCGATTTGATGAACGTGGTAGCTCGGAAGGCGCGAAGGAGGAAGGCCGTGATTCTAAAAATTTCCAGAATACACGGCATGTACTTCCTAAGAACATGCAATGTATTTCTTGCGGTGGCGGATAGAGTTTCGGGGGTCAGAGAGGAATCACACGGCGTGTGACCCTAGTCATATGGAATTTTTCGCCTTCCCTGAAGGCCAGTGTGTATTTTGGGAAATACACGGACACGGGTTAGACTACATGGCTTCAGGCGACATGGAAGAGGCGGCGACGCAGGACTCGGCGTGTACCCAAGGGGTACAAAAAAACGGGATGGAGTACATGACCATGTACTCCATCACATGGCCAAGTGAGGCCAGTAATGTGGTCCACCCAGTGTACCGATTACACGGGTTGGAGTACACGGGTTGATGACCGTGTACAGGGACATGACCAGCGTACATGGAGCCAACCCCATTCACTCGGACACGACGTGTACACCATACTACACACAGGGTACTAAGTTTTCTACATGACCGGCCTTACGATAAGGGTCGTTGTACACTGGCAGTACCTGGGGTCAAACAACACGGTGTGTAACTTTTCTACACACTGTGTATTTTTTGGAAAATGTCATGGTTTTCTTGTTCACCGTATCTTGGTCATCTTTCATTTGGATTATTGCCCCTTCTTCTCGTTCCCCTGAATGTCAGACATTGTTTCCTTCTACAAGAGTATGATCCCTTCAATAGGACTTTCTGTGATAGAGTTGGCATCCCTATGAGAGGCCCAGAGTGAGATCCTCTATCCATTCCTGATCCTAGATAGAGTTAGGCATCTATGTGACCAACTCTACCAGGCGTTGATCCTCTACCTAGCTGGTGTATCACCTAGATGGTGAATCCGGATGAGTCACCGTATCCGTCATGGTTGTGGTATTGATCATCATATATGTATCGTGATCTTTCCCACTCATGAGTGTGTCTCCCATAATTAGTGCTTCTATCTATCGTGATCCTTCCCACTTAGGAGTGTGTCTCCTGTAATGAGTGCATCTACCTCTCGTGGCGGTTCCCGACGAACATTACTTCTTGGACATGCATCATCAGAGCTACGAGACTCATGGAGTGTGTCTCCCGAAATGAGTGTTTCGTGGAATCTTTGAACGGAATCCCTAGATAGGGTATGTGGCTGTGTGACTTGACCCTAGACTACAGTTCTGAGATTTGTGTATATTTTTTTTATGCTATATGTTCTGCAAACATATACTGTGCATAGCTGATTATACCTTTACTTTGTATACTTATTTGTGGTTTTTGGGGTCCTCTACCAAGTATTTTTATACTCACCCCTGCATGGGCTTTGCCTACACATCTTGTTTCTTGTGTTGATGAGAAGCCTTTTGACTGAGTCCAGGGCAGACCTGGACATGACCGAGCTTTCTGAGTTCCCTATAGGACGAAGGGTTCCTGCAGCTACGAGCTGTAGTCCTAGCACCTCTTTGTGTTCACAGGTTGGACTTTGCAGTTTTTAGACTCTTGTTTTGGGTGGTCTTGTATTTTGGACCTAGTTTACTTCAAGCACATTACTTTTTGTTGCACTCTGGTGGTTGGGTTTAGTAGTATGCATGAATTTTTGTTCCTTAGTGGTTTTACATTTTAGCATTGTGGGCTTGGAGATGTGTGCATGTGTACAGGTACTTAGGAAATGCCTCTCGTGTTAGTAATATGCCTACTCAGTGCTAGTCACTAGCCCCTAGCTTATTGGGGGCGGGCTTGGGGAGTCGTAGTGTGTTCCCCACTGGGATGGGTCGTGACAGAGTGGTATCAGAGGTGGTCAGTTCTACCTTAAGACTAAGAGTTTATGAGATTGGTTGGGGGAAATAGTGTTCAGTGTTTCGAGCTTGGCTTTCAAGCTAGAGACTCCAGTGTTGGTGTGGCGGCCGACGTATCCATACATCAGGGCTCTATTAACCTTATTTTCATCTCGGTACACAAAAACACTGGTTGTGGGGAAATGAAAGAGTGGTACATGCATCATATAGGGGTATCTCAGTACACATAATGAGTTCATCTACCTCTCTTGGCAGTTCACGATGAAGAGTACTTCTCGGAAAGACGTCATCAGAGCTACCAGACTCGTAGAGTGTGTCTCCCATAACGAGTGCTTCGTGGAATCTTCAAACGGAATCCCTAGATGGGGTATGTGGTTGTGTGTGACTTGACCCTAGACTACAGGTCTGAGATTTAAGTATATCTGGTCTGTGCTATATGTTCTGCAAATATATACTGTGCATAGCTGATTGTACCTTTACTTTGTATACTGGTTTGTGGTTTTTGAGGTCCTTTACCGAGTATTGTTATACTCACCCTTGCACGATCTTTTCCCGCACGTCTCGTGTCTTGTGCAGAAGAGAAGCCTTTTGAAAGTGTCCAGGGCGGACCAGGACTGGACCAAGATTTCTGAGTTCCCTAGAGGCCGAGGTGTACCTACTGCTACGAGCGGCATTCCCAACACCTCTTTGTGTTTACATATTGGACTTTGCAGTTTTTAGACTCTTGTTTTGGGTGGGTTTGTATTTTTGGCCCAGTTTACTTTCAACACTTTACTTTCTGTTTCACTCTGGTTGTTGGGTTTAGTAGTATGCATGCATTTTTTTAATGGTTTTAAATTTCAGAATTGTGGGCTTAGAGATGTGTGCGTGGGTACATGTACTTAGGTAATTCCTCCCATGTTAGTAATATGCCTACATGGTGCTAGTCACCTACCCCTAGCCTATTGGAGGCGGGCTTGGGGAGTCGCGATGCAGGCACCACTGGGACGGGTCGTGACAGAAAATAAAACATGGATTTAAGTGAGGCCTTTATTTGAAAAAAGGTTCTATTTTGATTATAATGTCCCTGTTTCCATTTTACTATAGGAAAAAACAAAAAATTTGGATTTAGGGGGGGTTTCTAAGAGTAAAGGGTCCATCTAGATTAACCAATCCCTGTTATAGGTTTCTTATTGGGAAGAAATATGTGTAATGGATCCGGTAGAGACCCATAGATTTACATACATATACATTACATTACTTTTGCAGAATAATTAATACATAAAAAAACAGACACCAAAGGACCGTAATAGTTTAGTGTCTTTGGAAACTTGGAACATAATCTTCTAATATTGGTGAAAGATCTTCAACATCTCCCATAAATGTCATCCCTTTTTTTACCTAAACCCTTTCGTTATATCTTGGGGAAATGAAAACATATAAAGTGTGAGCTAAAATTCTCAGCAAGGGTAAGAATGGAGAAAATAAAACAAACCATATACATTTGAACTTCAAAACATGAACATAAAGTTTAAACATCAAAATATTGAGTTGTAAAATACATCTTTGCACTACGTAAGGCATTGATCATAAAGGAACATAAATCATGATAAAATAGAATGGGAATAAAAAATTTAATCATGAAAAACCATTAATCACATGATATGATTTCCATAGTAGCCAAGGCATTGCTGCCAAGACCATCTTAGTGGACAAAGTCCCTTTCTGAATCGATTTAAATCCTCGTTCCAGTCCTGTATCACTGAACCATATTAACTTACCAATCCAGCCATGTCTATCTCATGATATATAAATCTTTACCCAATGCATTGGAGGGAGATATAGGCCCCACCCATCTAATAATGAAATCATTCTTATGTGTGCCACAACAGGAACATAAATCATTCACCACTACCCAAAGAATAAAATGGGTTTCATAAACATCATCCCCTCATAACATAATCCATATAAAAAAATGGATATCATTTCGTCATAAGAAAAGTGAAACCATTTAAATCATAGAGACATTATACTTGAAACATACACATATGAAATAATTCCATCTTATGTGGAAAATGGTTTTGATAAAACACTTTAAATGAATTCATGAAGAAAATATCCTTTATTTTTCAAAATCATTTTCTTTTCAAAAAATGACATGAAATTTTAAAAGAAAAGGATTTTTTTTTTGAAAATAGTAAATAAATATTGTTGAGTAAGCTTTATTAAAATAAGGTGTTATGAAACCATAAAAATCCATTCGTGTCGTATAAGTTAAAAAAACATTTTCTCATACTTTTGATGGAAAAGTCAAAAAGTACCTCGTATGGTAAAAAAATGAAAGATTCCTTACATACCATGTAGTAAAAGTCAAAATGGGTAAAAATGACTTTAAATATACATGAAACCATTTTTAGAAAAAAGGGACATGGATGATAAATATAACCCAGTAAATACTTACTTAAAAACAATCTAGGATAAAAATGAGATTGGAAAAGTTTTCCCTTACCTTATGTCTGATATGCATAATATGTATCCGAACCTCTAGTATAATGATTTAAATAATGTCATTGACTTATTACAGAATCATATTCATTGTTATTATATCATATATGGTTCACTTATGAATTTATATTACCCGTTATTTTGAAAATTCGATGTTAAAGTAGCATTTTGGGTAAAATCATTTCATTTATCGTATGTGTTTTGATTTGTTGTTCTTCATATTATTACTTCTATAATAATTTACTTAATTCAAGAATGTAAAACATGATTTATATATAATATATATTCAGCATATAAATATATATTATAGATCGATAAATGGAATGAAATACACCATTCATGGAGACGGCAGGTCGTAGGTACGCATGAACGCAGTTTTCGTTTCCTTATTGAATTGAATGATATTAAGTAAATGAAACATATATGTACATAAATACAGTATAATTATTATGTAATATCTTTCATGAATATTTATTATATATACTTTATAATAATTCTTGAATGGTTAATCATGGAAAATGAATCTCATCGCGTTCGTTGAGACGGTAGTCCGTATGTACACATGAGCGATGATATCGTTCCCATAATCACTACAAGAAATTTAGGCTATAGACACGGACCTATAGCCACGATTTTATAGGTCTGTGGCTATATCCAATTTATAGCCATGGTTTAATTAAAAAATCGTGCCTAAAATTTTCCATCCCCCCTTTTCCCCACAAAATCTGTCGGGCTCCTCCTTCGTTCTCCCACAACATGCAACTCTCTGTGCCATCCTCCTCCATTTTCCCCCGATCAGTGACCCTCCGCCCTCTAACTATCTCTCTTGGCGGTACCCTCCTCCTCCATCCTCCCCCGATCTGTGACCCTCCACCATCGACCTGTCTCACGGCGGTTCCATCCTACTCCATCCTTCCCCGATCCGCGACCCTATGCCCTCGACCTATCTCACGGCGGCGCCCTCTTCCCGGATACCCTTTGCGCGCGACCCTCCAAACCGAACGGTACCCATCGCAACCTCTCTCACCATTTCTTGGAATTTCATTCTAAATCTATAACATGGGGGATTTTATCTATTTTCAGGAATCATGTTGATTTAGATTGGTCCATCCATCATTATCGGATGAAGATGCTCATATAACTATGTGGTAGGTGGTCCATAAGCTTCTTCTTCAATTTATATGAGTTTTATGTGCTTTATGATGTACAAGTCTTTACAAGCATGTGAAAATGTCTTGAGATGAAAAAAGATTGCATTTCTCAAGGGTCTTTCATACAAACTAGGTTGAGGATATCCCAAGATGCCATCTACACCCGGTTTCTCAGCGACTTGGAACGTTATGTTATCATTGTTGATTTTCTTAGTCTTTCACTAAATTTTAAATTAAATTTACAATTTTATTGGCATTTTTTTTGTTGATTTTTCTTGATGTAGGTCTGGGGATATGAAACAGACCCTTGGGATGTCGTTGGACTTGGTTCCAGTATAATAAGGTATCCAGTTAGATTTTTTATGATTATTCCCTTTTATAATTAAACTGATAAATTAATTTCAAATGTTTTAGATAATTATTTTATGATTCTTAGAGAGATTTTGGATCTTACGTAGTGATGTGGGATGGGACTAATCATGGAAATACCTTGGTCTGCCTTGGAAACTTCTTCCTACATTTGGAAATAATTAGAAAAGCGTCGAATAAAGATATGTGGTATGCATACATTACCATGTGGTATTTATGCTTTTGATTTATTCTCATGGATTTCAGTCTTTCTAATGAAGTGATCAATTTATTTAAATTAAATTAACCCCATAACCAATATATAAATTAATTGGTTTTAATTAATTAACTTTTTTTAATTAATTAAATTGAAACTAATCTATTATGATTTATAAAGTGCTAAGGCCTTGATGGACCATGGTACTAGCTGGTTTACCTTGGACACTAATAGTCTAGGCCTTAACTCAAGACACACTTAGCTTAGGTTATGTACTTGGGTTGGGTGAGAAAATAGACCTTGTGAGACCTTGAAGACCAAAATGGGTCATGTTCCATCTCTTGAGTCTTGTCAACATGACATATCTTGTGTAGTAAAAACGATTATGCTATATTGATTATGATGCCAAGAAAAATAGTTTTACTTTGAGCATCAGTTCATGAACCAAGACCTAGATTGAGACTGAGGAACTGTGTGAGGGTGCCTCTATTACTAGGGGACCCCAATGGGTTCCCTATTAACTAACCAACCCTATGTGGATGCATATGGCCTTGGTAGAGATGGTAGTGAGTGTCACCTTAAAACCTGCATCAAATGTATAATCCCATGGGGTTATGAATTGTAAGTGATGGGTTTGGAAATTTGTAAAACCCTTAACTTTTGTTTATACCTTCATATGTTTATTTTGGATGAAACCATTGTTCCCAGATGTACTTATTGGGACCTGACCTATGGGCCTGATGTGACGATGGTATGTTGGTTGCATAAGAGTGTTTCCTAGGATCCGAACTTGGGCCTTATGTGGTATGGTTGTGAGAAAAATTATACATGATGATGTCATCATGGATTCCTGACATGTATCCTAGGATTCAGCTATTGAACCATGTGAATAATTCTTGGGACGTTGGGATTCGACCTCAAGTCTATATGGGATGATTTGGATGCCACAAGTCCCTAGAATTCCCAACCTAACTAGGATACAACTCAGTTGGATTAGGGGATTAATTATTTTTATTCAAGAATATTATTATTATGAGATAAATATGTTATCCCTAGGATTAGCCAGTCAATCCTGATGATTTTACTTATTCTTGATCAGGATGCATGGGATCCGACCATTTGACATGGTGACTTGGGGGATGTTTTTTATTCAGTGAGTACCCGAGGTTCCTAGGAATCAACATCAATAGATTAATTTTATTGTAGTTTATAGACATTATCAGGATTCTTGGAATATATTCATGGAGCCATTCATGATACTTGATTACCCCTTGAACCACCTGAACACCTAAATAGGCATAAAAACTATTCAAGAGATATCCCAACACTCAGATTGTTTTTCTAAATACCACTTCTTGAAACTCTCACTACTTGGAGACTAAAAAATCAATTTCAGTTGAATTCTCTGACTCATAACGATGTAGGTAATTATAAACTCCCCACTAAATGGATACACATCTTTGGAAAGTATTCTGGATTATCCAACAAATCAAGATTTATTAATCATAATGGAAGCAACTTCCCATTCCAAATTAATTATTTGATTCTTGGAAATCATCCATCATCCTGATCTAGGAAAAAGGATTTTTTTGAAAAAACTTCAAGAATGATCCTTTATACACATATTTAATTAAGTGGTTGAAGAGGAATGAAATGTGGAGGGTGGGTAGGTGGTTCATGGGGTGGGGAGGGTGGGTGTGGGGTGGGCAGGGGGGTGGGCAGGGGAGGGGGTAGGGGGTGGGCAGGGGAGGGGGCAGGGGTTGTGCAGGTGGGGGGGGGGGGTCGGGGGCATGGTGGTGTGTTGGGGGTAGGGGGAGGGGGGTGTGCAGGTGGGGGGAAGGGGCAGGGGGTTCTTGGGGGGAGGGGTGTGCAGGTGGGGGGGTGGGTGGGCAGGGGGCATGGGGTTGTGCTGGGGGTAGGGGGAGGGGTGTGTGGAGGTGGGGGGCAGGGGGCATGGGGTAGGGAGAGGGGGTGTGCAGGTGGGGGGTAGGGGGTGTGCTGGGGGCAGGGGAGGGGTGTGTGCAGGTTGGGGGGGGGGCAGGTGGGGGGGGGCAGGGGAGGGGACAGGGGGTGTGCAGGTGGGGTGCAAGGGGTAGGGAGAGGGGGGTTGCTGGGGGGAGGAATGTGCAGCTGGGGGTAGGGGAGGGGGCAGGGGGTGTGCAAGTGGTTTTGTTATTACAGATCGTTAGCCTCCTCTCATTTGAATTTGGTATGATTTATTGGCTTCAATTTATTGTCTTCTTTATTGTCATATTTTCCTTGGTTATGGTTTAGTTGTTTTGACTTATTGAATATGATACAATTTATTTTAATTGTTATTTATTCTAATTTTATACATTATATTTCTAATTTTTCAATTATTTTGTATAGATATTGTTCAATGTGTCGGATGAACATCAGTACAAAGGTACAATGTGATTATCATTTATCTTTTATACTATTTTAACTATCTCCATATTTAATCCACTTTTATTAAAATATTTAGTACCACTAATTTATGAATTAAATATATTCAATATAATCAATATTAATGCAATGTTTCGATCCATCATACAAGGGGACATGGTGGAGTAACACTAGATTTTAGTGAAATACACCATCGTTGAAGGTACAATGTGATAATCATTTAATAAACTGTAGCTTTTGTAACTTCACACACCCTTCATTTCACAATTAATTTTTTTTCTATATATATTTTGTTATATTTGATTGGTTTCCAAACTATCTCCATTATGCTGACATTCACAATTATAGTGTTCCAGTTTCAATGTTCATTACTATTAGTTATTATTTGAACAGTACGTTACATCATATATTTGATTTATCAATGGTACAAATAAATCTCTATTCCTTTTCATATAAAATTAATGTTTACTAATATTGTGATGATGTCTTAGAAACTTCTTCAACTATTAGTTATTATTTGAATAGTCTGTTCATTTATATGTTATTTGTTTTGATGAAAATTTAAAATTTGGACATATAATTAGAGCATTACAACTAAATTATAATGAGAATCGGTGATGAATCATTAGTAAACATTAACTGTGTTGGGATGTCCTTGATCCTACATACAGGGTCACAAGGTGGAGTCACACTACAATTTAGAGAAATACACCATCATGGAAAGGGGATTAGTGACTCATTTTAGAGCTGTGTATCTTTACAAATTAGTTGCATCACTGATGTTGGGTATGTTTTTTATGATTTCATCATGTTTCAAACATATTTTTATTTTAGCATATCTGTTACATCTCTACTACACACATATTAGATTAACCAGTTATTTCCAAAAAAATATGTACATTCAACATAAAAATATTCAGCAGGGGGTGTCTAGGTGGCTGTAGTAGGGGGGCGGTTTCTGTCCAGCAGGGGGGCTGTCCAGGGGGGGCTGCTGTTCAGCAGGGGGGCTGTCTAGGGGGCTCCAGTAGGGGGGGTTCTGTCCGGGGGGCTTCTGTCTAGGGGGGCTGTCGGGGGGGGGGGGGGGGCTGCTGTCCAGGGGGTCCAGCAGGGGGGGGGCTGCTGTCCCGGGGGTCCAACAGGGGGGGCTGCTGTTCAGTAGGGGGGGCTGCTGCTCAGTAGGGGGGGCTATCCAACGGGGTCCAGCAGGGGGGGGGGGGCTTCTGTCCAGGGGGCTTTTGTCCAGGGGGGATGCTATCCAGGGGGTGTCCAGCAGGGGGGATACTGTCCAGGGGGTCTAGTAGGGCGGGCTTCTATCCGGGGGGGGGGGGGGGGGGTCTTCTGTAAATTGTCCTTTTAGAGTTATTTCATATATTTTTCATTTATTGAGTCCACATTTGTCTTTTCTTAAACTGTTATGTTAGAAGGTTCTTGTTTAATTGAATATTATTTTAAAATTATTTGTTTCACATACAGGGATCTCTCATACAACTCAATGACAGGGAACTTACCTCACAGTTTTGGGTCACTTTCAAACTTGGTACACTATAAGAAAATGATACTTTAGTTAAGATAATTATAATTTTTAATGTATTTATGGATTTATTCCGGTATTTACATATCAATCTATTCACTGGTCTAATTGATTCCCTTGCTGGCATTCCCCTTGATGATTTGTAAGTCGATGGTATGTTTAAATAACACTTACTTGAATTGAAATCTTTCTAGTTTACATAGTTTTTTATTACCATGTAATTAATCATATTTTACAACTTTAGTTTATATGAATTCTGAGCATCCTTATTGCAAAGTCTTTAATCTTTTCTTGATTTTACTAATGCTATCCGGAATGTTTCAAACAAACAATTTATTGGAGCTTATTTGTGTATCGTTGTGACATTGTTAGAACTTGGTGGACCACCCTTGTTATCTGTATATAGATTGTTACTATTTTATTTATTTTAATTTATATTCACTAACCCAACATATTATGGGATATATTAAAGTAATTATTTTTAGTGAACAACTTAATTTTATGCTCATTTCCCACACATGTATACAGATTATTACTATTTTATTTATTTTACAGGTCTTGTGTTTTTTTATTTTCAAGAGAATTATGTTTTTTCTACTGTTGTATTTGAATGTTTGCATTTTTTCAAGTTTTTTGGTTGCAGGTTTATAGTTTTCATGGTTTGAAGGCTTGTAAGCTAGCAGGTTTGGAAGTTATAAGTTGATTGTTTGTGCATTACACATTTAAATGTTACTAATTTTCTGGTTTTTTGGTTGTTAGGTTTGTGGGTTTTAGTTGCTAGGTTTACATGATAAAGGTATTCTTGTTTGTATTAGAATTCATAGTTCTCTCAGAACATTTGAAGTCCATGAGAAATAGGAAGAGGTGGTGGAAAAATCCTTCAAACAAATATGGTAAGATTTTGAATTCTTGTTTCCTACATTAAATAAATCCAAAAAACTAGAAGTCACCACAAATCAGTGTCATAGAGATGGAAAGAAGAAGAAAGAGACCATGCAGCCCGATCTAGTAGAATTTAAAATCAGCATCAATACCGAGCGAGTTAAATTTTCTTCATTCTCTAATTATGTGACACAAAGGTAAATTTTCTAGCTTAATAACCTTAATGAAGGAACATCCAGTAGGAAAACTGTGTTTTTAATTGATTTCTAGGAAATAGATTTTTTAAATTAGAGAAATAGGTTGACATTTTTAAAATTCACATTCTTACATCTATTTGAAGTTTCCTAAAAATGATTATCGATATGATTTCTTATTCTGGACGTTGATTCATGGATACTTGCATCAAGTAAAGTGATTATTGATATTCATGAAATGACCCAATTGACCAATTTCATTTTTCTTATTCCTGAGATGGTTCTTAGCCTATTTTGAAACATTTTTTCTCATTCACTATTTCTTGAAATAACTAAGTGTATAAAAAACTATTATAACATTATTTTATGTCTTATTAATGCATGCTGATTTAATGCCATATAAAAATTAATGACACCATAGATTGATTTTAATTGTTCTCATTTGACCGTGGGGCCCACCTTTTATTTGAACATTTGTTAAACTAGTAGAAACCCTTGTATCCCATGATATGTTGCCACAGTTCAAGATTTTGTTTCTTTACAACCCTTGTTCTTTGAGGTTAATTACATGAAATCACTTCATATTTAAAGAGTAAGAAGGGTGTTTCAGGGTTCCATTCAATGTGGGTTTCATAAATGAATGTGGTGTTGTGAGTGGGTACCCTAGACCAAACTCATGTATGTATATTGAATACCATTATACAATGTATGGAGTTCACTCATCAAATTGTTTTCTACCTTTTTCTATGAGACATTTTTGTGTAGGGTAATTGACTTCCGAATTCTGAATTGAATTCTGAATTCAATTCTATATGTATATAACTAACTTCTAAATTATGTTTTATACTTGCAGGTAATTGATGAATTCTACATGTTTATGAGATATGTGAGGGATACATTGGAGAATTAGGTATGTTTTCATTTCATTAAGTAGGAAATTAATTGTACTTATGGTTTATTAAGTAGTGTCTAAAAGGGGAATAATTTTGAATTATACATTCTTCAAATGATATACTCACATTACATTTGATCTAATGGTATAAGGATTTTTCATAGCATGTAGCATGAGAAGATCTCCCATGATCGATCTTTATATTGGCATGGGGAGGAAATCTATAACTGAAACTTATTTTACATTCTAATGATGAGTTGATATATTCTTGGCCACTATCAAGATCTATTGAATTTTCTTGATAACATTAACATTTATTAGACTAGGGATACGATCCTGGTCTTGGGTTGTGTTTTGACCATGGTGAGATTTCCTTTAGTATGTTCTCTATCATGTAGTTGGCATAATGGCATGATGGAATAAAATAATATAATGAAATGTGAAATGGTAATTAGGCTAATTAGGTATGTGAATCTGAATTGTCACAATTGTTATTTGAATTAAAATATTCTTATGAAACTAATAAATGGAAATTGAACCTAATTGAAATGTAAATGGGTCACATTGAAATTTTAGCTTTGAATCTTTACATTTTATTGTCTGCAATGTAATTTCAATTTCAGGTTTGAATTCTGTACGTTGTATTGTGTAAAGGGTAGGATGTTGGAGGCTGTTGGAGGCTGCATTGAAGGCTGTTAGAGGCTGCATTGGAGGCTGTTGGAGGCTGTTGAAGGCTGCATTGTAGGTTGTTGGGGGCTGTTGGAGACTGTTAGAGGCTGCATTGGAGGCTATTGGGGGCTGTTGGAGGCAGCATTGCAGAGGGAAGGCTCCATTGCAGGTAATTGCAGAGGGTCCAGCTTGTTCGGTCACGGGGGGATGTAGTTTTTGATCCAAACTGTGATCAGTACAGTTCAAGGAGCAGGAATGAATCCTATTTTTATAAGGTTGAGGAAATGTAATGAATTATTGACATTGAAACTATGTCTCTTATAATTCTGAAGACTACTACTAAAAAGGGAAAAGTAAGATCTTTTAATCGATATTCTCCATGTATTAGGAATAAGATACCATTATACATGTTTTTTTCTTTTATTATTGGGTGCTTTGTTATTTTACAGGGTAGTAATGGTGCTGGAATCAGGTAGTACTGGTTCTGGAATCAGTGAGGGCAGCTGTGATTGGTATACTGGTTCTAGAATGCAGTTGTGATCGGTAGAGTGCAAGCTATGATATACCAACAGTTTGACAAACTGTTGGTAAAGGCATGTAAAAGTGACTCTACTGCAACAATTTTACAAAACCATTGCTTAAAACATATTCCAACAGTTTTATTGGAACTGTTGGAATAGGGTATGGGGGTGTTGGTGAAGGGTGGGGGAGCTGTGGGTGGGGGGAGGGGGGAGTTGGTAGTGTCCTCCCAACAACCAGCAGGGTGAACCGTGCTGGTTTTTTTATGCAGTGGAAATGCCAATATCCACGGTTTTAAACCGTGGCTATAGGCCTTTCCACTGCATAAAAAACCCAGCACGGTTCACCGTGGGTATAGATATATAGCCACGGTTTCAAAACATGGCTATAGGCTCTGACCTATAGCCACACAAATACCATCCACGGTTCATTAAACCGTGGCTATAACCTATAGCCACGGTTTTTGGGCCTATAGCCACGGTTTTAAACTGTGGCTATAGCCTAAATTTCTAGTAGTGAATTATTGAATAGAATTTTAGTGGATGATATAATATGTTATAATTAGTATGATGTTATAATAACCATATATAGTTATTCATTACACCATTATACCCATCCAAGTCAGATGGTGGTGGGAAAACTGATTACACCACGGCGTGGAGACGATATTTCGTACGTACACACGCGCGGTGATTTCGTTTTCCGTAGGATGGATAGAAGGTGAAATGAGGTTGTTTCATATTTATAATAACATATTAGTATATTAGTGAAACTGATGTTATTAATTTATAATTAAACAACTAAAGAAGAAGATGTGGAAGAAGAAAGAAACTTGAAATAATTGGTAGAAGATATTACAACTTTTTCGACGCATCTCCTTTAAGATTCCTCTTAAGGAACTAGAGTTGGTCTTTTGAGAAGAAAAGAACCTCCAGAATATTACTAGGGAAGTTAAGAAGAGTAATGGGCATGGTTTTTCCAAGCTTGAAGGCTCAAAGTTGTGTAGAGAGGAGAGGTAGGAGGTGGCCTTTTATAAGGGAGGGGAGGGGAACTTTTGGAAACCTCTAAAATATTAATTTATAATCAACTAAAACCCCACATTAAAACATCCAAAATGACTCAAATTCAAAGATGAGATGATATAGGGATTTAATATCATCCTAAAAGAAAATTTATACGTGTTTTGGAATTTATTTTAAACCTTATCAATTTGATTTATCCTTATTTAATCTATTTAAATTTATTTGTGGTAATAAACTTCTAATTTTTAAATTGTTATAATACTTAATTATATGTTGTGAAATTTTAATAATTTGATACATTATAACATTTTAGACCATATAATTTTAAATTGGTAGTTTTTAAATATTTTTGTGATTTTTAAACAATTTAATAATATGTTATTTTTATCAAATATCAATAGTGTCAATTTTGACACTATTCAATTATTTCAATTTAAATAAAATCCCCATAGAAGATATATTCGATCAAAAATATTTAATAGATTACTAACATTTCATATTAATCTATAAAATTTGTTTTGAACATTAAATAGTTCATATAATATTTATTTTAATATTTTTAAAACCATTTATTTGATATTTCCCTTAATAAAATAATTACAAAAGCATTTTTATATAATTATTTAATATACTTATATTTTGCATAAAAATTAAAAATAAAATCCTATGATGAAGATAAATCTATCATCTTTTATAATAATACTTTTACTCGAATTTATCATCCTAAAATAACAAAATTTTAATAATTATATTTATTAAGTGATGAAGGTGATAACTTTGACATTATTTAAAATAAAATTATATAAATGTCACAATCCCATTTATACTTCTCCAAATGGTTAAAAAGTAGACCCTTGGATTCTTATGGTATAAATATACTCTACCAATAGGTTTTGGTCAAGTGTTTGGGTCTTTTTCTGGGTATTATTACTTTAATAAAAACTATATTATTGATTATTCACTATGTAAATAATTTCTCCATCATTAATGAATAAGCTATTATGGTAATTAAAAATTTCCTAAAAGTTTAAAATAAATTACCATAACAACTAAAAACATTTTATCTTTCAGATGAGTATTTATAATTTAATTTATATTTTGTATAACCTTATATTAAAAATATTTTAATAATTAAAGTTTGAGTGAGACATATTTCACTTTCTTTAAAATAAAATAAATTAAGGGTATTAATCACATTCAAGTGGGTTACAATGGATTCCATTTCAACCCAAATATTCCTTAGGAAAAAGTATAATCATCCAATTATATTAAGACAAGTGTTATGGTAATTTTATAATATTATATTTACCCTTAATTACCCAATTTACCTTTAACTATGGTAAATAAAATTTACCGTAGTTACTATTCATAGAGCCAAAAAATAAAAATTATCTTTTTAACAGAATTTAGACCTACTTATTACAAATATCGAATCCATTTTTACAAATTCAAATCATAGAAGTTTTAGGAATTAATTTAAAAATTAATCATGTTTTTAATAAAACGAGTTTTAAAAATTAAAACAATGTAAAAGATTGAAATTATTTTACTTATGAATTCAATGTAAAATCAATGATAATGACATAAATAATATTAAATGGTAAAAATATATTCCATTTAAACTTTAAAACCATTAAATATTATAATTTAACCATATAAAGTATTACGATGAAAAATGTTGTTTTTAATTAAATATAGTGTGTTTTTACTATTCATCAAAATAAGAAACTTATTATAATAATATCAAAAATTTATCCAAAGTAAATTTTTATATCCTAATTCCAGAGAATAAATTAATTTTGTCAAAAAAATGGATTTAATGTGGTTCTACCATCAAAAGGAGGAAAAACTAAATTTTTTGAAAAATACGTATTTTACCCGAAAAAATTATTTTGTTCTTATACCGTGTTCTATAAAATGTGTAAGATAAGTTATAATGTCATAAAATTAAAAATTTAGTTACTACTATTCCTAAATTCTAGTTCATAATAATATTATAACAATATATCATTGTTTAGTGAAACTCAGTATTGCGTTCAACACACGCTATTGAGGAAGGTTGCTCTTGCGTGCAACACAAACCAAGAATAGTGTTTGCATATAATACAAGCTAATATGGCGTTGCGTATAGCACAAGATAATTTTGGTGTTGTGTAAAACACACTAAATTAATGAAATTAAAAGCATATTTTTCATAAAATCTTAGGGTGTTACATTCTACCACCCTTAAAATGAATTTCACCCACGCAATTTGTCGGGGATACAAATGGTTTACTACATGAAGTTTAGTTCATATAAACCCACATCATAAAAAGGAATACTAAAAATTAATTCTAAAAAGTGAATTAAGAGACATAAAAGTTACCAAAATTAACTCATCACTGGGTTTCCACAGAGGAGAACATAGGTGAAAATATGGATATGGAAGAGAAATCTAACCATCAAGTTCTGATGGAGAGTAGTAGAGAACATGGCTATGAAAAAAGCCAAAAATAATAAAGCCATAAATTTGTGATGATCTATGGTTCCATCTGATTCATCGGATATGATGGCACTAGGACAACATTTTTGGTTTTCAAGATCATTTCCCTAATGTTGAATAATTTTTGAATTAAAATAAATACTCACTTGATTTTGATACATTATTACTGTTGTTTTTGCCTCGAAAAATTTCCACTTCATCTCTTAAAGAAATGACATCGAATTTGTCTTCCATGTAGTATTAGTAGCTCATGCAATATAATGATAGGTCATTCCATCTATCTCAAACATATGGTTAGAAAAAGTTATAAGTCCATCTTATGTTGAGATTAATCGTATATGGTTCCAAAAATGGGCGTATACTTCATCTATCATAGCTCTTAATAAAATAAAACTAGTTTCTACTAACCAGGGACTTCCTGTAGGCTAGTGGTATGCGATAAAGGTATGTCTCACTTCGGTTGTGGGTTTGATTCCCGCATCCTTGTCCGACATGACGGGTTTTCACCTGTCCTACAAGTTGTCCTTTTTCTAAAACTATAATACTATAAAATTCCAAAAATTATTTCAAAAAGTTCTATCCTTAAAAAATACTATCTGATGTCTAACTAAATCTTTTACAATCTTTAGGCTTACCCAAACTCATAGTATATGGAAAAATATTGATATAGAGGTCATCTACCAAGCATGTAAATACCGTCATTTATCCCCATATATCATAAGATTTGTCTTGTTGGTCACATTACAAACATTCGAATGCCTTAATCATGTATTCCCATGAGAAATAAATAACCATTGAACCTTAGTGCAAACATTAATGCAGTTAAAAGTTAACTATTTCCACATACCAGAATCCCAAAAATTCTATATAGTCAAACCATGATATCGGTTAGTCCATATATTAATCATGAGATTGTGAATACTATCAAATATATTATTTTCTCCTTATCCATTCATTATGCTCATATAATCTACTTTCCAAAAATATTTCAATCACTTCTCATGGTTACCTGTACCATATAATTATCAAAAACCACTATAAACCATTACATAGATATTCTAATGTTCCACAATAATATAAATGAGATTCCACAACATTAATTTAGAATCCCTTTACATAAACACATAATCATTCCACCATATCATTGTCATACTCATCATTGCTAATAGAGATCGCATGTGACTTCCCTTTGTCCTTTGACTTAAGAGGTTTCTCACGTCGGTCATCATCAACCCTTGGATTAGGGAATTGATTAGCATAATGCCCCATTTCCTTGCACTTGAAGCATTGAAGTGTTGGTGGAGCGTTCTCTATAGTCTTTTCTCTATTCATGTCATTAGAAACCTTTTTCCCATTACATCAGCACTCAGCTACTCGATGACCTTCTTTTCTATACCTGAAACATTTTCTAATACCTTTTATAAAATCTCCACCATGCTTCTTTCCACACTTTGAGCATAAAGAAACATTCACCTTCTTTTCACCATTGTTCTGAGATTTTTCCTTAAAATCCATCATTCATTTCTTGTCAAAACCATGAGATGGATATATAGCACCATCTTCCAGTTCTACCTTGATAGTACAACACACAATTTCTTCATAGCTACTGAAGTATCTTATCACTAATGCCCTTTGAAGACTGGGATTTAAGCCACTAAATAATCGATCAACTTTACTTTCAGGTTGGATGATATATCTAGATGCATACAATGAAAGCCTTGTAAAATTCTCTTTGTATATACCAACAGATTTATCATCCTTTTTCTTAAGCTCAAGGAACTCTTTCTCCATATTTTTTTTAAAGAATACGAGGTAAGTACTTATCGAAAAACAATTTCTTGAAATGGTTCCATTCCATGGATTCAATTTCATCTTGGGGCATTGTATTATTAATTAGAGTCCACCACTGGTCTGATTAACCTTCTGAATGGTAAACAACTAAAATGAATTTTTCATATTTTAAATAGCGAATAATAGAAAATATCTTTTCAATGGTATTGATCCATTGTTCAGCAAAAAGTGGATCAGAAGGCCCACTGAAAAACGGTAGACGTTGCCTCATGAAGGAATCAATAGAGTATTGTTCCCTTATCTACTCATTTGGAAGTCCAGAATGATTCATAGCTTGTGTAAGTATAGAAATAATATTTTTCACTCCATCTCCCATAACATTGGATCGTTAAAGAGGACAATAATTGCATAGTCCATTACATTGGTCAACACGGTTCCTTCAGGTTCCAGCCACGTCTAAAACCCAAAAAGAATAATGTGAGAGGAAAAATCATGATAGGAAAAAAAACATAATAA
Organism: Viscum album; assembly: GCA_963277665.1. Taxonomy (NCBI): domain Eukaryota; kingdom Viridiplantae; phylum Streptophyta; class Magnoliopsida; order Santalales; family Viscaceae; genus Viscum; species Viscum album. Next base: position 1,882,397,600 of record OY728153.1, read on the forward strand.
AGGGGGAGTACCTTAAATATCTAGAATCTTAGGTTTAATTCTAATATCGTTACCATAATTCTAGCACTATAAACTATACTTATACTTAACCTTAGGGACATCCCTAGACATACCTTAGAAATATCTCTAGGGATCTCACTAAAGTTTTTGCATCCTAGTTTCAAAAGGTTAACTAATCCTCCCTCTGATACAAACTATAGAGACCCATAGCTTTACATATTTAGAAATTACAATACTTCTATGGAATACTTAATACATAACAAAAACAGACACCAAAGGACCATAATATTTTAGTGTCTTTGGAAGATTGAAACATAATCTTCTAATCTTGGTGAAAAATCTTCAACATATCCTATAACGATCATCCCTATATTTTTACCTAAAACCCCTATTTATATCCTGGGGAAAAGAAAACATATAAAGGGTGAGATAAAATTCTCTATAAGGGTAAGCATGGAGAAAATAAAACAAACCATATACATTTGAACTTCAAAACATGAACATAAATTTTAAACATCAAAATCTTGAGTTGTGAAGTAAATATTAGCCGTACGCAAGGCATAGATAATAAATCAACATCAATCATGATAAAATAGCATGGTAATAAAACATTTAATTATGGAAAACCATTAAGCACATGATATTATTTCCATAGTTCCCAAGGCATTGCTGCCAAGACCATCTTAGTGGACAAAGTCCCTTTCAGAATCGAGTTCACTCCTCGTTCCAGTCCTGTATCAGAGAACCGGATTAACATACCATTCCAGCCATATATATCTCATGAGATATAAATCTTTACCCAATTAATTGTAGGGAGATATAAGTCCCACCCATCTCATAATGAAATAATTCTTAGGTGTTCCACAACATGAACATTAATCATTCATCATTACCCAAAGAATAAAATGGGTGTCATAAACATCATCTCATCATAACATAATCCATATAAAAAAAAGGATATCATTTCATCATAAGAAAAGTGAAACCATGTAAATCATAGATACATTATACTTTAAACATACACATATGAAATACTGCCATCATATATGGAAAATGGTTTTGATAAAACACTTGAAATGAATTCTTGAGGAAAATATCGTTTCTTCTTCAAAATAATTTTTCTTTCACAAATGGACATGCAATTTTCAAAGAAAATTAATTTTTTTGAAAATAGTCATTAAATATTGAAGATTAATCTTCATGAAAATAAGGCGTTATGAAACCGTAAAAACCCGTTCATGCCATATAATTTAAAAGAAACATTTTCTCATACTTTTGCTGGAAAAGTCAAAAAGTACCTCGTATGGTAAACAAAAGAAAGATTCATTACATACCATGTAGTAAAAGTAAAAAATGGGTCAAAAGGACTTTAAAAATACATGAAATAATTTTTATAAAACAGGAACATGGATGATAAATATAACCCTAGTAATTTCTTACGAATAAACAATCTCGGATAAAAACGAGATTAGAAAAGTTATCCCTTACCTTATGTCTGATATGCTTCGTATGTATCCGGACCTCCAGTATAATGATTTAAATAATGTCATTAAATTATTATAGAATAATATTCATTGTTATTGTATAATATATGTTTTTCTTAAAAATAGGTTGATGACATGAACTGGTTTCCCAGTTCATGCCCCCCAAAAGAATTTATTAAAAATAAAATTTATGAATTACAGACTCGAGGTGTAATGATTTTACACCAGCGGGGAATAAAAGAGGATACAAGTAAATGACAAAGAAACACCAGAGGGAAATTTAAATTCTTCAGAATGAGAACACAGTTGTGATTCTTCCATTTGAGACTCCATTACAGCAGCCAAACGCTTCCTAATGTTTCAGCAGGTTCACAATACAGTCATCCTGCATGATGTTCCATTCCATCCTGAACACTTCATCAAAAGTTGGGAGCCTCCCTCGAGCATCTCCGAGACATGCTCCAGTTTCATAGAGACATCAACCACCTCATATATGTTTCACTTATGACTTTATATTACCCATTCTTTTGTAAATTCCATGTTAAAGCATTGTTTTGGGTAAAATTGTTTCATTTATCGTACGTGTTTCGATTTGTTGTTCTTGATATTATTACTTATATAATGATTTAAATAATTCTAGAATGTAAAACATGATTTATATATAATATATATTCAGAATATAAATATATATGATAGATCGATAAATGGAATGAAATACACCTTTCATGGAGACGGTTGGTCGTACGTATGCATGAACGTTGTTTTTGTTTCTTTATTGAATTGAATGAAATTAAGTAAATGAAACATATAATTACATAAATATAGTATCATTATTATGTAATATATATCATTATAATTTATTATATATACTTTAAAATCATAATTGAATGGTTAATCATGGAAAATGAATCTCATCGAGTTCGTGGAGATGATAGTCCGTACGTACGCACGAGCGATGATATCGTTCCCATAATTATTGAATAGAATTTGAGTGGATGATATAATATCTCAGAATCCGTATGACGTTATAATAACCATATATATCTATTCTTTACACTATTATACCCATCCAAGTTAGATGGTGGTGGGAAAAATGATTACACCACGGCCTGGAGATGGTATTCCGTACGTACGCACGTGCGGTGATTTCGTTTTCCGTAGGATGGAGAGAAGGTGAAATGGGGTTGTTTCATATTTATAATAACATATCAGAATATTATTTATACTTATGTTATTACTTTGTAATGAAACTACTAATGAAAAAGATGTTGAAGAAGAAAAAACTTGAAAGAATCGGTAGAAGAGATTACCACTTTTTCAACGCACCTCTTTTAAGCTTCCTCTTAAGGAACTAGAGTTGGTCTTTTGAGAAGAACAGAACCTCCAGAATATTACTAAGAAAGGTGATAAGTTTAATGGGCATGGGTTTTATGAGCTTCAAGGCTCAAAGTAGTGTAAAGAGGAGAGGGAGGAGGTGCCCTTTTATAAGGGATGAGAGGGGCACTTTTGGAAACCTCTAAAATTTTAATTTATAATAAACTCAAACCCCACATAAAAACATCCAAAATGACTCAAATTAGAATATGAGTTGATATAGGGTTGTAATCTCATCAACCAATAAAATTTAAACATGTTTTTAATTTATTTTAATCCTTATCAATTTGATTTATCCTTATTTAATCCATTTAAATTTATTTGTGGTAATAAAGTTCTAATTTTTCAATTTTTATAAATACTTACTTATGTGTTGTGAAATTTATGTAATTTGATACATTATGAAATTTTAGAAAATATAATTTTCAATTGGTAATTTTTAAATAATTTTGTGATTTTTAAAAAATTTAATAATCTATTAGGTTTATAAAATACCAATAGTGTCAATTTTGACACTATTCAATTATTTGAATTTAAATAAAATCCACATAGAAGATATATTTGATCCAAAATATTTAATAGATTCCTAACATGTCATATGAATCTATAAAATTCGTGTACCACATTAATTAGTTCATATAATATTTAATTTAATATTTTAAAATCCATTTATTTGATATTTCCCTTAATAAAATAATTACTACAACATTTTTGTATAATTATTTAATATACTTATTTTTTGCATAAAAATTAAAAATAAAATCTTATGATGAAGATAAATCTATCACCTATAATAATAATACTTTTACTCAAATTTATCATCTTAAAATAAAAACATTTTAATTGTTATATTTATTAAGTTATGAAGGTGACAACTTTGATATTATTTAAAATAAAATAATATAAATTTCATAATATCTCTTATACTTCCCCAAATGGTTCCAAAGATGACCCTTGGATTATTATGGTATACATATAATCTAAAAATAGGTTTTTCTAAAGTGTTTGGGCCTTTTGAAGGGTATTATTACTTTAATAAAAACTATATTATTTATTTTTCACTATGTAAATAATTTCATCATCATTAATGTATAAGCTATTAAGGTAATTAAAAATTTCCTAACAGTTATAAATAAATTACCGTAACAAAGAAAAACATTTTATATTTCAAATGAGTATTTACAAATGAATTTATATTCTGTATAACCTTATATTAAAAATACTTTAATTATTATAGTTTGAGTGAGACAATTTTCACTTTCTTTAAAATAAAATAAATTAAACGTCTTAATCACATCCATGTGGGTTAAAATGGATTCCATTTAGACCCAAATATTCCTTCGGACGAAATATAATCATCAAATTATATTAATACAAGTGTTAGGGTAATTTTATAATATTATATTTACCCTTAATTACACGATTTACCATTAACTATGGTAAATAAAATTTACCACAATTACTATTCATAGTGCCAAAAAAACAAAATTATCATTTTAAAATAATTTGACCTACTGATTCCAAATATGGAATCACTTTTTATAAATTCAAATCACAGAATTTGCAGAAATTAATTTAAAAATTAATCCCATTGTTACGAAAACAAGTTTAAAAATTAAAACATTGCAAAAGATTGAAATGATTTTACCTATGAATTCAATGTAAAGTCAATGCTAATGACATAAATTATATTAAATGGTAAAAATATATTCTATTTATAATTTAAAACCATTAAATATTATAATTTAACCGTACAAATTATTACGATGAAATTTTTTTTTAATTAAAATATAGTGTGCTTTTACTATTCATCAAAATAAGAAACTTATCAGGAAAATATCAAAAAAAATTACAAAGTAAATTTTTATATCCTAATTACAAAGAATATTTTTATTTTCTCAAATTGAACTTATAAAAATGTCAATAAAATTGATTTAAAGTGGGTCCGCCATCAAAATGCGGCAAAACTGCATTTTTTGAAAAATACTTATTTTACCCGAAAAAATTATTTTTTTCTCATACAATTTTCTATAAAATGTGTAAGATAATTTATAATGTCATAAAATTCAAAATGTAGTTACTACTATTCCTAACAGCTAGTTCATAATAATATTATAACAATATATCATTGTTTAGTGAAACTCAGTATTGTGTTCAACACACTCTATTGAGGAAGGTTTCTCTTGCATGCACACAAGACTTGAATAGTGTTTGCATATAATACAAGCTAATTTGGTGATGTGTATAACACAAGCTAATTTTGGTGTTGCGTACAACACAAGACATCAATGAAATTAAAAGAATATTTTTCATAAAATATCGGGGTGTTATAGATCCTATGGTCCATGCAGTTCTGGGAGAAGGATATTTACTCAAGGAATTGGATTTCTCATCTCCGAATTAAATGAAATGAACATGGTTTATTTAAAACATAACATTCCATAATGGTTTCAAAAAACAAAAAATTTGGGTTTCCACCTAGTGAACATGTTATTTTTATGAGAATCTGTGAAAATCATCCCAATAACAATTTCCTGGACCAGGGTGTTGCGTGAGAATGGATTGGATTAAACTAGGGAAAATGGTAGGCCCTATGAGATTTATGAATTGTTTATTTATGATTTAACATATTTCTAAAATCTAAAGATGAAGAGTTTAGAGATTTGATACTTTAATTTTTATTAGTCCACCCTTTGTGGGTCTACATCTTGAAATTTCTTCATTTTCACTAGTAGTTTAGGGTATTGAAATTTGGACCATCAAAGGCTAGAGTATAAAGTTGTACAAATTTTACAAAAGTGCATGTAGTTTAAGGTCATGATGCATGTGGACTTGGTAAAAGGGGAATGTTACCCAAAAAAAGGATATTTAGGGATAAGAGTGATCCAACATCCTTTTGACCGAGAGATGAAAATTTCATAAATCATGGATCAAGATTATTAGGTCATGAGTAATGATATGGGAAAACCATTCAATGGATGAACCAAAAGACAGTAAAGTGTCATGTTATTCGAATATGATTTTAGGGATTAAAATGACAAGAAATACCTTCATGCAAGGAATAGATATCTTGGGTTGGTATTCAATATCCCTTATGCAGATCCACCTCTTGCATGGTCAAGCATAGAGATACTTTATTCTTTATAGGTGCCTTGAAAGGTTTAGTGAAACTCGAGGCACTGAAGACATGAAGTGCGATTTAGGGATTGATGTTCTTAAATAATGATGGTATAACCCCATATTCTTGTTGAAAAAATTCAGTTTCTGGTTTTCCTATGATAAGGAATGATGATGGTTGATGTTCTATAGAATTTAACATCATGTATTTGGGACATATAGTGCAGTATAACATCATGCGACAAGGCTGTTTTACATTCAGATTTACATCATGCTATAATGATGTTTGAACTCATGTGAAATTGTGCAAGATATCATTGTCGACAACTTTCACTATTCAAGGAATTTTAGAATAAGTAATATCACTTTATTAGTACTTGTGATTATTTATTGCTAGATATATACAAGATCCCTTCTTGTACAGAGTTATATCATGTTCTATAAAGCCGTATGTAGATCTGACTCATACTTTGAAGAACAAGATTCTATGACTAAACCCATATTAAAAAGAGGTATATTAAATTTCTATTTTATAGGATTACATGGGTTCCACCATGAATTTTTTAAGTGAAGGAGTCAGGAAATAATAAAGTCCATTAAAAATACCCCACTAAATAGATATGAATTTTATGTTGGGGAGAGGGGAATTTCATCTTCTCCTCTTAGTGAGTCCCAACATCAAGGTCTTATAAGAGTTCCTCTATGTAGAATGACATCATACGTAGGAATAATAGATTTCCATTCTTCATTTTATTTTGGTGGTAAATATTTCATCCTTAAAATAGATTCATACATACGGTGTCCCACTCTAAGATGTTTTAGGTCTTATAGGATGTACCATATGTAACACAATCTAATAACATGCAACTAGGACATCGTAATATAGTTTAATATTCTGAAACTATGATGTTTTCATGTAGGTTAATGTCATGTTAATGGGACATTATTTTCCATCTTATGATCATGAAAACATGACATGATTCCTTCTCCAATACACTTCTCGATTTCTCCAACTATATCAACAGTCCATATTCCTTATGATCACCTGAGCCATTTTTAGTGTGAGAAAAAAAGGGATAATTGGCTATCAAGGATGCCGTGTGAGAGTTTTTTTATTATGAATATTTAGTTTTTTCCATAATTTATTATTGAATTTGACCATTACATATATATCAATCTCATGAAGGAACATGTTTGGGGGTGATGGAAACCCGTAATATGGCTTGAACGAGAGATTATGAGTGTTACAAAGTGTACTATGATAACAGGAATTGTGAAAAAATAGTTATTATATGGTTCCCCACATAATTCTATCCCATACACAATGGGGTACATTTTAAGCATTCTATATGTTTTGGATAGACTCGGTATTAGAGATTCGGGTGTCCATACAAGTTATACGATAATTGGAATCAATCACCACATAATTCTTGAATGAAATATCTCTACTCATGTACGACCCGTGTGTAGGGAGGGGTAACATCTTTATATTATGGATGGTCCAAGTATTGGATATATGGGTGTCACTATGTATCATGTGATGGTAATAATCAATCAATGCATGGTTATTGAATGAAATCATCTCCATGTATGTCTACCCAATACATAGAGGGAAGAATTGTTTCTATTGATGTTGGGGATGGACACTAGTGTAGAGATCTAGGTGTCACAACATATCCTGTGATAGAGGGAATTAAGACACACATATTTAACAAATGTAAAACTCTAAACATAGGTCTAACCCATATGTATATTTGGGTATTTTTCAGTATATGTTTTGTATTGATCTAGTATTAGGATCCGAGTATCACTACGAATCCTATAGTAATATTAATACTACCACACATAGTTATTGAACGAAAATTTCTCCACGCAGGTCTGACCCATACACCAAGGGGGTGGGGGAATTTTTCCTATTTAGGTTTTATCTAGACCTAGTCTTAGAGATATGAGTGTCATTATCTATCATATGAGGTCCATGGTAATTCACCATTTTATGGAATGGATGAGACATCAACCATGCAGTTTAATATTATGTTGTAAGGAAATTAGGTGTGACTTTTAAGTTCTTGCATCTAGGACCATGATGACATTTATGTGAACTGATATGTATTTGTCGTCCATGGAATCCCTAAAAAAATTCATAATCCCACATGATCTATGCTTAGTGTAATAAACAAGGAACATAAAAATGTTTCTCCCACCACACAGATGTGATTTGATGAAAGGAATGGGGAAAATTTATCTTGTAGTGAGAGGGACAAGATATAGGATAATGGAATATGTACATATCCCATTGTAATGAGAATAAATCTAAACAATAATATAGTAAAACATGTAGTTTAATGTCACACAATAGGTATAAGGGTTACATAATGTGAAAGAGATGTCTTGAATCCCTATAAACACAATTCTGGTGTTCGAGAATTCATTTCATGAGAAGATTACTATATTTGTGGTATTACGGTTCCTAAGATGGTTTTTTCTAGAATCATTTTTTTGGTTCATAGGGTAAGACTATATTTTAACATTATGTGATGAATACGTTATCGTACAGTTTAAATATCTTCTCATTATGAAAATATGGGTCACGTTGTTTAGTGTCATGTTACATAGACCCCTCTATGTAGTTTAAAATTGTATTCCAAGGTAGAATTTTGTCCCATATTTTTAGCTCATAAGACTGAGGCCATGGACTATATATTGTTTATAGTATTACATTTAAGACTATGTATCTTGAGATGGGTGAACTCTTCTAGATGTTTTTTTTGAAATCTTAATTCTCACCGGGTAAGACTCAATGATGTATATTCACAATATGGTTTAGATCTAGAGATTATTCATAATTCCAATAGAAATCATTACTATTATTCTTTAGAAATGTAATGAACATTTCATTCTCCTTGAAAGGCGTAGAATGACTAGTCAAATTTGGCTACTGGTCTCCTTCTCTTCCCATATTAACCTGCCTGTGCTCATCAATGGTGGTGGAGATGCCTTCCTCAAATATGGGAGGTGTGTTTCTATGGTCATAATATTCTTCTTTTATCTTAGATTACATGGAGTAATATTTATACATTGTGGTTAATAAAAGGAAATCAATGTCATTTTTTTGAGGAGGGAGTCCATGGGGAGACATTTACATCTGTAAATTTTAGAGTCTTCAAAGAGATATTTCAGAGTTGATTGTCCTTTTTCATTCTACCACTATGGGTATAAGAAGAATATAAATCTAAATTTATGTCTTATACCCCAATCATATTAATGGGTAACACAAAAGTTCCATAAGGAAAACTCTATGTATCCACAATGTCCGTACCCAAGCCATTGGGGGATGAAACCTTCATATGAGCATCCAACATTTGTAGTTTTTCATCCTCTTTTATATAAATGTTTCTCATTATATATAGCTTCACGAGAGATGCAGGGGATTCTATAACCATCTGTTATGATGAAAATTACATCAATGGGATATTTCTAGAACTAATTAAATGTTTATCAATCCACTAAATGGATATAAAATTAATGTCTTGGAAGAAGGAAATTATATTAATTTCCTTTCCAGATAACAATGAGAACAACATTAGATGTGAGATCCCAAAACTATTCCTTGAGAATTATCTTTCAGATGATAATTTTCTCTATCTTATTATTCCAATGAATAGTCATCTTGGTTGGGGGTAATTACCCCATTCTATAACCCAATTTATAGAATGGTATGAATTGGGATGGGTTTTACCCCAGAATCATCATTAAATCGAGATCTTTGAATGAAAATGTAATTGAGTTTTCAGGAACCGTATAGAAGTCTGATATGTCCTTGGGAAACTTCTTCCCGGTCATTAGCTTTGAATGTGATGGTTTCATGGAATTATAATGGCATAATATCTATTTGAGAATCCTCGACTACAATGGATTCTATATCGAACATCTGTGGGATTGAGAGGGCCATAATGAGTGCCTCATTGAGTAATTTTAAAATATGGAGAGAGACTTGGAGTGTATACAATCATCCAGATGCTAATGATATCTATCAAATATTAATATGTTGCACAACATAACATTTTATGATAGGTACTAGGTTCATGAAGATTCATATCATATAGTAATGAAGTTCTCATGGAATTTAACATCATGAAACAAAGACATTATCATGAAGTTTAACATCATGAGAGTAAGATGATTTTATGAAATTTAGCATCATTAGTCTAGGATGTATCATGTAGATTAAATTTTACATGACTAGGAAATTTTCCTGTAGTTTACTATCAGGAGACTAGCACATATCTTGAAATTTAACAACATATGAATAGGACATATCATGCCTCAACTTGTCAGTAGTGGGAATTTTCTAATGGATCTTGGATTAATCTTATTCAAATTTCATGTGTTTAAGGATCCTTTAACTCTATAATCCCTTCATTTAAAAACTTCTATAGAAAATTATTTAATACAAATAAACTTTCTATTGTGTGTTTGTGATGTTGGTGATAGGGGATGTGAATGGAAATACCTATCTACATTGACTAAATCGAATTCCTCATTATTACGAGTTATATCAAACCATTCTCCATGGAATAGTCAATATACTTGAAGAAATGTATTGTTTGGAAGGGATATACTTGTTTACTCTCTCATCAAAGGATATGAGACCAAAATACTTCTCTTATATGCTATTTATACCTCTTTTGGCATGGGAACATGGAAATGTTTTGGGTACCCTTGAGGAGGGTTGTTCTAAAATATAGAAATCCCCCACATCCCTATGGGAGGGAATGTGGTTGACTAATTACTGGATCCCACAAAATGAGAGGATTTAAAATAAAAAAATGTGACCATCCTAGTTGGCTATGGAACTTCACTACAAGGAAAACCTTTTTATGAAGGTATTAATGCATCATTACAAGGAATAGATACTATTATTATCCCCCACATTTTTCTCTCGTAGATCCTTATTATCTCTTTTAGTGTTTAGTGTTCTATTCTTTCATATAAATTAGTATATCATCCTTAAGGGGATGATTAGAAGGAGTCATTATAACACCATTGCCTCTATAAATGATAGGGTTAGTGGATGATTATGGGAATCTTAAAGAAGGCCCCTGTGACATAATCCACTATTTCCATTAGCTATAAGCTTCATTGAATTTTCACTCCGAAATAAAAATTCAAATGATAATATCTTCTATAGATTCATTAAAGATATTGTCAATACAATCTTTTCCCTTGACAATGGAAAAATTTTGGACACATTGTTGTGACTCATATGAATCATGGTGGGTATTATTAAACTTTTTATGAGTGTTTTCATCTAGAACTAAGGAAAATTTTAAATATTTGGATGATATTATATTGAAATATAGATAAGTGGGTTGGTTCTCCAATTCAGTGGAGTATATCATCTGAAGGGTTAGTGCCTGGTATTCTATATAGTGTGATGATTACCTATATACCATCTAGTTGGTTACCTCCCCATGTACTATTTTATTGTATGGTACCCATTGTACCATTAGGTGGGTTGGTTCCTGAAGTACAATTGGGGGGGGGGGGGTTAGTGTATGTATTTAAGATGAACTAAGGGTAAAATATGATAAAAGTTTCTCATCCAAGTGGAATGGTGTGAACCCAAGGATTTCACATTCACCATGGCTAGAAATGATGAATTGCAAGCATCCTAAATAGTGATGATTTGGTATTGATTGTTGTCCACTCTCATGATACAATAGTGGCCTATGACAAATGTTTTCTAATAAGTATATAAGTCTTGTATGGAGTTGTATTATTTGGATACCCCTAGAGGGATATCCAATTGAATTCCCCAAACTGGTAGATTAGGGTGGTCAAAACTTCCTCTATATCTCCTTGTATAAATATGATCATATATCGATGAATATGACCAAAATGGATTGGATTCCCCATAGGTATCTTCGGAATGGTTTAGTTAACATAGATATTTTCTTCATCCATGTATTTTGGTAGGGAAGGTATGTCTTTTATCACTCTAGGGATAATATCCCAAAGAATTTGAAAATGGAAATATGGGATACATCTTCTACTATGTCCTATTATTGGATATAAGGATGGTTGGAAGTCATCATCTGGAAGATTTCATGAGTTGATTCCAAATTTTGGATGGATCAATTTATGTGGTACTCTTAAACCAAGAAATTAACTAAATGAAACTGGATATTTTTTATTGGTGAAAGCGTACGTTAGTGCCTTATTGAAAAGGATTCCATGGTGGATGGCTGCGATGATTGGGGTGTCAGCAGGTTTTTTAGAGTTGCTTCAGGTATTATGCAGTCATTACCATTTTTTTCAACAATCAATAATTATTTTAGAAAATTTGATGATTCAATTTGAATTGTAAGAAATATACGAGTCATTAGAGATGAAAAAACACATTATTATTGTAGTTTATAAGAATACATGGAATATTAATTGATATCATAGTTAAATGGTAAATATGCAGTCCCTAATTTTAGGAAAAGTTTAACACAGTTAAATAAAATTACATGCTAGGTTCACCATGTAGTTTCATGAAATAAATTGTATAAAAAAACTAATGGGAAGTACGAAGTTTATAATTTTATACTCATGAATGAATTCAAATAATTAAATAATTTCACATCAGGTTTAATTTGTTTTCATACAGATTTGGATTTATTTCTACCCACACTCGGTTGTGGGTGATTGATGGTGGTTACCATATAATTTGAGTTAGGTTTTCAATATTTATCTATAGTGGAAATTGTCTATGGTTAAAACATATATAACTAGGTATATACATACTTTCCATAGATAGGTAGTTAATAGGATTTTCAAACCCAATGATGGTTAGGAACCCACAGTGGATAAGATGATGATAGGATGGGCTCATCAACCTACTTGGGTTGGGGGAGATTATTTCATATTATAGGAATATATTACAGGTTTACGAAATTTTCATGAAATCCTTTCCAAGACCAGATATGTTGTCATTTACCCCTATTGAAATGACCTGATCAAGACTATGTGTTTATGAGAACAAGTGTGTGTGGCACAAGTACTCTATCATTCTCTTATTCATTTATAATGCTTTAGAATATATACATGATCAGGATCGCATGATATTATAGCCATCTAGGGAGGAATGTGGTTTCTTAGAGATGGGATTGAACTTCTATGGGGCATAGTACATATAATAAGTGAATAAGGATAAAAAACATTTTAGTTCATTTGATATATTTTAAAGTCGCATGAATGGACTAAACATGATGTTTCACATCATGTGGTAAGGATAGTAATAGGGTCTTGAGATTTAAGTAGTTATCCAATGAATATTGTTAATATAGGATACAGAGTCCACATATTTCAGGTTATGAGTGTCTGGGTCATAAAACATGAGGCAAAATAGTCCTTGAGTGGTACTTATGTATATATAGATTCCCAAAATTTCCTTATCTAGAGTATTATCATTTGATAGAAGATATGATATAATTAAGATTACATCCAAATAAAGGGACCCCAATGGGAAAATCCTCATCCATCTATTAGTAAAATCATCACTAGTCTATAAGACCATGTGAGTCATACTTGGTGAGATAAAAACGAGATAATAGAAGATTGGACACATCTCAATAATGAAAATTTGTGTGGGGCTTAAACATTGAATTTTCCCATAGGGAGTTATGACTACATATCTCACGGTGAATGTGTTATGGAGCACAGTACATAAGAATTATCTATAAGAATCATTTTTGGAATGGAATTAGAGTCCTCATTGGTTAGTTCATATTTATCCCAGTGATGGGTTTATGGAATTTAAGGGCATGGTAAAGACATACACATAAAAGGAGGATCGTGGATAAGCCCACTTCTCATCCACTGATAAATGAGGAAGTATGGTAGGATAATAAGAGAATTAATTCCAATGAGTCAAGAATATAATGAAATAGTATTAGAAGACATGGATATTTTATCATTTTTGATGAATATTCATTACATTACAAAAACACATGCTTGAGGATCGTAATAGTTTTATGTCATTGGAAACATGGGAAAACATTTTCTATCATGGTGAATGATCTTCAACATCTCCCATAAAAATATCCAACCTTAGTACTAATACCTAAAACCATTCTTCATACCTCAAGGAAAGTAAGCATAAAAAGGGCTGAGCTCACACACTTTGTAAGGGTAAACAAGGTTGACATGTAAGCGTAAACATGAACATAGGGTTTTGAGATCATGATCGTAACATTATTAGATAATAAATTATATATCAATGATAATAAAAATGTGTTATGAGGTAAATATTGGTAGTTCATAAGATATTCATCATATGGAAATAAACATCATGATCCATAAAATCGTAACTAAGTTATAAGACATAGTATTAGTGGAATACATATAAGGACATAAACTTTTATATCAAGGCTAGCGACTAAGACTTTTATAACATGTTAGGCTTGGGCTATGACCCATAATATTAACTTAGTACTAGGATAGCAGCCCATATAACCTCTTTATTTTAGGATTGGGCTACAACACATGTATCTTTTTGTTCTTAGGCTTAGGATATAACTCATTTACCCACTTTCTTTTAGGCTTGGGATACAACCAAAATACCTTTTGTTTTCGGGATTGGGCTACAACTGGGGTTCCCTATTTCTTTTAGGATTGGGATAAAACCCATGTACCCTTTGAGATCGTATAGAACATATCACTACTCAATGAATTAGTGGAAGATTTAGGTCCCCCATCTCTTAATAAAATCATTTATACCTATGGCACAATATAACAACACTTACCTCATATCATGACACATAAAAATATATTGGTTTTATAAAAATAAGATCATAACCCATGAAATGAAATTGGTATCATTAACATTTAACCAAATCATAACCTATAAGAATATGTGGGGTTAAAAAACATAAAACCCATGGAAGTGAAACAAACATCTTATGAATAAATCCATAAATCCATAAACCACTCAAGAAAAAATATAAATGGAACAATGGGATAATTTAATAAAAATTAATGATAAACATCAATGGATGTAATCAAATATTGAAAATTACTAAGGAGGATATTTTGAAAACCTTTCTGGAGGAAACTATTCTTTCTTATTTGAAAAACAATCTTTAAAATATAATTCCTTTTGAAAAACATTTTCCTTAAATAGATGCTTCAAATTTTTTTTTAAATAATTTCTTTGAAAATATAATTTAAAAATATTCCCTATAAAATTAATCTTTTAAACATGAAAATAAATATTCAAATAATAGGTGGTGGGTAAATCTGTACATTTCATATGAGGTAGAAAGAACATTTATTTTGCAAGATAAAAATATTAAAAAAATACATCATTTAGAACACGACAAGAATATTTTGTTAAAAATACTGTTCACTGAAAAAAGGGTAAACATTTATTTTAATGATCATATGATATTATAATAATATTATTGGTAACCCCTTTTAGAAAATATTGTTTTGATGGAACATTGATTTTCGACTAATGAGAGGGTAAAGTTGGACTTTCTTAAAAACACATTCGTAACTGTATTATATAGAAAGAATTGTAATCAATGGCACCAATAGATGAATATATCATGAATAAACATAAGAGAATAAATTTATATAATGTTCCTAATAGATTAATCATAATATTTTATAAAAGGAAGCATAAATAAAAACAATCTCATAAAGATATGGGATTGTCTTAATACTCTATATTAACTTGGTAACTTGGTATCATACTCTACCTATAAGAAACAAAAATTAAAGGAAGTTTAAAAATTATTAATGAAGAAATTTCAGGATATAACATGTAAAATCAACGTATATACACATCAAAAAATATATTAGGTTCATAACAAAACACGAGTCTCAAAAAATGAAAATTGAGACAAAACTATTTTACCAATTTGGTAACTTTTGAAACATAAACCTCAGGAAAGAAAAATAAGAAAATTGATATGTAAATACCAATAAAATTAATTATAGTATCCATATAATAAAATAATTTAAATTACATACAAAACATAAAATTTAATAGTGGAAAACAAAGCTTCTATCTCACAGAAATATATAGTGAGATAAAATACCTTTACATTGTTTGTTGACTCTCATTTTACTCGTTCAAACTAGCTATATAATAAATATAATTTTATTTTAAATCTTCTAAATAACCATATTCTTATATTTAATACCATATATTGTTTTATTAAGACCTTATATTACCTTCTTATTAACCTTCCTATGTTAAGGATTCACATTGGATAATAATTGCTTTATTTTACACAAGTGTCTAAATTTGTTATATCGTTGGTCCTTATACATATGTCTTGAATCCAAAATTTAAATCATGATAAAAATATAATTTATATCCAGTATATTTTCATTATAATAATATATATAATATATAAGTATTAAATGGAATACACCATTTATGGAGATGGTAAGTTATATATATGCATGGACTATGTTTAAATTTTTATTATCATATTGAAAGAATTAAAACGAAATATATGTTTATATACATATATTACCATTAAAATAGAATATTATTTATATATATATCATATAATTTCTCTAAAAATATGTTTAATAAATGTAGTGTCTGAATGAATCACATATCTTTGATGGGGCGGTAGTACAAACTTCCTCAAACAAAATTATTATTTTCATAAAAAATGAAAAGTAAAATGATATGTATTGTAAAAGAAATAAATAAAAATAAATAAACACTGATTATAATATTAAATATATATAAATATAGTGTCCATCATAATTTATACCATGAGTGGCGGTAAGGAAAATTGAACAATTACGGTTTTGTTATGAAGAAGTTCATCGTACACATAAAATATATGTTTGTTAGCCTTTAGATGGATGTATATATAAGTGTGGGTTTAAAATTATGATAAAAAAATAATAGAATACTTAATATACTGGATTTTTTATAAAATCATGTTATAAAGAGAGTGGAGGGGTGGATAAGGAAAATAAAATATAGGAGCATGAGAGATGGTGTTGACTCCTAATCGGGTAACTCCTTTTGGTTTTTTCCAAAACACATCCTTGTAATAATTTCTTCGCAAAGGGAGGATACAATAAGTATGATAGATTTGTTGAAAATTATATTTAGAATATACTTTCTTATCCTAAGTAGTATGATAGGTGCAGTGAAGATGGAGAGGTAGTGGCCTTTTATAGGGAACGAGGAGTGGTACCCTTATAAATATTTGAAGACAGAATTCCATCAACGTTTCTCATGTGTAAAGGTCATACAATAATAATAAATATTGACGAAAATGTATTATAGGGTCCAAATATGCAAATACAATTGTATTTTATAAGTTTCTAGGTCATTTGGACCCATAAAATTAAGGATTACTCCCTAATTAAGATTAATTTGGCCTTAATCATTGGGAATAATTTTAATTACAACTTAATTGGATCATATTAGAATCTAAATGTTATAATTATTATAATTGTTTATGTTTATTTTTTTAAAATCATAGAAGAGGCAGAATTATGATTAATGTTAATCCCATAGACGGGTCAAAATTAAAAGGTTTTAATGTAGAAAAAAGTTCAAAAGGTTATCATGTTTTTAAATTCAATTTGAAAGTGAAATTGATTATAAATGAACTATATTTTATAAATAAATGTATCATTTATATAATTATACATTAAAAAAATTTAAATATAAAAAGGTAATAATTATAAAAACAAAAATGCAGTTTTTAACTAAAAATAATATTTTTTTACTATTCATTTGAAATGAAGTTTCTCAGAAAAATACCAAACATTAACCCTAATATAATATTATAAATATAAATTCAAAAAAAAATATTTTTATAAATTAAATATATATATCTATGTCTAAAAGTAATTATATTATTTTTCATTTAAGGGCATGAAATGTAGTTTATTTGAGAAAATAATATTTTTAAACATATAAGGTCTGTACCAAAAATTATATCTTTTGTTATAAATATGTTTTATTTCAATAAAAACATTATAAAAAATATTTCAAATTTTTTTATTACTTTTCATATTACCATATTTAAAATCTAGGTTATAATTATCTCATTTAAATAATTTTAACTATAAAATGACGTTTCATTGAACACCAGTGTTTTGTGTGACATACACCAAGGTAGTATTGTGTGTAACATATACCAAGTTCTGGTTTTGTGTAATGTATTCTGGGATAATGTTTCTTGTGAAAGGAATTTCATACTTAGTTTATTAATGTGTGTATATATATATAAAAATAAATATTTCCAGTTTCATGTGAAATTGAAGGTATCAAAAGGTAAATTAATTCAAAAAATATATTTCTCAAAAACCTCTAGTGTAACATTCTACCCCCTTAAATTTAATTTAACCATTTCAATTCATATGGGTAATGTAAAGACTCAGAAAATTCCATTATTTTTTTAATAATTTGGAAATTTTACGAACCTGATAAAATTGACGGTGCGTGTTTTTGAGGCCTAGTGTGCCTAGAATGAATTTATAATAATTTTTTATGGTATGTTCAGTAAACGCAATGCAATTTTTTCTATCTTTTGAACCAGTGCTCAGATAAAATATCTGAGGGCACCAGTGAATTAGAAGTGCCAATATTTGCTTATGTGAAGCTTTACTTCCTCCACAGTAGGTCAATAGAAAAATATACCTTTTGCGACTTTTAATGAAATTATAAAATAACATGAATTGTTATTTTATTTCTTTTTCTTTTTCCTACCACCTATTGAGCTATGGTGGTGGGGACCACAGAGGTGGTCCGACCATTAATTATTGTGTTTTAATTACATGGTTACACTTTGGTGTCATAACCAACCCTCACGTAATTAATGTGGCACTTTTATTAAGTCAATTAATGAGGAACATTAATTACGTCAGTTAACAAGGCACGTTAATTACGTAAATTAATGATCCTCATTAATTCTTCAAGGTGTTTCTCACCTATCCTCCTACTATTTAAATGGGGCTCGGGGTGGGGTTATGGTATAACTTCATCAAGCATAGAACACCTGAAAAAGTGATGCCATGCCTTCCAAAGACGAAGAATAGAGGATTGATAATTCCCGTTTTATGATCGATCCAATGGGGTACAGAAGACAAATGCCAACGACTGCGATATCTCCAATGAATCGGGGTAGGTGGTTTATGTGCTTTGATGTTACCTCTCTTCTCACTCT
Source organism: Viscum album (assembly GCA_963277665.1). NCBI lineage: Eukaryota > Viridiplantae > Streptophyta > Magnoliopsida > Santalales > Viscaceae > Viscum > Viscum album. Next base: position 1,882,416,777 of record OY728153.1, read on the forward strand.
TGAAAAATATAATGAATGTGGACTAACCAACTAACAGGTTGATCAATGTCTCTTCAAATCATGTGGGTGATTGTTGAGGGATCGTAAAATTGGTTATTATTTTTCCTCTTGTTATTATTAATTTCTTTTCATGTTTAAAATGCTAACATGGAGGGCGCGAGATGAAACCAAAAAGGCCTGAAGACTTCGCTAAATTTTTCCTTTGTGCGTTCTTTCTAGTGGAACAATGACCGCGGCGATAAGACGTTTGAGGGCCGCGAAACGACAGAGACATTCGAGTGTCCCATGAAAACAACCACTGATGCGCTATGTCGGTGGGGGCCAACGGTAGCCATATGTGACCCACGAAAACTAGCCATGGGCGGTGTAAGGTGGAATGTCATCGCGCACCATTGTGGCTAGAGGTGGCTCGCCCTAGCTAGCTGTGTAGGATATGGGCGGTGCCCACAGGCACCGCTGGCGGCAGCAGCTGCGACCAGAGGGGGCGGCGCATACCCCAAGCTGCACCGTGTCGCGCCAGAAAAAATAGTCCCGTGTCCACGGGGCCAGTTGGGTGAAGTGATCCCCATTTAGGTGGACGCGGGCTGGACACGTGGCGACCGAACGGGCTAGACCAGTCCAGCGGGAGGGGCTGGACCCATGGACCAGCAGGCATCATAGGTGGTTCGGGCCATATGCCGACCGGGCCCATGAACCAGCCGAACTGACCCCGATGAGACGAACCCAGTTAACTTGGATGACCCTTAATAGGTCAGATCCGGGAGGGGTTAGGTAGTCCTCTGGACTCATTGTGTCGGGCCGTCCAGAACGAGTTAGACCGAGGCCAGACCCAACCATCCCATGAACAAAGAAACGCATGTAAATGACGAATCATGTGTCCATTTTACACACCATCAGTGCAGTTGGAACCTATTTTGGGAAGTGGTCTCTTTTGAATATTCTGGTGGGCTCGGCTGAGTCAGGCTGGACCGAGGTTCAAACACCCACATTTCACGGAAAGGGGTGTAACTAACAGGCCGGGCATCCGATCGACGCATCCTCTGTGGCATAAAGATCATTGTGACAAGGTAGTACATTGGAGGCAGTATATGTGAGTTTTGACGGAGTTTGACATGTGGCCTGGGTTGGATCAGACTTGAATCCAATCGTGTCGTTTTTACAAAAGGGCCCTTATCTCACAGACCAGGCATCTAATCGATGCTTCGTCTATCGTGTGGGGACCCCTATGATGGGGCAGTCCTTTGGGTATGATTTTTGAGGAACTTAGTCTCTATTAAAATATGACAGATGTCTTGAGGAGTGGTACTCCCCGAATCAAGAGTTCAATGAGGTGGAATCCAATAGTTGGCTGCGAAAATTAGAAGAAGAGAGACAAATGCCAGTCAGCATCAGAAACACCAGAGTGGGATGATCTAGCTATACAACTAATCATACCTACTTCTATAGCAGCAATCAAGATGGTTCCACACCAGTGACCAATATGGTTCAACACCAGTGACCAATACGGGTTAGCACCAACGACCAATACAGGTCAGCACCAGTGACAAATATCGGTCAGCAACATCGACCAATACGGGTCAGCATCTAGAGACCAACAAGTTTCCGCATAAAATGACCTATATAGGTTAGTATCTAGAGACCAATATGGGTTAGTATACAGTGACCTATGAAGTGTAGTAGTATTTTTACTATGGATATGATGATCTAGATTTAGGACTACTCATCCTTATCCCACTAACCAGGAAGTTATATCATTAGAGTGAGATGTCTTTTTTGCTTTATGATTTATGATTTATATCATACTTATGATATTAAATTTGTGGTATTTTCTAGTGATGTTTTCCTTTGTGGATTATAGAGAGACCTTCAGGGGTCTCATGGTGCCCTACTGAGTTGTTATACTCACACCCTGCAAAGGCTCCTCCTACACATGTGTGTTTGGTGTAGACTTATGACGCTCCGAGGCAGACGTTAGAGGTTTGGGACTTGGTGGAGCTTGGTGCAATAGGAGCAGTTGAGATCCTCCTCTTTGACTTCATACATACAACTTATACCCTCCAAGTATATCTATAGGGATGATGTGATAGTTGTTTACTTTCTTTTTAGTTCCTAGGGCTTTCATTCCGACCCACTGTTTTCCATTTTCATTTTTACTTGTGTTTGTACCTTACATTGGTGGGGTTTTTACATCATTTTCCCATTTTGAGTGTGTATAGATCTACAAGGCAATGCCTTCCCTGTTTGGGAAAATCCTTCGTGTGCTAGTCACCAACCCCATACCAATGGAAGGAAGGCTTGGGGTAGTCATGTCGAGGCCCCGTGGGATGGGTCTTGAAAAAGTGGTATTAGAGGGCAGTCAGTACTACCAGAAGAACTAAGAGTTTACTTTTAATGAGGTAATGTAGTATAGTGTGTTGTGTTCGGTTCTTAGTTTTGGTAGTCCAGTGTTGGTGCGGCGACCGACGTATCCATACACCATGACCCTAAATTCTGTTTTTCGACTCGATACATGAAAACACCTATTGCTAGTGTTTTTGAAAGGATTTATTGATAATTCTTGAGTCAGATCACCAGGTATAACTTATTGACAGTGGAACATATGTTTCTTAAAGGATGACTCCATAAAGATAACCAGCTAGGATTCTTGTTAAAGATCATGACAGTGGCCCACCGATCAACGAGTGGTTGGTCCAAGGACCACTCATAGGGATGGAACCTTCGGGTTGTGTACCAGGAGAACCACCACTCTTTGAGAAACATATGCTACCAGTTGATCATGCACGCCAGCTGAGCGCATTGCATGAGTTATAGAGATAGAGGCCTCTGAGGTTTCAAGGAGAGAAAGACCCCCATGTACCAGAGGACTAGCTTGAAGTGGTTTCATGGGTCTTTCTCTTAGTAGAGACACCCTACAAGAAGATGGAGATCTTGGCCTCTAGCCTTCTTCAGGGCTCGATAGGACGATGGTGGAGCTTGATGCTATAGGTTCTTGAGGAGATGACCCCCACATGGCCAGACTTTTAGTTCCTTTTCGTGGTGGAGTTCATGCTAGAGATGCTATGCTCTATGGGTATTCAGGATCTTATGCATATGCCGTAGGGAAAACAAACTATGGCTTAGTACTCATTGAGATTTAATGACCTCTGTCGATACTCCACCGACATGGTACTAGACCCTTACTTTAAGTCCTAGACCTTTTAGCAGGGACTCTGATGAGAGATCAGAGCTGTGACGTTTTCTCTCAGCATCCCAATGTAAGCTGGGGTGTTAGAGTGAGCTTTGTTGTTAGTGATATTACTTTCCAAGATGACACCAATAGTGAGAACCCATACCGAGTGACAGGTAGCAGAGTCATCTACAGTTGTCAGTAGACAGATGACGTAGAAGCCCAATAAGGCTAGTCCTTCTAGAAGGCAACCCCAAGACACAGGGTTAGAGGTGCGAAGTTTGAGAGGCAGGGGGAGCCACCCGTGAGGCATGATCTATTTTTCCTATGGGGGACAGGGTCATAGAGCTTGTGACAGTTCGACACCCCACGTAGATGATCGGAAGATGGTGGAGGGGCCACTGAGGAAGCGACAGTAGCTGGAGCATGATTGTCATCCATGTAGCAGATGAGGATGGAGAGAAAGACATGAAATGGGAGGTGGTTGGGGTCACCAGGCACAACCACCACTACCCCACGGTAGTCCACCATGAGATCAGGGAGTAAGTGGATAGGGATAGGCCCCACTTTAGGCAGTAGAGGCTCACGATCTAGACGTACGTGAGAAGATATGTGGTACGATTAGTATCATCTCTAATTTAGTAGCATGGCTTATCAACATAGGTTCTTGAAATTATTTCCTTGTCACAGACATGGTTTGGGAATCTGATATTCTGACTGATATTTTAGCTCGACCTTTGAATTTGGATACTTTTACTGGAGGAGATTCATCAGTCACACACTGGTGTTGGAAGTGTAATCTTACTCTTAGAGGAGAGAGTTTCAGACAGGATCTTCTTGTAGTAGGGTTAATTCCCTAGGAAGTAATTCTAGGCATGGACTTTCTATCAGTAGTTCACGCACAAATTGAATGTTTGATACGTGTAGTGCGATATATGCACAGAGATAAAGTCAAGTTTTCCATTGTTGGTGGGAAAGAAAACATAGTTTCTCAAGTTGGACTTGTGCATAGGTAGGTGCAGCTGATTACATATCATCTAGCTTTCATGACCTTCGACACAAAGGATTAGGCATGTCCATAGTTCCCAACGGTGGTGGACGAGTATGGGGACTTCTTTACAGAGGATGTCCCTAGACTACCTCCTTGTAGAGAGGTAGACTTTGGCATTAACTTGTACCTAGTAACAACGTTGACATCTACACCAGCATATCGGAGGACCCCTGTGGAGCTCCATGAGCTAAGGATACAGTTGGAGTAATTACAGAGAAAGAGATTTGTAAGGCCCATTGTTTCTCTATGGTCATCCTTGGTTTTGTTTTCCAAGAAGGAAAACAGAAGTTTGAGGCTATGCGTGGACTTCTAGTGCCCAAACCAGGTGATTGTGAGAAACAAGTATCCTCTACCGAGGACTGATGATCTATTTTATCAATTGAAAGAAACGAAGTGGTTCTCTAAGATATATCTCAGATCAGGCTATCACCATCTTCTTGTGTGGGATGAGGGAATCACAAAGACAACATTTATATTTAGGTAAAGTAATTATGAATACCTAGTGATGCCATTCGGCATGAATAATTCCCCTGTAGTGTTCATGGGTCTCACGAGCAGGATCTTCTAGACCATCTTATATAGGTTTTACAATGGTATTAATCAATGACATCTTGGTGTAATCAGCATCCGAGGAAGAAAACGTTGTACATTAGAGGATAGTTGTAGACACACACTGGGAGCACCAGTTATATGGGAGGCTCATGATGTGTGAGTTCTGGATATGGAAGGACCACTTTATAGGACATGTCATCTCAGACGCTGGAGTTACAGTGGATCCAGTGAAAATCGATGAAGTACTTTCTTTGGATCCACCCAGGAGTGTTACTAAGGTGAAATGCCTCCGTGGATTAGCAGGGTATTATCATGGGTTCATACCCAATTTCTCTAGAGTAGCAACACCTGTGGTTGCCTTGAAGAATATGGTAAAACCCTCCCCGGGGTCAGAGTCATGCCAGTAGAGCATTCAACTGGTGAAGTAAATCTTCACCAGCGATCTCATCTTGAATTTTCCAGAGGACGACAATAACTACATGGTTTACTGTGATTCATCAGTGACTAGACACGGTTGTGTCCTGATGCAGGATGATGCAGTGATTTCGTATGGATCACAATGGAAGAGGTCTCATGAGAAGAATTATGTGACTCACAACATGGAGTTGGCAGCAGTAGTCTTCACACTAAAGATGTGGAGACACTATATGATGGGTGAGCTGTTCATTGTTTACTCAAACGACAAGAGTCTCATATATATCTTCAGACAGAATGATCTAAATCTGAGACAACAACTTTGGCTAGAGTTCCTCTAAGACTATGAATTTGATATTGTCTATACTTATGGGAAGGGGAACGTTGTGGAAGATGCACTTATCCGGAGATTGAGTTCATGGCTACTGAACAAGGATTCAATGTAGTTAGCCTTGATTCAGATATCCTATGTGGAATGAGACGAGATAGTCTACATTAATTCAATGGAAGTATCCCCTCTACTCCATCAACGATTCTTGGAGGTGAAACACAGAGACAATAGCTGCAAGACTAAATGTGCTCATATATCCTCAGGCTATGCACCTGATAAATATTCTGATGGTGGGGAGAATGCTATCCTTTTTAGAGTACGTACAGTTGTACCAGTGGTGCTACATGAGGAGATGTTGAGGGAGGTCCATACATCCCCATTGGCAGAACATCCAGGCATGATTAATATGTTTCAAGACCTCCGACATCAGTACTGGTGGCCATGGATGATTAATGTTGTGGTAGAGTTTTTTCTAGATGCCTCACTTGCCAACAAGTGATGTCTTAACACCAGGTACTAGAAGGGTTGACCCAACCCCTCGAGATACAAGAGTAGAAGTGGGAAGAGATATAGATGGACTTTTTGAACAGGTTACCATGTATGTCTAGAAGGCACAATACCATATGGGTGATCATTGAACGATTTACCATGTTGGCCCACTTCCTTTCTATTTGAGAGAAGGGTTTATTAGAGAGCTTGGGACATCTCTACGTTCAAGAGATAGATAGACTTCATGGGGTGACTTCGATGATTGTCTTAGTCCATGACGCATGGTTCATATCCTAATTATGGAACAGATTAGAGGAGGAATTCAGAACTCATCATCACTTGAGCAAAAATTTTCACTCGCAAAATGATGGTCAGACTGAGTGGAACATCCAGACCCTGAAGGACATGCATCATTCATGTGTCCTAGATTTTGTTTGTAGTTGGGAGGGTCACGCACCATTGGTGAAGTTCTCTTACAACAATAGCTATCACTCCACTATTAGAATGGACCCTTTTGAGGTTTTATACAGAAGACTTTGCAGATCTTCCTTATGCTGAACATATCCAGGAGAGCCAACACTTGGTTGCCAAGAGATGGTACAGAAAACCACTGAGAAGGTAAAGGTCATCTGAGAGCTGATAAAGACTTCATAGAGCTGACATAAGTCTTATGCTTATAAGTGATGGAGACCACTAGAGTTCTAGGAGGGGGGAAATGTATTCTTGCGAGTCTCCCCTCGATGGGGACTACATAGATTTGGCTGAGGTGGAAAACTCTCACAAAGGTCTGTCAAACCATTCCTGATACTTTGAAGGATTGTAGATGTGAGATACTACTTGGCACTTCCACTGTAGTTGGAGAGGTTTCATGACATTTTCCAAATATCTCTGATGAGGAGATACATGCATGAAACATCTTATATAATCAACCATGTAGAACTAGAGATTGACGATGGGGTGACTTTTGCAGAGTACCCGGTGGAGAAAGAGGATCAATAGGAGAAGATCCTTCATGGGAAGTCAATACCTGTAGTGCACATCCTGTTGCATCATGGGAAGCTCTAGGAGAGCACATGAGTGCGAGAGGATCATATGCATGCCCAGTACCCCTCGTGGTTTGTGTACCCTTGTTTGGATTTCAGAGATGTAAATCCCCAAGGTGGGAAGGTTGTAAAAACCCAAAAAAATCCATGTATTTTTTTAATTATTTTGGATTTTTATGAGTCTGCAAAAATTGACGGAGAGTGATCCCGAGGACCGGTGTGCCCAGAATGAATTTCAGAACTTTTTTTAAGGTACATTTAGTAAATGCATGAGCAAAGTTTTCTAACTTTTGAACCCATGATAGGATTAAAAATATGAGGGCACCGTTCAATCCGCAACCCCCGGATTCAGTTAAAGGAAGCTTCCCTTCGACCAGAGTAGGTCCGGAGAAAAAGTTAATTTTTGAGACATTTAAAGAAATAATAGAATAACCTGAATTATTTTATATTTTCTAATTATTTTTCCTACCACCTATTGATAGGCGGTGGTAGGGACCATGTAGATAGTCAGTACTTTAAAATTTGGGTGTTAATTGCACAATTACAATTTGGTTGCGTAACCACACCTCGTGTAATTAATGAGGCACTTTAATTATGTCAATTAATGAAGAACATTAATTACATCAATTAATGAACCTTATTAATCCCTCAAGGTGTTTCTCACCTTCCCCCTCCTATTTAAATAGATCTTAGGGTGGGGCTATGGCACGAATTCATCATGCGAGGAACACCAGATGAAGTGACACCACACCTTCCACCAACGGAGAATGGAGGATTGACAATGTCTATTGCATGATCGATTTGAAGGTCGATGGATGATGAATGAAAAAGACATTGATGCCCCCAATGAATCGAGGTAGGGTGTTTCTATACATTAATGTACCCTATCTTCCCATTCTAAAAAATATAACAAATTTGGACCAACCGACTACCAGTTGATCCACATCTCGTCAAATCATGGGGTTGGTTGTTGCAAGATTTTAAACTCAGGGATTATTTTTCCTTTTGTTTTTATTATTTTTTCCTCATGTTTAAAATTCTAATGCGGAGGGTGCGGGCTGAAACCAAGAAGGCACAAACCCTCTACTAAACTTGTCCTTGGTGTGTTCTTCGTGGTGGAATAACGAATGTGGGGGAAAAGAATTTAAGGGCCACGAAACGACAGTGAAATTCGGGTGACCCACAGAAACAACCACTGGCATGCCATGCCGGTGGCAGAAAGCGGTGGCCGGAGGAGTCTTCCAGCAACCAGCTATGGTCAATTGAAGGCGGGGAACCTTCGCGCACTACGGGGGCTACAGCTAGCTGGCCCGAGCCGACCGTGTGAGTGATGGGCGGCGCCGACATGCTCTTCTGGTGGCAGCTGTCGCTGCCAACGGGCTACAGCACGGACACCACACCTTGCCGCATTATGCCAGAAAAAATGGACCCACATCCATAGGGCCATCTAGGTGGAGTGGTCCGCCTACAAGTGAACCTGGCCGGACGCGGGTCGGACCCACGGCCCAGCGGGCCAACGGTGGTGGGCCGAGCCTCACTAAGCGGGCCGGGAGAACCGCGACCCAGGACCATGAACCAGCTGGGCTAACACCAACGAGCTAGACCCAGTGAGCCAGCAAACCCTTAACGGGCCAGACCTGGGTGGGTTCAGGTATACAACGTGACCCATTGGGTCGGGTTGACTTGACTGAGTCAGACCGGGCCCAGACCCAACCGACACTCGAATAAATAAATTCCCTTAATGGATGAACTAGTTGTCCGTTTGACAAAACATCAATGGCTTTGGAACCCGTTTTGGGAAGAAGACTCTTTGGCAAATTTCAGCGGGCCCGACCGAGCCGGGCCGGACCGAGGTGTGAAAACCCCCATTTCACAGAAAGTGGTGTCACTAACAGACCAGTCATCCGATCGACATGCCGTCTATGGAATAATGCCCCTTGTGACAAGGAGGTCCTCTAGATATACTCTATGTGAGTTTTGATAGAGTTTGAAATGCCACATATGTGGGATCAGACTTGAATCCAACAAGACCATTTTATCAAAACTGCCCGTATCTCACAGACCAGGCATCCGATCGACGCGCCATCTGTCACGTTGGGACCCCTACAATGGGCCGGCCTCATGGGTATGTTTTTTTGCGGGACTTAATACTGGTTGAAATAAAAATGATGGATTGAGGAGTGGTTCTCCTAGAATCAAGCGTGATATGAGTGGTAATCCTATTGATGGCTGTGACATGAAGAAGAAGAGCGGCCAATATGGGCCAGCATCAGAAACTCAAGAGTGGGATGATATAGCTTTACGACTAATCATACCTACCTATCCTGTAGTGAACAAGATGAGTTAGCACCAGAAACCAATATGTGTCAGCACCAACGACCTATAAGGGTCAGCACGAGCGACCAATACAGGTCAACACTAGTAACCAATACGAGTCCAAACCAATGACCAATATGGGTCACCACCAATGACCAATATGGGTCATCATCTAGCAACCAATAAAGGTCAGCATACCATGACCTATATAGGTCTGAATCTAGTGACCAATATTGTTCAGCATATACTGACCTATGCAGGTCAGCAATAGAGTTACTATGGATAAGATGATCTAGCGTTACCGCTAGTCATCCCTATACCAGTAACCTTGATGTTATAAAGTTTGTGTGAGATGTCTATTTTGATTTGTGTTTCATGATTTAGATCATGCTTTTGATAATAACATTATGGTATTTTCTTATGATGTTTTCTTTTTTGGATTACTAAGATACCATCAGGGGTCTTGGGGTCCCCTACATAGTTGTTATACTAACCCCCATACACAGGCTCTTCCCACACGTGTGTGTTTGGTGCAGACTAATGACACTCTAACACATACATTAGAGGTTTAGTACTTGGTGGAGTTTGGTGTGATGAGAACTGTCAAGATCCTCTTCTTCGACCACAGAGTTACAACTATTACCCTCCTGGTAGAGCTCCATGGCAGATGCCACAACTATTTACTTTCTTTTTAGTTTCTAGGTCTTGTATTCAAGAACACTATTATTAGTTTACAATTGTACTTATGGTTTTATCTTACTTCAGTTGGTTTTTTACTTCATTTTCCCCTTTTGAGTGTATACAGATATCTATGTCAATGTTGTACCTTTTCTTAAATTGAGAAACTAGGATAACATTTTTGGTTTCAAGATATGTTTTCTTAAATATAATGAATTTTCATGAAAATATATACATTCATAGTTTCATGAAAACCTCATCCATTGTTTTTATTGGATCCACTACACCTATTTTTCTGAAAATGAAGGTGAATTTTTAAATCTTGAAGCACTAATAGATCATGAGACCCATGATACTCCATTCTTCATATCATTAGTTATCATCAACACTATGTTTTTATAGCCAGTTATCCAATATTATTAAATGATATTGTGGTATTATGTTAATTTATTCTCACAAACATCAACGAATGTTTAACCAAATATTTCCATAAATGTTTAACCTTATAACCCTTCCAAAAGAAGACAGTACAAAATATTAGAAAGAAGGCCAAGAAATTATCTTAACATTGATACCCCATCAGTCATAACATACCAAAAGGTGAATACCTTAATTGTATATTCTCTTGAAAAAATGTTCATAATCTGAATTTCCATAAATCATTATTGAAGACATATATGCTTCCAAAATATAATTCACCCTTTCTTCATTAAATATGATATTATCTTTAAAAACATGTCTATTAGAAGATTGGGTTCATCCTTGTAAATCCTGAAAATCAAAATGATTTTGTTGATACATAATTCATTTAGGGAAAGATAATCAATGCTTAGAATCATAACAAGTTCCACTAATGGATCAACAATATTTTCATAGATTTTAATTTTACAAAATCCCATATAAAATTCCACACTATCTAGTTTTCCAATTATCAAGGATCACATCATCCATTGTGATTTCATATGAATTCCCTTTGTAATTTGTTTTTAGATTCCATTGGTCCAGATCAACATTATTAATCCGTCAATTTGGGAACATTTTATATAAATTCCTAAACTCCCTATAATTGAAACACTGAAGTGTGGGTGGTGCATCCTGATGATTTTGCTCATTATTAATATCATAATATAACGTTTTTCCTATCACTTTGACATTCATCCACTTAATGTCCTTCCATTCCACATGTAAAACATTAACTAGTTCCATTAATAAAATTCCCACCATGCTTCTTTCAACACATATATCACAATGGAAATATCATCTTATTATCTCCCTGGTTTGTTGATTTTCATTTGAACTCCATAATCCTCTTTTGTTAAAACTACGAGAATGATACATAACTCCAGCCTCCATTTAATATTTTATTTCACAATGCAAAATATTATCATAGATACAAAGTATCTAATGGCCAATGTTTTTATGAGATGTGGATTTAATCCACTAAAGACCATATCAACCTTAAATAATGGTTGGATGATAATTCAATAAGCGTACCTTGCATGTCTTGTGAAATTAGCCCTGTAGGTACCAACTAATTCGACATTGTTTTGCCTCATCTCAAGGTACTACATTTCCAAATTTTTATGAAGAACATGAGGACAATACTTATTGAAGAATACATTATGGAAATCATACCAGCCCATGGATTAAATTTCATATTACTTCCTTATATTCATTAATAGATTCCACCACTTGTTTGATTCACCTTCTTATGTATAAACATAAAGAATGAATTTCTCATGATCCGAACACTGGATAATAGAGAATATATTTTTAGTGGTACTGATGTAGTGTTCAATAAGAAATAGATCATAAGACCAAATAAAATAATGTGGGTGTTGCCTCATTAAGTACTCAACAAAATGTTGTTCTCTCCTTTGATCAATTGTCATTCCATTATGATTCATAGCTTTAGAAATTTGGGTGAGAAAAACAATGAGGTTTTTCATTCCATCTCCCAATGCATTCAAGTCTACATGAAAACAATACTTTTATTTTCCCTCACAATCACCATCAATACTATACCATTGGGTTCAATACATTTATTAAATCCAAAAAAATATAGTAAAAATGAATTATCATATATAGGAACCAAATAATCATGAAAAGTCACTTATATGATTTATAAATTGTGGCACCTTACTTAATCAATGAAACCTTAGGTTTATCCAATGCTATTCACATTAGTCATCTATTCAAATACATAATAATGGTTTGTGAAGAGTTTTTGAATTTCTAAATCATATCCCTTAGGAGTGTCAAACCAGGTGTGTAGCAAGGCTTGTTATTATGTACCAGATTACCCAAAGTTATGCTCGGAACATCTTTTCAGAGTTTTTACTCATTGGAACATTATGGAAAGATCTACATTTATTTGTAGTATCCAGATGAGGATTTATTTATAAGAAACTAATCAGTCTATCCTTTACAAAAATTCCAAGACATTTTCCAATACATATTCTTATCCGTATAATTATCCTTAGAGAAATCCCTAGACATATTCTTAGAAATTCCCATAAAAAATATCATTATGGTTTTATATTCATAGTTTCCCAATATTGATAAACCTCTCTTTGATACAGACTGTAACAACCATTCATAACATATATGAATGTAACATCATTTAATAAGAATATTCATTACATTATAAAAATACAAGCATGAGGACTATAATAGGTTATTGTGATTGAAGACTTTGAAAATAAAATATTATATCCTAACGAAATATTTTCAACATATCCCATAATGATCTACACCTTTTGTACTTCTACTTAAAACCCTTCTTCATAACCATGGGAAAGGACACATAAAAAGTGGTAATGTTAGATTCTTAGTAAGGGTAAAAAGGGAGAAATGTAGGCATAAAAAAGAACATAGCGGTATGAGAACGTGGTTGTAACATTAGGATATCATAACTTGCATATCAACGATCATAAACAAGAGTTATGGGATACATATTGGAATTTCATAAGACATTATTCATATGTAAATTTACATTATGAGATATGAAATTGTAACTGAGGAAGAAGACATAGGAATTGTGGTATAAATATTATAATATAAAATTTTATGTCAAGGATACCTACCAAGACCTTTATAAAATGTTAGGATTCGGATATGATCCATGTACCTAATTTGGTCTTGGGAAGGGACTCGTGAACCCTATTTCATTTAGTATTGGTCTAAAAACCACATAACATCTTGTTTTTTGGCTTCATCTATATCCAATGTACCCACATTAATTTAGGATTTTCCTTCCACCCATATACCTTCTTGTTTCCAGGCATGAGATGCAACCCGGATACCCTATTTCTTTTAGGACCAGGCTGCAACCAAGGTACCAATTGAGATCATATACAACATATTGTAACCCAATGCATTGGAGGGAGATATATTTCACACCCATTTCATAATAAAATCATTCATACATGTCCCAAAGGGTAATAACACTTTCACCATATCAAGACACATAAAAAAGATAGGTTTCATAAAAATCTCATCAGAACTCATGAAATGAAATGGGTATCATTGAAATTTCATCACATTATAACCTATGAAAATTTATAGGTTTCATAATCACTTAAAGAAATAATAAATAGTGAAAATAAGTGGGTTTCAAAATCATAAAACCCGTGAAAGTGAAATGGGAGTCTTAAGAATTATTCCATCAAAATGCAATCAACTAAATAAATAATATGAATAGAACTTTTGGATAATTTCCTAAAAGGGAATGATTACATCATTATATATTATAATAGATGGAAAATAACATTTAAGGTTATTTTTAAATCATTTCTGGAGGTAAATATCATTTCTTATATGAAAACGGTTATTTTAAACATTACACCTTTGCAAAAACGATTTTACATAAAAACATATAAAAGGTGATTGAAAAACATTTGAAAAATATTTCCATGAAAACTTTTTTTAATATCGATCCTATAAAAATTATCCTTTTAAACATAGAAATAAATATACACAGAATTTATGATGGGTAAATCTATGCATGTCATCCGAGGTAAAAATAACATTCCCTTTTCATGGTAAAAACATTACACAAATTCATCGTTCAGAAGTTGATAAGAATATCCATTGAAAAAATTGATAAAAGGAAAAAGGGGTAACAATATCTTCTAATTATCATAGTATATTAGAATAATCTTCATGGAAACTCTTTTTATAAATAATTATTTTGAAGGAATAGAGATGTCTGGCCCAAGAGAGGGTAAAACTGGAATTTCTTAAAAACACATTCTTAACAATATTATGTACCAAATAATGGATAAATGGTAACAATACATGAATATATTAACAATAATCATCAGATAATAAATTTCATGATTTTTTTTGATAGTTGGATTATAATATTTCATCAAAGGAAGAATAAACATAAATAATATCAAAAAGTGTTGAGATTGTGTCAGTACACTCTTATGACATTGTAACTTGGGAACATACTCTCCACGTTAGAAGTGGAATTTTAGTTATACTTATAATATCTTAAAAAACAAATTCATGATATAACATGTAAAATTAAATTATATACACCTTGAAAAATAATTTAGGTTCATTAAAAAACATAGGTCTCAAAGAAAGAAAACTGAGACACAACTATTTTACTGATTTGGTTACATTTGAAACATAAACCCCATGAAAAAATGTTTGTAAATGGATATATGAATACCAATGAATTTATTTATAAAATAAATATAATAAAATCATGGTATGTACATACACCACCCAATTTTAATGAGTGGCGAACATAGAATGCATCTCATGGAAATAAAAAGTGATATAAAATCCCCTGACCTTGTGTTTTGACTATCAGCATACTCATTCAGACCACGTATATAATAAATAAGAATTTATTATATAATAATTTAACGGACCATATTAATTTATATAATTCCATATATGGTTTTATTATGACCTTATATTACCTTCTTGTCAACCATCCTATGTTAACGTTTCACTTTGGATAATAGTATCTTTGATCTTCACATGTGTCTAATTTGTTATATTGACGATCCTTATACATATATAATGATTAAATAATGTAAAACATGATATATATAAAATTTATATCTATACTTTTTTATTATAATAATATATGGAATATATAAGTATGAAATAGGAGACACCATTTATGGAGACGGTAAGTTATACATACACATGAACGTTGTTTCCATTTTAATTATTGTGTTGAATGAAAGAAAGAAAATGAAATATATGAATATATTTATAATATGATTATAGTATACTTATAAATTTATACATATATATCATTTATGTTTACTAAACCCATCCTTAATACATTACATGTAGTGTGGGAATGAATCACATTACATTGAGGGGGTGATAGTCCACACTTCACCCAATAGAATTATTGTTTTAACAAAAAGTGAATTGTAAAAATATAAATGTTATAAAATTAAAAAATAATTCTAAATAAATAATAAATACAATATAAAATATATATAAATATATTTTCTATCATAATTTCTACCATGATAGGTTTTATGGAAAATTAAACGATCATCATTTTGTGTGGAGGATGTATGTTATACACAGAAACAGTATGTTCGTTACCCATTAAATAGAGGTGTGTATATGTTTAGGTCAAGAAAATATAATTAAAACATATTAGTATATTAAATATATGTTTGTTGTTATAAAATCGTGGAATAATGTTTGTATACGGTGTGGGGAAGGAAAATAAAAGAAAGGGTCTTGAGAGAAGGTGTTACCTCTTAGTCGGTTAACTCCTTTTGGTTTGTGCCAGAAGGATTCTTGGAAGAATTTATTCCTAAAGGTAGTATTCAAGGATTAAGGTATGAATTTTTTTTAGTGTATTGGGAATATGTTGACTGAAAATAAGTTGCTTGAGTGCTATGAAAAAGACGGATAGGAGGTGGCCTTTTATAGGGAAAGAGGAGTGGTACTTTTGTAAATATTTGAGGAGAAAATTACACCCATGTTTTTCATGATTCAAATGGATCCAATAATGATCCAAAGTCTATAGAAGGGATTATAAGGACAAAATATGGA
The DNA here is from genome assembly GCA_963277665.1 of Viscum album. NCBI lineage: Eukaryota > Viridiplantae > Streptophyta > Magnoliopsida > Santalales > Viscaceae > Viscum > Viscum album. The sequence goes on from OY728153.1 coordinate 1,882,432,865, forward strand.
AATAAAATGGGTTTCGGAAAACGTTCTAGGTCATTTGGCCCCCTGTAATTTGGTTTAGTCTCTAATCATCTTAAATTGACCTTACTCGCTGTAATTAATTTTAACCAATTTTACAAATATTTATAGTCAAAAATTAATTTTATCCTATTAGAAATTAAATATAATAATGACTAAATAGGTCAATGTTTTTTTTGAAATTAAATTCATTGAAACATGAAAATTAATATTAATTATAATCCCACAGACGAGAAGAAATTACGATTTTTTAATGTAGATTGACGTTCAAAAGTTTATTAAGATTATATTTTCAATTTAAAATTGAAATATATTATAATGAAATAAATTATATTAATATATGTATTATTGATATAATGTGACATTAAACAATTCAAAAATATAATTTAAATTTAATAATTATTTAAACAAAAAGGATGTTTTTAACTAAAAAGCTATATTTTTCCCTATTCCTCCAAAATGATGCTTCCCAGGAAAATCCCAAAAATTCACCCTAAGATTATATCAGAATTATAAATTCAAAAAAAATGTTATTTTATCAAATTAAATTTCTAAATGTGTGTAAAATTAATTTTATTATTTTTCACTAAAGGACATAAAATGTAGTTTATTTGAGGAAATAGTATTTTTAAACATATAATGTTCTTAAGAAAGATTATATCTTTTATTATCATTAAGTTTTATTTCTATAAAAAATTATAAAATATATTTGAAAATTAGTTATTACTATTTATATCATAAAATTCAACATATCGGTAATAATTACCTCATTTAAATTATTATAACTGTAAAATTATATTTCATAGAAACATCAGTGTTGCGTGTAACATATACAAAATCAGTGTTGTGTGTAACGTACAACAAGTCATGTTTGCATGTAACATACACTGAGTCGATGTTCCATGTGAATGGAATGGTTTAATTAGTGTTTTAATATATATATATATAATGATATACCGTGTCACATGAAATTAAATATAAATAAAGGTAAATTAATTTGAAATATATATTTCTCAAAATCAAAGGGTGTAACAAAGAACTTTTATGATATAGATGAACTTACATTAGGGTGGACTCCCATTGGAGCTCGGGCCATAAGAAGGCATCCAGCATATCCTATTTTCTCATGAATTAGAGTTCTCATAGTTTAGTTTTATTGTCGATCCATTGATGGATATGGAAGAATAGTAAACCCTATGGTGTGAGTTTGTTTTCCTTAGGATGGAGTGTGTGAAATATCAAGGGACCTAAACTGAGGTGGACTAACATTTGGAGCTTATACCTTATGAATCTTTGATATGTATCCCTTTTGGACTCAAACTGTATTCCTCATAGTTTAGTTACCCCCTAACACGTTGATGGATTGGGATAGGTGATTACACTTGAAGGAAATTGTGTCATCGTTGAGGTATAATAATGTTATGGTCTTATACAAGTATAGATTCCCATGATCTATATAATTTATTTCATTTTGTATTGGATAAAGAGGGATTCTAACCAAAAAATACCACTAGAATATATTAGGTATTACTTAGAGGGAATGTTCAAAAGCATGACATAAATATGGTCACATGAGTGTGTAGCCCTAACCAATTAAACAGACTCCCCTTATAAAATGTGTATTGTTACAATTTTTAGTTTATAGAGGTTCAAATGGTGTATGTCTATGTGTGTTTATCGGAATTTTTTAATTGTCTTTCTATGTCTTTCTTACATGTCTTGGGTGTCTACATAAATTTTTTTGATTCTATTCTTAACATTCCCTAACTCTATAACCGACATTTTCAGTCTGTCAGGATGACATGACAAACACAGAAAAGGGTTTATAAATTATCTTTCCATGATTCATCACATGATCAAAGTAGACTTTTCCATGGACATTCAGATGATCAATTGACTTGTTTGGGATTTTTATTTATAATAAAAGTGTCATGTCTAGTATATATTTTCCTGATCAAAGTGAATTGTCCTGAATTTCATCTCATGATCAATGTGGGTATATTTGGGGCCATGTTATTGCTCAAATAACTTCCCTAGGATACCAAAACATGATTAGACTTACTTGACAAGGATTTATTCACATGATCAACCGGAATTGTCTAACATATATTGCAAGATAAAAATGAAACATCCTAGGACACACGAGGGCATTGTGATATTGGTGTGGATTCATTTGATCACATGACCTTAATAGAGTCAAGTTGAATGGTCTCACTAACATGTATAAAATTTTAAACCTGTCTAAATTTTGAATTTTCATGTTCATAAAGATCACGTCACCACTACCTGGGAAACAATGTGCATGTCCAGAGGAGTGCATGATCAAGAGTTCTTGTTGAGGGAACACGTCCTAGGGGTTTTATAGTCATAGGAGGGAAATTTCATGGGTTCACATGCACGTTAAGACAAAATATATGTCAAGGGGTTCCCACAATATGTTATCTCATGATGCACTTACTCATTTGATTTAAGTGGCCTCAAGGAGGGTTTTGAGAGGGGTCCTAAAAACATATTTATGGGATGAATATTAGAGACATTGGATGGAAAATGGTTTTCATGGAATATATCTTGCATGTACAAGGGTCTATATACATGGATTATCACCCACCTCGAATCCACATGTTTGGGGTGGGGTGTTTGCGTGGCAGGGATACATGTCTAAGGAAATTCATGGATGAATGGAGCTATCACTTCCTAGAGGGTTCACATGAAATTATTTAAATAATCATGTGATCAAGAAATGTATTGAATTGATCTAATAATGTATTCCTATGATCACATGACCACAAATGAGTCTCATTACTGGGAATTTTGATTCACCAGGTAAATTCCTCGGATTTTTGTGGCTGATGATTGATCTCCATTATTATTCTCCCTATTTTTGATGTCCATCTATTATCCTCTATCTTCCCATCAATTTTGTCTTCTTAATGGGGTTATAGGATTATATAGACATGCTTAGCTGAAATTCCAGCTACTTTTCATGGGAAATCATCCATGTAATGCTGCATAAGGAGGTTGGTGGATTTGTGTGGTGGACACTCCAAATCAGGGGAGCAATCAGAGGGAGTCTTCATGGAAGGCTGTATTTTTTTCTTTTATAAGTAGAAACCTCTTATAGTTTATCAGCCAACCCATGGAATATTGAGCCATCATCATTGAATTAATCACCAAAAGAAAGAGAAACTTGATTTTCCTTATCTATTCTATGAGATTTAATCCCATGTACTTGTAATAGAAAAAATCCATTGTGACATCATGAGTAATCCTCCAAAAAATTCTTCCAGAGTCAAAAAATAGAAAGTACCCATTCTCTCATGGATGTAGGAACCCTTTTCGATCCATTTAAATATTTCATGTTCTCCGTTTTTTGTGTTTATTTTGATCGCCACAATGCTTTGCTACCCTGACTAAGTGGTATCAGAGGATTGGGGTATGAAGCAAAAAAACTGGAGCATCATTTCACGGTTATTGGAAAATTGATGTTTCTTGCTTTTTTGAGGCTAGATCTTTGAAGAACACAACGAGATGATTCCAACAATAGAAGAGGTATAATAAAAATGGAGTTGAAATGATGTTGGTAGGCTCAGTCAACGTTTGGGTAAAAATGTGGGTTATACAGTACCTTCATGCTGGAGAGGATGACATTGTTCACACCGACAACGACATTCCAGAGAGTTTCTATGAAACTATTCTGATGAGCCACA